>CM065353.1:27121849-28321849 GCA_033032245.1 Poecilia picta | reverse complement strand
TTGATTTGAGATAGTTCCCAAGAGTTAAAAGTAAGAGGCAGTTTATGACATTTAAAAAGACAGAAAACAGTGTTGTATTTTGGGTACACTGCTAACTTCCCTGTTTTAACTTTCCATGAGGGTATCTATTTTCACAAACACTTATAACACTTAGAGACAAAAACATGAACTGAAACATCTGAACTGCAAGAGCAACAGCATTTTTTGCAATTCTGCGGAACGCAGAACTCACACAAAGGCCACAGATCCCTGCATTTTTCATAACAGATTTTTTTGTGTGTGTGCAAAAACAGTGAATAACATTGGGCTTAAGTGACGGCTACCTCACACCTACAGTTTGTGGAATTCATGCAAAATCAACAGATCCCTGCATTTTCTTTGTGTTACAACATAATTGTCGGGGGTTGGGGGATTTTCGCGAAGATAGTCAATAATATTGGGTTTAAGTGACTCCTAACTCCCACCTGCAGGTGGCAGTATGTCTAACTTCTACAACACTACTGCCACAGTGTTGACTTTTTCTTTACAAGAAAGTTCAAGTGATAGTCTGTGGTTGATATGTGGTGACAAAACGTGAGCAATTTGAACTATTTGAGGAAAAAAGAAGTTGAAAAATCAGCAAACCAGCAGCTCCTAGAAGCGCCTCGCTGAAAGTATTTTAAGAGAAGGTTAACTTGGATCACTTGCTTGCATTTCCATCAGATTATTTACCAAAAATAGTTAAAGGACAATTATTCATTAATATATGATCACTTTTTTTAGGAGTGTATGTTTTTTTTTTACATGACTATTGCTGTCAAACATCTCACATTCATCCTCCTCTTTTCTTTCTTCTCTACCACTGTTGTTGAACTTCAACACCTCAGACCCTATAATCTACACCAGGTGTGATTAGAGTCCATCCAATTAGCCAATTATGTGATTAGCATGCAGAGTGAAAACCTTTAGCACACATACAACAGCCTTTAAAATACTGCAGCCTTTTGTGATTTTCATATTGAACACAACAATTTTACAATTACGAGTGTGACTGTGCAGCTCAATTGTGAACAGTCAACTAAACAACAATTACCAGTCATTTTAATGAATACACTAATAATTTTTTTAAGGTTTTATTGGCTCTAGTGGCCTTTATTTGATAGTGAATAGACAGGAAAAAGAGTAATGAGAGAGGGGGAAGACATGCAGCAAGGGTCACCAGGCTGGGAATTGAACCTGCAACAGCCACATTGAGGACTAAGGTCTCCATATGTGGGTTGTGCTTAACCCCTGCACCACGACAGCACCCAGACAGTTAATACATTAAGTAAATGTGAACCATTCCTCTGAGTTCATTCTTGTCCGTTTCTAGAAACGGTGTGAAAACCCCCACTAATTTTTAAAGTATCATGCTAGATAAAGTGACTTAAATTTGAACATGAAGACCATATTAGGCACATTTCAGTAAAGTTAACTAGAAAGAGGACAGATCTGACTCAGTCACTTTCTCTTTGTTTTTTTTACTTATTTCTCACACTTTTCTGAGGACATTTAACAAGTGACGCAAGCCTATCCTAACTCCTACGAAGTCACACCGGATGCACAGAAGACTCTTGGTCAATACTTCACGATACCAATCCGCAACCCAGTTCTGCACATGTTGCAGGTTAGTGTTTTATTTTTTCCATTCCATTACCTCAAAGAAATGCACTGGTCTAATATTTTTATGCTGATTACGATACCTGTTTTTACACACACTGTCATGAGCGGCAGTTGGAGTGGTGGTGAGGAGTGACTCAGAGACCCAGGTATGAGGAGATGAAGATTTATTTAAGAGCTCGACAATCCAATACAGGCGGCACGGCAGAGGAAGCACACAGCTAATACCGGTAGCAACTGATGAAGACTGACAGTATGAGCTAAGCTAACCAGGACTTCACAGTTCTACTGGCGCCGACAAAGACAAACAACAGACATACGTATGGACCCCACGAGGAATACAGACAACACAGGAGACTAAATACACACGAGGTAATCAAGGGAAAGAGACACACCTGGGAGACAATCAACGGGAAGCCGCAGAGACAGGACTCGCAGGGAACAGGACTACACAGAAAACTCAAAAATAAACACAGAAACACAGATCCTGACTAAACTGATGTAGTTTTTTAGGGATTTCCTAATTTTGATCTTGCAAAATATTCCATCTGATGGTGTAATTTAAGGTCTTTTTACATTAGAAAGCATTTTAAGTGACATATCCTAAAACTCAAAACTTTATCCAGCTCCTGGTGCACCTGTGTGAAACAAAAACCTTTAGAATGATCACTCAACTTGCACCCAGAGGACTGAAAACCAACACATCTCCCTAAACACAGGTAGCGTCAACATGGCCAACGCCATCTTGTTACTAAGATTAGTAAAATCACTTCATTATCATAATTAGTACAAATACATAACTAATGTATTTTACATGTATTACATAACTAAGCCATCAGTTTAAGAAAGTCCACTGCATTGTAATTGTAGATGTGGAGTCAGTCTGACTCAGCATATTTGTTTACTGGATAAGTCATGAGCAGTTATCTGACAAGCCACACGTCAGCCTATGCAAATTTTACAAAAGGTAACACGATACTTTTATCCTCTTATGATGGCTAATTCTTCCAAAGCTCTTTCATTTATATGAAGAAATCACTAAAATGTTGAATATCAGCAAAAAAAACTAACAAAAATTTAACATTTTTAGAAATGCTAACTCAAAGTTCTGAAACTTTTCTCATGTTTCTCAATTTATTAATGCAATTTTCTATCTACTTTATTTTGATTGTGTGTGGATACACCAACACGAAGCGATGCAGAGTTGTGAAACAATGCTCAATTTAAAATTATTTCTAAATGTTTTACAGAACAAACATTTGAAAAGGACAGTGAGAATTTATGTTTGACCCCTGTGAGTCAACATTCTGCAACAACTACACATCTTACGGGTTATGCCTCTATCAGCGTTTACCATTGTTTTTGGTGTAAAAGTAATAATCAGGGAGGAGATTGACCTTTTCACAGATTATCCACCTCATATTATACTGTCACAACATGGTGACAGTTTAAATAAATATGTAAAACTTTTTTTTTTAAATAAAAGTTACTGCATCTTTAACTCTGCATTTTAACTCTGTGGTGAATTAAGGCATCTCCTCAGGATGCTGCTGCCTCCACCTTGCCTTACTTCCCCATGCCATGCAGAAAGTTGAACAAATGCCCAAGCCTTTAGTTCACATTGTAAAATGTTTACCCTCCCCACCCCCACAAAGGAAAGAGAAAAAAAACCTTGCTCTGCAGGTTTCTGTTTAGTAAACGTACGCAAAACAAAACAAGTGTCTGATTTACATTGGCTGGAAGTGATTTTATAATAACATCCTAAAGTGATTCCACTGTAGCTGTAAAACTGGATGAAGAGTTGCTTGGAGATGACTTTCGGTCTTGAGTTGCCAAGGTGACTGTGACCTTCACAGTCACCTTGGCACTTTACAACTCAGAGTTGAAAGTCATTTGGGGGATTATGTCATACTCACTGTCTCTGGGTTCAGGCTCCACTCCTCGGAATCTTCCGGCCGACCTGGCATCCACCACCTGGAACTCTTTGGTGTCCAGGTTATTCAGCAGGTCGTCATAGGTTTTAATCCAGGAGCGCTTTATGGACGCCTTGAACTCGGTGGCAGAGGGTCTGACATACTTGTCGCTAACCGGCCGACCCTCCAGGTCCCAGTTCCTGAACCCCCCGTTCAGCAGAGACACCGCGTTATGCCCGAACACCCTGAACATCCACCAAACGCGGGGCGCCGAGAACGCGCCGAAGTCGCTGCGGTCGTAATATCACGACGTGCGTGTCGTTTTCTATTCCCAAATTTCCAACGTAATCTGCGAAAACCTTCTCCGACGGCAGCATGTGGTCCAACGGGGAGGTTTTATCGCAGCACTGGTCTATGTCGAAGAACGCGGCGCCGGGGATGTGCCTCGCTTTGAACTCCCTTTTGGCGTTTCTCCCCATTTTGGGCAAATACCACGAGCTGTCCAAGACGCGCATTTTCCCCCGAGTCGTTATTGCGTCCGCGAGCCATTTAGTGCTGACCAGAGCGCGAGCTTGAAGCGCCATGGTCGGTCCCGCAGAGGAGCGTGAGACACTTGTGTCGGGTTGGGTATGGAGTCGGACCTCAGCCGAGGGTTGAACACGGCAGGAGGTGTAAAGGTAAAAGCAGCGGAGAGAAGAGCGCGTGTCAGCCTTCTGTTCACTATCCAAAGTCTTTATTTACCCTGAAGCAGTTTCTATCAAAACACATAAAACATTGATTTTTAAGAAAAGCTTATTAGCACAATTTTGCCTAAACACATTTTTTAAAAGTTCGGAAATTATCTTCCCACAATGCTTGACTTGTTTGTATTTATTGTGTATTATTTAATATTATTATTTAATAATAAATAGTACATTTTGACAAGACCAGCATAAAATAGATAGTATAATATTATTATTAGTAGTAACAGTAGTAATAGTAGTAGTAGTTTTACTTTATGCTAACATGGTTGGGATTGTTATTGTTGGGTAGGAACTAATTGCTTATCAGCTGTTGTGCGGAGAGCTGCTTTCAGTGAGCACACACGAGGAAGCTGACGGACTCACATGTTTATTTGGTATTTTTAACGCAGGTTACTTTAGATGTAGTTTTAATACGGCGCAACAAGTCAGACATTCTTAAGCGGAGATGTCAGCGTCATTGATCAGGAGAGGCCTGGAGCTGCTGAACGATGATATTAAAGGTTAGTTTAGCCTGTTGGCTTGTTACGATGCTAACATTAGCAGTGGAGCTAAATTAAGGCTAAGAGCTGATTTTTAATTTGCCCTAGGTGAAATTAAGTTTTAAATAACGTTTGAAAGTTTATTTGAATGATTTTTTAAATGACAAACTAATTTAAACATTCAGTATTCAGTCAGTAATAAAACCTTTTTGAAAGTGTGTTTTGAACTGTTGGGCAGTCGGTGGAGTAGTTGACCAAAGCACGATGCTTTCAGGATAGTTTGTTGTGGCTTGTCTTTAATAAATAAAACCAACAAACCAGGAACTAAATCATCTTAGTAACATTGAGGACCTGTCCCATCCTAATCTGACATTTCCGTGGCTTCTTCCAGACAGCAGTCGAGTGAAGAAGAAGCAGCAGACCCCCAGTTCGGCCGCAGTGATGGATCTGGTCAGCACCAACCGGCAGGGGGTCACCAAACAGGTCAAGAGGCTGCAGGGCCGCCTGGGGCCCGGGAAAAGCAAGGCCACAGTCAAAGACAAGCGGATCAGATCAGCAGTGGGTCAGAACCTACTTTCGTACTTCAGTTGATATGAACTATTTGTGTCCAGAATCAGGATTAGTTGTTGTAAGTTACACAGCTGGTCAGATGTGTCTCAAACACTGTGGAGAAAAGAATTGTGTTGGCTACTTATAGTCTATATCCATCATATCTTTATGGCACTATGTAAAAAGAAGTGGTTTAAATTATCTTTTTATGTTGTATTCTTGCAGAGGATTTTAGGAAAAAACAACCAAAGAGCCAGCTGGAGGATAATCTGAAGTACTTTTTGGAAACACCAGGCAAAGCAGGAGCCTTTGATACAAAGAAGGTAATGATGAGTTATTTCTCACTTGTCAATATGTGAGCTTTTAGTAATATTCACTAAAAAAAAAACCCACAATAACAAAAATTAACCAAACAATGCTGAAATATCAGATGAAATTACCAGAGGGATCATTCAGGTCCTGAAAATCATGTTTATGGCCAAAATAAGTCAGACACTGATTCCTTTTTTTCAGCTTAGTTTATTTATTGAAAAATTGAAAACTAATGTCATTTTAAGGCACTTTCTAAGAAAATTGAAGAAATGCACAATAAATCAAAGCTTTACTGTTAGTGTTTTCAGTATTCTTTCACATAAATAAGAAAACCATGATATTTGATGACTGCGCACACGATTTAGTCTTTTTTTTCCTTTTCTTGGTGTGACTCAGATTTTGAGGCACTGTAGAGGGAGGCAGTCAAGAAACCGCCCGGACAAACCAGTGAAAACGTCCAGGGAGGCTCAGTCGTTGTTCACGGAGGAGGAGTTCCAGCAGTTCCAGAAGGAATACTTTGGCAGGACTGTGGAGGAAAAGAAATGACACCAACTCTGAGGGGAAACATTAAAAAAGGACATAAACCATGGAGGAATCAGCCACACTGGGATGTGTGGATCAAAGTAGATTTTTCAGTGAGACTGTACTAGAATTTAGTTCCACTGCACTCCACAGAAATACTTTATTACCAAAACAGGAGATACAAAGTATTTAGAGGTGAGGTGTATCAGATCATATTTCAAAACTTACTTTAGAAAACAGTAATGGATGATTTGTGCACATTATGTTTTTCTAATTAAAAAATGATGAAGAAAAGAAAACATGTTTGAGTTTAAATACTAGATTGCAGTGTGAAGTATTGCATTACTTCTATTGTAACCTCCCCGCTTCGTGTTGTACTTTAACTTTCTGCCCAAAGATACAAATCCTGCTGCAACCGAGGTCATATTAGTATTTGAAAAAGGTGGAATTTTTGTTCTTGTTTCCCTTTTGTTTTAAACCCGATTCTTGATACATACTTAATATATATTTTCGAATGATAAAAACTGAGTTGTTGCTGTCATGTCTAGGATTTATCAGCATATTTTACTTGACATAAATTATCCCCAAAATTATTGGGATAAATTATAATAAAGCATATTTATACCTTTCTATTGCACATGTGATTAAAGTTGCAGACTCAAGTAAACTAAGTAAACTAGTTGTACAAACAGTACAACTCGCTACATACCAGAATAATTACCACCTTTGTATTGGGAGATGCCAACGTAATCAATCCTACAATAGCATCGTAAAAGGAATTTAATAAGATGGAGAGTCACCCAAACAGATACAGACTCAGATTAGCCAAATGTTTGATAAGACACAAAGACACATTAATGACTACTTTAAGAAGTTTTTATTTGTTTGCCTGGAGAAAATGTTTTTCAGACTCCATACACACTCTGGTTCACTAGAAGCTTAGCTGCTACATTTCTAACGTTCCAGAAAACCTGAATCTGTGAATGCTGTAAAGAAATGCATTTTGTTATGCTAGTTTTCTAAAACAGAATCTGTAAAACAACTCAGAGATGTAAAAAAAAATGAAATGGATGTTCATATACAGGTGCTGGTCATAAAATTACACAGTCCAGTCACATTAATGTGACCACCACGTACTTTCCACTTCAGAGTTAAATAACCAATCACAGAAGGCAGGTGGCAGCACAGTGCAGTTGAGCGTATATAAAGGGTGTGTGTGGGCTTCGGAAAACATTTCAATCGTTGGCGTAATGCAGAAACGAAGCGATTTATCCGACGTCCAAAAGGGCATGATCATTGGCTTTCGGGCCAAGGGTGGAAGCATTTCCGAAACGGCTGAGTTTGTGAACTGTTCGCGTGCCGCCGTGGTAAAAGTGTACCGTGCATGGCAAAATGGGACTGTCCAAAATCAACGACGTGGCAAATGTGGTGCACCACGGGCCATAGATGACAGAGGCGAACGACGGTTGCGGAGATGCGTTCGGGCAGATAGACGGGCTACCGTTGAGCAACTGACCACTAAAATGAACCAAGGGGCTACCACAAGTGTCTCCCAAACCACTATTCAGCGAACATTGCTGCGTCTGGGCCTCCGAAGCGGACGCCTGGTTCGTGCACCTATGCTGACTGGTGTTCATCGACGACGAAGGCTAGAATTTGCACTCCAGTACAGCAGCTGGACGTCCACTGAGTGGCGACAGGTAGCGTTTTCAGATGAATCGCGTTTTATGCTCCATCGGACAGATGGACGTTGGCGTATAAGGCGTGAAACCTCTGAAAGGAACCACCCTGCAACCATTGCAGGAACGGTCCAAGCTGGAGGCGGGAGCATTATGGTCTGGGGAATGTTTTCCTGGCATTCTCTGGGTTCACTGATTATTGTGGAAGGCACGATGGATCAATACAAGTACGCATCTGTCCTTGCGGACCATGTCCACCCCTACATGCGCATTGTTTTTCCTCAGGATGATGGCATCTTCCAGCAGGACAATGCGAGGTGCCATACAGCTGCCAGTGTACGTGCGTGGTTCGAAGAGCACCAGGATGAGTTTACCGTCCTCCCCTGGCCAGCAAACTCACCTGACTTAAACCCAATCGAGCATCTGTGGGACCATCTCGATCGAGTTGTTCGCGCCATGGATCCACAACCGCGTAATCTAGCGCAGCTGGCCACGGCATTAGAGTCGGCATGGCTCAACATCCCAGAGAAGACCTTCAGGGACCTAAGTGACTCTCTTCCTGCACGTCTCGTAGCAGTTCGCTCTGCGAAAGGTGGTTATTCTGGCTTTTGACAGATGGTCACATTAATGTGACTGGACTGTGTAGAATATCATGAAAAAGTAGATTTATTTCAGTAATTCCATTTAAAAAGTGAAACTTGTATATTATATTCATACATTACATACAAACTCATTTCAAATGTTTATTTCGTTTAATTTTGATGATTACAAATGACAACAAATGAAAATCTCAAATTCATATCAGAAAATTAGAATATTACTGAAGACCAATAAAAACAAAGGATTTATAGAAATGTTGGCCAACTGAAAAGTATGAACATAAAAAATATGAGCATGTACAGCACTCAGTATTTAGTTGGGGCTCCTTTGGCCTGTATTACTGCAGCAATGCGGCATGGCATGGAGTCCATCAGTCTGTGGCACTGCTCAGGTGTTATGATAGCCCAGGTTGCTCTAATAGTGGCTTTTAGCTCTTCTGAATTGTTGGGTCTGGTGTATTGCATCTTCTTCTTCACAATACCCCATAGATTTTCTATGGGGTTAAGGTCAGGAGAGTTTGCTGGCCAATTAAGAACAGGGATACCATGGTCCTTCAACCAGGTACTGGTAGCTTTGGCACTGTGTGCAGGTGCCAAGTCCTGTTGGAAAATGAAATCTGCATCTCCAAAAAGTTGGTCAGCAGCAGGAAGCATGAAGTGCTCTAAAACTTCCTGGTATGTGGCTGCGTTGACCCTGGACCTCAGAAAACACAATGGACCAACACCAGCAGATGACATGGCACCCCAAACCATCACTGACTGTGGAAACTTTACACTGGACTTCAAGCAACGTGGATGAAGTGCCTCTCTTCTTTTCCTCCAGACTCTGGGACCTTGATTTCCAAAGGAAATGCAAAATTTACTTTCATCAGAGAACATGACTTTGGACCACTCACCAGCAGTCCAGTCCTGTTTCTCTTTAGCCCAGGCAAGACGCTTCTGACGCTGTCTGTGGTTCAAGAGTGGCTTGACACAAGGAATGCGACAGCTGAAACCCATGTCTTTCATACGTCTGTGTGTGGTGGTTCTTGAAGCACTCACTCCAGCTACAGTCCACTCTTTGTGAATCTCCCCACATTTTTGAATGGTTTTTGTTTCACAATCCTCTCCAGGGTGCGGTTATCTCTCTTGCTTGTACACTTTTTTCGACCACATCTTTTCCTTCCCTTCGCCTCTCTATTAATGTGCTTGGACACAGAGCTCTGTGAACAGCCAGCCTCTTTAGCGATGACCTTTTGTGTCTTGCCCTCCTTGTGCAAGGTGTCGATGGTCGTCTTTTGGACAACTGTCAAGTCAGCAGTCTTCCCCATGAGTGTGTAGCCTATAGAACTTGACTGAAAGACCATTTAAAGGCCTTTGCAGGTGGTTTGAGTTAATTAGCTGATTAGAGTGTGGTACCAGGTGCCATCAATTTTGAACCTTTTCACAAGATTCTAATTTTCTGATATGCTGACTTTGAGATTTTCATTTGTTGTCATTTGTAATCATCAAAATTAAACGAAATAAACATTTGAAATATATGAGTTTGTATGTAATGTATGAATATAATATACAAGTTTCACTTTTTAAATGGAATTACTGAAATAAATCTACTTTTTCATGATATTCTAATTTTATGACCAGCACCTGTAGGTCCTTTCCAGTCCCACAGATTCTCAGCTTGTGGTTCAGTTCACCACAGGATTATGTGAGACGGTGCCGATACATTCATCCACTCAGAGCCAAGAGAGGCGTTATGTTTCTTTGGTCACGCCCTTTAATCCGTTAAAATGCTACATTCTCATACGTCGAATGTCCACATGAACCACAATCAGTTTTAACTCAGAACAACAAGAAAACCTGCAGGCTTCACCATGGATCAGGTGAGAGAATTTTAACTTCTCTAGCCGCAAGGGAGTAAAAGTAAAGAGAAGAAAGAAAAATTACCTATTAAAGCACAAGTGTCACTTTTGTTATGAATGCTAAATATTCATATTCTTGAATACTATGAATATTCATATTCTTACACGATTAAAATTAATTCTAGATCAGACTGCTTTGATTCAGCTTTAAATTTTGTGAAACGTTTTTCATGTACACATAATCTCAGAAACTGTCTCAGTTATTTTTGCTTTAAAGTTGTACTTTTAAAGGTTTCTTACATAAATCAGAATGTGTTTAAATGTTTGAATACTACACCATGTCCTACCCAGAAAACAAAAAAATGTTTGCACAAAAACATTTAACACAAATGTGATAGTAAAAATAAATATGTCCCATACAAAAATGTTCTAAACTCATGTTTTCACGAGTTAGGAAGGTTTTTAATGTCACCTTTCATCACATCATTCATTATTGTATGGGCATCTAACTTTTTTATACATATGAAGTGTTTATCAAAATATATAATAAATAAATAATAAACTCATTGAATTCATTCAAAACCATATTCTGAACTAATTTTAAACCCACAGCTTTTCATACCAAACTGCTCCAGTGATTTGTTTCTGTAAACAAAATAACAAGTTGGTAACCATGTTTATCTTAGAAAACTTTCAAAGTGTTTGAAAGTAAATGTGAAAGTGTCAAAAGTCTGGATGTACCAGCTAGATGGTGAATCTTGTTGGACAAGCCGTGCAACATTGTTTCTGTTGTCTGTTGGTCTTTAAATGTTCGCTTGAACACGTTTTGTGAAAGGTTTCGGATTGTTTTTAACTCCGTAATCTACTCACAAAAATGTGCAAAGCAAGTTGAGAAACCGCTTTTCCAGCGCTTACATGACTGCATTTGATTACATGAACTGAATAAATAAGTTGGCCTTTGCAAATACATAATTTCTTTTTAAAAATTGGGAAAACTTGTGAAAAGCAAAGGTTAGTGTCATGGGTTACACACGAGACAATTCTATGCTCCATTTAACGCTGCATTCTTCTTTGGCATATTCCATGGATGCCTAATCTAGTCAGGGTTTTGACACAACTCCAAGAAGAAAAAATTAACACAAACATATAAAAATTCTGTTTTGTCATAAAGGCTTCATATCTTCACTCAATCGTAACATTATGACTCAACAGGTGGAAAACCTGGAAGAATTTCCATGTCTTGTTCTAAACTGGTTTAGATCTTCATGACCACTGTTGACATTTGTCAGTTCTAAATTTAAATGAACAAAGACAGCATGGGGTTCCTCAGGGCTCCATTATTGGGACACATTTGTTTAGGGTCGGTTTAGGGCTCATTTAAATCATGATTTTTGTTCATTTAGCTCATTTGCCATGCCTTACCCTTTGCAGCCTCCCGTTCCTCTCCCGAGGAAGATGCGCCTTCACACACGATCCGTTGATGAGGAGTGGCTGAGATGTGAACCCGCTCCTCCTCAGTCTCAGGTTTGAGAGAGAAGAAATCTTTAAATTCATACCCCTATGCAGCAGTGTGGTGATTGCCATGAATGTTGATTGTTAAAATTGTTAAAATTCTTTAACTCACAAGGTGACATTTATTTTTGTGTGTCATCGACTCAGAACAGTTCAGGGGACGCCACTCCTCCACCGGTGCCCTTGCGCATGAATGTCAGAAGACAATATTCTGAACAATATGAAGTCATCAGAGAGCAAGTCCGGGTATACAGGGTTTTTTCTTTTTTTGATAAATATTTCTATTATTTGCGTAGTGTGGATAATACCTGTTTTTTTCTTCAAAGGTGGATAAAGAGCTCTTTAAGCCCCGACCTCCTCCACTGCCAGCCAGACCGCCACTAAAAGAGCTTTCACAGGAATCTGTTTACCTGGAAATAATCCAGGTAATTACAAAAATACTCTTATAGTATATTGATATTGGATGCAACTGAAAACTTTGAGTGATGGTATAATGTAGTTTTTGTCTCCTACAAGGATGAAACGTCCCCTGATGAGGAGATGAAACGTGAGTAGGAAGCCTCAGTTATTTCTGCTGTTGTTGAAAAAAGATTCTCTTAGTCGCTAAACCGTGATCTTGTTGACTGCAGCATGGAAAGAAATGCTTGAAGATCTCCAATGTAGAGGATTCTCAGAAAAAAGGCAAGTACATTATACTTGTTGTAAATGGACACAATTATGCTAAAGCTGGTGATGTAAGAAGTCTTGGTGCATTGTGGGATTTTTGGAAGGGAATCTGTGGAGTTTAAAATTACGTACCAAGAGTAGAGTAGTGGTTGACCCAAAGCCACAAAAAGGTGATAAGGTCTTGTTTCCTCAAATTAACTATACAACCCCTGAAAAAAAAATCTGATTTAATAGTGGTGTATTTCTTACCTTTCTTTTTTTCAAAGTATTTTTTTTTGGCTCTAATAGCCTTTATTTGAAAGTATAAGTGCAGGAAAGTAGGTAATGAGAGAGGGGAAGATATGCAGCGAAGGACACAAGGCCGGTTTGTGCTTAACCCCTGCACCACCACAGTATTTATTTCCTTTTTTAATGTAAATGTTTCAGATATAGCAAATTTTAATGACAGGTAGAGAAAACCTGACAAAAAATAAGATATTTTAAATTCCATTTATTGATGAAAAACACTTTCCCAGTGCTGGGTATCGCTAACTAAACAGTTAGCTGGACTAACCCTAAAGCACTAATTATACACAATTGTTCCACTAACACTAAAGCGTTATGCCAAGATGATATTTAGTGGAAGCCAATGCTAACACGCTAAATTCAACCACATTAATACCCACTAGGTGTCTGCTACATTGTGGTACAACGTAGCATCTCACCTTCATTCGGGTCAAATTTGTTGTTACCCTTGAAAATACATAATACCCCTCGTCCCTGACAATAGCCAAAACCTTAACATGGAGGTAAAACCTTATTTAACAGAAAATTTACAAAACAGCCAAGTAAATCTGTACTTTAGATTTTATCTGGAAGAATTAATTTAGTGGAAGCTAAGTGTGCTAATTGCTTTCAAAGTTATAAGATACTAAAAGTGCTAAATAACAAATTAGCTGCACTATTAGCATATTAGCCAATTAGCATAAGTGTTCTCACCACCACTGGTGAAAATTAACCTTGAAATATTTCAAAAAGTAAAAGTGACGATTCTTGGAAATAAATGAATATCTCTGACAAAAGAAATCTTTTAAAATCTTAGGATCATCAATGCTAAAGCTGAAAAGCTCTACAAGGCCATTCAGACGTATATCCAGCTGATTTCTAAACATGGCGACGATCTCAGGTCACACATCCAAGAGCTGAACAACATTTCTGACAACTTGAACAAGGTGAGGGAATCTTTCAGGTGACAGAGGTTTGAAAATCCAAATGTGTGTGTATATTTTTTTCTTTTAAGAATCATTAGAATTTGATTGAGCTGCCTAAAAGTTTAAACATGATTTGGATTCCTTTAAGTTTGCAAAAAACACAAAGATCGCTGGCATCACTGGAGGAGCATCAACAGCAGCAGGAGGAGTGGCAGCTGCTGCCGGGGTGATCCTGGCCCCTTTCACAGCGGGAGTCTCACTGGCCCTGACCGTTGTAGGGGCCGGAGTGGCTGCAGCCGGCGGTGTCACCGGGGCGTCAGCAGCCATCGCAAACAAGGTAACCTGAAGGCTAAACCTGACACAATGATTAGTGTGTGTTGAAATAGTTTTCAGCTTATTTGTTGTTTATTTTTGCAATGATTGTTATTAGAATATGCCATCTTTCACATTTGATAAATGTGCAACAATGGATAAAAAAGTACTGACTGATCAAAATCCGTTGTACAGAATTATTTGTACATGTGTACTTGAGCAAAATATAATTTGTCATCTCTGACTGATTTATATCAACAGCTGGGTTTATATCAACCATAAAATTGCGCGAATGAAAATTAAGAAAATATATTTGCTTAAAGGAAACATGCAAATTTTGACTAAACTCACATTAAAAAAAGTGTTTGTGCTTTGATGATTTTTTTTTTTTTTAGCTGTACTTTATTTATATTTGGCAGAACTGTAATGGAAACATATTTTTCACATCACACAAGTTGTGATCAAAAGTCAGATGTTACTACTGTTTGAAATGTCAAAGAAGACAACAGGAAGTAGTGATTTGTTTCTGTTTTTCGAACAATGAGCAGCCGGCTCCACAGACAGTGTCACACAATTCATAAGAAGTACCATATTCCAGCATGTTCAATCCAGAGCTTTTCTGTAAAGTTGACTTGTTTTATAGAACTACAATCTTCCCAAAATGCTGCAGACGTAAGGCTCCCAAATATAAGAGGCTTGTTGCTCCAATGCCTGAATAAGACTGATTGGCTGATTGTTGATGAACTATGTCTCAATTATCTTATGTAGCTGTTTACATCCATCTCTGCCATGATTTTGAATAACTTGTCACTTGAACAAGCTTATACACGTGTGATTTTAATTTCATTTCTTACTAAACCAAAACACAATTATGAAATTGTTTTTTCGACATAAGAGACCTAAAAGACAGAAATTTAACTAAGTACTTTATATTTTACCC
Source organism: Poecilia picta (assembly GCA_033032245.1). Taxonomy (NCBI): domain Eukaryota; kingdom Metazoa; phylum Chordata; class Actinopteri; order Cyprinodontiformes; family Poeciliidae; genus Poecilia; species Poecilia picta. The sequence goes on along the minus strand of CM065353.1, from coordinate 28,306,954 downwards.
AAGACATACTATTTGACATCATTATGTCAAATAAAGACTATTAACACAGATATCACACAACTAGCCATCATTGCTTTTGTTTAAACCTTTTCAATAACTATTTCTAAAATCTGTTTCTCCAGGCAAATTTAAATCAAGACAAGAAGAAAATTGACAAAACGTTAAACGACTTTAGCGTCCGGTATGAAGAGATCCTGACCTGCCTGAAGTTCACCAACGAAGGCATGGACCTCCTGAAGCAGCACGGCGTGACTCTTCTCAACAAAACCATGATGGACTCGAAGGCGGCGGCCTGCGCAGTGCAGCTGGCCACCGGCGAGGCGAGTTCCATGGCCTCGGAGAAGAGCAGCAACGCCTCTGGGATGCTGAAAGGCTTCGCCATCGGCATGGACTTCTACTTCACCAAAGACAAGGACGGACAGAAGCTGAAGAAAGGCCTCGAGTCGAAGCTCGCTCAGAAGCTCCGCAAACTAGTGGGAGACCTTGAAACTGGTCTGGACGAACTCATGAAAATTAATGAGGTGTTCCGTAAGCACGTTGATTAACAGTCTTTTCTTCTTTTCTATTCAAATAAAAGTGCAGGTCGAGGTTTAACATTGGGATGACAATAATGTTGAACCAGCTTTGAATGTTCAGACAAGATAAATATGATTATGAATTCTATGAAACTGGGCTTTATTTGCATTCCTTTTGAGTTACATTGTGATTTTTTTACCTGTGCTTTTACAAATTGTCTTTAATAAAGTACAAAGATCAACAATCCCACTGAACTGAGTCCTGCTTAAATTCTTGGTGTGAATGATGCCTGTTGTAGTGACCACGACATTTGATCTGTCAGTCATAAAAATAGAGGGTGTGGTATCTATAATATACTTTTTATTAACTTTATACTGTATTAACCATAGCATTGCACAAAATGAAATTGCAAAAATAAATTTGCTTAATGGAAACTCGCCAAGGAAACACTTGGTCTTTTGTTTTTTTGTCACATTGAAATTTGCCAAACTGCAAACAAAACCCTTTATTTTGCGTCACATGAGTCACGTGACAAACAGCTACTAGCAAAAACCACGAAGTAGATGACAGGAAATAGTCTTCTTCACAGTTTATAGTTTGCTTTTTGTTTTTTTTTTAACAATGTGCAGCTGTCTCCACCGCGGCTCTCACAGCAACATCACACAATTCATAAAAAGTTGTCATTCCAACGTGTTGAATCCATAACTCTTCTGTAAAGAAGACTGCAGTTTATTTCATCCTGTGATTTTAATTGAATTTCTTATTGAATGGAAACGCCGCAGCTACAAAATTGTGATTTTTTTCCAGAGAGGAGGGAGGAGCAGTCAGAAGTTTGTATATTCTGATCCAACAGTACAGAATTATGTGAGGCTTTTCTTGCGCGTTCAGGCATTTTGTTTTTCTAGTCACACCTTTTAATCTCAAATTCATCATGATAGCAGGTCAAAATGCACCCAGTTCATACTAGTTAAGCTACATTCAGTTTAAAAGCGGAACAGCCAGACACTGCAGCCTTCATCATGGCGCAGGTGAGAAACTAATTTTTTTTGTTTTGTTTTACATTTTTTAACTGCTTAAGCTGTAACTCATGATAGTCATAAAATGTTTTACCTAATACACCACAGATTCAGTTTTCATCATGAATGCATGGTAGTGCATTCATAATTAATTCTAGCAGATGGATTGGATTCGGTTTTAAGTTTTGGGAATGAGGAGGGAAACTAAAATGCAGATTTTATTAGTTCTTTTTCATTTCCATACAACCTCAGAAACCATTTGGCTCAAGCATATTATTTTGCTTTAAAACTATACTTTTGGAGGACACAAATCAGTGTGTGATGTTAAAATGTCATTACAACACCAAATTATCCAATACTTTGCACTGAACAGAAAAAAGGTTCACAAAATTCATTTTAACAAAAATTGTGATGTTCAAAGCAATACTTTCTTCTCTGAGGTCAGGAAGACTTTTCATGTGATTTTGTCATCACTCCATTTTTAATACATATATTGCTTGAAGTATTTATGATTAGCTATTAAAATATACAAACTCAGTTAATAATATAATCAAGAGCCACCATCTGAACTTTTTAAGACCATTTTCACATCAAGACATTTCTGATTTGGAGAAAAGCTTACAAAAATGGAGGCAGTGAAATAATTTGTTTATCTTACATAACTTTATAATCTTTCTTGCATAGCTTTTAGTAAAACTAAAAGTGAAAGTATTAAATCTGGATGTACCAGCTAAACCACAAATCTCGTTGCACGAGCCACACCAGATATTGGTTTCAGATTTGTTTTTAAGACTCACAAAAATATGCCAAACAAAGTTGAGAAATTATTTTTCAAACTCTTACATTTGAAAACACGTTAACATACATGTAACATGTGCACATTTTATCTGACTGAAGTTAAATCATATTAAAATTTAATTCCTTTTAAGTTATTTAGAAAGATGATTATCCCTGAAGTTGACCAAATGTTCGGAATTTGAAGAAAGTTGCAAAAGAATGCCTAACCTCAAGACTCCAGTATTAGGGTTTTAATTCTCTATCTCAGATTACATAGCATTACTACATTTCCTACATGATGATGACACACAGCATTACATTTCTGTGTTACTTCAGTCCCTAAATTTGTATTCAAATCTTAGAGTGGATGGGTTGGAATTGCCTGACACCTAATGCAGAAAATACAGACCAAACATTTTGACAAAACCTGATTACCCTCCTCGCCTGTGGTGGCGCTGCAACCAAAACCACTGGAGAAACTGACACTGAGTACAACTTCCTTCTTCAGAAAATGTAGACAGGAATTGAGTGATGTCAGATTTTTGCGGTTGTAGGATTTCTCTTTTATCTTTAGCAAAAGACCACAAGCCATTTTCCCTCCAGCTAGATTTGCAGTTTGTTTTGGTTTTATTTACCCAGGAGCTTTGACCCGTAGTTCACTACTGGTTTTTGGAGTGGTCTCCAGGTCCGCTTGCCGTTCACATTTCAAACCCAAACAGAGTTCACTTCATCAGAACTGAGACTTAGGTTTTTAGGCGGACCAGAGTTGGATTGCGCATTCACACCGTCCTCCAAACAAGCCAGACTTTCTTGACAAATGAACTAGAGTTCAATTAAAGCGAACTAAAATTCTGGTGTGAATGCACCCTGAGATGTGTAGGAATCGTGGGCTCATTTAAATCATGAATTTTGTTTACTGTAACGAACCAAGGATACAGGGCAGTAGATTATTTTATCTATTGATTTCCATTATGTCATTTATTTGTTCCTACTTCAAACTTTAATGTTTCCTTCAATTACTTTTTTTAAATGGGGGGTGCACAGTGGTCCAGTTGGTAGAGCTGTTGCCTTGCAGCAAGAAGGCTCTGGATTCGATTCCTGGCCCCGGTCTTTCTGCATGGAGTTTGCATGTTCTCCCTGTGCATGCATTCTCCAGGTACTCCAGTTTTCTCCCACAGTCCAAAAACATGACTGTTAGGTTAATTGTAGTTGTTGTTCATTGTAGTTTCCCTTTCATTTATTTTTGTTCCCCCTGTAAATCACTTCATTTTACAAATGGGACTGTACAAATAAACTTGGCCTGCCACATCTTACCATTTGCAATCTCCTGATCCTCTTCAGAGGAAGATACGCCTTAAAACACGAGCCGTTGATGACGAGTGGCTGAGATGTGACCCTGCTCCATCTGAGGTTTGAAAGAGAAGAAATATTTAAATTCATACTTCCCCAGCCAGCATACCTAGTTGGGCCCCATATGGGAAAAAAGAGGGCAGCTAATATGGGTCCCAAAAGGGTTTGTCCGGGTTTGCCCATGTAGGGCCACCTTGGAAACTATGGACAAACCCTTTTGGGACCCATATTGTCTGCCCTCTTTTTTCCCTTATGGGGCCCACCTAGGTATGCTGGCTGGGTTCTATGCAGTTGTGCGAGTCATTACTAAAAGTCTTTGGGATAAAATTCTTTAACCGACAAGGTGACGTTCATTTTTGTGTGTCGTCAATTCAGACCGGTTCGGGGGACTCCACTCCTCCACCGGTGATCTCACAGGCGAATGTCGGGAAACAATACTCTGAACAAGAGCAAACCATGAACGTCAAAGAGCTAGTCAAGGTATATGTTTGCTATTTTGTTTTTATTTTTATTGACTCAACAACTCTATGTGGAATTTATTACGTTTTAGAAAAGCTATCATAACACATGGTCTTTCCAAGTACATATGGAGATACGTGAGCTAAACATACATGTGCTGAAAGAGTTAAAAAGCTTTGTGAGAAGTTTTGTTGTGAGAGCACAAGAACCATAATGGCAAGAACTGACTCAATCATAAAACTAGACTGTTGCTTTTTTGCAAGGCTTTTAACAACTGTTACCAACAACGTCCTCCATTGCTGACCAAGCCACCGAGCGGACAGGCCACACGGAAAATTATAAAACACGTGAGTATTTTCAACAAACACAGTAGATCTTTCATTGTTTCAGTAGATCCTCCAAATGGAACATTGACGTTTCGCTGTAACCCTGTATGTTTGTAGGATGTCTCTTCTGTTTCCTTCAAGCCAATGACACGTGAGTAGAAATAATTTATCATCCGATGTAAAATTAAATAATTTTGTTGAGGTGCCAACCATTTTGTCTCTTCACCAATTTTGCCTTTTTTCTGTTTTCATATCAGACATTTTCAGATATAAAAGCATTTGACATTTTATACTGCTCCCGGACCGGTTTGTACTCACCTTGGGGAAATCTAAACACTGATTATTTAAAATAAACCTTCTGTAATCTGCTCAAAGTTCACTAAATAGAAAAGTTTTTATGTGAATCCAGCATGAAATGTATCAACAGCTACATTTTTCTTTTGGTTTAGTAGGGAATCATACTACTGGATCAAAAGGGGATCACACTCATTATCAATAAAAATAAGGCAAAATATAAAACTTTCAGGTAATAATTTACAAATAAGGCAATGTATAGAGGAGATTTAAGCATATCTATTTGTTTCAGTAACTAATCAATTACTCAACTAATAAAAATTATTAAGATAAATAAATACCATTAGGTGCAACTTGCTACTAGCTAAAAACAAGATCAGATTGTTGAAGCAGACAAAGCAGAAGGGGCAAACTTAACCCAAAGGCCTTTATTGCTGAACTGTTTTTTGTTATTTTGCAGCCTGGGACAAGGTTTTGGAAAATATCAAACTTAAAGAATTATCCAACGAACAGTAAGTAGATTATTGCATCTCATCTTCTATTATATGTGGAATATTTTTACAATAAATTACAGAAAATAACAGAGCAGCTGGTAGCGCCGTTGCCTCATGGAAAGAATTGCCTAGATCGGAAAGCCTCATATGTGGGATCTCTCTCCTGGTACTTCAACTTTCTCTTGCAGTCCACAAACATGACTGTTGGGTTGAAGCTGGTTGATTGTCCTTGGCTATAAGTGTGTGGATGCATGTTGGTGTGTTTCTGTATTGCCCTGTGATGAATTGGTGAACAGAGAAACCCCCATTGGATGGAACATAGAACAGGTTCTCATCTAATTGCTGCGTTTTATTTACAACTATATACAAGTTTTGGTTGTAAAGCAAAAAGCACACAAATTTAGTAGTTTTCAAAACTTAGATCCAGTGTCTATATTTTCAATGGTTCAAATGTTCCATATTTCTGAACTGAATATGTTCAAAGTATTCAGGTATTCTTGTAATGTTCCAGGGCCATCAATGTTAAAGCTGAGCATCTGTACAAAGCAATCCAGAGTTACATCCAACTAATGTCTACACATGATGGGAAACTTAAATTGCTCATCTTGGAGCTACATAGCATCGCTGATAACTTGGACAAGGTAATGTCACACGATACAATCCTATGAAAGGAAGACATGAACATTGAAGTGTAATCAGAAAATGTTTCTCTCGTTGCGATGAACGTCTGTTGACTTTTGGCTGAGCTGAGTTCATTGTATCACATGAGAACGATTATACTTTCAGTTTTCAAGGGGAACAAAGATCGCTGGCATCACTGGAGGAGCATCAACAGCAGCAGGAGGAGTGGCAGCTGCTGCCGGGGTGATCCTGGCCCCTTTCACAGCGGGAGCCTCATTGGCCCTGACCGTTGTTGGGGCCGGAGTGGCTGCAGCCGGCGGTGTCACCGGGGCATCAGCAGCCATCGCAAACAAGGTAGCCTTGCTGGCAAGGTTTTATTCAGGCTTACTCAAGTCTTATTCAGGACTTTGTTAATGGTTTCATTTAAGTCCCACAGAAAATCCTGCAGTTGCATTGCAATTAGTAAATTATTTAATAGTTTCAGCTAATTCACATTTTCCCAAACCTTTTCCTTCATCTCAATGTTCCAATCATTTTCTGTGGCCATTAGCTTCTTTTGCATTACTGTTGTTGAACATGCTCCACTCACAGAATGACTTTTGCAGCAGTGTTGCTACTTAATAAAGTGAAGTGAATAGGAGGAGGTTTACCAGATATAAATTATTATTTTTAGCGCAACAAACCCAATTTCTGAACTTCTAACATCTGTTTTTTCAGGCTAATTTAAATCAAGACAAAAAGAAAATTGAGAGAACCCTACAGGAGTTCAAAGAGGCTTATAAAGAAATCCTAACATGCCTGAAGTTCATTAACGAGGGCATGGACGTGGTGAAGTGCCATGGTGTGTCGGTTCTCAAAGTCATGGTGGAGAAAAACGAGATGGTTTCAAAGGAGGCAGCCTCTGCCATGCAGCTGACTATTGGGAAAGCGAGTGCCATAGATTCAGAGAAGAGCAACAATGTTTCCGGCCTTCTGGAGGGCTTCGCACTCGGCATGGATATCTACTTCAACAAAGCTCGACAGACGGTGAAGAAAAAGCTTGCATCTCAGCTCGCTATGAAGCTCCGCAAACTAGCAGAAGACCTTGATTCTGGTCAGGAAGAGCTTCATAAGATAAAAGATGTGTTCAAGAGTGTTTAAAATATAAATCTTATACCTTTCAGAAATTGCGCTTTCTGAAAGGTAGAAGATAGGAAAGGTTATGGTTCAACTTGGGTTTTTTCTAGATTCATGCAATATTTTAAAATGCTTAATCAGCCTATATGTAATGGTTATAAACACTAGAAAATAAGCTTGTATTTACTTTTCCTTGATCTATTGGCTTCTTTGATATTTCATGTTATTTTTACTCTTGAGCTTTTTAATAAAGTTCTGTAGTCAAGGATGAAACATCACTGTGTTGCTTATTTGGTGTCTCTGTTCAAGGCTGGTTTTGTTGTCTATTAAACTAAATTTAAGTGAAAGGCACATATTAACCTCCAGTTTTCAGCTCTGCCGACAACGACTTCTTTATTCTTTTCTATGATGGCGGATCGAAAGCAACTTCAAGGTGAATACCGCCATCTACTGTACATGAGTGTGAAGCAGCATTAACACGCATCAATTGCATTCTGTTTTAAAATTTTGTATCATAAAGCTTCGGGTCTAAAGACCACTCAACTTTATAAAAATAATAAATAATAATAATAATAATAATAATAATAATAATAATAATAATAATAACAAAAAGAGGCACTGCAACAAACAAAAACAGAAGAGAATGAAAACAGGAAGCCACACAAAGATCAGCAAAGGTCAGACTAACTAAAATAAGGAATGAAACTACAAACAAGAAGTCAGAAGAAAGACTACAAATTTAATTGCAAAAACGTAACTACACAACAAAATAAACACAAAATCATACCTGTGACTGAAGTGAATGGAAGAGAAATATGTGCAATTTATCTCCATAAAAATAGTTTTACTTCAATTGGATTAGTATATATACAGTGGGGAGAACAAGTATTTGATACACTGTTGATTTTTCAGGTTTTCCCACTTGCAAAGCTTGTAGATGACTGTAATTTTTATCATAGGTAATCTTCAACTGTGAGTGATGGGATCTAAAACAAAAATCCAGAAAAATACAATGTATGATTTGAAATAATTAATTTCCATTTTATTGTGTGAAATAAGTATTTGATCATCTATCAACCAGTAAGAATTTTGGCTCTCACAGACATGTAAGTTCTTCTTTAAGAAGCCCTCCTGTTCTCCACTCATTACTTGTATTAACTGCACCTGTTTGAACTGTTACCTGTATAAAAGACACCTGTCCACACACTCAATCAATCAGACTCCAGCATCTTCACAATGCCCAAGACCAGAGAGCTGTGCAAGGACATCAGGGATAAAATTGTAGACCTGCACAAGGCTGGGATGGGCTACAGGACAATAGGCAAGCAGCTTGGTAAGAAGGCAACAACAGTTGGTGCAATTATTAGAAAATGGAAGAAATACAAAATAACGGAAAATCTCCCTCGGTCTGGGGCCCCATGCAAGATCTCACCTCGTGGAGCATCATTGATCTTGAGGAAGGTGAGGAATGAGCCCAGAACTACATGGCAGGACCTGGTCAATGACCTGAATAGAGCTGGAACCACAGTCTCAAAGAAAACAATCAGTAACACTCTACACCGTCAAGGATTAAAATCCTGCAGTGCACGCAAGGTGCCCTTCCTCAAGCCAACGCATGTCAAAGCCCATCTGATGTCTGCAAATGACCATCTGAATAATCCAGAGGAGGAATGGGAGAAGGTCATGTGGTCTGAGACAAAAATAGAACTTTTTGGTTTAAACTCCACTCGTCATGTTTGGAGGAAGAAGAATGATGAGTACAACCCCAAGAACACCATCCCAACCGTGAAGCAAGGCAGTGGAAACATCATTCTTTGGGGATGCTTTTCTGCAAAGGGGACAGGACGACTGCACCATATTGTGGGAAGGATGGATGGGGCCATGTATCGGGAGATTTTGGCCAACAACCTCCTTCCCTCAGTAAGAGCACTGAAGATGGGTCGTGGCTGGGTCTTCCAGCATGATAGTGACCCAAAAAACACAGCCAGGGCAACTAAAGAGTGGCTCTGTAGGAAACATCTTAAGGTCCTGGAGTGGCCTAGCCAGTCTCCAGACCTGAATCCAATAGAAAATCTTTGGAGGGAGCTTAAAGTCTGTGTGGCCCAGCGACAGCGAAAACCTGAAGGCTCTGGAGGAGATCTGTAGGGAGGAGTGGGCCAAAATCCCTGCTGCATCAAGAACTACAGGATACATCTGATCTCTGTAATTGCAAACAAAGGTTTCTGTACCAAATATTAAGTTTCTTTATTCTGGTGTATCAAATACTTATTTCACACAATAAAATGGAAATTAATTTAAAAATCATACATTGTGTTTTTCTGGATTTTTGTTTTAGATTCCATCACTCACAGTTAAAGAGTACCTATGATAAAAATTTGTCTTCTACAAGCTTTGCAAGTGGGAAAACCTGAAAAATCAACAGTGTATCAAATACTTGTTCTCCCCACTGTATGTGTATATATATATATATATACTAAACCTTGCGAGAACGAGACAATAAAGAATATGAAATGTTAGATTACTGTTAAAACGTCATAGAAATGCATACAAATATTTTTTTTATTTAAAAATGCATAAAGAAAATATTAATTCAAGTGTTCCCCATTAAGGTATTTTCTGTTTAGCGACACTATAGGTTTAAGGCACGATGTTTGTGTCAGCTGAAAACCAGGGATGAGTGCCTACAAACTGTTTCTTGATTTACTGTTTACATCCTACACTGACCTACATTTGACATAGGAGTTCTGTTTTGAAACTCTGCCAGATGTCAATAACGTTCACAGGGGGCGTTTGTTTAAAACTACACCATTATCCTGGTGAGCGGAGCTTCCCGTGTCTTCGTTCATATTCTACAAACAGAAATCCCTCGTGCTGTCGTTTTAGTCAAAACAAACGCCTCTAACGAATAGCAATCGCGGAAGAATACAGGAGGAGGTGCTTCGACCCTCTTATAGCTTGGTGCGGCCGTCTCTGCCTGTCCTTCGGTTGTGTAGCTGTACTTTGAATGGGATAGTCGTCAGAAGCTCTGAAGCTCAAACATGGCAGTGTAAAGGCGTGCGGCAGCAACTTTTGCAGCGGCAAAAACTCGGCAGTGCAGCGGCTAAGTGCACTGGCTATTTCTTGCAAAATGGCGTAAGTATTTTTGATTCGTCATGTCACATTGTGAGGCTTTTAGAATGGGCAGTTTTGTGTCTCCCATTGTTGTCTTTGCTACGTGGCATCGCGTTTTGACGTTTTATTGATGATAGGAAATATTTTAAATTCTAAGAATTTATTGTTTTGGTGTCAAATTTCAGCGTGTCGGCTGCGGCTGACCAGCTGGCGGCAGTTTATGATGACTGTATTTAACCAAACGTGGGGCGCACGTCGCCTAACTTAAATGGAAGTTCATAAAATAGTTTTTATTATTTAAAGAAGTGTTATAACTGCGGTAATACACGTGCGTATTTAAACAGTTGTCGTGTTTGTACACATTAGACACTGTCAACGTGGCGTGGCCAAAATGGCGCAGGCCTTTTTTTCCCACCCTGGTTCGACCGCCATGCACAGATGGCACGGTTGTGAAAATGGCGGTCATCCTCCCACGTCTTAGCCGTGACTCATACAAGAGGGGGAGGAGCCTGTCGCCCAATGCATGACCAAATTAGGAAACGTTATTCCCCGGTGGAGGGCGGGGCGTTTCTCATCAAACACGCATTGAAGCTTTAGGCGTAATTAGCTGGAACTGGCCTCCGCCCCAACTGCAGAGATGTAGCCAAAATGTTACACTACATTCCGAGAATTTGTATCGTTAGAAGAGCTTAGTAGCTTCATTCAAGGAAGTGAAAATGCTCAAATGGTTTCAGCACTGAAACTGGCCAAACCTGAATTGTAGCAAATCGTATAGCACCATGCTATATAGTTGCTCATTTCCTTCACTTTATGATCCACCTGTTTCTTTTACAAAGCAAATTCCCTCTTGTCGATTTCAATACACATATTCTATATCAACAATTTTCCATTTATTTTCAAGAGTGTCATTTTTGGAACAAGTATTTACTACAATAAATATTCACAAAATTTCTGACATCAGACCATATATATGCTAGTTTATTTTTTTATCCCAAAGAATAAACTATACGTTTTTCTACATACACACATAAGAATAGGGTATCATGCAATTTTGGGAATGTCAAAGATTTAATCTGATTTACTTTGTTGTACTATTAGTTAATTTAGCACATAAATTATTCTCACCTCAATAAAATATGACGTCTATGCGCGCAATATAACTACAAGCCCTTAAGAAGTTTTTACTTTAAAGAAAAGTGTATGTCCAAACGCTAGTCTGCCTCTGCAATAAAGGGTTGATCAGTGAACTCGTTTGTCTTGTAAAGTGTCCCATACTAAATGCATCAAGTAAAAACTAATAACATTATTGATATAAAAAGAATACATTTAGAATGGGAGCTGGTGTCCCGAATGGCATATGAAAGAGTTGTATGCCATTTGTTCCATTAAGATCCCCAGAGCGCATGTGATTGTTTTTTTTTAATTGAAATCAATAAATTTTTAATTGTAGGAAAATATTTAACATTAACCATGACCCAATGCTTTTCTAACAGGTCTCTCTCAGCAACCACCCTCAGCTTTGCTGCCCTGGACAGCAGTACCAAACCCCTCGACTCGCTGACGTCAGAATCCCGTTTGTTTCCCCAAACTCCTTTGAGACAATTACCGACCAGCAGCAGCCATGACGCTCTCCCAGCTGGCCTTGGAGGACATGGAGGCCCTGTACTTAGGTTCGTGTTTGGGTGGCACATGTCACTGACGCTTTATTTCCAATACAGAATATTGAGTATAGACTATTTGCGAAATCATTCATCTTGCATCTTACTTTGGAATCTTTGCAGGGAGAAGTTTGTGGTTTTTTTTTTAATATGTAATTGGATGTTATTCATTGGTAGATTTGAGTCTCATGGTAACTGCTTGTCCACAGGGTCCTCGTTTTTGATGGCTGACCCCATGGGGCTCCTTCTGGACCAAGATGAAGAAGAAGCTTTTTCTCCTTCCTCCTCTTTCGAGGTGAAGGCGCCTGCTTCGCCCTCCCTCTCTTTCTCTTCTTCCTACGCATCCTCCACCTCTCCTTATCAGACAATGTCATTCTCCCCGTTCTCCTCCGCTTCCCCTCCTCCATCCCCTCCCCTTTCTCATCCCATCAAGCCTGAAGCCGAGTTGCTGTCCCTGCTGGCAGGCAGCGATCTGCTCAGTGGCCACGGAGCAGGTGACGGCAGAGGTAAATGGTTGCTTAAAAAATGTCTGAAATGCTTTTTTCATTGAAGCTTTACCAAAGCTAACAATCTTTTTGTCAACAGATGACGATTTGGGCGACATGGAGTGGATGTCGGAAAAGATCGACTTGAGCGACTTTGACTTGGAATCTCTAATTGGCTCTTGCTCAACCGAGTCGCCAAGCTCCCCTGAAGATCTCCTGGCCTCACTTGATTCCCACATGGATCTAGATTCCTTTGACAAAACCGTCTCATCCCTGCACATCAGCCCAGAACCAGACGTCCCCTCACCACTTCCGGAAGTCCCTCCTGTTTCTAAAGATGAGGTGGTTTTAGATCAGGAACCTGTCCTGAAGTCTGAGCCTTCATCGCCACACCCTTCGTCATCCCCCGCCTCGCCGGCCTACATGTTGGAGCTGGGGAGTGAAGTTGACGTCTTGGATGTTGAGAAAATGTCCCCATCTGTCTCCACTGCCATCATCTCAAACCCCAGTGAAATCCTCCAGACCACCAGTCCAATTGTGCTCACTCTTCCCACCACTCACTTTGTAGTGGTTCTGTCAAACAAAGATGCTCTCCCCAATTTGTCCCCTAGCACCGCTCAGTCGAGCGACTCGGAAAGCGACTCCGGCATAGAGTCGACTGCCGGGTCACCCCCACGGCGCCCGTCCCCTCCGAACTCCCCCGTTGCTGGTTCCTCCAGAACCAAACCCTACTGCAAACCAGAGCCTCCCTCCCCCAAAACTCCCAAAATCAAATCGGTGTCTGGTGCACCCAAGGTGGTGGAAAAGAAATTGAAAAAGATGGAGCAGAACAAGACGGCCGCCACTCGCTACCGGCAGAAGAAGAGGGTCGAGCAGGAGCAGCTCGGTTCGGAACTGGAAGACCTGGAGAAGAGAAACAACGAGCTGAAAGAGAAGGCGGAGTCCATCAGCCGAGAAATCCAGTACCTCAAGGACCTGATGGAGGAAGTCCGCAAACACCACCGCGGGAAGACCGCCTCTGTCGCCTAGACACCAGGATATGGCCCAATCTGCAGTTAAGAGTCGAGGTGTCTTTAGTTTCTGCTTCCATGTTCGCGCGCTTTAGCGACGTAAACTATTTTGTAGCGTTAGGAAATTAGAGGTTGGTGCATGAAGGTGTTGAAACTGATTCCTGACAGGGAATGTTTTAGAGTTTGAGAAGAGTATGGAAGTTGATGAGATTAGCTAGGAACGGGGGGCCGAGGGGTAGTTAGGTGAAGCATCTGTACATGCTAGTCTCTCAGCCCCCTGTTTGAACTGTGACTTTACATCATGACCTGTACAAACGGGCAGCTTCTGCGTTTATTTTGTAGACTAGGGATGGACAACAGGAATCAAAGTAGCTCAGTTGTCAACCAGACATGTGATTTTTCTGCAAAGTATGATCTTCCTTCCACCTTGACGTTGCAGAGTTCTTTTTAACCTGCTATAACCCCCCAGTTTCATCTTCCTTTTGAAAGCTTCAAGTCCAGAAAGGGGCCTAATAAATTTCAAACGGTTGGTCAAATGTCAACAAGAATTTGTGTAAATAGTCTTTTTTTTTTTCTCCCCATCACTTTGTTGTGGATTTGTGACTCTATTTAATGCTAAATAAATCTTGGTATCTGCTGTAGTTTCCTGACTTGATGCACATGGTTGGCTTGTAAAACGCATTGCTTTCGGGTTGTTTCCTAATAAAGATCTATCTATACTAAACATGACCTTCTGCCTCTTTTCAATATCTGACCTTCTGCCTCTTTTCAATATCATTGGCGATACATTTAAGTAAGACATCAGCCTCGAGTATGTTGGTCATAAAACATGATTAGACAATGTTGATACACTTCAAAATTCTCTATAAAAATGTACAGCAGCAGTTTCAGGAGCATTTGATTCTGTTAAGGATTATTTCCTACCTAAAATACTTCCTGACAACATTGAACTTGGAGGATTTATAATGTAATTATGTAGCACCAATTTACAATGAACGTCATCTCAAGACACTTGAATGTAATTTCTATTCAGTCATATTTTGATTGTTGATAGATCCTAGCAGAACCTGGCACACTAGCAGCCATCTTCCATGATCCACTGGGGATTTGTGAAGACGGCACAGATGATGCATATAAAGACTGGTTAAATTTTAAACTATGTGTTGCAGCCATTCTGTTATAGTCCTGTGGTGTGAAGCATAAATAACAGTGAACAAGTCTTAAATCAAAAGGCTGTTTATTTAATTTTTAATAGTGTCACATTTGAAAGGAAAGATACATTGATGGATTGCACCAATGAAAAACTTCCTGTATTTTTTTCCAGCCCCAACCACTTAGTGGTGTGTGGTAACATCTAACAGTTAAATTGTGACACCAATATGTTTTGTTTCTACAAACTTCCATCATCCGTTCAACAAAGCGACCCAATCAACTATAAGAAACACAAAATTGTTCAGGCAAAAATGCACTAAATGTACTAAAAGGAATTTAAAACTTCCGAATAGTTGCTCCACATTAAATACATCTTCAAGCATCTGAATTGCTGCAAAATTTTCCTTTGAATTGTAAATATTGTAAGATGCAAGATGCACTCGGGTTGCGACATACGGGGGAAGGGTCTCATGTTCACACCTTGCACTAAAAGTACATCTCTGTCATGAAACGAGAAGTGAAACAGCTAGAGAGAAGCAAATGGCAGAACTTGTGATTCTGGAACCAGACTAGTCTGTCACATTATGGCCCCACACTATGGGGGACAGGAAACAGATAGTAGGCAATGCGTTCCGTTTTTTCAGCACCCATCTGCGACAGGCAGACACGCCAGGTTGCATTTCACCTCGTGACAACAGAAGTGTTGACCAAAGACGAAACACAGCTGCAGAAAGCAGTACAACAAACAGCGTTTTAAATGTCTGACATATCTTATTTTTCTGGATATGATTGTCCATCCATCCATCCATCCATCCATCCACCCTTGTTCCTTAGTGGGGTCAGTAGGGCTGCTGGTTCCCATCTCCAGCTAACGTTCCAGGTGAGAGGCGGGGTCACCCTGGACAGGTCGCCAGTCTGTCGCAGTGCATATGATTGTGTTGGGGAATTAAATATCAGTTTGCTGACTTCTCCAAAGCAGCTGTGTAAATTTAGTCTTGGCACCAAACTCCTTTAAGCACACAACTACACCATAAACTTCCTCTTGGTGTGTTTGTCAGAAACAACCTTGTCCTCGTCAGAAGACACAAATAAGCACCACAGTCACAAAAAATATCTGATATACCTATAATCATGAAAAAAACCTCTTAATGCATACAAAAGAAATATTAAATTGATGTTTGAAGATTTTTTTCTGGAAGAGAAATTCATGTCATTCTATTTAAAGAACAAAGCTAACCTTGTACTCATTACACAAATGATGTCAACAAAATGTCAATTCTAGCTAAAAGTTAGGACACCCTACCCTGAATGATGTGTTACCCACTTTTAGCTGCAATAACCTGGCAGATCTATGCTGACTATGGACAGTGTGCCCTAACACCAGCTCTAATAACATAGTTAAGATATCTTTCTCTGAGGACGAGGACCAGTTTTGTTCAAGAAACAAACACAAAATGTTCTTTAAATCCCCAACCAATGATGAGTATTCTAGTTATTATGAGATAACCTTTGGACATGTTTCACTGAGATCATAGAGATTTGGAAGTGTCCAGTTGTCCTGCAACCTTCCAGGTAGTATCGGCAGTTATGATTTTTCAAAGACATTTCCTGCCCTGTTACAGTCAACAGGCAGACAATGCACATGATTACAAGAAGAAAAGAAATACAGGTTACTCTTGTTCTTGCACATTCCTCTACATAAAAACAATGAAAGCAGTTTCAGCTGGTCATGTGCCTGCTAATTTACACTGAACCACATGCTAATTTAAAAAAAGAAGGGAGATTTAAAAAAAACCTTCTGCAAATTATGCTGAATTTGCACACCTAGAAACTTAAAATTACCAGCATTCAGCATTCATTTTCTAAACTGTGGAAATTAAGCATTGACATTAGTAATCTAAATGTTTTTATTCTTGATGCCATTATGATGTGACACTCTGTAGCAGTAGACCATTTTTCTTTATTGGTAATAATGAAGGAAGAAGGTTGAGGTGTTAAAATGTGTTAACTCAAAACAAATTTGTCTTCAAGATTCCCATCTGTCCATCTGCTGCAAGATTCTCCAAAAATTAACTGACCAGCACATTTGGCACCAACAACCAAAGTCAAACAAATCCCTTTGCACTTCCTCATTCAGATGCTCAGTTGAAACTCAAGCAAGTCTGCTTTCCCACTGATTGAACTGGTGTACCTAATAAAGTGATCATTGTGGCTGTTTTACTTCTTGGTATTGTCTTCAATTTACAGTTCAGAGTTGATGCCTGGTGTAAAGTCACTATACCTATTTCTGATTCATGTCCTGTGCAGCGTGTTCAGTGTTCGAAGTGTTCGAAGCGTTGCAGTTCAAGCTGTAGGGACTATCCTGAGTTTTTGGCATTTGCACAGCCAGAATAGGGGAGCTATTTGTAGCTCGTCTACTGTAGGGCAGTGACGCCCTTTGGATTCTCACATCTCTATTTCTGACTGATTTGAAATGCAGCTGAGGCAGCTGGATAGTGCTTCATGGCTTCAGCTACAAGTTTAGATAATTTGAGAATGAAATGTAGAAAATTCTTTTTTTTTCATTAAAAGGAATGTAACCCAATCCTAACCACTTTTTTTTTATTCTGCACATATTTTTAGGGGACAAACATCAAGAACATTGTGAACTCAACTGAAATGCTAAGTTCCTTTAAATTAAGTCTTAAAACACACCTGTTCAGAGTTGCCTTTGATGACAGGAACTGTAACATTGCTTCACAATACACAGTTCCCCCAAATAGACATAAGTGGGGGCTTGTCCGGGATTATGTTGAACATGGCAAAAATAATGAGGCATTTTTAATAAGTGATCCTAAGATGATTTATGTGAAATTGCTTTGCATTACAGTCCTCTGTGTCTAAGTCTCTACTCAAAAGTAAATGAAAATCTTTAGTTTTTTATAGCTTGGTCAAAAAATATATTATCCTTTGCTGTCTCAGGAGGATTTCATGATATCGCATGAGAACTGTTATTAGTGACTGCATTAGTGACTGTTGCTAAAATGTGGTTAGGTTGATGCGTTTGAAAACATAGCCTTTAGTTCTTAAAACCCTTCTACCTTTACTTTGAATTAATATTCTAATAATAATAAATTCCTTAATCTATGGGGGGGTTTATGTCACAGTTTTATATATATTTTTTATATTACATGAAAGGAATGACTTGGACCTCAGAGCTTTCTCTGCCTACAAGTCAGAGGTTTGTTTGAGGCTTCGGTTCACAGAGTTTACTGTAAATAAAGTTGGTTGTGTTGCTGAGAAAAGCTCACAGTGATTAATATCTGACTACCAAACATGTCCAGTTGCCAAAGACCATTAAAGTAAGCCTTGTTAAATACACAGTCCAGTCACATTAATGTGACCATCTGTCAAAAGCCAGAATAACCACCTTTCGCAGAGCGAACTGCTACGAGACGTGCAGGAAGAGAGTCACTTAGGTCCCTGAAGGTCTTCTCTGGGATGTTGAGCCATGCCGACTCTAATGCCGTGGCCAGCTGCGCTAGATTACGCGGTTGAGGATCCATGGCGCGAACAACTCGATCGAGATGGTCCCACAGATGCTCGATTGGGTTTAAGTCAGGTGAGTTTGCTGGCCAGGGGAGGACGGTAAACTCATCCTGGTGCTCTTCGAACCACGCACGTACACTGGCAGCTGTATGGCACCTCGCATTGTCCTGCTGGAAGATGCCATCATCCTGAGGAAAAACAATGCGCATGTAGGGGTGGACATGGTCCGCAAGGACAGATGCGTACTTGTATTGATCCATCGTGCCTTCCACAATAATCAGTGAACCCAGAGAATGCCAGGAAAACATTCCCCAGACCATAATGCTCCCGCCTCCAGCTTGGACCGTTCCTGCAATGGTTGCAGGGTGGTTCCTTTCAGAGGTTTCACGCCTTATACGCCAACGTCCATCTGTCCGATGGAGCATAAAACGCGATTCATCTGAAAACGCTACCTGTCGCCACTCAGTGGATGTCCAGCTGCTGTACTGGCGTGCAAATTCTAGCCTTCGTCGTCGATGAACACCAGTCAGCATAGGTGCACGAACCAGGCGTCCGCTTCGGAGGCCCAGACGCAGCAATGTTCGCTGAATAGTGGTTTGGGAGACACTTGTGGTAGCCCCTTGGTTCATTTTAGTGGTCAGTTGCTCAACGGTAGCCCGTCTATCTGCCCGAACGCATCTCCGCAACCGTCGTTCGCCTCTGTCATCTATGGCCCGTGGTGCACCACATTTGCCACGTCGTTGATTTTGGACAGTCCCATTTTGCCATGCACGGTACACTTTTACCACGGCGGCACGCGAACAGTTCACAAACTCAGCCGTTTCGGAAATGCTTCCACCCTTGGCCCGAAAGCCAATGATCATGCCCTTTTGGACGTCTGATAAATCGCTTCGTTTCTGCATTACGCCAACGATTGAAATGTTTTCCGAAGCCCACACACACCCTTTATATACGCTCAACTGCACTGTGCTGCCACCTGCCTTCTGTGATTGGTTATTTAACTCTGAAGTGGAAAGTACGTGGTGGTCACATTAATGTGACTGGACTGTGTACATGTTTTACCAGAAATAAAGCATTTCAGCAGATAATACAGTTTTAATTATAATGTAATTTTGTATTCTTTATAGCCACAATTGAGATTGTACTTTATGATAGCAGCTTTATTTGAGGTAAAGGTTCCCTGTGTGATCTTGTTCTTCCCCCAAACAATCAAAAATCACCTAAAAACTGGGATGTGCTCAAATCCATAGCAGTTCTTCCTGAAGCAGCTGCCTACCATTAAATTAACTGGGTGGTTGGTCTGTCCAAAGCCGTTTTTATGTCTGTTCCTCTATTTTATTTTTGTAATGAATAAAGTTTTTATTTCTCATCAAAACTAACATATTCTATGTCAGAATCTGTTTTTTCCCTGCAGTCTCAGGGGGAAAAAAAGACTGATGATTCAGTGTTACTGTATCATTTCCTGTGAACTGCAACAGGAAGAATTTATTTTTTCCCTTTCTTAACACCTTTGCCTCATACCAGTAAATGAAAGAACCTAAGAAACAAACTAGAGGAAAAAACTACATGGCTGTCGATAAGAATTTTCACCTTTAATCAGACATTTGTATTATGCAATTTCCTTAAAATATTTCTTCATTTTTCTCTTTATCTGTAGCCTACTTCTTCCTTCTTTTTTTTAGCTTTAGCCTACCAGAAATGAACCAGAATTCATCTTTAAGACCAGGAAGTCAGTATCATTGCCTTGAACTTGGTCAAAAATGTGTGATTTTAAAGTGGTTTGTAATGCAATGTTCATAGTAAGAAGTTTGTAGAGCAAACCATCCCTTGTGATTTGTGCATTTTTGTGTACAGACACCAAGAAAATGCAATTCTCCTATTCTGGTTGCAATAAAATTACAGCATTCGAAACATTTCAAGAGGTATGAATACAGCAGCCATTCAAACTCTTACATTTTGGCTACGTTTTTAGGTGTAGCTGAGTCGCCCTCTCTCCTCCTGAGTCGGGTGAATCAGCCTCATCTTCGGCTGACATCGTCCACAGAGGAAACCTGAGCGGCTCAAGCTCATTACTGAGGTCAGGGGCGGCGGGATTAGGAAGACAGATTAACTCCTCCAAAGTGGGTCACCATATTTGATTCAAGTCTTTCTGTGAAGACACTGGCAAATAATCTGAATTTGGTGCTGAGCTGTAAATATGATAGTCTATAAGAGCAATGTGAAAATAGAAAGACATTTATGAGTTGCAAAAGTCCAAAATTTCAGAAATTTTTAGATTAATATCAGAAATTTTCCAGAAAAAGTCTCAAGTCTCAAAAATCAAACATTTTCCAGTTTTGAAGCTTTAGCACATTTTCATCCTTTCAAAACACAGAAATGTCCTAATTCTTTTCTAGAAAATTTCTGACAATAATCTCAAAGGTTTTTCTAACAAAGTTCTTATAAACTTATTTTATTATTTTTGGGGAAAATACAAATACTAACGCTGAAGGCTGTTGAATTGAAAAGTGAACTTGTACTTAAAAATATGTCTTTGCTGAAAATTCTTTTAAAAGATGATTTATGCTTTTTTTCTAATAGTTCTTGAAATAGTTCAGCAAGCAAGATGCAGTTGACAGTAGCAAAGGTTAAAGCTGCCAACACATCACATTCCACAGACTGATTACAGTAACTTGGGAATGACATTGAAAAACCACTGGGCCTATCACACACAGAGTACATGGCAGATACTGGCCGACCCTGACCAGAGTGTTTAGATCCTGACCAGAGTGTTTAGATCCTGACCAGAGTGTTTAGATCCTGACCAGAGTGTTTAGATCCTGACCAGAGTGTTTAGATCCTGACCAGAGTGTTTAGATCCTGACCAGAGTGTTTAGATCCTGACCAGAGTGTTTAGATCCTGACCAGAGTGTTTAGATCCTGACCAGAGTGTTTAGACTTGGTAAAGCTCTTTATGAGAATCACCCCGACAGCAGATGGTTTAACACTTTTTCAAATAATTCATGGCAGAGCTTACAAATTGTCTCTGTTTGCTCCAGACTTACAGAAAGCTAATGAAGAACAAACATTAGCAGACTGTATGATCAGAAACTGAAGGAAATGTCCAGTACAATTTTACTGCCTTCTGGCTCTCTTCCCTTGCAGGAGGCCACTCCTGTCGAGCCTGGTGACTGGGTCTACATAAAGGTCATCAAACGAAAGAACTGGGCGAGTCCACAGTGGGAAGGACCGGTCCAAGTGCTGATGACCACAACAACAGCTGTTTGAAACGCTGAAAGACCCAGCTGGATACATCTCAGCCACAAGAAGCAGCAGAGAGTGTTGAACCCCTAATTCGTTTGGGGGTTTTGACATCTCTGTGCGCTGAGCAGAAAATGGCGACTCCATATCACAGATGGATCTTCTACTGCGTTGTGACTGCAGCATGTCTAATGTTTGGAGGAGGAAGTGACCTCACTTTCCACCCACATGACTATGGTACCAACCTCTGGTGGCAGTTGATGAACAGGACTGCACACGAAAAGAAAGAGGCAAATTGTTATGTGTGTGCACAACTACCACTCGCCACACACAACTCAGGTCTGCGTGCAGGACCCATCACTGATGGCAAACAGATGTGTCTCTATGGCCTGAGCACACAACCACGACGCAGCGTGCCACCACCGAAAGGATGAGCTGCATGGAAAATACCAGAGACCATTTCTTTAGCAGGAGCTAAACCCGGGTCTCTGAGGAGCTGCATTTTCAACGACGGACACCGTTCACTTGAATGTTACCTTGGAATTTGTGTGACAAAGTTTACACCCACTGCGAAACGACACCGGATTACATCAACTACATTGCCTGCAGGGGTCAAAGGGCGACCCCTGACTGCAAAGTCTGGAAGGACAACCCAGACTGTGACAACCTGCTTCAGAAGAGGAGCTTCTACATCAAGCATCGGACGAGAGGACGACAGGAGACGACGGGAAACACACTGTACAGTGCCATAGTGACTGGAAGCCATGGTTCCAGGCTGATGGCAGACTGGTACTTCCTGTGTGGAACAGGGGAGAAAAGTTCATGGCCTATTTCTGACGCCCTACATGAGCTGGAGGAGCTCAAAAGCGACGCGGAAGGAGGAAAAAAAAAAAAAAAGATCAACTTCTTTTGATTTGCTTTCTTGGCTCACTTCCGGGCCACGGTGGAATTTACTATTGAAGATTATCACACCAATTCTGACTGTGTTTATTCTTTTCTGCCTGTTCACAGGCTGCATCATTCCAGGCCTTCGACGTTTGGTTCTTAAGACATTTCACACTGCTTTTGTCAGCTATGAGCTGGTGAAAATAACCTATGACAAACATAAAAACGACATGTTTAAAGATGATGACGTTTTGTAATCAATAAACAATTAATTCATTTGCTGAATGATTCCCACACTGTCAATTGTGAAAACAAATGGTGTTCATAATGAGAAGACTCAATTTCATCTTGTGTTTTTCTTTTGTTTCATTAAATTCTTTTCTTTTCTTTTCATTTCTTTTTATGCTTGGCCTTTAAATAAAGATTACATACATGGTAAAATGATAAAAAGGGGGGAATGTTAGAGATTTTTGGTATTATCATTTTGAATATTACTTTAGTTTATATTCAGTCTAATGTTAATTGATAGTTAATCAACATTCAGTTTATTGTTAATCAGTAAATGACATGCTGTGCGAATACTTTTGATTGCTGTGTAGAATATCTGTGTTCTTGAAAACTGATTGTTCCCTTCAGACTTTGAAACAGCTAGATGACCTGTGTGTTAGACAGAGCCAGCCAGATAATAACACAGGAATTTAGTGTAAATAATATTTGCGTTCTTAAAAATTAATTCCCAGCTGAAAATTATTTAGAAGGAATGTGAGACTTAGAACAAATATTTGATAAACAGGGGGGAATGTTGGGTAAATTGTATTATTATCAACTATTTGTTGTGCCTTTATTTTCTTAGTTTATGTACTCTTATTAGTTTAGTTATATATTTTCTGTATTGTTAATCTTTCTGATTTCCTTTCTCAGAGGGCCTCTCTGAAGAAGAGCAGTGACAGCAGCTCTTCACAGAACGCCCTGTTTTGACCTCTTAGATTGTGATTGTTAGTGATAATCTGTGGCGCTGTAACTGTGTGAAAGTGTTCTTCCCCCCTCCCTTTAGAGTTACAGCTCTCTGTGATTAGGGATCCTAAACACAATAAAAAGAGAGGGGCAGGCAAATGTGCTTTCAGAGCAGTAGGAGATTTGTAACTGAAAGCACATCTCTGTCTGTTCTCCTCGCGAGTATTCAGAATCTAACTCTCTTGTCTTTCCTGTGTTATTTGCTGTGTTTAATAGGTGTCAACTCTGACATTCTGACTTTCCTCGTTTCTTTTCTGGAACATTTCTGAGATTAATCTTAAAGTTTTGGGGATTTTCCCAGCAAATTTTGGACTTTTCAAGCTCAGAAAGGTCATTGATTTCTCTTGAAAATTTCCACATATAATCTCAAAATTTCTATATGTTTTTTCTAGCACATTTTATCTTCCAAACTCAGAAATTTTCTTGCTTTTTTATAGATTCATGAAAATTATCTGAAAACTTCTACAATTTTTTAACAGATTTTTTACTTTTCAAACTCAGACATTTATTTGAGTCTAATAATAATAAGTTCTAATCAGTTCTTGTTTGCTTTGTTTTTAGAACATTTCTGAAATCAGTCTCAAACTTTGATTTTTTTTCCCATCAATCCATTCGAATTTGGTGGATTTGAATGAATTTGGAATGTTCTCCACCTTGTTTTAATCTAAAATGTACAGGGTGGAGGTGAGTCAATTATCTGGTAAGGCCTTTGTTACAATAGAACAGGAAAGGTTAGGTTTCTCATATGACCAATGAAAACAGTGAATATGTGGGTAGTTGTGTGCCATCATGACTCACTAAGTCATTCTACTAGTGGTGTTTTGACATTCTGTTGAAAAAGCATGCTGAGTAAATGGGGAGATTCTAAATATGTGAAGGACATAAACAGAAAATACGGTAAGTGATTGACGTAAATGTTTATTCCTAGAAGTGGATTTTTTATACATACACATTTTAGTTCCTTTGAAGTTCATGGTTTTGTAGCTCAAGGGCGCCCCCTTGTGTCACTTATTTTGTCTGCAAGCTACATCTTCCACAGAACTTGTATGGAAAGCGGACTAAGAGTTAAAAATGTCAAAAAAATCATTGAATACTTTCTGTCGAGTTTTCACATTTGACAGTCTAACCTAGTTCTAAAGCACACAGCAGAAATGTTCATCCATCCATTGATTGTCTCTGATCAGAGATTTGGTCACCACCTTCACTGCTTCCTGTCTTATACACCGATAGTTAAATAAAATCAGTCACTGAATTAAAATCTTTACCTAGCGATACTGTTCTCTCTCTGTCTCTCTCCTTCATGGCGAGACGGTTAGTCATAACCCTTGTTTCTTGGTGTGATGACAGTTTTCTTCCCCTCCTCAATGCGTCAAAAACTAAAGAAATAATTATTGATTTTTAGGCAGAACAAAAACAAGCCAAAACCCAGCATCACATATGGGAAAGAAGTAGAAATTGATTGAGACAAAATCTTTTTAGACTTCTGTTGTTTTCTCTTACTTGCTGGGAAAGCAACACTTCTGTTAGGGACAGCAGCAGTCTGAACCACATAAGTAAAGTATGCTCAAAAATAACAATAATAATAAAAAAATCTAAATTTCTTATTTTATCTTTGATCCAGCTTACACAAAATACGTAGTACTCCACACATACAGTGAATGGGTGGATGTTATTTATAGTGTTTTGGTCTGTTTGTCCCTTCCCACACTAACTGCGCAGACATTAAATTATTATACTTTTACTACAAATAGCAGGAAATTAGGAAGTAAAGTTGTCTGGAGCTTTAACAAAATATAAATAATAAAAAATAGTAAAACGAACAAATTAATTTTAAGTATATTGTGTTCCATAATTATGCTTGTAACGATGACTGGAATCAATAAAGGTTTCCAAAGGGGGAAAAAAAGTGAGCTATAAATATGCGTCAGACGAGTCGTGACAATTCAATTCAAAAAAATATATAAAAATATATGTCGCTATACATCTTGTTATATGTATAGGGTTTGCAGCAAAGACGTGAAAATCACCGCAGTATTCAGCGAGTTATTTACACTGAGTCGAGTGGGAGACCTATCCAAGATGGCGGCCTCCCGCAAGTACATGCGGCGTCTATTCACACATGTCTATGTTCTGATCTGTCAGCAGACCACGCGGTTTTTTGCAACTGTATGACAGGCCATTGTATCATAAAATCGGTTTCCTCTGATTGTAGCTATCGAAACCAAATTGTCAGAAAATGCCACAAAGAAGAAAGAGTTCAGCAGTATGAAATATTCGGAAATCGCAAAAATTAACAGACTTTAAGATTGCTTCAGGAATCTCCAAATAATTTTCTACTTATTCCAACAAACACAATGTATTTAAAAACGGCTCTGGAAAGCTAAAAGTCGAAAATGGTGCCTGGTAAAAAAAATCTTTTTTCATAAAAAAAAAAAGAAAGCTCATTGTTTCATTGAAATTTCAATGAGATTTTAACTGGATGGCTATGCAAATTTAAACTATCAGTATGTCTCACTGACTAATAAGAATGTTAATGCAAGATATCTGAAATAAAAACAAATTAAAAATATCTGTTATTGATTTTAAAATTAGTTTTGACTAGTCAAAATTGCTGGTCTACATATCTTTAATTTAGTTTTGTCCGGTCGCTATTTGCTTCCAGGCTATCTTCTATATTAATCCAATCCATAATCTCTTAAAGTTTTAAGATATGTTGAATTATGGTGTCATTCAACACATTCTTATTTAGAATCATAAATAGTCCAAAATAAAAGTGAGATATCTTTTATTTAATTTATGCCTAGCCACAATTTTAGTTGAAATATATGTAGGCTATCAAATGATGAAATATCTTGAATTAAAGCTTCCATACAACCTAATAGCAAATCTGACGTAATTTATACTCGTCAGAATTTAATTTGAAATATCTAAAATTGGTACTTTGTCTTGTGAAGATATAGTTAGAGATGACCCAAATTTACCAAGACATCTAGCTTCAGATATCTGGAACGTGGTGAAAGGGATTTTATGTTAAAACGGCCTGCCATAGCACACTCAGACATGAGGAAGTAGATTTCAGACCCAGAAACTCCGTAATCGCCCGGTTCCTCCGTGGTTCTCTCGTCCCGGACGCGTTAAAAACGTGGAGAGCCGCTCGGGTCTCGGATGGGTTTTCATCCCTACAGGTTTTATGCTGGTTAGGCGCCTTTCTCGCAGGTAAGTGTGAACTTTAACCTCTGGCTCCATGCAGGTGACTGAACGCGCATGATGGACCTTCGCGTGTAGAAATGATTCATTTTGTTGAAAACATTTTGTGGCAACGGACTGAGGTTTCAGTTTCTCGGCGTGTTTTCAAGGAACGTGAAGCTGCGTGAAGCTGTCGGGAACGAGCATCGCTCGAAACTGTCTCACATTGATGAGAAAATGGATGGAAACATGACCGAAGAGGCAACTTATGAAAATATTCGTAATTACTGATATGAAACTCATACCAATCATATTTCATATCAATAAATCAATATTTGGGCAGGTTAATAACTTGCTTTGCCTAAAGATGCGTCTCCCTGCCAACGTGGAGAAATAACGAGTTAAGAGAGATTCCACCTTTTCTACAGACTCACACTCTGAGCTACTAGTATAGATTTCATATTAATAGGACAAAAATTAGGGAAAATAGACCGCGCAGATATTGGCCATATATATATGGATATGTATATAAATATCCATAAATATGTATGGATATTTATATACAGATGTAACTATTTATCTAAATTAATTTGAGAAATAAAACCCACCTTTTTAGGGCTTACATAAGAAACATGATAACGTTACAAATATCTTTAAAAGTTTGACTCTTCTGCGCTTCCGCTACAGGGCAGGATTTAATCAGAAACATCTAATTAAATATTTAATCAGAAACATCTAATTAAATATTTAATCAGAAACATCTAATTAAATATTTAATCAGAAACATCTAATTAAATATTGAATTAGAAATATCTAATTAAATTCTCCATGACTGCTGTAGAGTAAAAACTGTTATTTTCACACTTTTCATTATCGGTGCCCGTTGAGAACCTTTGACTGGTTTAGTCTGATCTTCAGTCTCAGATAACTAACTGTCTTCTTTAGCTCTACGTTCCTCTCTTGTTCTGGTCAGAAACTAAACTAACCTGTCCTATTGTATCTTAAATAATTCTGTGCTCCACTTTGGTTTGGTTTTCACTCGTACAACAGAAGCTTTTTATAATCTCTCTCTCTCTCTCTTTTTTTTTTTTACAAGTCGTTTGGGAAACTGCAGAGCTGATTTAGAGACTTTGCAGTTATTGGAAGCCAACCGCTTCCCAGAAAGCGAAAGTAAATGACTGAACTTTTCTCTCTGTGTGAAGCTGACATTCCACCCACGTCAAAAAAAAAAAAAACCCAGCAAATAGTCTGAGTGGTTCAAGCTCCGTTTGTGCCGTTAGTTTTTTTGTTTGTGCAGCTTTAGTTTCTGAGGTATTAAAAGTTATAAACTTGGCGTCACCATCTTGCTCCAAAACAAAAGCGACGTTGTTTTCAAGTTGGATATTGGACTTTCCAATATTGGCGGAGTGAGTGTTACACGAGACGCACTGTTCTGTTCTCTAGGGAATTTTTAAGTCACACTCAATGTTTTTAATAATTGTAATATTAAAAAGTATATTTTTTCTTCAATAGCTTCCAAGTCTCAAAGTCAGTGTGAAACTGTTCTAGACTGGAGAGATGAGGCACAGTCATTGTTATTGTGTTTTAACTTTTTTGATAACATTTTAGCATTTGAGTGTTTTTCTTCTATAGCTTCTGGGTCATGTGACCCATTTACACTAAATCAGTGTGAAATTATTGTACTAGACTGAAGATGAGGCAAATCTGGTTTTATTCCATTTAAATATTTTATTCCTTGTCAGTGGGACATGTAAGCTATTAAAAACTAATCAGTTGATAGAAGTTACAATTTACAAAATTAAACTTGAAAAAATTAAACAATATTTCTAATCTCTGCTTGATTCAACATAAATACAGAGGTTGTTTTTTTTTGGATTATTGGTTAATAATTGGATAGCAAAAGGTGATTAACAGGAGTTTTTTTGTTTGTTTGTTTTTACAGAATTTGAACAGGTGAAGCTAAAACTCTGACACTTGAGAAGTTTTGGCAATAGTTTTTTTTTTAGACTTTAATGCAAAATGTGTAGATTCTTTTGTACCGTTTTGGATTTCTTACTGCTCTGACTATATTGCTCTTTCAGCCGTCTGCCTTTTAACTGCTCTTTTCAACCCTAACCCACTCATTTAAAATCTCTTGTGTAATATCTTTTAATGACATTATTTAACGATAAATTAAAAAAACTTCCCAGTTCTACCTGGAAGGTAACATCATCTATCTTCTCCTACATCTCTTGACTCCGCAGCATGTCCTCCACTCTAACTCGTCATGTGATCTGGCAGTCCGAGGGGCTGGTGGCCTACCTGAACCCCCGGCCCTGGACCCCGGGCTCCGTGATCCTGGAGAGCCGCGCTCCAGGCGGAGCAGGAGGCAGCATCTTCCACCTCGGCGAGTCTGAGTGCTCGACGTGGCTGCTGGGGGCGAGGACCGTCGCTGAGCTGCTGTGTGACAGGCTGGGTGTCCAGAGGTGTGCTCTGGTCAGCAGACCCCACAGAGACAGACCTGCTCAGGTGAGAAGAACTACTCTGGAGGAAAAGTAAACTCAGGTTTAAAGGATTTGCCAAGGGGGCTTGTTTCTATCACAGAAAAATGGAGTTAAGAGTTTTTTCAATTGCAAACTACGAGTCTATTAGACGATTCCAGCTGCAGAATCAATGGATATTTATGTTGCAGAATCCAAACGAACTCTATCGATCACTTAAGTTTTGAAACTACTGTTGTGAAAGCTACAACATACCACCAGGCTACCTCCTGGTGGTATGTTGGTATGTTATATATAGCTAGCTAGATCACTATGGAGACATCCTGTGTGCAGCCAACACCTAAAACCATGAATATTGTGCTTAATAAGAAAGTTTACCTAAAGTTCTATATTAAATCTACCAGCCACGTATTAACACTTATTGCCCAACTGTATCCTAAATAGATAATTCATATCTTAAGCATACTAATGAATATCTTATATTATAGGATAATACTTTTATTATTTTCTGCTGTTCAAATAAAAAAAGCAGCATTGGGCACAGCTAACAAAAAAGCTAGTGGCACTTTAAGGTTAGCGCAACTACCACTGTAGCGGATATTAGTTTCGCTAGTGCTAATAAAGTAGAATATAAACATCTAGATACTTGAATAATTCTTAAGTTGATAACCAAAACTTTAATGTAAACGACAGATTAGCTCTGCTATTTGCACATTAGCAGAAGTGTGCGCACCACTAAAAAGAAGAGAGATCACTGTACATGTTTTATGTTTTTGTTTTGTAAATATGTTAAAATATTCTCACCTAAAACTGTTTTTCCTCAGAGGTAATTGGCTGCTTGTACCAGTACAAATGAAATTGATCAGATTTGATGTTTTTAAGGTTTCGGTTGCTGTTTCTTAACCTTTTAAGCATCACTTCAGCTGTGCACGTCTGAAGCTTAAATACTGCATTGTTAAAGTAATTAGTGTGTTTCTGCATATTATTTCCGCTTCCGTTGTTCTTGGTTTGCCTCGCCTTTGTTGATCAAGTTGAATTGGCTTTGCTCCCCACAGATCCGTGTGCTGCCCCTCCACGGTCTGGACGCAGAGTGGCGCCCCCACCTGGCCGGAGAGGAGGAGCACAACGCTCACGACCCGGGATACTGCACCTCCAAAACGGCTCCTCGATGGAGCGACGCCAGCCTGACCGACGTCCAGAACCGAATCAGGGCGAAGCTGCCGCTCCCCGACGCGCCGCCCGATCTCACGTTCCTGGGCGACGACCCGGCTCACGCCGGCCTCTTCTCGCGCATCGTCCGAGGGGAGGAGAAGCAGTGGCGCGTGTGGGAGGACGAAAGCCACGTCGCCTTTCTCACGCCGTTCCCCAACTCCCCCGGCTTCACCGTGCTGGTTCCGCGGCGACCTCTGACCTCCGACATATTCAGACTGCAGAGAGGAGACTACGAAGCGCTGGCGTCGGCTGCCAGGAAGGTGTCGCTGCTATTGGAGGAAGGACTCGGCGCCTGGGGGGTGGGGCTTATTTTCGAGGGCTTTGAGATCGACTACGCTCACGCCAAGCTGATTCCGCTGCTGTCACCTTCACCGTCAGGGGAAGGAAGCGAAGCCGCCACGTCTCGCTGCCCGCACTTCCACCCCACTTACCCGGGTTATGTCACGTCAGAGGACGGACCTGAAGCTGACCCGGAGAACCTGAAGGAGATGCGTGCTAAAATTACTGAAGCTTAATATCGCTGCGTTTAAGTCGAGGTTTTTTTTTTTTTTTTTGACCAATCACAAAATCGTGCTTGTTTTCCTTCAGCCAAGCATGTAAATAATATAAATCATCAAGCAAGTATTTTGTCTTTCCATCAAATACATTGACTTTTTATTCAGAAATCTGATTAAAACAATGTGAATACTAACATTCCAGTAAAAGTAAAAGTTTTGATCTCTACAAATGAGACTCCAGTGTTTGCATTTTAAATAACTTCTTAATATAAACTCTAACTTTATCATATATTCAACACAAAAATTGCAAACTCAATGCCCCCCACCACCAATAAATGTAACAAAACAAAATAAAAAACAGTTATTATAGTGAAATTCACATGTTATTAAAGTGAGTAAACCAGAAGGATAATTGCTTGCAGTGCCACATATTTCCTGGAATATTTACTTCCTGACGTATTTAGTTAATCATCTTGCATAAACTTCATAACTCCTCATTACATCACTACTAATTGGTTCCACTGGGCATTTCTTGCTATGGAGCTAAATTAATTAGATCCTAAGTGTCCATTAAGTGTTTTATAAATCCCACACAGCTTTAGAGTTTCATTAAAAATAAAAACAGCTTAAGAGTTTCTGTAGCAACCAGCAGTGAAACGTAATTCAGCTGCAATGATTACTGATCAATTTAAACACCTGTGAGAGAAAGGTATATTTAAACAAGCAACAAGACAATGATTTCTTTTAAAACTATTTTTAAATATATTTTATTTGATGTACAACGTTTTTTTTTTTTTGCTAATTCAAATTGGCCAGGTACAGTCCCCTCTACTGGTACAGATGCAACAAATATTTAAAGCGAATTACTCTTTTATTGCAGCACCATAATCTGAAAATGAGCCATTTAGCAATTGAGTGCAGTCTTTTCAATGGGAAAAAAACAAACTAAAAAATATAAAATTTTAATTATTCTGTTCAAATATGATTTTGTTAAGTTATACTTTACTTTTTGAGGTAACCGAAGTCTTGAGGAACGTTTAATTAGTAGCCAACATGTTTCCCTTAGGTATGACTGCTGATGGGAAACAAATTAATTTATTGTCTTTATTTAACTTAACAGCATAATTATTAACCTGGACGAACATGATTCAATTCCTTGTTACTAAGTGAAGCAATTTATTTTAATAGAATCAACAATTCTCTTTTTTCAGCACAAGATTAATATGAATATCTTCATCAGTTGGTAAAAAAAAAATTATTGAGGATAACGGGAGAAAACAAAAGTTTTCTTGGGTTTTACCAAGTCGCCATGATAACTATTTTCTTTTAAGACTCTTGTGTGCACCTGTAACCGTAGAGGTGTCGATGGGCGGGAAGTGACTTCACACACGGCCGGGTTAAACCTTGACGTCGACCGGGGTTTCCGAGGCCTTCTTGCAGCAGATACTGCTCAGTCCCTCTGACTTTGAGATGTAGAGCAGGGGCTCGATGCTGCAGCTCAGGTCCATGATGGCGAACACGCTGATGCTGATCAGACAGCGGTACTCGAATAACGTGTAGTAAGACACAAAGGGCATGAAGGCCACGGGGGGCAGGTAGTTGAAGGCGATGATGCCCAGGTTCTTCAGCACCATCTTGAAGGCTCTCTTCTTCACCGGGTGCATCTTTTCCTTCCCTGCCACCGAGTGCCGGAGGACCCAGACGACGGAGATGTTGCAGAAGACCATGACGGCGAATGCAAAGAGGATGACCCCGCCGAAGATGCCGGTCACGCTCATAATGCCGTTGATCCCCTTGTAGATGCTGTAGGGCATTATCAAACTCCAGATGAAGATACAAATGCAGATGCGGGTGATGGTCTCTTGGTAGCGTGAGAAAAACACCGGGTGTACGACAGCCATGTAGCGGTCCACACAGATACACACCTGGGGGAACACAGGGAGGAAGAACTACTTAGCTTTTATTAGGTCTGTTAATTTATTTGGTATTTAGACTTCTAAAATTACTGCAGTGTACTTGTGCTTTTTCAGGGATGTTATCTAATTTGGGTGTCTGTGCAGAGCTGACAAAAGCCTTCATACCCCTCACTACCTTTCCACATTAGAACCATGGAATTCTGAGTATTTGGGCTGATCTTGCGTGACGAACTGGGAAAAAACGTCGAGCAAAAGTGAAAAGCGAAATGAAAATGATTGATGGGTTTTCAAAAACTTCTACAAATAAAAATATGAGAAATGTGGAGTCTGCTTACATTCACCACCAGGCAGGGCGAAAGCAACTTTGGACTTAGACAATGTTTGACCTTCACCAAAGCTCCCGCTTCAAACCGGCCGCGCGACAAAAAACGCGCGAGCTCACATGCTCTCACGCCGCAAGAGAACTAAAGACACGTGATATGAGGCAACGTGTTTCCACGAAGTTGCCGCGCTTTTTTTTTTTTTTTTTTTGCTCGCGCGCTCTCACCAGAAAAGCTGATACGTTTCTGTTAATAGATATTTCGACGGACGGTCGGGCAGACATTCAGATACCGTTTCCTCAGTTGGTCACAGGGAGCCGGAGAACCGATTATTCTTTTGTATCCGAGAAGCAGATTGTTCATAACCTACAATCTGCTTCTTAGGTAGCTGGTTGAGAACAAAGGACTGGCTTTGTCTCACAGAGACCGAAACCAAGCAAACTGCTCCCAACGCCATGTTTAAACCTTGACCAGTCCCTGACATCGAGGCGATGCAGGCAAAGGCTAAGGGCGCCATTACAAGGTAAGAGAAAAAAGATTTTTCCTATTATTTTTGAAGCTTACAGTTAATAATATGGATTCTATACCAATCTAGCAAAGAATATAAAATACTTAATCTAATAATAATGATACTTTACTAAGCCCCACGACTCCTTTTCCACTAGTTGGTTTGTTCCTCACAGTCACAGTAGAAGGACAAAGTCAAGAAAAACTTACAAGAAAGAGTGGCGCTAGGTCCTTCACTCCATACGCAAACCTCTGGAAGATCCAGATTTTTTTGTTGTCCAGATCCAGACGGTTGGCCAACTCTATAGGGGTCATCAAGCAGAAGTAGGCGTCCAGCACGGCCAGGTTGAAGAAGAAGATGTCCGACGTGGAGGTGTTCTTCTTTTTTGAAGCGATTTGCCAGATGACGAAGATATTGCCCGGAGTGCCAACCACCAAGTTGATCAACTTGCACGCAAAGTAGAAGGCGAAGGGCTGAGGGGACACAACGCATTCTGGGTAATTGTACCAGAGCGGGCGAACACGACCCCCGGTGCTGGTCGAGTTGTCATAAAGGCTGGTGTTCAACATGTTTTAAATCTGGAAGGAAATGTTAGGGGGGAAGAAGAGTTGGAGTTAAAGTTAATGTTGATCATTCATTCAGATGTACTTAATAGAGAAACATCTCGTCAAACGTCTTACCTCAACACGGAACCGACCTTCTGATCCTGATGATCACTGGGACAAATAACTCACTACAAGGACCAAGTGTACAGTTTCAGGAATGGGACTGAATTTAGATCATGTGATTCAGGTTCATAACGTTGAGCTAAGCTGTAATTGGTTAGCTACATGAACTTGAGTCACTGTCTTCAGTGATTGGATGGTGTGGAGATGGATGAAAGGCGTGTTTAGAACAACTTTTTTTATACAACGTGCAAAGTCTAAAAACTCTCCTGTTACCCAACATTTCTCCATTTTTTGGATTTTAAAAAATGATATTTTAGGTTGCAGACTGTTCAGTATGAAACATAACATAAGCCGCCAACTGGATGGTAAGTTTTATGCTTCTTGGCAGCATGATGTATTTTATCTACAGTAGCCGTACAGAAGCTTCATCTCACTGATGCAACCTGAACCCGTAAACAACTGATGTAAGGTTGGCAAATGAGAAATCTAATGCAAGGTGTTACTGTAGAGCTTCACAATGGACACAAATAGATGCATTATTATGTTGGTGCCAACCACAGCACAACATGGAGAGACATGGAAGTGTTTTTCTCAAGTTGTACTGTGATGACATTTCTCTGGTACTTTAGCGTTTACTGGCTGACTATGACTTCTGCAGGAGGAAGACTGAGCTGAAACTTCTTGAAATCTTCAAATCATCCAAACTTTGCATTCTGACCTAAAGTGGTCCTGAAATCATTAAGAACCACAATAAAATTGTGAGCAGTTATACCTCCATGAATAAGCTTTTTGTTTTTTAGTTTGAATATTACCTATGTCTGTAGCCTCCAAACAGTGTTTGTCTCTGAAAATGTAACCAAGCTAATTGTTACATTTTTCAAATGAAGTCAACATTGTGATTCTGAAATGTTTTTACTAATTACATTTTATTTTTTCTTTAAACTGTGCAACAAGGTGGTACAATGACTAAAATAATTTATCTTTCAGATTATTAATAGCATTTTATGAGACTGATGAGAAATTTTAATGTACAAATACAACATAATGTAGCCTTATCCTTGCTACAAAACCAAGTAAAAAAAAATCTGATGGTGACATTTGTCTTAAGTCCAACTTTTTCCATTTATCTTTTAGATATTCACAATCTGTCAAAATAACATTTCTTTTCTGAGCAGATTTTTCCAACTCTACCAATTTCAGAAGGAAAGAAGAAGAAACAACAAAGATGTTATAATCTTTATTAAACAACAACCTTATCAAATTTTCTAGTTTAACGGAGTCTGCATGTGTGATGACATCATTTCAAAATTGAAGCAGTTGGGTAATTTTTCTACTTTGTTTTTACCCCCCCCCAACTTTGTTACAAAGATTTATTTATGCAAAAGCTACAAAAGTTACATATGTTGAGTTGTCCAGACAGGAAAGCCAGTAAAAGAACTCAACACACCGTAAAAAAAAAACAAACAAAAAAAAACATTTACAATGAAAGCATTATGTTGTAAAGATGCAAGACATTCATTGTTTAGTAAAGCGTATTCAGGGATGATCAGTTTACTTAACTGATAAAAAATAAAATTGGAGATTAAGGAAAGAGTTTCTTTACTTTGGTTCTTTGCACTTTAATATGAGGATGAAAGACACAAAGTTGGCTATCTGTTTTAAGAAGTAACACTTCAGTTAGACCTTACCCGCCCTCTTGCTTGATTTTATTTTTGCAATGGCTTTTAAAAATGGGTGGTAATGAGTCAGACATGTATAAAAATAAATAAAAATCAGCTTAAACTTTGAAGCGATCTCAAATCAGTGCTATGATCTCTGAGAAGATTTGATTTGAAAAGGTGGCTAGGAACAAATGATTTTTCATCATATCTAGTGCGTATCTGAATAAATTAATACATATTCTAAATCATGTCTAAATATACTATATGGCATATAAAACAAAAGGTACTGGCAGTTTTGCCAGTTAATTAAAATTTTGATTCATTTCTGATAATGTTTAATGATTTAAGAATACAGTTGTAGTCAAGTCTATCCTTCAAAGCAAATAATATAGATTTATAAATTATATTTTTTGTCTAACAAATAAAAACAGCATTTTAGCTTGAAAAGTTCCTATAAACTCCTCAGTAAAAGGAAATTGAAAGAGATCTTTCATGCGATTAGCAAGGCGTCTATTAGAAAGATGTTCAAGTATTTCAAGTACCAAAAATTAAATAAGCACACTAAAGTCTCCTAAAAGAGTGCAAAATATATCACACAAAGCTGCATTTAGAATTTACCTCAATAAGAATCAATACTGATTAAATTTGCTCCACTGCTTCCTGCCATGATTCCTACTAATCAATCAAAATGTGATAGATCATGGCAGTGAGACAAAAATCAAGAATTAATTTCAAAAAGTCGTCCAACATGGACAGAACCTGCTAGTCACAATGTGCAAATGTTCTTTTTTGTTTCGACACCTTATTTGTGCCACAATATTATTTATTAATTCAGTCTTCCTCAGTTGTTTTATAATCAAGAAGAACTAGCAAAACAAAACAGGACAAAAAAAAAAAAACACCACTTAACTAGAAAAAAATTATTGCGTATGCTAGTACACTGTACCATGAAGCAGGAAAATACTCATAAATAGAAATAATCAATAGCAAAAATATTAAAAATGATCTAGTGGCACGCTCATGATTGGAAGCATAAAGTTACCAGAACCTCATGCTACTAAAAGGTTTCACCAGGCAGAAGTTTGGTCAAACTTCATTCTTCTGTCTGCTAAGCTAATTGTGCGCTGCACAAAGAGCTCCTCTGACTTTAATATTACCAAAAATATCACTGCAAAAACAAACAAACAACCTGCTGCTGGACAGCGGGGACAGGAGTAACATTACTCAACACCTTTTCAGTAGAAATGAGTCCTTTACTCATCGGACAATAAGGGAGAACTTTCATATCTGTAAACACGTGATGCAAAGGGATTCTCAAACGTGGGCGGCGAGCTTTCCGTGGACACGGAACCGGTAAAGACACGTGTATTCGACGTGACCCCAGTTAGAGAGAACTCGCAGCTCCACGAACCGATACACCTCGTCACTGGGGTTCTGAGTGACAGCAGGGGAGAGGGAGACAAATGGAAGAGAGGAGAGGCGAGAAAGGTTAAAGAAGAGTTAGACTGTATTCTGTTACTATGGAAACAGGAACAAGATGTACTAGTAATAGTACGCTGGGTTATTAGGGATGTTGCAGATAGAAAAGTGAAAGAGGGAAACATTTCTGCCAAAAAATCTCAGAAATTGAGTTTAAAAAGTTTGCTAGAAAAAAAACTTGCAAAAAAACCCAAACATTTTCCACTTTCAAAAGTTTAGTTTTTTTTTTTTTAGAAAATTTTCGACTTTCAAACTTAGAAATTTTGAAGTTCTTTTGTACAAAATTTCTGAGATGAATCTCAAAATTTCTGAAACTTTAGGTGGAAATTCACTCCTCTTTTTTAGTTTTTTTAAATTTTAATTTACAATATCCCTAATACATCGCCGTATAACAGAGACCAATTTGAACTTACAGGCAGTTTAAACGTCTGAGTTGACTCTCCGTCTTCATCATAAAAAAACGTCCCGAGCAGCGTTCCTTCTTCTGTGTCATTTTTCAATCCCTGGAAGAGAAAGAAACAGAGGAAAGCTGCTGTTAATGAAGCTCTCTGCACATACGTGTTAACACAGTTAATCAGATTCTTTTTTTACTTTGTTTTTGAAACATAAAAGTCTTCGCATGTTTCTAGTAAATCTGACGCACAAATACAAACAGCGATGGTTGACAAAGCCACTGGGAGTTCAATTTTACTTTTTTACCGGAAAAACTATTGTTGTGTGCAAGTTGTTTTTCTTTTTTAAATCAAGTTCCACCACTAGATAATAACAACAACAATACAAAATATTAATCATAATAATATGTTTCATACAAGATTGGCAATATGAAGGTTTGGAGCACAGTTAAGGCTCGGTTAGATCTTCTGAAATAGAAATGACATAACAAACACAGTGCATCACATTTGACTATTAGAAAAGTCAGCTCCAATATTTGCCAAGGATTTTTTTTTTTTACACTCAATACACTGGAAGGCATGAATAAATCTCTACATTTTATATTTGCTGAAATAATTACAGAAAGTCATCCATTATTGACATTAGAATCAGTAGAACTCACGTAGACTTCAAAGTCTTTCGGTGCCGAGTCGATGTGGCCGGTGGGGGAGTTGTAGCGAGGCAGGTGGTCCAGAGTCACATGACTTATCCTGATGGGGTGAGACAGAGAGATGACCAGGGAGCCTTGGACGCCGTGGAACGCCCAGCATTTCCCAGGGAGCAGCACCGGGTAACCCTGGAGGGACAGCAGGCTTCGTTAGCAAGCCGGCCTGGGAAAGCTAACGTTTAGCAACGGAGCAAACAGGATGTGGGACCTGGATGACGGTGCGCGGGCTCTCAGACGGATACCAGAGAGGGAAACCAAAGATAACGATGCATGCCGAGCGAATGCGATACGTCTCTGAACACCGCGTGCTGACGATGCTGGCACCTTAACAGACACACACACACACACACACACACACACACACACACACACACACACACACACACACACACACACACACACACACACACACACACACACACACACACACACACACACAGACAAAAAAAAACGGGTTAATGGAAAGAAGAAAAGGTCATTGTGTGTCTTCAATGCACAATTAAAATTAACAGATATTTTACACACTAAGAAGAACGCTCAGATTGATATAAATATTTAAATATTTCTGGGGGGGTTATTTGAAAAAATATCAAACCTAAGGAAGCCGA
This sequence comes from Poecilia picta, assembly GCA_033032245.1. Classification (NCBI taxonomy): domain Eukaryota; kingdom Metazoa; phylum Chordata; class Actinopteri; order Cyprinodontiformes; family Poeciliidae; genus Poecilia; species Poecilia picta. The sequence continues at coordinate 28,268,268 of CM065353.1, read as the reverse complement.
GAAATGTCATATTTGTGTAGTTTTTTCTCTCCTCAATATAACAAGATATTTGTGTTTTGTCATCAGGAAATAACAATAATTGTTCAGATGATAGCTTCTTCTGTATTGCGATTTAGTTTTTTGATGGTTTTCTGGAGATAATAAGTTATGGTTACACACACATGCCATGGCTTGCATGTAGGAGTCCTCTCAGGCTGTCATGACAGGCAGAATGGAATCAAGCTTAAAACACACCAATCAACTTATCTCAACAAAGCGATCTGCAAAATGAACTTATCTGGAGAAAACCATCGGGGGAAAGTATCTGTGATCTCAGCTTCCGTACCAAACAGACATGGTAGAATTTTAAACACAAACATCATGCAGGAGATTTTAAACTTCTGACCTTGAGTCTCAAGAGCAAAGTCAGGCATTTTGTCTGCCTCTGGACGTCTACACCCTGTGCAGTCCATTTTGACCTCCAGCTTGTTTGTTTCCTGTTCCTGATTGAAGAACAGAGCCAACAGTAAGAAACACACACAGTTAAGAGTTCACACTTCCATGACGATGTCCAGACTGGCTACCTTGATGCGGTCAGTGAGCCACTTCTCCATAGCCAGCTGGAGCTCTGGTGTGAGCTGGTTGTGGGCGGAGTCTGGGGGCGGCTTCGCCTGCATGGAGGACAGCTCCTGGGACAACTACGGCAACAGAGAGGGGCCACGGTGAAACCGGAACAAAATGCTGGGGAAGAGAGGAAACGTCTCCGCCAGTCAGACACGTTTCCGTGGGTTACCTTGGCGTTCTGAGTCTCCAGAGTTTGAATCTTGAGGTCGAGGCTGGCGGCAGTGGAGCGGCTGTCCATCTGGTGATTATCCATCTGCTTCCCCAGACCAGAAACCTCCTGCTGCAGGAGGCGGCGGATGCCAGAGTCCGCCTCGATCTTCGCCTTCAGGAAATCCACGTCCAGCTGAAGTTTCTCTTTCAGCTGCGGGAGAAAGATACAGAGAAGCTGGTGGGTGTGAATACTGCTGCTCCTTATGGACAGGCAGTTATTTATCAAAATAATCACACACTCATTCTGCACATTGTGTACAGACTGAGCTATGAGAAAGTATTTGCCCTCCACTCCCAGATTTCTTGTTTTGGCTTATTTAATTACTCTCACGATTCAGTTTCTCAGAGACATTTTAGTATCAAACTAAGATAAACACAAAAAGCACTTTTCTAATAATGATTTTATGTACTTGGAGAAAAAAAGTTATCTAAACTGACACATCGTGTCCCACTCTGAAAGAAAATAAATCTGAGCAGATTTGAAATTTATCCATCAAAAAAAAGAAACAAGTGCTATGTAAATAAAAAGTATAATTATTATTAAATCCCAGTGATGCGAGAAAATTAAAGTGATGAGGTTAAAAATGTTAGATGTAAGAGCTATTAAATATATTTTTGTCAATGTACATAATCAAAGTTATTAAAAATAAAGCAAGCTAGTTTTTAAACCTGCAACTGAAAATAAAATAATCCAACACAAAATCTATAATTTGTGCAATTTCATGTCTCAGACACCAGAGGTCACTATAGGCGCAGTTGTGCTAAGTTAAACTGAAGCTGTCCTCTAATGAAACGAAACGTTTCATTAGAGGACGTTAAAAAATGAATGAATATAATAAAACAGGACACTGGATTTGGTTCAGCCGACTGAGAACAAATTCACTGTTTTCCAGCCAATTTGTTGATACAAAAATATAATGACAATGATTTCAGGCTAATTAAAATCTAAATTTGTTGATGGGTTAAAATTGCACAATTTTGCTTCTGCTGTTATCATTGGTGAATGGATTCATCTAGCTGTTTTTTTCAAAGGTTTCCCCAACAAAACATACAAAAATCACTTTTGTATGCCATTAATATGCTAAAATGCAATAATGGCATTTTCTCTTTTTGTCATTTGACATCTGGCAGCTGAAGAGAAAATGAAGGTGAAGATTGTTCTGATTTTTATTTTTCTTTACATTGTATTAATTGATCACCATAGATGCTGCCATGGTAGCTGGATAAATGTACAAAAAAAAAAAAAGAAAAGAGGAACAAACACAAAAGTAAACCAACCTGACAGAGAAGCTTTTCCTGTTTCAGCTGAAGCGCCACCTGGGATCAAAAAACACAAACAGATTTAATGAAAATCTGTTTCTGGATCAGGGATCCGGCCTCGGATCCATTCCAACCAACTTATTCTATTTATTGCTAGATACCATCATTTGCAATAACTAAATATTACAAATGTTAAATTTCTCTCTAGTTTTTTTCTCTATTGATGCCTTTCCTTTGTCTTACCAGAACATCTTGCATCTTTGCTTGTACAACAGCAGAAATGATGTCTGAATCCTGGATGGAAGAAAATATACTTTTAATAATTAACTCAAAGGTGAAAACATCACAGCTGTGAGCAAAGCTAGAACACAGGGTGTCTTTTTAAACAAGCAGGTTGTAAATAAATGTTCACACCTCTTCATGATCTCACTACTTACTAAAACCATGTTTTGACTGTGGACACAATGCCCTTTCTAGAAAGTACGTTATTATGTGACAGCAAACACAAACCTTCAGAAAGTTTTTTTTTTTACGTCAGTCTAAATGTGAGTTGGGAGTATTTAGCTAGAACTGGTTCTCACTTTAAAACTGCAGAGATCAGGCCTGCATGTGACTCATAAAGTAAAATGCAGCTTTTGAATTTACTCAGATTAACTTTTGTCTGATTTTAGAATTTGTTTGCGGACCTGAAATATTTCCGTTTTACAAAGTAACAAAAACTAGGGACGCACAGATCCACTTCTTTCACTTTCGATACCGATATCTGAAGTTTTATATCAGCCGATACCGATCTGATACGGAAACACAGCTGAACTGGATTAAAACGTTTCTTTTTTTTTAAACACAGACATACATGTACCGAATTACAAATTTATTTGATAACTGCACCAGTAAAAGAGACAGCTAATTACACAAATACCTTCACAAGCTTGTTGCGAAAAACAACTTTAATTTGTTCAGTTGGTAGAACAACCAATGTAAAAGAAATAATAAAGAAACGGACAAAAGCAACAGGCTGACTACTTTGACCAAACATGCACAAACAAACTGCAACACACTTTATTTCAAATGTTTCACAAAGTGCAATTAGGAATTCTAAATGTAAAATAAACAATAAAGCATGACGTCGCTCAAAGGACAGAACTAGAATGAAAACATCGACTCTGACTATTGATAGAGACATCAATATCGGATCGGTGCATCTCTAGTGAGAACAGAACGAATCTGTAAGAGGGCAGAATAGTTTTTCCCAGCAGTGCACTGTGGAAACCAGCTTAACCAGCACAGACACACACAGACAGAAGCACACAAGCTGTAGCCGAGTCCTACCACCACAGTTGTGTGGAAGGTGCTGGGTCGAATCCCGGGTTGTGTGCCAACGACGAAAGAGGTGAAAAAAGGAAGAAACAACCAAATACCTGGAGAGAAAAAAAAGGAGGGAAAAACAACTCTTCAGATAAAGCAGTCAGAAACACACAGTCACTACAGCGTCATTGAACTGGTGTGTGACACGTTGGGTCACTGTGGGGTGGAACATGAAACACGGCTGCTTTGAGTCAGACGCTGCCACCTCCTCTGATTTCGATCACTTTATGCCCTTCACACGGCAGCGGCTCGTTAAAAAGAAACGTGATCTGCAGAGATTTCTACAGATCTGCTAGAATAATGTTAGTGTCTTTAACACAAGGCTGAAACTTCAACCAGACATCCAAGCAGGCGCAGATACGTTGAATGTTGGCGTAACTTACACAGGAGTATGATGAGGAGCAGGATGGCCAGCAGGAGAGCCTTCTTCGTCTGGTCCCAGACTGAATCGTTAGCTGTAAGAAAGAGAACTCATGTTTTACTTACAGAGAGATTTTTATAAGCTAGAAAAATCACAAGAAGCAATTTTTACATCAATATTGGCATCTGAAAGCAGCTTATGATCCACAGGCAGATGTTAAAAAGTAATAAAAATACTGGCATTGTCTAGGTATGCACCATTCATTGGCAATAATATTCTTTTCTGTCCATTGTTATTGTTAGTTACCTTTTTAATATATAAGTCTGATATCGACAACCGATGTTTATTTCTAGATTTAGAACGCAATTAATTGCTTTTTTTATTTTTTGCACACCAAAGTATTTTGGTATTTTACAGACCAAGTCGGAACCTCTGTTGTCTGTTTCTAGTACGCCCATAAATCTCACGAGCAAGCTATGTCCCCAAACAACGCAATAGATGACAAACCTGCTTCACTTCTCTTGGCAAACTTAGCAGTTTTGCAAAATACTGATACGGTCAAAAAAACAAAACAAAAACAAAACCTGAACTACATCTACCCAAGGGCCAAAACGTTTCAGCAACAAAAGAAAAACATTTCAAAATTGCGTGTTTCCATTAAAGCTAATTTATTTTCGAAATGTGAAATTGTATGGTCAGTGGAGACACAATTAAAGATGACGAACCTGAAGATGTGAGATGAAGCACATTTCTGTGAGCATGAGCAGCCATCACTGAGGCTGAATCTGTCACAGAGTAGAGACAAAGACTTTCGTTAGGGTTCTCCAGAAACACACACACACACACACACACACACAAAACAGAAAGTAGTTCTCACTCATTAGATTAGAAAAGGCACCACTGATCCTGCTCCCGTATCCTGGACTGGGAGCTCCACCACTATTATCAGGCGGGGTTCTGGTTGTGCTGGGAGCAGGTGAAGGTTTCCTGTGGGGGCCCTCGGCGGATGAGTACCCTGAGCTGTCGACGCCACTTTGACTCTGCTCCCTGTTTTTGGATCTGGGCGTCAGGCTGGTGCCGCAGTGGCCAGGAGAAGAGCTCCTCTCCGGGGTTATCGAGTAGCATCGCTTGGACGTGTGGTTCTGAGGGGGCGACGGAGTCAGAGACGGCCGAAGGGTCGGCAAGGTGGGGGCAAAGGTGACGGTCCTCAGGGGCGACAGGGTGGGAGCTCTCCCTGGAAGGGAACAGAGAGCTGCTGTGTCAGATTGTCCCACTCCCACATGGATGGTGCTTCCTCAGTGTGACGGACGACCGGACATTTAATTAGCTGTTTAATTATTATGGTTTTGTTAAATTAGTAATTATTTAGCGTTGCTGTTTTGAAAAGAGCTCTACAACAAAGATCTGACTAAATGTTCAGGAGTCGCAGAGTCTACTGGCCTGGCTCAGGGACCGAAGTTTCTGGGCTGGAAGAAATGCAGCTGCTGTTGATGCGGGAAACTGACCTCCGACCTCCGGACTTCTTCTTGAAAACCCTGGAGGACAAAATAACCATCAGAGAACAATCACACGTGGGACTTGAGTTGGATTTCCATGCCAGAATCCATGTTTTGCACATAACTACTGGAGATACTTGCTTGACAGGGTTTTCTCTGTAGGATATGTTGGTCACACTGCTGGAGTCGGATTCCTCATCTGAATGGTAGTAACCACCAGACACCAGGCGAGAACTCCTACGAGCCATGACTGAAGAGATATGATGAAGAAATCATAGGATTAAGCTAGTTTTACTAGCGATACTCAATATATCGGCACTAACATCGGTATTGGCTGAAATTAGTCAGTTTTAACGTATCGGTTTCAGATTGATAAATAAAATTGTGTCGTTATTAGACCCATTTAAATTTTAATTTAATTAATTAACTTATCAATTAATTAAATCTTGTTCCCGTTTATTTCTAGACAGGAAAAGGTTCGTCTTGACATATTTGTTTGGTCAGGTGACAGTAACAGTGATGTAGCAAAGAATTGTGGGAAGCGATGGTGAAGCCAGCAGGCTGCCCGTTTCTTTTCAAGATGTCAGAAGGGTAGTAATATATATATAAGATTGGTAAATATCAGTTAAAGACAATATATGACAAGTGGGAGATATAGATTTAGAATTTTATTGCGATATTTTATGGAACTATCAAGATAACGATAAAGTTTATGAAAAAAAACAAAAACTATGTATTACTTATTTTTCAGGTGACTGCATGGCTCAGCATTCAAAGCGCCACAAACACAAACATTGTTCTTAAAGAAAATTCCCATTTGAAACAGGTGTCTTCTGGACGGCACTTACTTAAAAATAGTGTGGTTTGTATCACTAAACTTTACACAGTAACTGCATTTAATCATATCTTCAAATTTACTGATATTTACTGATCCTTCCGTGGAACAATTGAGAAATTAGTAAAAAATACATTTACAATCACACCGATTGATTTTTTTTTTTTTTAAATTTACCATCAATAACTGAAATTTATTTTAACAACAAATCCATGCTCACAGGAAAGACATGCAGACTCTCCGCATCCCAGCTGGGAATAATTTAATAATTTATAATAATAATAATTCATTCACATTCGCACAACCGTAGGAGGAGCAACACGCTGTGGTGGCACAGCAGCAGTGAAACATAACAAAGCAGCGGTGGTGGTGGTAGCCATGCCAACAGTTAAGTCTCTAAAAGGCGCTTTTGCAGTTAATCTTGGGCACGTGTAATCCAACTAATACTGCACACATCCTGGGGTTACACAGCAGGAGTACATTAGTTTGACTCTACAGGACATGCAAACAATTGTTCCTGCGATCTGATGCAAACAAAAACACAAACGTACCTCCTGCAGATCTCAACAGAGCATGTGAACTTAAAGGAAAATACCTTACTGTTCAATCAAAGAAGACTGGTAGAAGGAGGGAGTAACCTGGTCTCAGCTGCTTTGTTAGCTTGTGGTCACACTTGCAGGATAATCTCAAACATCATTACCTGCCAGTAACACCAGGCATCCCAACGATGATGCAACAGCAACTTTAAGCTGTGCGGTCCGATTGGTTAAAGATGTGTTCTCACAGTGAAGATAAGCAGAGTAAACTGAAAGCTTTACATCTGACTGTGCCAACGCTCTGGTGAGCTCCACGTTAAAACTATGCACCTGATATGTTGACGTAATCATCTTTGGAACTGAGAGGAGTAATCTAGAGTCAGCATACAGCTTCGGTATCACAGATAAAAACTACAGATCTGGCCTGAAATCTGGGGGTAGTGATGGACTCTGACATGAACCTTCAGAGCCACATAAAGACAGTCACAAAGTCGGTCTTCTGTCACCTGAAGAACATCTCCAGGATTAAAGGTCTAATGTTACAGCAAGATCTAGAAAAACTCATCCATGTGATTATCTCTAGTCACATTGATTAATGCAGTAGTTTCTTCATAGGTCTGCCTAAGAAGTTAATCAGACAGCTGGATCTGCAATCTTCTGCAGATCCAGAACATCGCTGCTTGTGTTCACATGTCACCTCAGTCCCTATACGGGCTCAGAGGATAGACTTTAAAATACTGTTGTTAGATAACAAATCACTGAATGGCTTGGAACAAAAATATGTCATAGAGCTGTTGTCCTTGTGTAAACATCCCTCTGGTTCTAGTCTCTGCTTACCCAGAGTCGGAACCAAACACGCAGAAGCAGCAGTCTGTCTTCATACACCACAAATCTGAAACAAACTTCCAGAAAACTGCAAAAAAGCCAAAGCATTGAGTTCCTTCAAAGCAAGGTTAAAACCCCATCTGTTTAAAGTTACTTTGGGTCAATATTAACTGGAACATCAAAATATTCTCGTCTTCATTCCAATATTTGACTATAATGACTTCAGATTATTGCATTTCAGAAAATGTGATGTTTTATGTTCATAATTGTTATGTTTTTAATCGGGTAAAGCAATTTGAACTGCATGTGTTGCTGAAATGTGCTGTACAAATAAATACTTCCACTCCACAAAAATGTGCTACTTTGAGTTTGTGCATCACATAAAATTCAAAATAGATTCAAGTTTGTGGCTATAAAATGAGAAAAAGCAAAACGAGCATGAACCTTAACGCAAGCTCTATTAGTGGAAACGCATTAGCATGTTAAGAAGAGCTAAAGTTGTAACTACAGGCTCCCAGAGCGGTGGGTGTCATTATGAGAGTCACTCATAACTTAGTAATTCAAACAGGCGAAGACTTAGAAAGAACCGGGTTCTAATCATCAGTCCATCTTCTCGACAGGGTGTTACCCAGCAGAGAGACAGCCAACACTCAACTCACGAGAACATAACCGAGATGTCAAACTTTCAGCAGAGAGAGAAACTCGTATCGTCTTAAATTCTTACCCTGGTCGAAGTTAGCAGGAATCCTGAAATCATTAACGTGGGTTTGAATGTACAGCCGAGCGAAACTACAACACTGACTAAAAAAGAGCGGCAGATGATGACAGAAGGGGAAGCTGTGGCAGTCCCAACCCAACAGACAGGAAGTCTGTATGACAGCACGCATGCACACAGAAAACACCGTCGTCCAAACATTTCATATTGACTAATTAGCATTAGTAGAAAAATGAGACACAAACATTTTTTCTAATGAGATCTCGCCTGGCTTAAAGGCTCAACATTACCTTCTGTCTGTTTATCAGCCGCCGCCGGGTTAAAGCAAAAAAGGTAAACCAGGAAGAAGTGATGTTTATGCAAGCAGACAGTAATAGCATCATCATGCTAACTGTGCCTTCCAGTGCAGTGGAAACAGGCCTTTCTTTGTTTACAGTAAATAACAACAGGACAGTGTGTGTTTGTCTTCTGAACCATGTCGCACACACACAGGCGTGACTCCACACTGTGGAATACATCTTCACACTGAAGAATAAAGGTCAGAACTGCTACAGTAACACTAAACAACACTGAGGTAGAGTTTAGGGATTAGATATTAATAGTTTTTTCCCCTTTCATGACAACCACCAGGTTTTTCATGCAATGTATTCATTTGCATGGAAGCCTCCATTGTTTATATCTTATCAGATTTTCAACAGAGGCAACAGGAAAAGGTCATTCTGATAGGATGGACAGTAAACTACAGGTGGGTAAAAAATACTGATTCATCAAGGTGTTGTACATTCATTTTCTCCAACTGAATATCTTATCAGGATGAGAGTGGGTCAGAATAGCAATATTTATCAATTGTGCTTTAAAATTATGATTCAAAAGTGAATGATCTCAGCTTCCACAAGAAAAGGAGAATTATTTACATTTTCATTACTTACTGAGATACTAAAAGCCTGTACTTAAGAGTAGAACTACATCAACATATTTTACTCAAAGTAAAAAGTAGCCATCCAAGAAGTTACTCTACTATAAAAAAGTATTTGATGAAAAGGCTACTCAACTGATCAAAAAAAAAAAGAGATGCAAAATTATGCCATTTCTAGTTGAAGCATAGTTTTGAAACCATAACACTGACCCTATCTGACAATAGAGATAAAACTGTTTCAAAATATTTGGACTCCACAGCAACAGCAAAGAGAAGAAAAACTGTTTTAGCATTTCCTTTTCTTAACACATCTGAAAATGAACTGAGGGAGCAGCTTGCACTGTAATTCGTGGACATGCCAACTCCCTCCCTGGTCAGCGTGACCCGACACCTCAAGCTTAAGCTTAATCTTTTCTTTAAAAGCTGCATCTTGGAAAGCCAGACTAAACACAACAAATCACCGCTCTTTCTCAAATTGTTGGACAGTCGTATTTGTAATGAAAAGGCGAGACGGGATTTCACGCCTCGTACAGAACCGCCAGTGCAGACGTGTGAAAATGTGAACAGAAAATAGTGTTGTTAGGTACCAGGCTGGTGGGTCTGCTGGGTTCTGTTTTCAGATCATCCATCAGAGGGCGCCTGCTGTCAGCAGGGTCCTGGAGGGCGTGCCAACAGGTCCTAACCAGACGCACCTGAAGGGAATTGTCATCGTCTGGTGGAGTATATGAGCAGCTGGCTGCCAGCACATCTTCGCCAGAGTGTTTGCCTGAATTGGTACACTGAGCCATCTAGAAACCTCCCTGAGCATTCTTGTTGTTATTTGAGTAGTTTGGAATCTAAAAGAAACTTACCTTTGTGATCCTTCTTTCCAGGACGTTTGTCAGAGCCTCCAGAAAGTCCCGAGCCTTCCCCCCCCTCTTTGGAAGGAAACCTCTCGAGGCATCTTGGCAGCCAGCACCACTGCTCCTCCGAGCGTTCTTGGTATACCTGTCCGCCCGCCGGCACTCCACCTCTCCGCCCAGCATCACCTTCAAACAGACCCACCGCCTGGCCTTTTCCCCTCCGCAGTACTAATCCCGACCTCCTCGGGTAAGAGCTTCCGTTCCCGTTCTCTGAGTTGATTTTCTTCTCCTTACCTCGTACTCACCTCATCCCTCTCCCTCAGTGAGCGGTTGCTCCCGGACCCCCACCCCCTGTGAGGAAGACCATCCCCGATTTATCAGTTGAACTGCGTTTTTGTTTGAGTAAAATAAACCCATTGTCTTTAACACCAGTCTCTCTCCGTGAGTGTTTCTGCATGTGGGCTAAAACCATTAAACCCGACATGACAGAACACTCTGGCCAAACGGATGTTCCAGCAGAAACAATCCGGAGAGCTCTACATCACCAACAAACGCTAATTCAAAACCATGAGGCTGCACTTCAGGAGCTGGGTAACCGGCAGACAGAGACAAATAACCGCTTGGCTGAGCTAACCAGTTTTCTCCGCAGTCGCTTTCCCCAGACTTCCACTTCAGAGTCCGCTCCAGAGTCCGCACAGGAACCCTCGCAGTCTCCAGATCTGGCGTCCGGGGTCCAGGTCCAGGTCCAGTCCACGTCTTCCGACTGTCAGCTGCCGAACCCATCCAGGTTTGATGGAGATCCTCGAAAATGCAGAGGGTTTTTGATGCAATGTAATATTCAATTCAACCATTCGCCCCATAGATTCGTCCTAGACTCAGCCAAGATATCTTATATTATTGCACATCTATCTGACCGCGCTCTAGACTGGGCAGAAGCCAGGTTTTCCTCCTCTCCTGAGTATGGCTGTTCATTTGCCGAATTCTTAACAGAGTTTAAACAGGCTTTCAATCAAGAGACTGATAAATCCCTGAGTTCCCGAGCTCTGTTGAAAATGAGACAAGGGCAGAGATCTGTAGTAGATTTTTCTATTGATTTCCGCATCCAAGCCGCTGCTTCGGGTTGGAACACCCCAGCGCTAAAAAGCGCCTACTTGGATGCTCTAAATGATTCCCTAAAGGACGAGCTGGCTACTTTAGACGAGCCCGGTTCTCTCGAGGATTTAATAAAACTGTCCATAAGAATAGATAACCGTATTCGTGCTCGGGCTAAGGAAAGAAGCAGTCGAAGTGCAGCACCCAGATCGCTTCCTGTTCCCCGCTACTCAGTCCCAGCAGAGAGAGAGCAAGGTCCATCAGATCCAGAACCTATGCAGATCGGCCAAGCCAGACTGACTCCTGAGGAGAGACAGCGGAGGATGCGGGCCAAGCTCTGTCTCTATTGCGGAGAAGCGGGACATTTCGTGGCCGACTGCCCCATTCTGTTAAAAGCCAGGGTCCGCCAGTAACTACGAGGGAACTGGCGGACCATCAAAGTAGATCAGACTCTCCTCGTTTATTGTTGCCCGCAACTATTCAGTTTCAAGACCGCACTATGACTCTGTCGGCGCTGTTGGATTCCGGCTGTGAACGGAATTTACTGGATATTAACTTTGTTCAACAAATGGCAATAGAAACAGTTCCCCTACGCACTCCTCTTCGTGTTTCCGCCCTCGACGGGAAAGCTCTGCCTCAGATAACACATCAGACAAAACCCCTACAGTTAACCGTTTCTGGCAATCATTCTGAATCCATTTCTTTTTATGTTTTTCCAGCGGCCAACTCACCTTTAGTTTTAGGGTTCGAATGGTTACAACAACATAATCCAAATATAAACTGGTCCGACAGACACATCGATTCCTGGTCAGTTTTGTGCCATTCAACTTGTCTCCGCTCAGCCGTTCCTCCAGGTCCTTCCCCGGCGAATGGTAACGAGGCGGATCCTCCTGATCTTTCCGGAGTTCCGGCTGATTATCACGATCTGGCGCAGGTCTTCAGCAAGTCCAAAGCCGCGTCCCTACCGCCTCACAGACCGTATGACTGTGCAATTGATCTCCTGCCTGGAGCTCCGTTGCCCAATAGTCGACTTTATAGTATATCTAGACCTGAGCGGGAAACAATGGAGAAGTACATAAAGGAATCCTCAGCAGCGGGCATTATCCGACCTTCATCTTCACCTCTGGGTGCCGGTTTTTTCTTTGTCAGTAAAAAGGATGGTTCTCTGAGACCCTGTATAGACTACAGGGGATTAAACCAGATAACTATTAAAAATAAATATCCCCTACCTTTACTTTCCTCTGTTTTTGAACCCCTCCACGGAGCCACCATCTTCACCAAGTTGGACCTAAGGAATGCTTATCATTTGCTTCGAATTAGAAAAGGTGATGAATGGAAGACGGCGTTCAAGACCCCATTAGGCCACTTTGAGTATTTGGTAATGCCTTTTGGCTTGAGTAACGCCCCAGCCTTTTTTCAGGCCCTAGTGAATGATGTCCTGAGGGATTACTTAAATGTCTTTGTGTTTGTCTACTTAGATGACATCCTGATCTACTCCAAGAACTTACCTGAACACAAGAACCATGTCCGCCAGGTCCTTCAACGACTCTTGGAGAACAAACTGTTTGTTAAGGCAGAGAAGTGCGAGTTCCACCAACAATCAGTCACATTTCTGGGATATGTCCTCGAGGGCGGACAGGTAAGACCAACTGATGAAAAGATCAGAGCAGTCCTGGAATGGCCCACTCCAGAGAACCGTAAGCAACTACAAAGGTTTCTCGGCTTTGCCAATTTCTACCGGCGGTTTATTCGAAACTACAGCCAAACCGCCCAACCGCTAACTCCCCTGACCTCAATCAAGGCTCCATTTAGCTGGACCCCGGAAGCGGAGGCAGCCTTCATACAGTTAAAGACCCTGTTCGCAAATGCCCCCATTCTCATACAACCAGATCCCACCAAGCAGTTCATCCTTGAGGTAGATGCCTCTGAGATGGGGGTGGGAGCGGTTCTATCACAGTTCACTGAGACCGATCACAAGACCCATCCTTGTGCCTTTTTCTCCCGTAGACTTTCTCCTGCTGAGAGAAATTATGATGTGGGGGATAGGGAGTTACTAGCCATTAAACTGGCATTGGAAGAATGGAGACACTGGTTGGAGGGCGCTGAATATCCCATCTTGGTTTGGACTGATCATAAGAATTTATCCTACCTCAAGTCAGCTAAGAGACTAAATCCTCGTCAGTCCCGATGGTCGCTGTTCTTCTCTCGTTTTAACCTGTGTATTTCCTATCGTCCAGGATCCAGAAATGTCAAGCCCGATGCACTCTCGAGGTTGTACTCGCCAGCCGATTCAGAGAAACAGCCAGCTCCCATTCTGCCGTCTACCTGCTCTGTTGCCATGGTCACCTGGGAGATCGAGGATTTAGTGACGCAAGCCCAGCAAACAGAACCTGACCCAGGCACTGGCCCAGACAACAGGGTATACGTTCCCACATCTATTCGAGCACGCTTGATCACCTGGATACACGCCTCCAAATTTTCTGGCCATCCAGGTATTAGCAGAACTGTAGCCTTGATCAATCGACGTTTCTGGTGGCCGTCCATTCAAAAAGACGTCAAGGAGTACGTGCTAGCCTGTCCAACCTGCGCTAGAAATAAAGCATCCCATCAGCCCCCGTCAGGTCTCCTGCAACCACTGTCCACACCCACACGCCCCTGGTCCCACATCGCCATCGACTTTGTGACGGGTTTGCCAGTCTCTAAAGGTATGACCACTATATTGACCATAATCGACCGTTTTTCTAAAGCCTGCCACCTGATCCCGCTAAGAAGACTCCCTTCAGCCTTTCAGACAGCACAGTTGCTAGTGAAACATGTTTTCAGATTACATGGGATTCCACAGGAGATCCTCTCAGATCGAGGACCACAGTTTTCCTCTCAGGTCTGGAGGCATTTTTGCTCGGCCCTAGGGGGCAAGAGTTCTCTAACCTCAGGTTATCATCCTCAGTCTAACGGCCAGGTTGAACGTATGAATCAAGAGTTGGAGGCCACCCTTAGGTGTCTCACGTCATCCAGTCCGACTGATTGGAGCCCCTACTTGCCGTGGGTTGAATATGCGCACAACTCTCACCTCTCTTCTGCGACAGGTCTGTCTCCATTTGAAGCCTCTTTGGGCTACCAGCCTCCACTTTTCCCTGCTGACGAGAAGGAGATTGCAGTCTCCTCCGTTCGACACCATATCCGCCGTTGTAAGACCTTCTGGGATAGAACAGTTTCCGCCCTCAACCGGACAGCTGAACTGAATCGTCGCTGGGCCGACCGCAAGAGGCGACCTGCCCCCATTTTTGTTCCAGGTCAAAAGGTTTGGCTATCGACTAAAGACGTCCTGTTAAAATCTGTGCCTAGAAAACTGTCCCCCCGTTACATTGGTCCCTATGAGATTGAGAAGCTGGTCGGTCCTTCTGCCGTCCGTCTGCGTCTGCCACCCTCTTTCCGTGTCCACCCCACCTTTCATGTTTCCCAAGTCAAACCGGTCCACTCTAGTCCCTTGTGCCCTCCTGCTGATCCTCCCCCTCCTCGTGTTATTGGCGGCCACCCCGCCTACACAGTCCGCCGGATTGTGGATTCACGCCGGCGAGGGCGGGGCTGGCAGTACCTAGTTGACTGGGAGGGTTACGGCCCAGAGGATCGCATGTGGGTGCCTGGCTCTTTTATTTTGGATCCTTCCCTCATTAGGGACTTCCGCTCCTCCCTACCTTCTACATCTTCTGGACCGCCTGGTGGCGGTCGTTGAGGGGGGGGTACTGTTAGGTACCAGGCTGGTGGGTCTGCTGGGTTCTGTTTTCAGATCATCCATCAGAGGGCGCCTGCTGTCAGCAGGGTCCTGGAGGGCGTGCCAACAGGTCCTAACCAGACGCACCTGAAGGGAATTGTCATCGTCTGGTGGAGTATATGAGCAGCTGGCTGCCAGCACATCTTCGCCAGAGTGTTTGCCTGAATTGGTACACTGAGCCATCTAGAAACCTCCCTGAGCATTCTTGTTGTTATTTGAGTAGTTTGGAATCTAAAAGAAACTTACCTTTGTGATCCTTCTTTCCAGGACGTTTGTCAGAGCCTCCAGAAAGTCCCGAGCCTTCCCCCCCCTCTTTGGAAGGAAACCTCTCGAGGCATCTTGGCAGCCAGCACCACTGCTCCTCCGAGCGTTCTTGGTATACCTGTCCGCCCGCCGGCACTCCACCTCTCCGCCCAGCATCACCTTCAAACAGACCCACCGCCTGGCCTTTTCCCCTCCGCAGTACTAATCCCGACCTCCTCGGGTAAGAGCTTCCGTTCCCGTTCTCTGAGTTGATTTTCTTCTCCTTACCTCGTACTCACCTCATCTCTCTCCCTCAGTGAGCGGTTGCTCCCGGACCCCCACCCCCTGTGAGGAAGACCATCCCCGATTTATCAGTTGAACTGCGTTTTTGTTTGAGTAAAATAAACCCATTGTCTTTAACACCAGTCTCTCTCCGTGAGTGTTTCTGCATGTGGGCTAAAACCATTAAACCCGACATGACAAGTGTCAGGAAGATGAAAACATTCCCCTGGGGAAAAAAATAAATATGATTTAAGTTCTACTACTAGGGATCATGTGCAAAAACAGACAAAAGGGGACTTTATCCAGAACGAGCAGCACAGTCTTTTCACACAAATACATGTGAAGATTGGGTGACATTACTGCTTTTCTTTTACGGATAATCCGTACCCCCTTTTCCAGGTTTTGGACTGTTGGAACTAAGCCCGTCACAGTAAGAAATTAAGCAATTAATCATGATAATGTGTTATATGGACTCTTAAGACTTTATGTATGATGAGAGGACAACTGTTCAACTGGGCTTTGTAAGGTTTGTACTATGTGTTGAATAAAAGGACAAACCTTGTGTAATTCCCATTTTTGAACTGTCCTGTGGTGATATTACAGCCTCTCAAACTCTACATCAAACCAAAAACACATTGAAATATCCCAAAAAACATTCAGCACCAATTGGAATGAAGTTGATTCAACAGGCAACCGACTGTGTACCTACACACCCAACACTTTGTGGTTGTAACATCCCAAATGTGAATACTTTTTCAAGGCACCAGGAGCACAAAAAGGTTGGGTACAAAATCTACCTTCGAAGAATTAAATCAGAATCCAAAAAAGTGCCTGATTCAAAGTCAAAAGACAGCATAACAAAAGTCAAAGGCTTTGTGAAGACGCTGGCGCAAAGGCCACTCAGCGAAGAGGAAGCAATTTCTCCAAAACTACGTTAAAAGTTTCACAAATTCACAAAGGAACAAAGGCCTTTGATATGTCTTGTGGTCTGATGAAACTAAAGTGGAACTGTTTGGACATAATGAGTGTCAAAACATTTGGAGGAAAAACCCCCCAAAAAACAGGATGCTTGTACCCAATCAACACCATCCCAAGAGCTGGTGCACTTCATAAAATAGACGGCATCACAAGGGAAGACCATTGCGCGACACTATTGAAGCTACATCTAAATACATCTGTCTGGAAGTTAAAATGAATGAATTGTCCAAATAGATAATGGCCCAAAGAATGCAGCCAAAGTGGTTCCAAAGTGTCTTAAGGACAACAAAGTCATTGTTTTGGGGTTGTCTTGATCTAAATTGAATTTGTGGGCTGATCTGCCAAGGCATGTGAGAGCAAAACAACATACAGACCTGACTGAGTTCTACCAAATCTGTCTGGAGGAATAGACCAGAACTCCAAACCACTATTGTTATAAGCTGATGGTAGGAAACCCAAATCATTTGATCAAAGGCATACAGTTCAAAGGCAACACTACTGAATACTCAGGAAACGCATATAAACCGCTGGTTTTAATGAAATTAATCAATAACACTCTGACTTATTCATTCCCTCATCATTGTTTATTATTTATTTATCATTATTTAGCAAATAGAAATAATTTTGGAAATTACAAGAGATTTAACTTCAAACAATGAGAGGGAAAAAAGCGGACATCCATTTAATATGGTGTATTTAAACTTCTGGTTTCTCTCCTCAAAAAAGATTTAGATAATGAGATTGATTTTCTCTCGTAGGACATTATGCTCCTTATTTTGGTCTCAACATTTGTCTGTGAAAAAACATAAAAATATGTAAAACAAAGTAACAACCACAAAAAAAGCAATACCTTCATAAACCACTGGGCCGAATGAGGAATTAGGTGAAAAAGCACAGGGCAATTTGCACATAAAGAGTAACATTTTAAACTCCGCAGCAGGCAGAGTGAGGCGTTTCTGCTGGGTCTGAGAGCCCAACTATTGACACTGGCAAAACACGAAGACGGAAAAATTGAATGAGAGAGAGAGAGAGAGAGAGAGAGAGAGAGAGAGAGAGATGGAAAAAAGGAGTGAGAACCAGACTGTTAAAAGGCTAGACGAAAAACGAAAAAAAGAAGAAACAGGTCACAAAAAAGATGGGTGGATAAAATGACAAAAAAAGGTTAAGATGAAAGAGGGATGTAGACCAGAACTTTTTAGTGTTAAAGAAACAAAACCACAGAAGGCGAGTGAATGGAGGGCAACACTGCCAGCCAGAAAAACGGCCAGAGAACATTTAGGTTTAATTTGAATGGAAAAAGAAGGGGCTGGGGAAAAGGGAAAACATCTTGGAAGAATGTGACTACAGTTGGAAGGGGCAAACTTGGAATGGAATGCAGTGAATTGGTTTTTATCAGGGCCAAACTGGCTGGTAAATAGCAGAGGATGTGGCTAACACTGCTGGGACAATGCCAGTGAAATGTGACTCAAACACAAAGAAGACAAAGAATCTTTCGGTTACCCTGAAAGCAGCGTAGAAGGTACAGAAGCACTTGGATCTGGTTCCTACCTAATAAATTCTGTTTACATCAGTACCATCCAGATGTTTCCTTTGAATTCTCTCACTTTCTATAGTTGCTTTCTGGTTTTGTCTGTGGCACTGGGTAGTTTTCTTTGTTCTGGTTTACAATAAGCAGCAGATGGGCTAATCAGCGAACCCAGCACTGAAGCTTTAACTCTCATACATCACCTGAAAAACACATGAAAACTCTTTGATCTTAAGCATTTCATTGCAGCTCTGGTGTTTGTTTAGGATTGCAGCTCTGGTGTTTGTTTAGGGTAGTTCCCCTAATGGAAGGACAACCTCACAGGTCACTGTGGAAGATCCAAAGAGGCTCCTAGTAACTTCACCCAAAAGTAATAAAGAACCAAGTTGTATAAAGATATAATAACAGCAGTTTTTCAGATGAGATAATTGCACTATAACAACCCATCCATTTTCTAACACCCTTGTCCCTTGGTGGAGTCAGTGGGGTTGCTGGTGCCTCTCCAGCTAACGTTTCGGACAGGGGGCTGGGTGACCCTGGACAGGTTGCCAGTCTGTCGCAGGGCAACACAGAGACAGACAGGACAAACAACCATGCACACACACACACACACACACACACACACACACACACACACACGCAGGCTCCATGCAGAGGGACCCCGGGTCAGGAATCGAACCCAAAACCTTCTTGCTGCAAGGCAACAGCTCTACCAACTGCACCACTGTGCAGCCCACTATAACAATCATTACTATTATTTTGGTATTTTTGTGTTGTTAGGTTGTAAACTTAATAACCGAATCAGAATCAGCTTTAGGAGCCGAATATTATGTGCCTCATAAAGCTTCTCATGTGAAAAAGTACAAGGCCCTCACCATTATACCTAGTAACTTAAAAATAATTTAATTCAAAGAGGAGTCCATGTATCGTCTAAACCATGAAAATATCGTGGGCATACAGTGTTTAATTTTGAAATTCATCTGGATGTGTTTTCAAATGTGGCTATATTTAACATTTGACATTAAAGGTTAAAAGTCTTGTGAATCTGCGTCATCATTTTGTTGCTTTTCACCTCTTTGTTTTTATTTCTGATTCTTCCGTGATGTTCATGATGCTCACTCTGTGGCTCTTTTTGGGAATGAATGGATAATTGTGCTTCTAGATTGGAAACCAAACCACTTGAGACCTTGGAGCCGTGCCTGGTAATAAGGAATGTGTTCAAACCATTTGTGCGCCTGTAAGGCACAGCTGTTCTTTTGCTTTAGCCAGATTGGATCTAAATCGGTGCAGTGACGTTCTGCACCAAGTTTTATATATTTATTCAATTGTTTGTTCAGGAAAACCCCTACAGTGGTGCTGCGTTTCTAAGGAAACACTACAACACAAAAACACATGGTTTTCAGCCCAGGATGACACGCGTAGGGGGGCATCACAAGAGGGAGTGATGTGTTTGAACTGTACACTAAAAGAGTTGTTTTATTGTTTGTTTGCCAGTTCAAGTCAATTGTGTGTGAGCAACATAGTAAATCATTACAGACTGTTTCAGTGAGTTTTATCAAGTCCAAGATTTATTTTTTTACAAACTCAAATTTTAAATCTTACATATTTGCAACCTGTGGGTCTTTGAAGCCTCTACACTAGCTCTGAATAACTCTAGCTTAAAATGATAAAGGATCAACTAGTGTTTTTAATATAAATTTGACAATAAATGCTAGTTTAAGCAGGTTTTTTTCTTCTAATAAACTACTTTTCCATATAAAAATACTGATTATATTGTTTTAGATCTATTTTTTTTCTCTTACCAATAAGTTAGAAATAATGGTCTTTTTTTTTCCATTTAAATTTTCCATAAATTTAAACATCCAGATTTGAAATACCTGCACGTTTATAAACTAAAGCAGCACAGCGGTCCATGAACGCAGCAGGGAGCCCAACCGACAAAAGTGGCATCACGAAGAAGAACAACGTGGTGAACACATGAAGTGGAGAAACCTAAATGCAAACCGTGTCACGGCGCGAGGAGCGGTTGTTTACTGGGCGCTCAGAACTCACCTCGTCATGTAGAGCCGTCTGCCGCAGATAAACAGAACAAGTCGCTAACAGCCAACACAACTGTCAGTTTCCAGTTGCTCAGGCGATGATAATACTCTTTCTGGAAGGTTAGACTCAACCATTAAGCTTCATTTAAAGCGTCATAATCCCGCTCAAGTTTCTGCTACGAAATAGCCGAAGCTAAAACTAAACTGCGTGGTATTTCATTAAGTTAGGTTTTAATTTTGGATACCATGGCAGCAGAGTAAAGCTGCGGCGCAAGCACTGACCGTCGTTGGGATGGCTTCGCTTCGCCGCTTGTTGACAGTAGTCAAGCTAACAGGCTAAAACAGACTTCCGGGTGAGATTTTCAAAATAAAGGCGTTTGTGAGGATAATAACAGTAATACTAATAGAAGTAGTTCAGACAAGTGAAACGTTACAGCTAACAAATAAAGTATAATAAAATCATTTAGAAAAGGCTGTGAAGAACTGCCAATATTAGGTGCATCTGCACCTAATATTGGCAGTTGTTTGCTAGTACCAGTTAAAATTTTAGAATTTGACAGTGGCACTTTGATTATTAACATTGTTTGCTTATGTTTCAATTGCCGTCCTTCCGCCAGTATTTGTTTAATTGTAAAGAAATCTAAGAGAGACATTTGTAGTTGACACATAGCAATTGAGAACTAATGTGAAATTCATACTTGTGATAGTTAAACGCTCTAGTAAAGATTTCTCAGCATTAATACTTTAGATGCTTTTATGTATAGTTTACTTTTGTATTCTTTTCTTCTTTATTTTCTGTATTGCATCTGCAGTAATGCATAAAAATGAATAGCCGTGTATTATTACTATTTTTAATATATTTACAACCATCAAGTGTAATATTGATTTACGTGATCAGTTAAAGCAAAAATATATATCTCACCGGAAATGTGGACCACAGCCAGCCCCCTTCTATATATTTTATTTATTTATTCATCTGCAGCTGTACACGACCACACCGGTGATGTTGTTCACTTTCAAACTGTTTCCGGTGACGCTTTTGCATTTCCCAGCAGTAAGCAGCTACCAATGCTACCAACGACGTCATGTTGTTAGGGGTCGGTAGCTGGTATCCCCGTATGCCCGCTGTAATTTAAACCATCTGTCACAAGGGGGAGCCATTTAGCTAAGACAGATCAAAGACATAAACGTTTGCTACAGATGATCAAATATAAGATAATTTAAATGCCAGAATTTATTCTGTTTAAATGTCAGAATTGTCATGGATTATTCATCTTACCAGCTAATTTTACCATTATTCCATAAAAATATGGGGTATGGTGAAAGTGTTTGTGGTTGGCTTGTTATCAGAGAGGAAGTCCCTCTATACATCCATCCATTGTCTAGACTCACAGACCCTTGCATGCTCACAGGGAGTTTGGGGGGGAGGGGTAGGGTTGGTACCTATCTTCAGCGGTCATTGGGTGACAGGCGGAGGACACTTTGGACAGGTTTCCAGACCATCACAGGGCAACACAGCACACAAAAACTGAAAGCAGTCAGAGGTGCTTGTAAAAATAAAACAAAATTGAAGATACATCAAGGTTCAAACAAGCTGTGGTTTCCAAAGTAAATCCAAACTTTTTTCATCACAGAGCTGATGAAAAAAACTTTGTACAGTAAGCAATACTGTACAAACAATACTGTGTTGTTTACAGTTTACTTGATTAGACAAAATTTCAACAAAACAAAGTTTTTGTCGATTATATTGAGCACAGAGTAAAACACCGTGGGAACTCCCTAACATTTTGCTGCTCACTGATGGTTAGCTGGCTGAAAGAAGGCGGCTCCAGAGTTCTGAAGGTCTTTAGAGCAGCTCTGTGGGATTCTGCAGCACCACAATAGTCATAGCCTGACCTAAGAAAAGGTTTCAGTGTTGTGGAAGACATCCTGATTTATTCCAGTACCAAAGAAAACTCACTCGTCAGTCACCAACGACTACAGACCTGTTACCCTGACATCAAACATTAAGGTCTTGGAGAGACTCCTGCTGGCCCACCTGACAAAGTAAACAAGCCCATATCAGAACCCCCTACAGTTTGCACATTGATGTCTTGTTGGAGTCGAAGGTGTCATCATACACCTGCTTCAACAAACAAACTCAGCAAAGCAGATGGCAGTTCACTGTGAGAATCATTTGATTTATTCAGTACACAGAAAAAAACACACACACACACTTTCCGTGTCTGAAACGCCAACACTCCAAGCAGCAGGTAGTGTGACCACCTGAGGCCAAACCTTTTAGAAAGCAAAGTGAGGTGTCGCCAAAAACACTCATAGCAAAACAACAACCTTTTAAGGAGCTCCCGAATGGTTTCTGTAAAAGCAGCTTAAAATAAACCCGATCTGACCTTGTCACTGGGCAGACACAGAACAGGCTGCACAGGTCGGGTTCTTCAACAGGTGATTTTAGGGGAAAACTGGAAAACTTAGAAATTCTGCCCACATCGTTAAGGAGGCAGTATTATATAAAATGAGCTTTGAGCTTTACGTTATACTATAATGTTAATCCCTCATCAGAACATACCTGATTCTTTCATGCATCTTTGAGAAGTCCTTTAATCTCCCGTGGCAACCATTCAGCTGTGGAAAATGCCTGGTTGGACCTAGTACCGCCTTTGAGGGTGAAGCTGCACCTCAAAGCTGCAATTTCCAATCTTCTGAGCTTCTGCCTCACTCAGCTCCTTCAGACTAGCCAGCAGCAATTAGCAAACACCTGGTGAAACTCCACGTCTGCTGAGCTTATTGTATGAGCTATTTCTCAGTGCAAAGCTGTTAAAAACATTGTTAAGGGGTTAATGAAGGAGCCATGTTGTTAAGACCCCCTGAAGGCAGAGTTTCTTAAAGAGCAGGAACTTCTTAAAGAGACTAAGTATAGTTACTTGATTATGCGATAAAATGGCGCGATGTGCCTAGAAAACACATAATACTGCCCCTTTCTTGAATTATTAATAACTTCAGAGCTTCACCAGCAAAATGATTGCGAATACACCGTGCATCAGTGTGTACGCCACCGTCTCAGAAGGTGTTATCATTAGTCTGCAGTTTCCTTCAGCCAGGGTGAAGGAGCGACAGAGACAGATAAACACAGTTACACTCAATCATCGTTTCCACGACAATAAAGTGTCTGTAATAAAGTCTCCAAGCCCATCGCTAGTGCCAACTCCACTGATTTCCAGACAGAACATTTTAATGCTCTCTTTCATGCCCTGGTATTTCCCTTCTCAGTTCCCTTCAACTCTCACAATGCTCACACACACACGCACGTACACACACACACACACACACACACACACACACACACACACACACACACACACACACACACACACACACACAGAAACACATAGACTCCCACCCTGCTTATCTGCCCAGCTTTTGCCCCAGACACAATCACAGTATGCAAACAAACAGCTGATGTCATGGGACACATGAACACATACACTAGCTAATGTCATTGGGGTGGAATGTGATCAAAATAGAGTGAGTGAAATGTGTGTGTGGGTGTATATTTGAGGCAACAAGACAGCTTAAGTAGGGGTTGTGTATAATCGAGGAACATGAGCGCAGAGACAGGGCGGATAGAAGAGAGAGAGTGATTTGTTTTAAGAAAACAGACGGGTGAGGGAGAATACACCTTTAGACAGTGACACACAATGCCCACTCACACAGACATGCACACACTCAAACGACCTGAGTCATCACTGACAATCTATTATCAAGGTCCCATCAGCAGAAAGCATTAAAACCTAGTGCAACAAGTCTACCAGGGTTAATTATTTCTACACCTACAGAACCATTGTTTTACCTCAGAGCTATTTTTTCCACATTTTGTCACATGTCTACCACAAACCTCTGTTTATCTTAATGGGTCTTCAAGTCAAGTCAAGTTTATTTGCATAGCACATTTCAGCAACAAGAAAAGTGCTTCATGCCACAGAAACGTAAATACACTAACCGATTATTAAAAGAGCAACAAACGCCACATTTTGTCAAATGCCATCATTCAAAATCAGCCACCATATACACATCAAATGTGTTGATGATTGCTCCACTTACTATTAGTTAAAGAAAACTCTAAACAGGTGGATTTTCACCCTCTTTGCAAAGGAAGTCAGCATTTTGGCTTTTTTGCAGTTTTCTGGAAGTGTGTTCTGGATTACTGGAGCATAGAAACTGCACTATGTTCTCAATGTTTGGTTCTGGTTCTGGGGATGCAGAGAAAACCCGCTACATCTGGAAGACCTGCTATCTCTGGAAGGTTGATACGATTGCTTTCAGAAGTCAATTAATGTGTTTTAGAGAATATTTGTGACCAAAGTTCACAAGACCAAGAAACAAACAGGTCAGGGACAAAGTTGAGGAGAAGCACAACGCCGGCTTAGTTTGCATAACCAATAATAAAATGACCATCTCACAGAAATTTTGCGTTTGACATCTAAACTATCAGTTATTCAATAAGAGCAACCAACAAAGAAACTGCTGAGAGGTCCATGGCAAAGTAATTAAAGCATAAGGTGGTAAAACAAAGTCAGATTTTCACTTCAAAATTCAATAATGTACTTGTTTGCTCTGGTCCAATGTGTAAAATACCAACAGAAAACTCAGATTTTTGTGGTTGTGATGTGACAAAATGCCCCCAAAATTCAAAGAATATGAATACTTTTGCAAGGCGATGTACCTATATGCAAAGGGAGATGATTTAAGACACAAATTATGGATTTTCTTTATTTTACACCCCAATGTGGATCATAGCGTCACAAAATCGTTCAGTTTCTTGGTGCTGAGTAAAACTTGAAGAAAACTCTTGCCACAGAAATTATGTTCTTAGAAGGAAATCACATTTTTCTTTGCATCATAAATATTAAAAAATTCCCAGGATGTGAGCCTTTTTCTCCCACTTTTGTTTGAGGACTTCTAAGGTTGAGCAGATGAATAATACATGAAAATGTTAATTGCCATCAGCCATCTTATATGAAAGGCTCTAAGACTAAAGAAAGAAAACATAAGGGTGATGCAAATGGGAAAACAAGCCAAAGTTGTAAAGATGCCTGGAAGAGACAGACATTCATGCTCTATAAAGCATTTAGCAGAGAATTATCAGAGCTGCATTGCTCCCATGGTCCCTTTCCGACTGAACTGAAACTGACTTTGCTCCATTTATTTCAGGTCACATTCACTAAATATTTTATCGCACAAGTCTGTTGAGAAGCTTATATTTAGAAAGTCTGGGAACCGAGCCAGACATTTACGACCGCTACCTGATGACATGTTTTTGAGGAAAAAACTGCAAATCTCAGTGGTCACTAAGCCTCAACAAAAACCTTCATTTTCTCCTTGAAGATTTTGTAGAAAAAAGTCAAAAATGACTGAAACTTGCAATAATTTTAATATTCTCACCAAAAAAAAAAAGTTTTATGCATTAATATTGTTCCCTATTCATGTTGCAGACTTACAGAGAAAGTACCTGTCAGTCAACACTGTTGGGTTGAGCCAACTTTTATTACTCAGCTGACCAGAAAATGGAGCCCGTCCCCACACTCTAAGAACGGTGATGCCTTTCATGAGAAGCTGGTGGGACATTTCCAGCCAAGAATCTGTTTTCCTGTTAGGAAAATAGCTGAAGTGTGACTGTTGGAATTTCAGGAAAGTCCATAAACAGGATGGATTTTCCTTTGTCACCGACAAGCTTTTACAGTTTATAAGGGACACCCCAACACACACACGCAGATGTGTGTTCAAAGTTGTTGACTTAGGAACAGGCACTGTTATACTGGTGAACACCCTTTTAACTCTTGTTGACTTTAAACTTAAGTGGACAGTGATGCTGTTGTTCCAGCAGATTCCAGGTTATGACTTGTTGTTAGGTACTTGAACATGCATACAAAGCTGGTTTAGAGTCTTTAGGCATAGAGTTACGCAGTATTATGTAAGATAAAATTTTTTGAGCTTTACATCATATTCCTTCATCAAAACATAGCTGGAGTGTTGCCTTGATTCTCTCTTACATGTCTGAGAAATTATTTAATCTCCCATGGAAACTATTCAGCCATGCTAAATGCCCATGTGGATCTAGCTCCGCCTTCAAGGCGAAGCTCCTCCTCCGAGCTGTTGCTTTCAAATTTCCAGGCCTCACAGAGCAGCCCTGTTCTAAATAAATATTAAGTGACAATATTTCCAAAACCTTGTTGAATTTCTTTACAACTTGCTAAGCAACATTTGACCACATTGTAAGGGGGGCTCGTGTAAATAGTGGCATGTAACATACAGTATAATTTTGAATCCTTTAATAAATACTAGAATAGCAAGCAGTTAGCAACAGGTCCCAAGCCCGGCCCTTGCTCCACCCCTCTGTACAATTTTGCAATTATGGGGTTTCAATTAAAAAAGACACAGAATGAAAAAGTTTGTTCATGCAACGTCATTAAAAAACATGATGTGCTATTGTCCTCCTACCACTTCTTATCGTCTTTGTTGTTTTGTTCACCAGTAACGACATCCAGTTGTTGAGCACATAACTCGTGATGCAAAAAAATGCTTCCATTGCAGTTTTTGTGAACTACATACATTTTGATACCGGACTGAAAAACCAACTCATCATTCAAAAATGAAGCAAAAAACATGAGGTTTTTTGCTTCATTTTTGAATGATGAGTTTTGATGAGTTTTTGAATGCTTTTGAATTTTTGAATGCTTCCATTAAGCCAATTTATGTTCAGAATTCCAATTTTTGCAATTATATGGTCAATAGAAAGACAGTTAGGGACATCTTGTGCTACACCAGCCAGTGCTTGCAAACTACTAAAACATAATGAAGTGGTCAGGTATCAAAAAGCAGCAGAATTTAAATGTATGATTGATGCTTTGCAATAACCACTTGACTATTTTACTCATAACTTTAGTCATATGAAGAGACTGTACTACCATTTTAACTTTCAAATTTCACTTCAGACTTCAAAAATGATTATTCAATGGCTGGGGTTTACCGAAATGACTGTGGAGATTATGCAGAAAGCAAAGAAATGGGGATGAAAGGCAATATAGGTCACGCTCCGGCCTCAACCTCATGACATCACGCAGCACAGCGCGTACTTTAATCTGCTGAGCCACACACGCTGATCTGTGTGACCGCGCTAAGCTACCCCGGACCCATCATGACAGGCTTCCATCGGTGGCTTAATCCGCTCGCAGGACAGTGACTTCACTGCGGTGATGTCATGAAGGTGAGTCGGACATGTCTGAGAGAGTGAGGAAACTCTGAGACAGCCGTACATTCACCTGTGACAGAAAGAGGCCAAACGAGCGACTTCTAACAGAAGGTCAGTCATCGAATGAGGTTGAGGTTGAATGAACAATTTTTCGCATTATACAGTGGCTTACAAAAAGGTATTTATGCACCATAGAACTTTTCCATATTTTGCACAACCACAAACAAATATTCATTGGAATCTGATTTGAAAGACCAAAACAAAGTGGTACTCTATTGTTAAAGAAAATTACACGATTCAAGACATTTTTTACAAGTAAAAAATTTAAAAGTGCTCTCCATTTAATCTGACTGAACTTGAGATGTTCTGCAAAGAAAAATGAGCAAAACATTTCAGTCACTAGATCTGACTGAAAGACAAGTCTGAATATTTTGCACACCGCACTTTTCAGTTTTTGATTTATATGTATTTATGTGAAATTCGACTAAGGTTGTTACTTAAAGTTTTATAAAGAACATTTTGTAAGGTTTATGCTATTTTTTATATGAAATTTTGTTGGTGTTAATTTTACTCTGATTTCAAACAATATCTGTATATCTAACACCAATAAACAATAAAATAGTGACGTAAAAAGTCTGTAAAGTATAAAACAATTTAAAACTGATGAGTTGATGTGAAGTTGGCGTAAGTAAATTATTCGGTGAAAGCAGTAATTTCTAAATATTACATTTGTACGTTATTTTATAGGCTGTTTTCATGTTCATTTCAGGAAAAAGAACAGCACATTGATTTCAGCTCCAGTTTTTACTGTAAAGTAAACAATGACAATACCGTCTAAACGTGAAAGATAAAAAAGGTTAACCCGTAGTTTAAATGGTGGAATTCTGGCAACCACAGATGTTTTACCATAGAATTTATGTTTATTCCTGTGTAGGAGATATTTAATTCAAACTTCATATCATCCCATTCTTTCCCAGACTGAGTATTACACAGCCTTCTAATTCGCATTTTGTGTGTCTGGACCTATGTTTTCTTATGAAACTGAAACAATCCAGACAGTGTCTCTCTTTCTGTGTAAGACATAAGGGCCAAGCTGGTTTAAGGTCCCGTCACTTATTAACCAGAAACTCCCTGCAGTCTCGGAAGCGGGAGATTTTTCATCGGTGACATCACAGGTATGGACCGACAAAGTGGTTTGGGAAACGAGAGAGAAGTCACCTTAAAAGGCGAGCGGTGATGCTGTTTTGCTGTTCCTGTTTAGCAACATTAGGACACATCATCTCTGCTTCCTCCGATTGTCTCAGAGGTTGAGTGGACCGGAAGATGCCTCAATCTTATCCAGAGGCAGTGACTGTGAAAAATATTATCCACACTTGCTTGTGTAAATTTTCTTTATTCATTCTTTTAGCTAAGGGAGCAAGTTGGACTTATTTCCCAAACCCTGGCAACCGTGAGAATATCAGGAACTTACACCGACAAGAACAAATAAAGTTCAAACGTCTTTTACCGGAAAATATTTTAGGTTAAAATTGAATGTGGCTAAAATTCACCGATTTGTCATTACCTCCAGAAACAAGACTGAGAACGATAGTAAAAATGATTGATATGAAAAGAGATACTTGTTTCTGACATGTGGATGTCTCACCATTTAAAGGGACATTATTAGGTGTTTTCTGGCCACATATAGTACCATTTTATAGCACAATCAGGTAACTCTGTTACTCTGTGGCTTTATGTACAGCATTTTTTTAAATATAAAAATGCCATACTTGCCAAATAAAATTTTAAATAAATTTGCCTTTTTAATGTAACGCCTTGAAATTGGGTCTCTGTCTCTTTAAATACTCATGCTCTTTCAAGAAGTCATCCCAACATGGCTCTTCTATTAACCCTATAACAATGTTTTTAACAGTGTTGCACTGTGAAGAAGTTCCTATAATGAATTCAGCAGATGAGCCAGGTGTTTGCTAATTGCTGTTGGCTAGTCTGAAGGAGCTGAGTTAGGGGATGGATGCTGTATAACGTGGAAGCTCGGAAACTGCAGCTCCGAGGAGGACGTGCCTCTTGAAGGTGGGGCTAGTTCCACCCAGGCGTTTTGCACAGCTGACTGGTTGCCGTGGGAGACTAAATGATTTTCAAACATGAATGAAAGAATCAAAGCTAAAAAAAATTGATTTTACATTTGATATGCAGCTTCTGTGTGTTCTCCTTTTATTTTCATAAGCAAAGAAGGGGGCATACACAATGTTAAACTGTTTATATTACCAATCAGTTATTTTGATTACAATAACATCACCAAATAGCTAATCTCCAATTCCATTTTTATGACTATTGTCAAATTCATAAAAGATAGGAGCATACTAGACTAGTATTTATTGCATAATTCCTGGAATTTGATTTATAATCCTACAGTTGTTTAAAGCTGGGCACAAGGCAGCTGCAGGATTTAGAGACCTGATTTATTTTTTATTTTATTTTTTTTACACCAGACCTCATTTCAGTCAAAACTCAATTTAAGACCTTCAATTAATAGCGAGAACATCTCCTAACCAATCAACCTTCAGCAAATAGTTGCTCTGGACAGTAAACTGTTTTTTGCGCACTAAAGGAAGGTCTAGTTGTTGTCAATGCACTGATATGTACAAGTCATTGCTCGCTTACTGAAAGTGTGTGTGTGTTTCTGCATATCTAAGCACAGTTATAATGTTTATCAACCATTTCCAAAACAGAGCAACACCACCTGAGTGCTGAGGACACCACAAATGTTCACCTCTCACCTCCCCAAAGCACCAGAGGGAGTCTCCCTGGAGCTCTGCCTGTCTGAAAAGGAATTACGCTGCAGAATCAACATAAGGTAAGCTTGTGCTTAATAATATTAGAGAATATTATATAATAACAAATTAAATCCATTGTACTGTCTAACATTAATGCATTTATGTTTACAGTAACCTGTTGCTGTTTTTTCATGGAATGCGAAATCAAAATTGCATTAAAATTGCATATGCAACAAATTCCAATGTAATTGATACAGTAGTTCAGTCCTTAGGATAGCTTTAAGTTACTCAGAAAAACAGTGGGATGTCTTGATCATCACACCCACAAATAAATATATTTCAATCTGGAGAGACTCAAATGGAGAAAGAAAGTGATTAAAAGAGTTAAATGACAAAATTAACATAAAATAAAGTCCTTTGGCATTCAGGCCCCGTTTGGGGACGTCGAGCTGGACTTTGATAAGCTCGATGAACATTCCTAATGCGGTATAGGAATGTTGACCCCCGGGGCCTGTACTGGTGGCGGCAGTCAGAGGAGGATGAGGCCTGAGAGCCGGGAGCAGAAGGTGGAGATGGGGTGGAGGTGGGTTGATCACAGCTGGTGAGCAGAGGAGGCCATGGGTGGAGGTCCTTTTGAACTGGAGCCCAAACCATGATTGGCTGGAGCGAGGGTTGGACCGGCGCTGATAGGTCCAGGTTACAGAGAGGGAGGCACTGATTGATGAGGCAGGTGTGACTAGAGAGTCTTCCAGACTTCTGTCAAGACTCCATTTTATATAAAAGTTACATATTGTAGCTTTAAAGGGGCAGTGTTATGTAAAATCAACTTTTTAAAGCTTATACATCATGTTATAATGTTGTTCTCTCATCAAAAACATACCTGGAGGGTTGCTTTGATTCTTTCGTGCCTGTTTGAGTAATCTTTTAATCTCCCAGGGCAACCATCCAGCTGTGCAAAAGGCCTGGGTGGACCTAGCTCCGCCTCCGAGGACAACGCTCCACCTCTGAGCTGCAGTTTCCAAGTTCCCGAGCTTCCGCCTCTCAGAGCAGCTCCTTCAGACTAGCCAGCGACAATTAGCAAACACTTGGTGGAACTGCATATCTGCTGCACAACACTGGTAAAAAAAACACAAAACACACAAGCCATGTTGTGATGATTTTGTGAATGGAGAATTTCATGTGTTTAATAAACAATCTCAATTTCATTGGTTTCATCCCAATTGATGGCCTGTAAAAGGGTTTTTTATTGCCAAAGTATTTCTAGCTGTGTTTCCGATGACCATGTAGTTGTGCAATTTGACATTTCTAAATATATTCGTTTAATGACAAAAAATGTCAATTTCAGAAAAAAAAAACAAAACAAACCATGTTTCTTGATAAAGAATTTTGGCGCTGGGATGAGCTGTTTTATTTGGCCGCATCAAAATTGGTTTCTTTCGCAAAGCTGCAATGGAAACACTTTTTTTTGAAATCACACGAGTCACATGATCAACAGGATGTTGCCACTAATGCAAACCATGAAGAAGAAGACAGGAAGTGGTATCAGGATGATGGCCTGACTTACCGTGTGAATAAAATTATTCGCGTGTGATTTCTTGTTTAACGAAAGCACAGAAATTGCAAAATTGTGTTTTGTCGGCATTAGCTGAATATTGACACAGAAGAGTTATTCCCAACCTCTTCTTTGTAAAACAAATGGAAATCATTGCTTACATATGTGTTTCCTCACGTTTTAACTTCCCAATTAAACAAAAAAGTAGTATATGTAATGCAACATAAACTACACTAGACGTGGTAATCCTTTCAACACTTATAGCAGAGAAATCAAACCAACAATCAGAAGAGTTGTCCAAGAATCAGAACTACCTTCTCAAAGATTGAGTTAGGGCTTTTCCTAGATGATGAGATCTTTGGCAACTCTTTCAAAACATTGGAAAATTCACACCCAGAATGTTATATTTGATCTCATTTTGATATGTGGCTGATCACTCTGAAAGAATGTCATTCTCCTTACTATACAATGAAAAATGTTTCATGACAGCCTGGACACCCAAAAGGCAGAATCCACCCAGAGAGACTCATGGACGAGCATCAATGGAGGCATTGATACATTAAAGACTGGACTGAGGGAAGGAGAGAGTGTTAGAGCTCATGATGTTGAGTGTGTGTCTGAGTGTGTGATGGAAAGAGATTTATGAGGACAAATCTGCCAGATGAAGAGTATAAAGCAAGCGCCAGAGACTCATATTTGTTCGGGTCGTGACCTGAAGGACTGATTGATTTTTTTTCCTCCTCCTTTTGAGCCTCGTTTTCTTCTTCATTTGACAGAACTTTTAGTTTCATTCAGTTTTTTAATATTTGACCTCTAAAAATTATAATAATGATGCTAAAAATAAAAGTAAAAGCATGTTATGGTTTGAATCATCATCACTCACCTTTAGTTACAGAAATGTTTCCATTCCAGCCTCACATCACCAGGCTCTTTGGTTCCAGCACTGGCACACTGGTGAGTAATCTGTCTGGTATTGTAGCACCAATAATAGAATTGGCATTTAGACGGTTTGCAGGATGGGTTAGCCATCTTTTCACTTGGCAGTAGTTGATGTAGCATTCATTAAAAGAGGGATATTTCACTCTGGCAGCATTGATATGGAAATTTGGAATTATAGAAATGTTTGTATTTCACACAGAAAATCTCATATTGATCAAAATACAACAATACATGCACAAAGCTTAGAGCAATTTGGAACAATTTAATCTTTGAAAACCAATGGCTCACGATACCTATTATTAATGTTACAATTTCTTTGTCTTTTTTTTCACAGGAGCTTTTTCTGTGAACATATATACGTTTGTTTCGTATTTCTATATTTCATTTGGTCATATTTTGTCAGTGACCACTCTTTGTGATTCTGCTTTGTAAGTTTTCACTTATTTTAGTTCCACCTGTTAGATTTTCTCTTTTCCTTGCTTTGCTAATGCTCTGCATCACGAACTTACCGATTTGTATCCATTTCTGACGTCAATTTATGATGAAAAAAGAAATGCGATAAGGATAGGAAACAAATTCAGGCATTTATCACAGAGACACATTTCTTTCTTGAAACGGGAATATCTAGCGTCAACAATAAGGTTTGGCTTTCAGAGTAAGCCATTTCTAAGACGTTAGCATTCATATTAGCATTCATATTAGCATTCAGTTGTTCACGGTGTCTTAACGGTGAACAGCCATGAATACCTTTTCTCTCTGTCCTCCTTCCTGTTCCGTCTGTCTCCTTTTCACTTTGTATTTGTCTGTGCTCACTCTTCCGCAGCAAACAGTCCGCCTTGGACATGGGACCAGCTGTCCATGTTTTGATTTTCACTTGTTGCTCGGTGTTTAAGCGCCAGCTGAACTGTGGCTGACACTTCACTTTGCGCGCGCGCGCGCGGCGCTCACGCGCGGACTCGTGCAGTCGCTGAGGAAAGATGGACGGAAGGTGAAACTGCTCCAGGCTGCCATAAACATCACTGACATGTCACATAAAAGCGCGATATGATGAATGTCAACGGCGGCTGTTGGTGTTATACGCCTGAGCAGGTTTTATTACCTTCAAATCTGGAGACGGAAAATTGCAAATGCTCAAGGTAGTTCTGTGGCGTATGTGGAGATGTGTGCGAGCGTTTAGAGAGTGTGTGTCTCTGTAGAAAGACAACATACAGAGAGAAACAGACTTTCTCCTTCTTCTGAGGACTAATATAAACCTTGACAAGTTGTCTCTGCAAACATATACTTGGACAATCCGACTGAAATTGGCTTTGTGGGGAATTAAGAGTGTATAGAATTCATGTCAACACTTTTGATCCAGTCAAAACTGTCTGAGCAGAGAAAGAGATTTACTGGATTTTAAGGCATGACACAGACAAATTGGAAATTAGGACTAATCGGCACAATAAACTATTTACCTGATGCGAGTCGCGCAATGAAATGAAAATAAATCGGTCTCTGTGTGTGGGAGTCTTATAATTTCTGATCCTTGCCCCTTTGTGTTTATGTAAAACCTAGATTAAAAGTCTGCACGCCATAATTCAAATCTGTTTCTTTACAGCAGGAATTACAGTCGTGATTTGACAAAGCATTTTACGTGGCTTGTGTTTTTTTTCCAAATGCAGTAATGTGCAAAATGTGATAAGTAAAAAAAAAAAACAACAAAAAACTTACAGGATAAAATAACGCAAGATAACTCACTGAACCAAAGCAAAATGCAATTTCAAAGGGGCAATATTATGTACATTATATTCCAACCACACCTCCATTTTACATCCCAATCAAGTAATTACGTTACCTTCTGTTGTTATAAAAATGTTTTGATATCAATCAAGTATGACTTAATAGAAATTTGACTTTGTAATTTAATGCCTTGAAATTGGGCCTCTGTCTCTTTAAGAAGCTCCTGTTCTTTCTGAAACTCTGCCTTCAGGAAGTCATCACAACATGGCTCCTGCATTAACCCTTTAACAATGTTTTACTAGCATTGCAGTGAGAAGTATCTCAGCAGGTCCGTAGTTTTACCAGGTGCTTGCTAATTGTTGCTGGCTAATCTGAAGGAGCTGATTGGGAGAGATGGGAGCATGAATTATTATTAGTTTTTCCTACTTCCTAATTTTATAATTCCCTTATTATTTTCACAAAACTTTTAGTTTTTTCCGAATCATTTATCTACCTGTGATGTTGTGATTATTGTGAAACGCTTTGGTCTGCTGAGGTCACTGTAAATGTACTACATAAATAAATTTTGACTCAACTTTGTCTTGGGAGGCGGGGCTAGGTCCCACCAGGCGTTTTGCCCAGCTGAACGGTTGCCACGGGAGATTAAGGGACTTCTCAAACATGCATAAAGGAATTAAAGCAACACTCCCGGTAAGCAATAGAACTGAAAAACAAAACACACAAATGTAACATACTACTGCCCCTTTAAAGCATGTTTAGTGTGATAACAGCATGGTGTAATGTAAGCACTGGTCAGGGATTAGACATGCAGAGCGGAGCATTTCTAGAAGACAGGGTAGACGTGCCGATATTCATTCTCTGAGGGGGAAAAAAAAAAAGAAAAAAAATTCTAAGCCAAGAAGATTATACAGATGATGATGATGATGATTATTGCGTAATCACGGTGTGTTTGTGTGTGTGTGTGTGCGCTCATTGGGAGTGTGTCTGTTATGGTGAGCAGACAGCACAATTAGTCAGTCACTCAGTTACGGCCCCCCCGGCTCTGACCTGACACACGTAACATCACGCATGCAGCTGCATGGCTGTGTGGACTCTTACACTTGGCAGGCGCAGCAGATCACTGATGAAAGAGCTGCGGTGCTTCGCTCTCAGCTGTGGCTTTAATGAGGAACATGTTTTCTCTCCTTCTCTCCCGCACTAATTACCTCCTGTCTTTCTTTCTGCCATACATCATGGCCTCTTTCCTTCCCTCAGCTTCCCCTCTGCTGCTGCTGCTTCTTGTTTCACGAGTCTCTTCCCGATTAAACTGATATGTGCTAAAGTCGGTCCAAACACGCCCCAAATTTAAATCAAAGTCCTCATGGATGATTCTGTTATGTGTTAATGCGGATGATCTTTCAGAATCTAAAATGATATGTTTTAGCTTAACTCGTCAGTCAAGGCTCAGAATCAATTGAAAGTATTACAGTTTGATTCGCTGTGGATTGATACCGATTAGTCTCAGAAGTCCAATTTCTGAGCTGAATCTAGTTGAATTTAAAGATTTTATTTAAGTTTACTGAACGGATATTGTGATGCAGTTAAATTGAATCAAAAATAAAAATATTAGAACGTGTGAAATTAATCGATTAGTCGTAAACGTAAAAGGCCTTAATTGAATTCAACTGAATCGAATTAGAAAAAACGGTTTAATCGCAATCAACTGTATAAAACAACTGCAACAGAAAAAAATACAACTAATTTGAGTAAGATTAACGTAATTGAACCAAAATTGATTTGCCTTGAATTTAGCTAAACTTAGATAAATTTAATGACAATCTAAAACCTGTATGCTTAAAACCGTCATATACTTTTACAAATACTACAGATCTCATTTAGTTAATTTGAAAAAGGAGGAAAAAGGAATGCTGCTTTGACTTGACCAAAGTAAGCTGAACTGAAATGGAATTGAACCGAGTTACACTCGCTTGAACTGGATTGGATTTAACAAAGTTGATCCAAAGTGCATTGATTGAATTGAATTGAAATCCATTTCAGAATTTATGTGGGTTTAGCATACAGAGCAGTGGACTCATTTACATACTTTGAAAACGTAACTAAGAAGAAGTAATGCTACTTTTACACGTTGATTTTAAAACATAAACCATCCATGTTTTATGAATGATTTTGGTGGTTGGTGTGCTTTTCTGGTTTATCTTGCCAGCTGAGAAGGAATAATTTAGAAAAAGCTAATTGGAAGACATCAGAACCCAAAGGTTATAGTGAACAATCTTCTTTCATTAATTAATTTCACTCCTTACTTCATGAACCTAGATTTCATCCACTCATCCCCGCCCCCTTTCTCTGTCTCAGTACGGTCTCTTACCATGTTCCTTAAATCCACAATCTTTTTGTTCCCATCATTTGTTAATTTCCCCTGTGTTGCTTTCCTTTGGTCCTTATCAGTCAGCCACTCAATTTTTTTTTCTTTAGCTCCACTTCCTCCATTTTATTTCATTTTCTGACCTTCCTTCTTCTCTCACTTCGCTTCCTGCTTATTTTTTTTTGTTTATGTCATTTTAAATCCTCTCACCTTGATTTCTATATTCCTTTTAATCCCTCTCCTCAGTACATTGCTCTGTCTCGACTGCGCTGCCACTCCCCCTGCCATAAATTTAAAATATCTAATTACCTCAATCACATTTTCCAGTAATCGAATTCCCCCTACACTCCTGACATCACTCTTTTTTATGCCTTCTCTTTCTACTTCTTTCTGCCTCTGACATGTTCAGTTGCTTCTCTGTGATTTTGGTGGTGATGTCATTGGTTTGTTTCCCTAAATTTCTTCCATTGTCTCAGACCTGTAAAATCCCCTGTCTGTCTTTGGACGAACAGTCTTTTCCATAACGTACAATAGATCATGAATAACTTATCCGCTGCGTCCGTCTTCATGTCCAATATGAGAAGCAAGATGTGGAACATTTGCTTTGTCCTTCAATTAAACGTGAGCTTATGTAATGACATCCACAGGAAACGGTTCTTGTTGCTCTGTTAACTGAACATGACACTAAATATATTGTTAGTATTAGTCTCCATCTGTTTTTGCAGTTTCTGTGGTGCTGTTGTGAGTACATAACAAGCCGTATTTCATGCAGTCATGTAAACTTGTAAGCGAACAGCACACCCAGTCAGACTGGGTAGAATTTGCTGTAAATGTAATAGATAGCCAGACCAGGTAGCATGAATACACAGCATTTCAATGTAACTTTGCCCTCTTTTAATTCTTTGCTATTCGGTTTAGTGAACACTTTTGGTGAGATTGAAAAAAATGTTTGTGACTTTGCTAAGGGGCAACAAAACATTTAAAAGAAATGAAGAACTTGTCAGTCGATCAATTAAACAAACTGGGTTTTCACATATTCTGCTTTTAGTGTAAAATAATCTGGTCCAGGTTTTAAGAGTCAAAGTATGGAAGTTTCTAAATTATAGTGGATTAAAGATGCTCAAGGTGGTGGGAAAAAGTTAAGTGGAATCGCTCTTTAGCCAGGTCACCAATTACATGCCAACTTCAGCCAAGTTCACCGATCATAGGTCTGTTGATGTCACGTTGCATCAAACGTTTGCTACAGAAAACATCAGGACAGAGGAGTCTAAATTGTGTAACACGACATTGATCCAAATCATACCACGAAATTCACCAAAGCCTGGCAGAGAAATAAGAAATAAATAGTCCTGGCTGATTTAAGGCCTCACACTGATATCAAGCATAGACAAGGTAAGACTAGCTGTTATGGTGTAGGATGTCTTGGCTTTGTTCTTAGCTATTAAACTTCTCTTTCTTTTCCATGATTAAGAAATAGTAACTAGACATTAGCATTTGAAGTAATTCTTTTTTGAGAAACCTCAGTTAATGGGGTGTCCAAACTGTTTCAATTGACAGCACCTTGTTATTCCTGCTCCCAACCTACAATCCTCTTTCCTGATCATCACACCTGTGACCGTAATTTAGTCAACGACACAAAAGCTCCCGGTCTTTCGTCTCTGTCTGGTTTCTCGTTTGCAGCGTAGCATCTCCAGGTCGGGAGCTGCTGATGAAAATCGGGAAAGAGGATTAAGCTGGGAATTTCCACTCACACTTGCCTAATTTATCTTTAATCTGATTTCATAATTGCTGTGACACATGCAGCTAACCCCAAATGTATTCATACCTCCAAATGATTTAGGTTTTAATGTAATCCTTTAATTTGACCAGCAGGTTTTCTTCTGCCTGGAAGCGATATTAAGGTGTTAAAGTGTCCCAGCAAAAGTCCGGACTGAAATCTCTGGATTGAGCTCAAGATTGAGGCCTTCCAACCTCTAAGACTTTAAGCGTATTGCTAACACCAAGTTGACATTCTAATTCAATTCAAATTCAGAAATACTTTTATTGTTCCTATGAGGAAATTAAATACTGTTGTAACTCATTAAGAGTTATTGTAGCTAATGATGGCTACCTTTCTTGTAGCGGTCTGTATTGTAGTGAATAATGATACTACTACTAATGATAATACATAATACTAGAGTATGCCATTAGTCAATTAAATGTAAATAAAGATAATTTCAACAAATAAAAATTCTCCTTTTATGGTATTTTGATGGTCGCCTATTGTTTCCCATCAGTTTCAAACTGTAGCTGATTGAAAATAACTTTAAATGCAGACTGCATGGGATACGTGTGGTGTGTGTGTGTGTGTGTGTGTGTGTGTGTGTGTGTGTGTTACAGATATGCACATGTTTATTCTGGTGAACCTGTCTATTAATCTGTAAACACGCCCCACAGCTGTTCCATTGAAATCAATGGCATTGTATGAAGATCAGGCTTGCTATTATTATCGGATTTAAAAGATTAACACACACCTGCGTGGCAGGACATTTGAGAGCAACGAGTGTGCGCACAGTGCGTGAGTCAGAACGTGTGTGTGTTTATTTGCATTAGACATAAAAACCGTTTTGAAAGGGATTGAGATGAAAGAAAATGTGGCCATTTGAGGCTCTTTAGCAGTAAGCCACTACTGAACAACCAGAGGGACAACAGGGACCAAAAGGAACGGAGGAGCTGCTTTCACTGGCCCTTTGTGCTGCTCCTCGACTTCTCTGGAGAGCGAGGGAGAGACAGATACTTCACAATACGATAATGGAGTGTGAGGATGATGTCAGTGGTTGTCAATGCGATGCAAAACCACAACGTTTTCGTCTTCTTGTTTAAGAAATTATGACGGAGAAATAGTTGGCCAGGTAGAGAGAAAAAAAATGTCGTCGGGCTCAACAACCAAACGCTGCACCATTGCCATGTAATGAAGTGTAAACAGGAAGTTCCCTTAAATCAGATAACATTATGGAAAGTGAGTGAAAACACAGAGATTGTGTGTGTGTAGCTCGGTTAGCCATTACATGGAGGTGCATGCCTGGGATATTTTTCATGTCAGTCACCTCACTTTTAGTGAGGTTCCATTCCTCAACCCATCCACGTTTTAAGTTTCATAACATAAAATTTTTTATGAAAAAATAATTTTTGTGATTTGAGTAAAGCTGTTTATTTGTTTGCTTATTTGGATACATTAGCTATTGCCGCCAAAACCATGGCAACTGATCCTGGAGTCCACCTCATAAAAAAGTAGTACAAAAGCAGTTACACTTAGTATAATATAAAAAACATAGCACATTAATTCAGAAACGCACAATTATCACAGTTTATATAATAAAACTTCTATTAGAAACACAACACATTTCAGAGATTATAACACTACATAATAAAATAATTAATCAGCCCTCAAAAACAAATGTAGAAAATATGTTTTTCTGTCTAACTGGTGTATTTATCATTACAGATTTAGATATAAAGTGTGTCAGCAGATGAAATCTGCTGTAATAAATTAAGCCAAACTTATTGTTACACATCAGTGAAAACCACACTCAAGTCATTTATCATGATAAAGCAGACACCATACAGGAAATATATTTAAAAAGATTTCTTCCCTGCATATATCCCACTGCTCCTGAGGCCTGATCATCTGCCTCAACTTGAATTAATTTAATTTCATGTCTGAAATCAAGTCCTAAGGCAACCAGGTGAGCATGTGCAAAAAATAAACGTCTGGGGCAGCAGGTTGTGGCAGAGAGACTGACGAGCAAGAAATATAAAAAGAAAATAATCAACATAAGGTGATTTTTAACTTAGCATGGCAACGGAAAACACAACCGTCGTGTCGCATCTTGTCGGAAAACGATTTGGTCTTTTAAAAGTTGGAAGAATTGGTTTTACTTCAAGCAAATAAAATGTGATTTTTTTCCCCCACAAAAATCTAATTTCTTTTCTGCAGTGCTGCAGAAGTTAAACTCACATTGATTCAGATATACAGAAACAACATTTTTCCTCAATGTCTGAGTAAATGAGAAGAAACTTTTCATTCAGTTTTTTTTTTCTGTTTGTTGCTGATTTCTTATTTATTTATTATTTTTACTTTGTTATTTTTAAAATTTTCAGACATTTCCTTGGAATTCAAGAAGTGAAATAATCAAATTACTTTATTTATGCAACACTATTTAAAGACACAAAGCAGCTCAGAAGTTCTGATGAACAGTGAGGATGATCAGTATATTCCCTTGTGCAGTAATCTAAAAATAAAAATTCAAATTTTAAATTTAACTCCAACTTCACAGGAAAACTTTTTAAAAGATTTTCACCAGACGAGGAGCTTCCTTCTGCATAAGAAGTCAGATTGTCCTCCACTCAGAAATAAAAGGTGTTACAGAAGTCAAGGCAAGAAAACAACATAGTGAAAGTAAAAAAAATCATCTTAGGGACTCTGATGTAGTTAAATACAGTATGTGCGATCAAAACCTTTTCATTCCTAAGGCTGGGTCTAGTCCAATGTAATGCTACTTCAACCAGAGAGGGAGACGGCAGAGAAATGATCTTGTTTCAGCTCTTACTACCTGGGCGCCTCTGGAATGCACTGGAGCTCAAATTAAATAATTAGTTTGCATGTGCACACAGGACTTTATTCACGCTCTCCCATCTCTCTGCCGCGTTTAAAGTGCGCGTTCGTGAAAAGCCGTTCACGAAAAGCTGATTGTATTTACTTTTCGGAGAGTGGATGTTGTTCTTTCTGAAAGGGGACGGGGCCCTGAAGGCAGAGGACCTGTGAGCAAGGCAGCAGACACAGCAAGCCGGTGGGAGAGAGATCTGAACAGAGGAGAACAGAACTGAACTGTGGTCAGCTCAAAACTGTACATGTGCCTGAACACGACATCACTGTGGCAGCATCACGATGAGGGGATCCTTTATTGTGCAATCCAGCAGGACAACAACGCTTAAAGGCGTAGTATTATGTTTTTTCCAGCCACTCAGTGACATTTTACAGCTTGATCAAGTAACTATAACTACTTCAGTTGTTATAAAAATGACCTATATGAAGTCATATTTTACTTCCAGATTTAATGCCTTGAATTTGAGCCTCTGTGTCTTTAAGAAACTCCTGCTCTTTCTGAAATTCTCCATTCACAAAATCATCACAACATGGCTCCAACATTAACCCTTTAACAATGTGTTTTTTTTTACCAGTGTTGTGCAGCAGATATGCAGTTCCACCAAGTGTTTGCTAATTGTCGCTGGCTAGTCTGAAGGAGCTGCTCTGAGAGGCGGAAGCTCGGGAACTTGGAAACTGCAGCTCAGAGGTGGAGCGTTGTCCTCAGAGGCGGAGCTAGGTCCACCCAGGCCTTTTGCACAGCTGGATGGTTGCCCTGGGAGATTAAAAGATTACTCAAACAGGCACGAAAGAATCAAAGCAACCCTCCAGGTATGTTTTTGATGAGAGAATAACATTATAACATGATGTATAAGCTTTAAAAAGTTGATTTTACATAACACTGCCCCTTTAAAGCTACAATATGTAACTTTTATATAAAATGGAGTCTTGACAGAAGTCTGGAAGACTCTCTAGTCACACCTGCCTCATCAATCAGCGCCTCCCTCTCTGCAACCTGGACCTAACAGCACCAGTCCAGCCCTCGCTCCAGCCAATCATCGTTTGGGGTCCAGTTCAAAAGGACCTCCACCCATGGCCTCCTCTGTTCTCCAGCTGTGATCAACCCACCTCCCCCCCATCTCCACCTTCTGCTCCCGGCTCTCAGGCCTCATCCTCCTCCAACCGCCACCACCAGTACAGGCCCCAGGGGTCTACATTCCCATGCTGCATCAGGAATGTTCATCAAGCTTATCGAAGTCCAGCTCGATGTCCCCGAACGGGGCCTGTACACCAAAGGACTTTGTGTTTATTTTCATGTTCATTTTGTCATTAAACTCTTTTAATCACTTTCTTTCTTCATCTGAGTCTCTCCAGATTGAAAATACGTTGTTGTTTTTTTACATACATTTTCACACCCAAGACTCTTCTGACATCAGCCAGGTCGGAAACATTTCTCTGCCAAATGTGGAATGGAAGATCTTCTTCTGAGTTCCGGCGAGACAGATGACGACTGACATGATGAGGAACAATGATTGATTCTGACGTGTCTTTCTGCAGATGGCAACAGGAGGAGTTTGAATTTTTTTCACAAAGTTCTACACTGTTGCGACACAATTTAAACAAATGTGTAAAAGCCTTCTTTTTTGATAAAAGTTACATACTGCAGCTTTAACTTGCAGTCTGACTGACTTTAAAGTCACATTGGTGACTGATGAGTCTTTTCCATATATATTTATATATTCATATGATTTACACTCAAAATTATTGTTATACAACTTATAGACATAAGTTTAATTTCCAGTTTTTACCACCTTTCGATGCACTATGAGACA
The DNA here is from genome assembly GCA_033032245.1 of Poecilia picta. Classification (NCBI taxonomy): domain Eukaryota; kingdom Metazoa; phylum Chordata; class Actinopteri; order Cyprinodontiformes; family Poeciliidae; genus Poecilia; species Poecilia picta. The sequence goes on along the minus strand of CM065353.1, from coordinate 28,225,325 downwards.
ATGAACCTGACTGTGTATGCAAAGTCATACACACACACACACACACACACACCATCACACTATGCCTGAATTTACTCCAGTCTGTCTGTGAAAGGACGGGTTTGTTTCAGAGGTTAGTAGTCCCCCGTCTGCTGACGTATTTCCTCTACGCCGCGTCTCCATGCCAATCTTTTTTCTTAGCAAAAAAGAAAAACCCACAACTGTGCATATTTACACAGCAAAACCACCTGAGCTTCCCCAGATGTCAACCTTTTTGGGGAAGTGGCTTTCCTTCACGGGGCTGCGTGACATCTATATTTACGCGCTCCGTAACATCGGCTGTGCATGTCGTTTGCACCGACTCGTGCTTTGGTTTTTTGTTTTGTTTTGTTTTTTCTGTAACATTATGACACTTTATTCCGAAGTTTAACAAAAAATAAAACCTGAGTCAAACTTTGTCTTGTTTTCTCGGTTTGCCCCTCACGTTGGCTGGAAAAAGCTGTGGTCACGCCTCGCAGAGAGTCGCTCGGTTTGAACAAAGGTTAACTGCCACCGTTGGGGAGATGGGAAATCCAGGTGCAGGAAAAGCACAAGTTATTTCAGACGCCGTAATGTGCGTTTCCCTAACAGCACTTTTAACGAAGAACAAATATTCACATAGCTGTGCTGTGAAGCCTGCAGGGGAAAAAAAACAACAAAAAAAAACCCCCTTTTTGTGACCGTTTTAGAAATGTCTCCTGTGATATTTCAGCTACAACTCACAATATTTGTATGAACGAGGAAACTTTTCTAAAAGCATCCAGCCATAATTACTTAAATGTAGCCTATGGGAATAAAAATCTTCCAGTTGGCAAAGCTGACATTTGTTTCTTTGTTTTGTTCGACAGAACAGATGGTTGAACATTTTTAAAAATTATGTTCTGGATTTTAACCGAAGAGCGTTTTAGTTTATTTCCGTTTTCAAAGAATGTAAAAAAAAAAGGAAAAAAAATAATTAGAGAGTAGCACATAGCTGAAAAAGAGATTAATTCTGAACTTCTTTATTAATGCATAATACAGTAAGAAAACACATCCAGAAGTTGGGATTTCAAACTGTGACGATCCGATCTGACCTTTTGCATGAAAGGAAAGTTTGAAAGGACCAAGAAACTTTCTCAGCGACTCTGCTTCTATGAGAGCGCCATTCATCAGCACGGCGAAGGTTTTCTGAACTACTTAAAGTCAGTCGTTTGAAGTAGGACACCATGACCTATGGAAACTATCGGCGGCCTCTCGGCGTGAGGATCAGAGGGCCAGGAACAACAAGCAGATTGAGATTAGCTTCAAGACGAGGAAAAGAAGAAGAAAAAGAAAAAAAGCAGGAGTGGAGCGTGTAATGCTTCCATCGCTAAAGGGCAAACCTTAAGAAGCTTCAGAAGAGTTGGATGAAGGAAGAAAATGAAATGCATTTCTTTCTTTATTGGAAGGTAGAGGAAGAGGAGCTTCCAACAGCAATATAGCAGGGAATTTCCCAGCACGGATCAAAACCACCTCTCGGATCAAAACGTCTGTGGATGTGTTTCTGTGAGCATCTCTGACCTAAAAAGGAAGGAGGACAGAAGACGGACAGGTTCTCTAAACGTGGCCTGTTTCCCTGGACTTGACTTTTTTTTTTGCATGTAATGCAGGGTTTTAAGATAACATTAGGAAAATAGTTTTATGTTTAAAAGCTTGACATACTTCAATATCAATAACCCATCCATGCATCATGTTACCAGGTTACTGGGCACCAATGTGACGTGACGTTAATCTGACCTGAAGTATGTCCAACCACACACAGCAGGCCATGGAAGTCCATCAAGCGGAGATGTTCACTAATGATTGATGAAGACAATCATGTTGCCTGCAACTTTGTGTAACAGTAAAAGTCAACATTGACGCCAGCGGCACTAATACAAGAAGTTGAAGGGCAGAGTGGAGCAGTGAGTCAAAGTGTGTGTCTACATGCACAACACTCTGGATATCTTAGTTTATGATGAAATTTGTTTTTATTGAGTTGTTTAGTTAGAGATATGGATTATAAACAGTGTTTTTATATGAAAAGTTGATGCTAGGGTTAACCCTTTATTACTGAAGTTTCAAATCATCCTCCTGGATATTTTTACGCTTGTTTTAATTGTACGCGGTTCTTCAAATGTCCTTCAAATGTCCTGTGAGTAAATATATTTGCCTTATTTATCCATAACAACTGGAACTTTCAATATCTAGCAAGATGTTTTCACAATTTATCGTCTATTAAAAGAGCGAACTTCAGATTAATTTCACTACCTGCTACGTTGGGGGGGTTAAATTACCGTAATAACCCAACGTTGGCAGGAAATGTCTCCCCTTTCAGAAACAGTTGAAGTTTTCCAGATAGCACAAAGTGTGGGGGAATTACGGCACTGCAAAATTTGGCTGAATCGTCGACGCTCACTTGGGTCTCATAGGGTTAAAAAGTGTTCAAAATGATAAACATGCATTAGTCTCACCCTGCTAACCCTGTCCCACCTTACTGCCCTCTCTGAGAGGCTAAGACATAGCGAGCTCTCCATTCAGCACTGGCTGAGATTCCTAGACCAAAAGAATATTCACGGGATTGGAGGAAATCTATTTTAGCTGGAGGTAGGCCCACCCACATAGCCACATCTAATGATTAGACTGAGTAATTCAACCAGGATTTCCAGATCACACCCATTAGCAGACAATCTCCTCATATTTAGCTACTTGATCCAGGAATTATTTAGTGACTCGCATGTAGCCCCAGGGTTGTTGCTTTACCAACTCTGGGCTCCAAGGAATCGTTAAATACCACCTGTAAGTTAATGAAATGTTCACCAAGGTGATTTTACCCTTAAAGAACATTAAGAGTAAAGGTGAGCTTTAATAATCGAAGGTCCACAACTTCTCTAAAATTGTATATGCTTCCTTCTCATTAGTAAGGCTTTGCAAGGGTGAGTACAGCTTAATTCAACTGCACAAAACATCCAAATAATAAAAATAAATACATTTAAGCTAACCTGTCTTTCCCCTGATCCCTGAAGGAGACGGAAATGACTTCCATAGCCGAGTAAGATCAGACAGGATCTTGAAAAAATGTATTTTGTGGAAAAAAGTTGCCATCCAGTCTTCTCTTCCTGTGGAAGTGGACAGGAGGTTTCTCATGTACCAAGCTGCAGAGTTTGAGGCACAGCTGATGAGCAACGCTCAATCTGGAGCTACAGTCCTGGATTGGTCAGTTCGTACTGCATCACCCGTCTTGGGTTTCCTGTCCTCCCAGAGTGACGATTCAACACACCATCCTGTTCAGTCTATCCTCGACCCAACTTGTTTTATTATGCCTTCTTTCTGCCGCAGCGTTGATTTTAAACATTTTTAAGTTCACAATTCCCCTAATTGCTGTCAGACTTGTATAAACAGACATTTTCAATCATCACAGACATTATGAAATCACTACAGATTCGTGAAAAGCTTATTAATCATCCGATTCTAGTACTTGTGGCTGGATTACTTCTGTTACATAAGAGTTGGTGCAGCTGAGTCAACACAGCCTTCCACTGTTGGCCTTCAGATGAGTTTGTTTAGATAAACTATCGTAATAACTATCGTTATTCTTCAGTTAATCCCGTATGAACTTCTGAATGAAAACATGGAACAGTCTCACCTTTTCTCAGCTGACTCCACACCGTATGGTACATCAAATAGTTTATATTCTCTTCAAAATCACCACTCACTCAACTAAAACTGTTTTTATGTAACCATTAGCGCGAATGATGCAACAGGTGAGCAATCAGTCAAGTTTGATCACAGTTTACAGTTCATTTCTGTAAAGGAAAGCAAGAATCACTATCATTATCCATTTCTATTCCAAATCACACTTATGGAAGATACACATGCCTCTTGACTTTGCGCAAACTCACTTTTATTTTGGGCCATATCAAAAATCTGAATGTTCTTAAAGGGCCGGTTGTGCCAGAAGATATTAATAAAACCCATTAAGTTGCTAAAATATCAATAAATAGCTGTTTCAGCATTCAATAGTAAAATTAAATATTAAACATATTTTTACACTGATTGGTCCATCCAGGATTTTGTGATTTTTTTGGTGCAAATTTAGAAATATTTGTAAGAACATTTTAAGATATTTGTGCTAATGTTTGTTGTTTAATGTGACTTTTTATTAATGGTTGTATTGGACACACACCATAATAAGGTTGAGGCAGCAGTCACTTAGACCAAATGTTTTTGGCCAGTTGTTGAGAAAAAATGTCAGTAAAGTCAGAAAAAGTGTGGGAATCTGTTGATTTTGTGTGAATTTTCCAGATTTGTGAAAAAACGTGGAGAGACTTAATGATGTAATTTAGAGTCCAGAGGGCCACAAAAAAAATCTGGCGGGTCAGATCTGGCCCACAGACCTCAAATTTAATTGCCAATAATGTTGTGCTTTAACGTACTCATATAATTTTGACAACTCTTGCTCTGCGAGTTACTGAAGGCTTAGTAACCAATCCTTTCTGCCATAAATATTTTCCCTGCGCTTCGATTATGCACTGGATTATTTTCTTGTCTTTCTTTTGCTTGTTTTTGCTGTACTGGGTTGTCCCAACTTTCATCCCATACATGTCACTTGCGGGATCATTGAAGGCATGTCTCGGTTTAATTTTGGATTTCAACAGTCTTCATGTGCTCTGCCTTGTATCCCATCCGATAAAGACTGCTTGCATGACACTGTTTAAATTAGAGACACTTTGAAGTGGCGTGTGTAATTGTCCTTCCAGCGATCTGTTGGGTGTGGGAGTGCGGGAGGGTGTTGAGGTCGAGTTGTGATTGGCACACTCCAACACGGTTTGGTATCAAAACACGTATTGGCACAATGGGACAAGTCGAGTTCAAAAGACGGCCTACGTAAGGTGTTTGCTGTCTAATGCCGTTTTGACCACAAAACGGTTTTTCGGTGAAAGCCGTGTTTGAACAGACAATCTCTTGATCTACCTTCAATTGTTCAAAACCAGGACAACAAAGGCAAACACATTCATGTTGGACTGACTCTAATTGACTTGTATTACGCTGGATTTTAACATGTAACATGGAATTTCTGTTGCAATTTATTTCCAATTTATTGACTTGTAGTATGAAGTAGTTCTAAACAATTGAATATGGTGAAAAAGGAAAATTGTCATGAATTCAAACTCAGAAATCTTTCAAGCCTTTATTTCTTTTAATTTTGATGACTTAGGTTTTTCTTATGTTTTTCTATTTTTAAACAAAAAGCTATTAAAAATCCAGTAAAATAAGCAAAATAAAAATAAATACACAAATAATTTTATGCGACATCAACCAGCAAAAACAACTCGACCCTTCGTTCATTTAAGAATAAAAGTGGAGCGGACAGAAAATGTGTGATTCAGTTATTTTGATGGTTAAGGTTTACAGAAAATTAGAATCTCCCATGAAATCTATGAAAACTGGATGTTTTGAACAGAAATGTCAAGCTGTCAGGAGCTGCTTTTCCATGAATCGCTGCATCAACGCGGTGTGGCATGGAGGCCTGTGGTGTAATAGGAGCCAACGTTGGTTTGTTTCTCCTCTTCTTTTTGACAATGCTCCAAAGGTTTTCTATGGGGTTAAAGGTCAGGGAAGTTTGTTGTTCAATCAAGCACGGTAACGCCATGGCAACCGAACTGGGTTCTTGTACCTTGGGCAGGGTGGGCAGGTGGAAAGTCCTGCTGACAGCTGCATTGTCTGTGGAGTTCAGAAAACCCAGTGGACCAACAGCAGCAGATGGCATGGTGTGGTACTTTTTCTACACCTAGGCAAGAATCTCCTGATGTTCTTTCTAATTTACCGTAGGAGTGACGTAACATGAGGAATGAGACATCTGCAGCCATGCGTAGGGTTTGTCTGTGTGGCTCTTGATGCTCTGACTCTGTCCACTCGTTATGAAGCTCCACTGAATTCTTGAATGAATTTTGCTTGATGACTCTCTCAAAACGGAGACCAACCTTGTTGCTGGCGAACCTTTCCTTCTCAAATATCAATGAGTACACGTGGATACTGTGAATAACCAACTTCTTTAGCAATGCCCTTTGTGGCCTCATTGCGTATAGGACGTCCATGACCGTATTATGGACGTCTGTAAACTCAGCGGTCTTCCTCATGATTGTGTCCCTATAGCAACCCAGAACGACAGACCGGCTGGAGGCTCAGAAACCTTTACGAGTGTTTAGATTTAATTTGTTAATGACAATGTAACACCACAAAATTCTAATATGTAAGACATATCTAAGACACTGAATTTTGGGTTTTTATCATCTGTTAGCCATAAAAATCAAAAATACAAGAAATAATGACTTAACATCACTCTGTGTGAGATCTGAGTTTTCCTTTTTAAAAATAGTGACAAAAACTACTGAACTTTTTCCAAAATGACCATTTGTTAATTTGTATTAAGCTATTGTTAGTCAGTGACTTTCCTTCAAAATGTTTTGTTTTAATCTTTAATGCAAGTACAAACAACTGTTAGTAATTTTTTTGTCGGACACGTGTAGTTATGCTTACAAGAGTCAAAGAAGGAAAGATGTTTCTGTTTAATATCTCATATTTTCAGCACAAAAACTCATTTTAACATTACCAGAGTAGTAAGGACACATTTCTAACATACCATCCTGTTGTTTTTTGTTTTGTTTTATTTGGTTTTTGAAGTGGTTACTAAAAATACCACGGAACATTCTTGTATTATTTGGGTCTCTGAATGCACATTTGTATGTCTGTGACGTATGAATGTGTATGTTTTGGGTGTGGACGGTGGCTCAGCTCTCCATTTGTGCAAATGCCATGCATCACTTGCTTCTTTCTATAGTCATGCTCTCTGCTCATCTGCAGATTGACATCGGCATTATTATCCTTTAGCTTCGACTGACGTGTTTCTAGTATGTTTTTTTTCCTGGTGTGCAGTTTAGGTTTGTAGTTTGTTTTCACATTAGCCCGTCTTTGTTGGAGCACTTCTATTTTTATCTTAGTACACATGTTTGATGAATCGCTGTCTTTAGACTTTATGATTGAAAATAAATGTAACAAATTTGTTCTTAACCTTCTTTTGATTCAGAAGTTTGAACTTCTGTCGGACATTTAGGGTTTTTCCTTCACGAGCTTCTTGGAAAGGTTTGCTGGAATTTCATGCCATTCCACTGGACAAAACTGTGGAGTCAGGTCCACATACACACTTTTTCAGCTTTGCCCAGGAAATTTTCAATGGAACTGAAATGGCAGTTTTGTGATGGCCACTCCAGAATATTGACTTTTATGTCCTTGAGGCATTTTGTAACCAAACCACTAGTATGCTTAGGGTCATTGCTCAGTTAGAAGACTCATTTCTCTAATCTGTTTCAAACAGTAATTTATAAAATGTTTTTATACATCGTTTGCTGGGGCTCAGTAACAGGGCTGAAAAAGTGTCTCAAGATGACCATTTCATATGAAAATATCCAAAATATTACAAAACGTTGACATGGCCTTATCCAGTTTCCTCTTGAGCTGTCATATTCATTCTCTGCTTTCACTCCATACCGATTGCTTTTATTTTTAAGCAGTTTTTTGTTGGATACGGATGTAGGTGCACAACAAGTCATTGCTAGGTAGCCAAAGATTGGGTAAGTTGATGAAACAAACCTTTTTCAGCTCGACCAGGGAAGGTTTAGCGGCTAAAACCTTTTCTCCTAGATTCCTCAGAATATCGTGCGGTTGTAGATCAGAGTTTAGTGACATGATCAAAATTTGATCGGACGTGTTGTCTATTGACCTTGACCACACGTCTATCGTGATAGATATCATTATTGTTTCTTTGCAAATCAGTATTATATGTGAACATGTAGTTTCCACTGGGTCTCTTCTGGAATCTTCTAAGGATCTTGCAGAAAGACTTAGAGAGTTTCACTGGGGAGAGGAAAGCCTGGGTTTCCCTCCAGCGTCTGTTACTCCAAGCTCTGCGCTTCGGACAATGCATGAATGAATGTGCTGGGTGTGTCGAGTCCATTTTTCTTGGCTTCTAATTAGCGTTGGGAAACCGATCGCAAGTCTGGAGTGAGATAAAACCTTAAGCCAATGAACTGAACCAGGTAAACGTTTCATGCTAATTTTAAGGATCCGTATCACAAACATTAGGTCTTCCGCAGTGAACGGAGGGCAGTCCTGACCGCCACACTCGGTTGACTCATTGTGCAGTTTGTATATTTAGCTGCCCTGCTCCACTTCCCCCGCTGCTAATGTTGGGAAAACACACAACAATACAGCCGTAATTCTGACCTCCCCTATTTTCCTCTGCTATCGGCTTCTCACCATCTTCTCCGCCCTGTGGTACCTTCCCTTGAGTCTGTGGTCTCTTGTTCACTTTCCATCTCATCAAAGCCTTCTTTGAGAAAGAAACTGCAAAGTGATTCACATGACCCAGGCAACGCAAACACAAACTTCCCTACGCTGGAATTAGATTAGAATACAATCCGAAGGCCAAAAAAAAGAGGACTATTGGTGAGTAAAATCTGAATCACGCCTTCAGATGAAAATAATAGCCCCAGTGACTCTCTCTCACACACACACACGCACACTCACACACACACGTCTGGCTTCATTGTTCCTTCTATGTTTCGTCTCCATTTATGAGTTGTTCATCAGTTTACTCTGCTGGCCAGATTAGGTGACAGAGTTAAGATGTTAATATTCTCATTTGATTTCTTTTTTTTTAAGACTTGGACATGGTGCAGATCAGATACGGGACCTGTGAGTTTTGGGATCTCTCTGTATATTTACACTCATTAGGAACCCCCTAATGGGAACACTCATTACAAGCCAGGAATGGAAATAGTTCTTTCATCAAAGTTCATACAGCTTCATGGGAGAATGGATTTTATTTATGTATTTGTTTTTCTGTTGTTGTATATATAAAGTATTGGCGCTGTCAATAGATTTAAAAGTGAATCATAAAATTGTGTCAGATTATCAAACATTTTTTATAAATAGCTTGAAAATTGTCATTCTTCATGTTATGAACTGTATAAAAAATTAAGGTACATTAATAGTTTTTACCACTCAAAAATAAAATTCAGATTTTTTTTTCTCAAAATGTTGACTTTAATATTCTGAGATTAAAGTAATTTTTTTTCATCGACCCCTATCTTCTTCCATAGTTTTCCATTGAGGAAAACATCTAAAATAATCACTTGATTCTTTAAATGATTCTTGAAAAGAATCAAGAAAGTGATTCTAATTTCACTTATTAAAGATCAACATTGTCACCAAATAAATGACATACAAACAAAAGGCCTTCTCGCTGAGGTCAAAGTTAGGACATACCTACACCTAGTAATTGCTAGTTTTGCACTCATTGCTTGAAGTAAATACAGTCTATCTGCAGGTAGATATTTGAAGGGTTTCTTCCAGGTACCGACTTTTTCAGGTCAACCTACAACATCTTAATGTCAACATCTTGATCTTAATCCTCAGGTATTTTTATGGATTCACTCGTATGTCTTGAGTCAGTAGTCGTGTTTCCATTAAACATAAAATTGTGCAAATTGTGCTCTGTGGTGATGTCCAATAAAAAAATCCGATTTGACTCCCATCTGTCCACAGAACGTCACTCCAGATGAAGTTCTCGTCTTTGTCTATGTTCTGTTGGACAACTTTGACCTGGGCGGGTCAACTGAAACGGATCCACCAGGGCGGTATTTACCGAAACGTTCGGCACTGGACATTTGAGATTATCTAGGCAAGACTGGCGAGACGAGATCAAAGCAGGTTGCAGAGGTTGTGTGTTAAGTCTGTGGCCCGAGTTTGAACTTTGCCTCATCCTGCAGCAGGACACTGGCTAAAGCAGAGAGGGGGAGAAAGTCACACCGCAAACTGGATCAGGATATTAGACAGGAAGTACATCAACTCTCCAACTCATCCGAGAATGGATTCGCTAAATGATGAATGACAACGACACCGATGGATAAAGGATTTCAATATTTAATTATCAATTTGCAAACTGATTAACTTAACTGCCTCTGTTTGAAACCTGACATGCTTGCAGGTTTGTGAACTTCAGAGTCTTTTGGAATCTAAATTCCACAAATTTTCAGAAATTAGACTAGTTTGGTTCTCGCTGTTGCAACATTTTATCTCTACATCCTTTTAGGGCAGTGTTTCTCAACCTGCTCCTCATCGCCCCCCCTGTCCTGCATGTTTTAGGCGTTTCCTTTCTGCTACACACCTGAATTGTATCTCTGGGTGATTAACAGGCTTCTGCAGTACTTGATGGTCAATCAGTCATTTGAATCAGCTGTTCTGGAATAGAGGCACATCTGAAACATCCAGAGCAAAACATCCAGGGTTGAGATACACTGTTTTAGGGGATGTGATAAAATAGATTTCTGCAAACAAGCAGGCACAACAAACCAAACCAAGTTTTCTCTCTATATCAACAAAGTTTGGCATTATGGTTGTTTTTTTTTAAAAACAAACAAAAAAACAACAGTTAAAAGGTTATTGCCAAGGCTTCTAATAACATAACCTCATGGTGATGCTGTCTGAACTTATCTAAGGTTGTAGCAGCAAAGAGATTTTCTTACCAAGTGGCTGCATGAATATTCATCGACTCGTTGTTGGACATATTATGTTAAATTTCCATATGATCTTTTTATTAGTCCATGGCTCTCATTTGAGCTCCCAGGTTTGGTAAACACCCAAAAACAATAACTAAAAATGGTAATTAACATTTTAATTAATGGTTCAATAGGGAAGTGCATAATTGTGTGAAAGGGAAGTGATGGGTATTTTACTAGACTATTTTTTTTTTCAAATAAAAATCTGACTGTGCCATCTGGAGAACCACATTTTGCTAGAATTAAAGCTGCCAGATCTCATTCCCACAGCCTAATGCTGCCTCCACCATGTCTATTGGTCTAGATAACTTTTTCATTTAACCGCTTACGCTTTTTAAAACATGTATTGTATAAAATAAGTCATATTTGATATATACAACATTTTAGTAACAACTGAAGTTAACATAGTTACTTGATTGTGCTATAAAATGGCTGTATGTGCCCCTTTAATTCGTAAACATGCACTTTGTGGTGGTCCATCACGTTAGTGCCAAATATAATTAAGTTTACAATTCCAACATGATAGCTGCTTCAAAAATGTAAAGGCTACACATTTTTTTTGTGAGGTACCTTTATGTCAACTAAAAACAAACTTGCAGTGTAAAATCATTCGACAAACAAAACGTGTACTGATGTTTTTCACCAGAGAAGGTTTGCTTTGGAGACATTTTCATATTTACCTCGATAACAGCAAGACGAGTCATGTCTTTCTATACATCGAGTTGTTATGGCGCAAAAAAAAAATGTTTTCAGTCCATCTCCTGCATGTATCTGTGTCATGGACAGCTGCGAAAAGTGAGGAAATGCTTGACATTATCCCACCTGCGGGAACTCACGCATGTACACACACCACACACACACACACCACACACACACACACACACACGTGTTAGAGATACGTCTTCTTCCTCTGTTACATACCGGGAATGTCGAAGCTGGAGCCCTGACAGCGAGCAGCTCTGTTAACCTGATACAGACACTCATAGGAGTACAGCGGGGGGTCATTGCCGCGGAGAAGGGGTCGTACTTCAGTCCGTCGGTGACTCAGGTGACCTGTCAGTCAGCCCTATCGGTCTGTACACTGCAATGAGGCTTTAATTAGATTTAACTGCTTTGCCACTTGAGCTTTTACAGTGAATTCTATTGTAATGGTGTTTTTCTTTGCATGAAACAAGAAAAATCTTGGAAACCGTCAGCAATCGAGCCTTAAAGTTTATTCTTATAGAGATAAATATTACTCTACAACAGCAGCATTTTACACAGGCAGGTATTTATGAGTACGTACATGTTTGTGTGAAGTCCAGAAATAACCCCCATCAAGATGCCTCTTTCCTCTGTCTTTCTGAACTACAGAAGAGGAAGAATCTGCCTTGACCCCCAGGTTTCCGCGACGACTTGTCACAACGTGACCCGAAAGCGAAACGTTGAAGCTTCCCGGAAAACACCCTCTGTCTCCGTTTGCTCTGGAAATGAGAGCAGATTTGTCTTTTGTTTCAAAACAAGCTCATCTATAATGATTTGCCACGCAACAGGTCAGAGCGCCGCTGCTAATGCCAACCAGATAAAAACCTTAGAGGAGAGAAAGTGCATCTGCGTCCTTCCTGCTTGAAAACTTGGATTCCATATTTACTAGGGGCCTGGACTTTAAGGAACAGATATATCCTGAAATTAAATTCAATTCAATTAAAACTTTATTTATTTTGAATGTGTAAAATGTCAAAATAGTATGTTAAGACAAAAATATATATATACATCATAATAAAGCATAGAAATACAAACCTTTCATATTGTTCAAAAAGAAGTAGAAAGTAAACAAAGCTTGTTATATCCTAAGTTTTGTTGGATCTTAAATCAATTAGTTAATTTTGATTAATTGCTTGCACAGATTTTAGCACGCTAAAAATATTAACACAATAAATTGCATTTCTTTACAAACAAAAGTCCAGAGACGGAACCTTTGTATTTCTAGTGCTCTCGTAAATGTGACGCACAAGCGACATCGACAAACAACAGCAAGCTGCTTCTCTTAGCACACTGCACGGCGCGATTTCAGCGCTAAATTGAGACTGTTGTGTACCTGGAGGTGGTCATTGACATTACCTGGTCGCAGGAAGCTGCATCCATTCCACAGCTATATGATTAATGACGGCCTGGTACTCTAACTGAGCAACCATTACCGCTAACTGAGCAACCATTACCACTAACTGAGCAACCATTACCGCTAACTGAGCAACCATTACCACTAACTGAGCAACCATTACCACTAACTGAGCAACCATTACCGCTAATGAGCAACCATTACCGCTAACTGAGCAACCATTACTACTAACTGAGCAACCATTACCACTAACTGAGCAACCATTACCGCTAACTGAGCAACCATTACTACTAACTGAGCAACCATTACCACTAACTGAGCAACCATTACCGCTAACTGAGCAATCTAGCAACTTAATGTCCGGCACTAGCAAATGAGAAGGGCGTAGTCACTTGCGTTATCTTTGGAGACGCTAGTGACTAGCATACTTAATTTGGTCACTCGTTGGATTGCCTAGCATTAAATACTGTAGATAAGCGTTAGCCCTGGATGGCCACTAGCAACTCATTTCTTCTTTAAAGAAAACTTAATCAAGAAAATGGTTAGCATCTCTAAGTGACATTAGATGTAGCTAGCTTAGGAACAGATATATCCTTTTGCGTCAAGGAAGTAGCAACTGATGGGTGCGTAATTGTCTTAACTTGGCACTGAAACCGCACTAGCTACACTAACAAGCAAAGGATATGAATACTTACCAGAGCAAGGCAGAAAAAAGACATCACAGGAAAGTTAGTGTACGTGTGGTTTTCTGAAAACGCAAAGAGGCCACAAATTTTACCATTGAACAGACCTGTGTGATGGCAAAGACTCGTCAAGATGTTGAAGAAAATCTCCTGATCACCACAATTATCTTGACAGTCTAATAATACCATTAGTCCCATGCAAAGTAGGGGCTATCCATACATCTCTTCACATCCAGAATTTGACTTCTAAGACCAGAATCTCTTGCAAAGCACATGAACACAGTCACAGCATAAAAAAAGATAAGAATCAGCCTGATATTCACTACTCTGCTGTGTAGCTGGGGATAATTTGAGAAATGCTTATTTGCATATTATTTATGCTGTTTTTTCTTTTGTTTTTTTTAGGCAGACAAAACAGACAAAAAAATAAAGTAAAATAAAACCATTAATATATTATTAAGCCCAAATTAAATTTTTATTCTGGAGACACTATAATAATAATAATAATAATAATAATAATAATAATAATAATAATAATAATAATAATAATAATAATAATCTTTTCTTCTGTTTGCAAAGCTCCCACACTAAGTCCAAGCAATAATCCAAACAGATTACAAAAAATCATTGTCCCCTTTTCACCCATGCTTTCAATTGCTTTTAGCATGAATTTAGTCATACAAGTTGAATGTTTTTCATGAGTAAACACATGCTCTATTTTTAACATTGCAGGGAATAAAAGGAGTACAGCTTCGCCACTATTTTTTCCATAACCAAATTTACCATAGTTTTAGAACAACATGCTTTGCAGTAATCCATCATGTTTTTAGATTTTTCTTGCAAAAAAGCCAGATTTTGATCAAACACTCCTCAGGTTTTCTGCAGGTTCTCCAAAGGTTTTGTACACACATCTTGTGTACAAAAACAGAGAATTCAGGCTTAAATGATTATAAGCAACAAATTTAATGATGATATGAAATTTGAAATGAGTCTTTATTAGAATTAGAAAGAAAAGTGGGTAACACTTTATTTGAAGGGGTGTGCATAAGACTGACATGTCATAAACATGACATATAACACCTGTCATGAACATAAAGGAGTCTTTATGAATGTTTATGACAGTTGTCATGAAGTGTCATTGGGTAAATAATGACACTTTCAATGCAAAGTTGCTCTAAAAGTTGCAATAAAAGTCCATTAAAAGTGCCAACTTTGTATTAAATAAATTACAAAATCACGCAAAGTTGGCTCTTTTAATGGACTTTTATTGCAACCTTTAGAGCAACTTTGCATCACTGAAAAAATTGTTTCAACATCTATGAAACTCATTTCTATGTACAGATCCTTGAGGAGACTTTTGCTGTGTTTTGGTGCTGAATCAATGAGGTTGAACTGAACCAAAATCACTGTGAAAAAAAAAAAGTTTGAAATTTTCCCAACCTTTTCAGCATATTTTTGCCTACTTAAAAAAAACAACAAAAAAAAAAACACAAAAATGTGTCTGCCTGATAATAGATCAAAAGATCTATTCAAAATTGCTAGTGTGTTCAGTATTCTGATATGATGTGTTCTTCCTTTAGGGACTTTTTTTTTTATTCCTGAGTGATTGATATTATAGTTAACTGACTTAATTAGATACTTGACAGAGGGATTGAAGCAGCGGCCAAAACTAAGAGACGCCTTAAAAAACCTGCAGAGAATCTGAAGGAAAATGGGAAGAGATTACCAGAAAGTCTGGCTCCTTTTGAAAGAAAATACAAAAGAAATTATGAATCACTCAAGATTTCTGCAGAGTAGTTTCAACGCAAAAGTTGCAGTTTTAATCAGAGTTATGTAGTCTACTTTATTGTCAATTCATATGTACTAGACATACAAAGAATCAAAATTAAGTTTCATGTAGTGTCCCGGTGAAACTAAAAACTTAAAAACATCACCTAACAATAAATAACAAATAACAGTAAAAAAAAATGTTTTCCATATTCGATATTGATTATCTTATAAAAGAGATACATTAACTCTGGACCAATTCTCCCTTTAAGAGCTTCAGTTCCTTCTCACAAACCCAACCTTCACTGCGGAGACCCGCATGCAAACTTGGGGGCCAAAGGTAAAGACAGATATTTGTAAAGAGAATCATCCGCCGAAAGACTTTCAAAATAAAGTACAATGGTTCAAGAGGAAATCGTTTCAATTTAAAGATATTGCGGTTTGATTCTTTTCTAGAAAAGATTATGAGTTCGCTTTTACCTTTGTGATTTGCTCAGTGTTTAGATGTAAGTAAATAAAAATGAATTTCCTCTGTTTTGGCGAGTAGATATCTAAGCTTTAACTCGTCCCTGCCCAGATTTGACCCATAAATAATATTTAAAAATTTAAGGTTGTGGAGCTGACAAAAAAACAAAAACAAAACAAAAAACAACAACGACAAAAAGAAAACAACTAGAGTGAGAGGTTCTGCACAGTTTTTCCAACACAACTTCAACTTTCAGCAATAATTAAAGTGAGCTTGGGACTTTAAAGAAATTCAATCTTTATTTCAAACAAGTAAAATGAGGAAATACGAAGAGAGCAAAATTATGCAACAAAATTAAACATAAAAAGAATGAAACTTCCATGTCCAGTTCGAAAAGAAGTAGGGAGAAGATAGAACTTATTAAATCCTACCTCCAATAAGTAAATAAAATAATAAATGACACAACTCCTGTCAGCGCTAATGGGGATAAGAAGACGGTTAAATAACAGGAAGAGTCATAAGGTCACCCAGGCCGTTTTATTTTGAAAGGGAAATCAGCATACTTCCGATATGAATTTGGTTTCGCCTCTGTCTGACTTGATGGATAAAAGTTGAGGAGAGAAGCCAAGCGCCCGTTGAAAGGCGCTCACCGCTCGGGACGCAACCAGAGAGGAGAGGCGCGCGAGGCGAGACCAACCTGATCCAGCAAACCACGAGAGGCACGAGCGCGCAACAACACGCGTGGGAACGAACATGCAGAGAGAAAAACGCTCCGTTTGGACGCAGAGTTTTATATTCCATTAGATCGATTTGAGAGTTGCGTTACAAGAATTACGCACGAAGCTGGTTCCCAAGGTGAACCAGCTTTTTAAATTTTTTTATTTTTTTACGCGCAGACCTTGAGGGATGAGAGATTACGCGCGTGAGCAGAAGCCTGCATTGTTCGCACGCTAAAAAAAATAAATAAATAAAAATAAAAACAAACAAAAAATGAAAAGAAGCGAGAGCCTGTTGATTTTTGATCATTTTTCCGTGTGGAATTTTGCATGGAGAGCGGACGCAGTGAACACTTTGCCACATGTTGACGAACGCTTTCAGAGCCGCGCTCGGACTGGCTTGTGGAAGCAGCCTGAGTTGAACTGAACTTGGACATTGTGGGAGCGGTGTGGGCAGGCAGGAGGACCGTGCGGTAGGTAGTCACCACACCTGCGCACTGGTCCCACCGCCGGAAACCCTCTGAGCGAGTTTTGATAAAGACCGACGGCATGGACAGAGTCGACCCAGACGTCTCTCCTGCGCGTGAGTCACAGTGAGCGACAAAAAAAAAAAAAAAAAAACAAAACATTTGGACGAGGATATTAAAGCAGCGCGTGCTTTTGCGCAAAAAAGCGGTCACACAGCGCACGCGACACTCCTGGGACGAGGCTCGGTGCGGCTGCGGGATTGGACCCCCGGGGCCGTGTTGCTAAATGCCCAGCCGGACCCCTGCAGCTCCTCAGCCTGGGCGGAAACATGAAGTCCTGGGTCCTGCTACCGCTGCTGCTGGCTGCGCTGCTGTCGGCCCGTCTGCGGCTCGGGAACGCTGAGGTAAGACCGGTACAAGAATGACCTCTAATCGGGGGGGGGGGGGGGGGGACACCTGCCGGAAGCATGGAGGACCGTATAGACACTCGGTCGGAATTTAAAGTTAAATGATGGAAATAAGTGGCTGTGTGATTTGACTCAGCGTTTTG
Organism: Poecilia picta; assembly: GCA_033032245.1. Classification (NCBI taxonomy): domain Eukaryota; kingdom Metazoa; phylum Chordata; class Actinopteri; order Cyprinodontiformes; family Poeciliidae; genus Poecilia; species Poecilia picta. Next base: position 28,207,944 of record CM065353.1, on the reverse strand, counting down.
TCAGGTCATTTTCCCAGTATTGAGTTGCTTAAAGATTTATTTTTGGGGCCACAATACGTCACATTTTACGTTACAGTCGAGATAAAGTGTTTGGACTAATTTTGAATAGGGATAGATTAGGATTGCATTATTTTGATAACTTTACATCCCTATTTAATGTGCAGTCTGTGAGATAGATTCCCAGCTACGATAAAACGGGTCTGAAATGGGTAGAGTGATGGACACAAGTCACGTAATGGGGGCTCAAAATGTTGATGGCCTCTGAAGGGTCAATTCAGGACTACTTGTGAGTAAAAGTTGAAATTTTATGCAATTTGAGTTTTAGTGTGTGCAATGTTAACGCCTGGTTCTGATATTTGGCAAATTTCATGCATTCATACTTTTCATATCTGTAATGTTTTCGGCCAGTTTTGATGGACTCTAAACGCCCCTAACATCTGTACATGACGTATATGGAACTCACAAGCATTCTAGATACTCAATGGACACAGCTTTATAAAGATCGTACTGGGGAAGAAGCCCAGGGCGTCATTTCTGGGAGCGGCCAAAAGATTTTATTTTTATTTTTGGAGGAAAGTTATAGTACATTTTTTTCAGAACAATATGTATTCAATCTACCATGCATCAGTTTATATCCACTGAAGTATAGGACTACATATGGAAGGTTTCCGCCAGAAAACTTGCTAAGCCTGGTGGTTGGGGTGCTTGGGTAATCATTCATCCAGCAACCTGCTCTGGTTTTGAGTTAAAAAGAAGGAGATTTGAAAGTATCACTTGAAAATTATATATTATTGAAATATTAGAAGACTGATATCTGAACACCAACAATAAAGTTTTAAAAAAATCCAAACATAAAAAAAATTAAGCAAGCAAAGCTTTGCCTGGTGGGGGCACAAGTAAAGCCTGGTGGCCTGCCAGGCTTATAATTCACTTAGGGAAACCCTACATGTGGATAGGGCATAGGGCCCAGAGGTCCACGTCTTTCTAAATCCGGCCCTGCAAATAGGGTTGATTTGGAACCACTCTGGATAAAATGTCAGACCTCACATGGTCCAGAAAAATTTGAATTTCAGAAGATTTTTGTTTTCTCATATCCAACTGTTTTATTTGCTGGATAGCTGCTAAAACAGGAGCTCCTGCTCAGTGAGGTTTTTCCCTTGCGTCTCGGTGAATCCGTGTGCGGCTTGTGTTCAGGTGCAGGGAGGAGTCACTCTGCTGCTGGAAGACGGAGGAGAATGACGAGATGTAATCTCTGCCTGCATCCAGCAGAGATTAAACTGCAATGCTGAGGCTGGAATAGTTTTTTACAGGTGTAAACCAGTTCCCTGTTCCTGAAATCATTTTTCTCAGAATGGGTTTTGTTTCGTTAGAACATTTTGTTTCACTTAGCTTCTTGTCAGCCCCCATGCTGAAACAAAAATGTGCACATCCACAAAAAAAACAAAAACTGTTAAAAACGGTTGACTAAATGAAGCGTCATTTTGACCTGTATAGTGATTGTCATTTAATATGTGCTGATTATTGATTGAAATATTAGAAATGTCTTGTGGAGATTTCCTCTTCTGTGTGAATGATCTGCCAAAACCAGCCCTCCGATTAACTTCTATAAGAGCAGGAAGTGCTTATAAATAGAGACTGATTAGTTGCACTTTTCACTAATTTCAGTTCCCTCTCCCCCTTCCCACCTTCAGGGAGTAAAACAAATAAAAGATAAGAAGAGGAAGCAGAAATTGAATTAATTATAAGACTTTCACAATTTATGAATCAAATATGTACCTCACCTTTGCAGATTGTTGTTTAATTAAGTATATCAATTGAGCAGTTCAGAAATAAATGGAGTGTTTTGGAGTACATGTCGATGGTTGACGCACTGAAAAAAAGAGAATGGAGCTCAAATTTAAAAAGAAATGTGTTAATTTGTGACGTAATTGAATTAAGTTTGACAAACTTCACTTTTTTATGTTTAACTTGACAACCTGTCAAACTTAATTATATTACATGCAACAACAAATTAACAAAAAAGGAAGTTGGAGATCAATTCTCTTTTCTTCAGTGTGGATTTGTAGAAGAAAATTAGTGAAAATTCTTCATTTTGATGCATGTAAATCAAATTTTTCATAATTTGACCGGCCACTTTACAAATCAGCACAGATCCAGGGAAAACTAGTCAGCTCTGGTTTCTGGCTCATTGGCTAAACCTTTAGCATGCTCAATCTGTCGGCAGAAAGGGGAGACGACGTTGTTCTGGTTCATCTGCTACATCCACTTGTTGTCGCTCCTGTTCTCACTAAAACCAGGAAGATAGAGCACATAACACCAGTATTAAAGTCCTTCACTGGCTCCCAGTAGCTCAGAGAATAGACTTTAAAATACTGTTGATGATTTATAAATAACTCAAAGGGGTTCATACCACAATGCATTAAAGATCTGCTGTTGTTGTTGTACCAACCTTCCAGACCTCTCAGGTCTTCTGGTTCTGGTTCTGCTCTCCATCCCCAGAACCAAACAAGGAGGAGCAGCATTCAGCTTCTATGCACCACAAATCTGGAACAAACTGCCAGAAAACTGTAAAACAGCTGAAACACTGACTTCCTATAAATCTCAACAATAATCCCACCTGTTTAGAGTTGCATTTGAAACATAATCAATTACGAATTTAATGATGGCACTCGACTTAATGTAATGTTTTGATTGTTGAGTCTATCTTGCATGCCTCTGTGTTTATGTTTGAAATGCCTTGCTACTGAAATGTGCTACACAAATAACATTTAATTGATTGACTGACGTGTTGTACAGACTTCACATTCTCCCGCTTGATTATTCAGCAATTTTTCAGCGCAGCAACGTCATTAGCGCTGCATCTCGGCTACCGTTCGTAATCCAATAACACACTGCCGCTTATACACTGTGTTGTCGAACACAAGCTAAGCGTGTCCACACATGCGTGGGAGTTCTTACGTTTCGTTTTCAGATCCATTGTAAAAGGTGCTAGAGTTACACCCACAAAAATTGCTCTCACGTCAGGTTAGACCTCAGCTTTTTTTTCCCTCCTCTTCCTCCTCCTCATCATCATCATCTACTGAAAAAGTAAACAACTGTTGATTGGTGATTTTGAAACAGGTCGTTTTTGTGGCAATTGTCTTGGCGCACAAGCCGGCCACCGCCTGTTCGCTTGATCCATTTTACATAAGAACAACAACTAATCTGCCGGGGGATTTTGTGCAGTTTGTGCTGTGTGTGTGTGTGTGTGTGTGTGTGTGTGTTGTGTGTGTGTGTGTGTGTGTGTGTGTGTGTGTGTGTGTGTGTGTGTGTGTGTGTGTGTGTGTGTGTGCGCGTGTGCTCACATCTGGATGCCTGGGTACATGTTAGAGTGACATATGTGCATGTGTGTGTGCGTGTGGGTGTGTGTCAGGGGTTAGAGCTCCAAACATCAGATAGAAAATGTGCAGTGGCTCATAAGAGCATTTATTTGTTAAGCCTTGTTTGGTGTGATTTCAGCAAAAATCTAATTAATGAAGAAAGATACGAAGTTGTGGATGATTGCTATTAGAGAATCTAAAAATACAATTACATATTTTTAAAGGATGTGCGTAAGTTTTATCATATTTTTGGACAGATGATACAGCTTGGGATGATTCAAATTATTGCAACAATGCATCAAAGTGACTCATCCATTCTCTCTGTTAGACACCTGGAAGGCTTTTACTTTGAAGCAGCTGCAAGTATGTGCAGAATGTTGCAGATTTCATCACAGCAGCTGTTCTGAAAAGATGTTTTCAGATATTAATCACTTAATTAAAAAAAAACACACAATACGAGGAGTATGTAGCTGTTCCATTAAGTCATTTGGTTTTAAAGCCAGGGTAGTGGAAATGTTAGCATCTTGTACAGTTTCACAGCAGTAGCATGGACTGCTCCAGTAGTTAACTGAGAACTTCAACTTGCCTTTTGAGGTTTTTTTTTGTTCTCCAGTTAGGTATCACTCAGTGCAAGAAGACAAAAATGGTACATCCCTGTGGAAATGCAAGAACACATTTTCAAAGACCGATACACTTTCAATTCTAACAAATATTTACCACTGGAGTTGGTTATTTAAATATCCAAAATAAATAAAAATAGAAATGACAAATGAAATAAATTATTAAATCTCTGTAAACAGACCAAAAGGCTAGTTTAGACCAAAATACCAGACTGAAGACTGCTGTCCTCCAGGATTTGGTGGACAAAGAATGAGAGAAGATGAACAACGTATCATGCAAATAGAAATTACAGAGCAGACCTAATATTGACTCAGTTTTAGCATGTATGCCAATAAAGTATAAAACAGGTTTGAGCCTTCAGGGCTGATAGATATCCAACTAAACCTGTACTCATGTAGTACTTTCCTTTTGACATATTGAATGCAGAGCATCTAAGAATAAAGGCTCAGGCTCACCAGTTTGTACACCCACTTGTTGTCCTAATTCACCCCAAATTACTTCCACTTCATAGCCAAATACTTTACAATTGTGCATTAGGTTATTTATTTTCTGGTAACTAGGTATTTTTATGAATATGGATTAATGAGGTAACCCAAAGTCAGTCAACGTAAGCATGGAGGTGTAAGAAGCTACATGCCAGAGGTTCATTCATCCTGCAGGAGAGAATGAGAGTTTGAGCAGAGAACAGGAAGTCTGAACATCAAAACTGTTCAGTTTTATAATTTTACTCTTTCAACCTGTTATGGAACATGATGGTTTTAGAAATGCTTTCCTTGGTCTATGTTTTGCAGGAAATGCACTAGGGCTGCCCAATACTGCAAAATATTGTGATGACAATAATATTGATAAACGTTGTGATAACAATATTGATATATATTGCAACTGTATTGGTAATATTGTGATGTCGATAATATTGGTGTAAAATATTGCGATGACAACAACATTGATGACGTAATATTGCACTATCCGTTGCCATATGTGCTTATTTTCTTTTTCATCTGTGCACTTTACGACCATTATCATTTTTGGACGATGCTATTGATTCATCCGCAAGACTGTATCCAAAAGCTATAGATGACACTAAAATGTAAAATGCAAGTTCAGAACACTTTGAACATATCAGCCAACAACTATTGCACTCCAAACAATCCTCTGCAATATGACTATTGCGCACAATCATTTTATGATGAGGATACATTGGATCCACAAAGCGACTGTTTTAGTAAAGCTAGGTTTACCAACCACTAACATAAGACACTAAAAGATGACACTATTTCAGGCAATGTGTCACATCGTCACTGTTTCATATTTCAATAAATTATAACCGCTCATCTAGGCAGAAAAGTTTGATGCTGTTAATGTGTTTTGAATAAAACACAGCAAAGTGTTTTAGGACTTCTTTAAATCTTTACAAATATCACATCCCCTCTGATCTCAGTTTGGACCAGTCGCCACTTTTAAAATGCGGCAGATCAAACCTAAGTGGTTTCAAGTGAATAACTTACATTAGCTCATTGGACCAAACCATTTTCACTTTGGGTTTTGGTTCAGTGCAGGAATCTGCGCGGCCTGCAGGAACACAAAGGTGACAGCTTTCTCCGAAGTTCCCATTAAAAGAAGAATGTCAGCTTGTGTACCCATGCAGTCGGAGCTCATCATTGTTTTCTCAACTCCTCTCCTCTTTTCTCATTTACCGTCCCTCCATCCATCACCCACACCCTCATCTCTTCAGCCAGGGGTGGAGCGCAGCGTGCGTAGAGGGAGTGTGTGTGTGTGTGTGTGTGTGTGTTTGCTCTGCTTGCTGCTGTGTGTGATTGAAAAACTACCCACCGAGCTCAGCGGGCCTGGGTTTTTGTTTTTTACTTGTTTTCGTTTTTGTTCCTGCAGGAAAAGTTGGCGACCTGCCACTGCCGCTCTGATAAAAGAAGGCATGTGGCGTCGCATCTCGACGCGACTGCAACTCAAGCGTTACATCGATTCTCCGGGGTTGTTTGTGTTTGTCCTCTGCTGAAAACTTTGATCGTCTTTTTGACAGCGTGTGTGCGCTGGCTGTCTGCTGGCCCCCCATAATTACATTCCACTGCACACTCCACCTTTCTTCTCAAACATTCCTTACAAACCCCGCTGCCTTCAGGGCTTCCTCCGAGGCCCCCTGGTAGTGTGTGTTCTTCACAAGCACATCTGCGACCTGCTTGTGCGCCGCAGCAGCGCAGCAGATTGCCTTTTTGACCTGCAGTCTCAGCTACACACTCACACAGGACCAGAAGCGATTGGAGATTTCTTCTGTGCAAATTGTGTGTGTTGCATGAGAAATAAAGGGGGGAAAAAAAGTGTTGCTCTAAAATCACTGATTGCGCAAATTGGAATTATTAAAATAAATTTGCTTCAGTGTTTCTATGCATCTGAAAAAGCATCTCATTCTAGCACATAAACTTTTATGAAAAACATTTTTTTTCTTTTTTTTAATTGGTGCGTTTCCAAAGTCAACTTTACTGTCAGTTAATCGTATGTGTGTCCTAGATGAACGAGGAATCAAAGTTACATTTCTTGTCGTCCCGGGTGAAACTACAAACTTAACAGCATCACAATAATAAAAAAGAATAATCAGAACTTTTTAAGTTCTGATTATTGATGTTTTTAACTTTGTGGTTTCTCACAAGGTGAAACTACAAACATGACTAGTACATATGATGAATTTACAATAAAGTTGACTCTGACCTTGGAAACACACCAAAGTGTGTTTCCACGATTTTTGAGAGAGTTTTGTGCTGCGATGAGGCTTTTATTTTTTTCCCCAGTTGTATTGAATTTTGTGTATTTTGCAAAACCCCAAATGGAAACACTTGTTTCACATTACATGAATCACGTGATCAACAACTACAGGTGGAAAAGACGGAGAAGGAAACGACAGGAAGTGGTCGGAGGATGATGGCGTTGTTTAGGCGATCACTCATCGCCTAAACAAACGTATTCACTTGTGATTTTGAGTTTCTTTTTTAACGGAAACACCGTAATTGCAAAACTGTGTTTCGTCGACGTCAGTGGAACTTCTGCAACGTTTTGCGCACATTTGTAATGGAAACGCAGCGACAAATCTTGCTCCCATTTTAAACCGGCGGCTGAAGCTTATTTCCTAGATGTGTGTGCCACTCTAATTTGAGTGGAGGGAGCGAAATAATGGCCTGTTGTAGACCGAAAAGTGTGTGTGTGTGTGTTCGGTCGTAAGGCTGCCTTGACAAATTGGGCGGACAGTGGTTAAAGCATCTGTATGTAAAGGACAAAAAGAGACGAGTAGTGTGTGTGCGTGTGTGTGTGTTTGTTAAAGTGGGTCAGCCAATGGCTGGTGAAAGTCATCCAGGTGTCCTTAGCCATCACCGCTCACCAAGCAGACAGAGAGCAGGGGAAAGAAAGCCGGAAGGTGGGGAGGGGGGAAATGATGTGAAAACTGCAGAAGATTCAGCTGGAACTGCTCTGGTACAACGAAAATAAAAACTAGGAGTAAAACAACAGTTTTTTCTTATTTTTTTGCATGAGCAGCTATTGATTTTGTGAGCATGAGCTTTAAACGGCATCTCATCAGTTGTTTGCCTATGAAACCAGAGTGTTTGCTGTTTTTTCCCCCATTTGGTGGGAGCTAAATTTATAATGCAACCTTACTAAGGTGAACGACTCTAGAAAAATAGAACGGAGGACGGAAAAAACACGGAGGAAAAAACTCAAGTCAAACATATCTCATTTTAATTTTAGGCAGTTAAAGCCACACACATTTACATGAACTGCCATTTATGGGCCTGTTTCTATTAATGACATGTTCAAAAGGCACAACCTGGATTTGTTTTTTTGCATTGTTATTTATGTTACATTACTGTGGGAGAATAAAGAAGAGTAATAAAATGTTGTAATTATTTTTCAGTTATTATTAATGAGAGGATCTTTATGGAGCTCTGTGTTTCAGCAGTTTTGCAGTTTTCTTGAAGTTTGCTCCAGATTATTGAAGCTGAATGCTCCATGTTTGGTTCTGATTCTGGGGACGTGGAGCAGAACCAGAATCAGAAGAACAGAGTGGCCCAGAAGTCACAACTGAGGAAATAAAACAGCTGATTTTATCTGGTTAAATTTTCTGAAATGTACATGAAATCAACTGCGATTGTACAATATTTTTTTCTAGTTTTGTGAAATTTTACAGATGTCAGCTAAAACAGCCCGCTTCATACCAGCTCTACCCCAAAAAGAAATGATGTTGTATACTGAGTTTTGTAATGGCAGTTTTGAGTGTTACGGCACCTGAGATGAGCTGTGATAAAATTACATAAAAACAATAAATAAATAAATGTGCCAAATATATGACATTCTGTCCAAAGTAGTTTTTGATTTACGTTTCTGAAGAAGGAAAGATTTTAATCTCACAATTAATCATCTCTCCTGTTTCAGAACCTTACACGTTTCTTTTTCCTTAATGGTTTTCTTCGTTTTGGCGACCGTTTTCTGTTTTATGATGCAATGCGGAGTGAAGACCAAAGCGCCAGCTGCTGATTATGCAGCTGCAGCTTTACTTTGTGTGTGCCGGTATTTAAATCACGATCGTGCGTCGTCGCCGTGATGCAGGATTTGTGAAGTATCGTTTCACTTCCCAGCTGGTTGGACACACAAATAATGCGAGTCTAAATCACATTTAAAGGAACTAAGGGTGAATTTGAATAAGATTGTCCATGTCCTCTGTGAATCTGGAGGATAAAAAAACAAATTAAGCAACACATTAGGGTCTATCCGGCAGCATATTTACAGTTTAAATGAACAGGAGCATCTAAGGAATTAAAATTGTACTAGTTTACATTTAGAAATATACAGGAAGTGAAATTGGAGAGTTTTGATGGATACGTCTTTTTTTCTCACAGTTCTCACCTCTCATGATTGCCCTCCCTTAATTTGTTTCGGCATGTCTTTTTTCCTTTAAACGTTCCTGTATCAGTTGTTTCTCTAAGATGGTATCGAGTAACAGCCAAGCAAAACAAAATGCTTCAAAGAACGTTCTCTGCCATCTCCATTTGATCTCTGCAGTGAAACCACAGGCCTTTCCTGCAGCACGGCCGCGCTAGATCCATCAGGAGTCCCTGCAGCGGCACTCATTAAAACCTCATTAAGTCTCTCAGTTCAGCTCTTTTCTTAAATAATGGATACTTTCACTACATACATTTTAAAAAATATTGAGAGAGAGGAAGAGAGAGGGAGGGGGGAAAGCAGGGGGTCTTGTGGGTAAACAGACAGGGAAAGGAAGCAGCGAACACCAATCACAACCCTAATTTCCTTCAAAGGAGGAAGTGAAACTGGAGCAAGTTTTGACTGGAGATCAAGGACAGAGATACTCTTTAAAAATATACTTTTTTTTTTTTGGATGTTTTTTTCCTTCGTCCTCCAATCCCAACATTTGCCCCTCTGGTTTTTAGTGTAAAAATAGTGGATGAAATTTTGAAGTATTTTCCATTTAGATATATTTCTATTTAACAAAATATAGTCAAATTTTTTTTAAACAGTTTAATAAACTGACTAATTAACCAGCTAATGTCACTGTGTTGGATTTCTGTTGCCTTAGATTGAATAATCACTTTTTTAAGTGCATGTATCGGAATCAAAATCACAAAAAATAAACAGAATGCTTTGTATAATTTTAAAACCACTCTGATTGATAGTTGAATAGTTTGATTATATGGCCCATTTGGTTTTTTGATCTGCCACTAACAGCATTTATATTTTTGCCAGCTATTTATAGGACACGGTGTCATGTATGTGTGAGGAAGGAGTCGCTGTAAAACAAGGTTATATTTCATAATAAAGGCAAAGAGATGACACAATTGTAGTTAGCATCCTGTTTTAGCAATTAGCACGGTTAGCATTAACATCTGTAAACAACAGTCTGATGTGTTGATTGCCAGTAAATGGATAAACGGAAAAACAGATGTTTAGTCTTCCTGTTATCTACTGAAATCCCTCTCTCTTGAAAAGTAGCAGAGTGAATGAACGGTGAACATGTCTGTAAAAAAAATCTAGCTTTTTTTTAAGGTGTCTCTTCCAACTTCATTTTATAAAAACCTTCATGAAAGTTTTAGCTAAATTACTACTAATGTAATTTCAACACCTCCCCAAACGAATCTGACTTCATTGGCAAATGAACTAGATTTTGATTAAATCAGACTAAACACGGTCACAGAACTGGAATACTGCAACGCATTCAGATTGTCGTGATCACTCAAAGACTACGTAGCTTATTAGTTAACACACTGTAACTGTATGTGTCTGTCTCTGCAGGGCGATCCACTCCCTCAGTCACTGATTGACCTGGTGTGGGACTCTCCCATCTCCTCAGTGGAGGACCTGAAGCTGCTGCTGCAGCAGCAGGAGTCCAGCACAATAGGTACGACTGGCAGATGCACACAGAAACACGCACACACATTAATTAGACCGACATGGAGGAGGTGAGGATGGGGTTGTCTTAACAGACATGAATGAAGGGAAATGCCGTCTGAGAGTGTGTCAGCAGACATTCCAGGCTACGTTGCTCAGTCGGTTATGGGAGAAGTCTGAGAGAGAGCAGTAGCAACTTTTTTCCCTTCAGGAACCGAAACAGCGAGGAGGGGGTGGGGGGATCGCTTCCAGCACAAGGTCACTGAATTGTTCTGCTGCTCTGGATTCCTCAAAAGGCTTGAATTATGGATGTGAGCATTTGTGCCACAGAACGGTCGCGCGTGCTGCGAGTTTTCTTCACCTCCAGAGTCCAAGAGCGAAGCAGCTCGCACGCAGATCGGCAAACCGTTTTAAACTTCTACCACAGTGGAACCAAGTCACACATACACGTATTAATAGACGGGACTTTGATCATCTCATAATGTATAAATAACACAGTGACATAACAGTGGCCACAGAGAGGAACAAGCAGAGGGAAGGATGCATAGAAACAGGACATGAGGGAAGTGACTCAAAATATTTTTAATTTAGAATAAAGTATTTTCATGAGGTTGACACAGCTTAATTGTCTTTTTGTGAGATTCTAGCATGTAGGCAAGTGAGTCATTACAGATGGTCTAATGGCATAGTTTAATAAAAAAAAAAAATCAACCCTTTGAATCAAACATAAAGGCCATTTTGGAAATCCATTTAACCCAACATACATGGCCCATTGAACTATGGGAGGAAGTCTGAGTAGCATGTTGCTGTCACACAATAATGCTAAACAAATATTAAGTGACATAAATGAAAAGATAAATTGTGTTCTCAAAAGATTTTTAACAAAGTAAAACCCACACTTTGTTAATGTTACATTCACATGCATGTTTATTTACCCAGGTTAGCCATGACAGAGCTCTCTCAGAAACGATGGCAGAGAAATTCACCTCTGCTTTTCTTAGGAATTGACTTAACAATTTGCATTTTATTGATTTTAATTGCCTGAAAAAATTTGTTTTTTCTTAAAGCAAGACAGTGTGCTAAACACGTTAACAAAAATGCTTTGCACCAGATTTAGCTTTAGTTTCCATTTGTAGTGACCTCTGTATATTTAACAGTTCTGCATGGTATTAAAATTGATGCTATACTAAATATAAAATAACCATTCAGACTGTGAATGCTTCTTTTAACAAATGACAACACATAAAAACTAATTACATTCACAGTTTATTTAGATACAGATAAATGGACACCTAGCAACCACTGTAAACAAAATCCTTTAACACTAGGCAGCTAATTAAAGTTAGCAGGCAACCAAGTAACACCTTCATTTGTGTTTTGTAAACATGCACACACACACACACACACACACACACACACACACACACACACACACACACACACACACACACACACACACACACACACACACACACACACACACACACACACACACACATTGGCCAAAGCACCCTACACCAGGGATATAATTAGGACTTGGGGGCTACAGTATGAAATGAGAGTAAATGTACACGCATGAGTTATATTTAACAAGTCATATCTTTGTTCAACAATTTTCTTGACAGCAGCGAGACAAATTGTGACAGAAAATAGCCTAATTGTTTGAGAGAGGTTAAAAAAAAGGCTTCCTTTGTGAGTTGAACAATGAGCTTGGCATAAATCTGCCCAACAGGCTGCTCATGTTTTACATGTTTGACCTGTTTATTCAAGATCTATGCTGTAAAATGTAAAGGTGACCTAACTGCGCCTTTTCCTTTTATTTCTTTACTACAGAAGATAAAGAGGACGAGCACGACAGTCTTCTCAGCCCCATCCACGGTCGATATATTAGAAGTCTTGGTAGGTTTCCTTATTTGTTCCCAGCATTGTTCTTCTTTTATCTTAATATTTTATATTTTTTAAAATAATTCTTACCTTGGTTTTGATCTCATATTTCTTGCCGTAGAAGCTCAGCAAGCCCAGCAGGCAGAATGTAAAGTCAGAACGGAGGTGATGGAAATAACCAGATCCATGGTGGATCGTAGCAATGCCAACTTCCTGGTGTGGCCTCAGTGTGTGGAGGTGCAGCGATGTTCAGGCTGCTGCAACTCCAGACACCTGCAGTGTGTCCCCGTCGTTAATGCCACCCGAAACCTGAAGGTACGCAACAAATACCGCTGCCATTAAAGCATGACTTCACCGCCTTCTGTAAAGTGACAGCTGAAGAAAAGTTTGTCATGCTTAACTTCCTCCAAATGAAAAAAAGCTATTTTTGATGTATTGGTTGATTACATTTCTTGATTAGAGGAGATGAAGTTTTTTATCTTAAACTGGTATAATAGTGTTTATCTAAAGTGGTTCTGCTCCCATAATGCAATGAAAATTCATTTCCTAAAAATGAAGATTTTGTAAATCTCAGATGGCAAATTAAATCATGACTGCTCAGTGTTTGAGGTTTGTTCAAGTTTAGCAGAATTTACATTAGAGATGAAACAGTGCAGTACAGTAAAAAAAAACAATTTTAAAGTCAGTACCTACATCAAACTTAACATTAAGATACATGCTTTTCCATTACCCAATAACTATTTTCCTGCTTCAAAAATTGCCCTAAACAAAGTTGCGACATCGTCTCACAACAGCTCTGGGTTCATAAGAGTAGTGCAAACTTTTATGAATTACCTATTTGAGCTGATAAAATCACTTGCTGGCAGCAGAAATATTGTTGGGTTTAATGTCACAAGATCTTGTGAGATCAGATTTCATCGTGTCCTTACTTAATCAGGATCAAGATACACTGCATTCGCCAAGTTTCTGGATACAAACAAGGAGTCTAGCTTTGATTGGTCTCAGCTAAACTGTTACATCAATGACACTAAAAATGATCATACATATTAGGTTAATCAAAACCAAGCAAGAATAAACTCTGACAAACTCCTTACACTTTTTGCTTCACAAATTCTGAAGTCAATTAAATATTTTATCTACAAATCAAAGAAATTCAAAATAAAGTCCATTAAAAAAATACATGTCTAACTCGGACGATGAATGAATAAAATGAATAAAACAACAGTTCAGCTTTTTTGAGGTTGAGGTTTTACGTTGCTATCTGAAATGTTTCTTAGGAGCGGTTGCTAAGCAACATCCAAATGTTTACTGGTCTTTGTTGGGAAATGGTTGTGGATCTCACTGCAGTAATGACATTTAATTGGAAATTAGTTCATTCAGAGCAGCAGATTGCAGAATGTGGACAGAGAAAAGCACTTTTTAATTCATTTAATGCTTTATGAATAATGAGCCACACAAACCTTTTCATTTAAGAAATGATTGAATTGTATCTAAAGCTGCTTGAAATGTAACAAAACAACCGTCTTCCTCCCCCCCACGTTATCACCTTGATTTTTGGATAAATTTGTTTTCCCACAGATTAAATGTTGAAGTAACAACATATTTATGGTTGTTTTAACAGAACATTTCAAATTCTAATTAAGTTCTTACCAATCACCCTGCACAAATTACCATCAGGTTTTTGTTTATTTTGTGAATTTGTAAGTAGACTGACACTTTTCTGTATCGACATGCTATAATGGAAGTCAGATTAATGGGTAGATAATAGAAAGCTGATGAAAGCTATGCAGTATTTTTATTATATTGTTTGAATGATTAATGATAGTTTGCATTGACTGTTTGATTCAATTTACAGACGGGAATTTTTACAAACAGGAATCTCAGCTTCACTCTGTGAACATGAGGAGCAAACAGGTCCTGACAGGCAGCTGCTTAAAACTATGTAATCAGATGTCAATACCATGAAATCAACAACATTAAATATGAATTGTTAACACTCACCAGCCATTTTATCAATTTATTTTTTAATAACAAAAGGACACATTCCTTAGTTTTTGGTCCGTGTGGTTGTCATAGCATCATGCAGTTGCTGTTATGGTGATGTGAATCTCCCTTTCCATCATATCCATTATTGCAGCAGTGTTGAGATTGACTGTGGAGGCTGCTGGAGTAACAAACAGATAAACATTTAGTCCAAGGTCACACACAACAAACCGATGTGAGAAGATTCCAGTTTTGCAGCATTCTGAAAGTTGGCATCAGAGGGGCAAATAAAGGTCATACAGGGATAGATAATGGTCAGCAGCAATCATCTTGTAGGCTGTGGCATTTAAATAAGGCACTTAGTCTTAATAGGTCTGAGGCAACGGTGCCCAAAGTCAGTCCTGGAGGGCCGGCGTCCTGCATGTTTTAGGTCTTTCCTTGGTTTAACACACCTGGATCAAATGATGGCTAATTTGAAGGCCTAAGAGGAACATTGACTTGCTGAGGAGGTTGCTACCACTAGGGAGAGAACTAAAACATGCTGGATGCCGACTTTGGGCACTTCTGATCTAAGGGATGCAAAGAAAAAAATCCACGACACCCCAGTAACCTGGATGTGTAGAGTGGATACAATGTCTTCATGTTCAATTCTCAGACGACCATCCATCCTCACAAGAAAATTGGTTAAAATCACATTTTGTCCCTATATTGGTGCTTGTTTTTAACATTGGCAAGCTGTCTTCACCACATACAGCTGCCTAAATGTATCCAGTTGCTCATTTGTGATTGATTGATTATTCTTCATGTCACCCATCAATTGAACTGAAATGTATGCAACAGGTTTAGAAAGCTGAAAGTTTACAATTTCTATTGGTTTTATCGAGCACAAACAGTTTTCTTATTTTGTCATTCATCTGTCTTTCTCAGGTAAAAAAGATTGTGTACAACAGGAACCAGAGACGTTCCACTGAAGACGCCATCATCCCAGTGGTGGATCACGTGAGCTGCCGGCTGCAGGCGACCCCTCCCTCCACATCGTTGTCGTCTTCTTCATCGACTGTCTTCGCCTCTCAACCAAACCCTCTTCCACCTCCCCCACAAAGACACCCTGCATCCTCCCTTCCTTTCTTTCCACCCCACAATGCCCACCCGCTTCCACCAAAGACTCCCACCTCCAAGGCGGACCTCCACCGCCATGACGACCTCAAGCACAACCAGCACCACCACCTTCCGCACAAGCAAGATCCGTTGGCAAGACAGTGGCAGCAGGGCAGCTACACTCAGCTGGTGCACTGGACGCAGCCCCGAGTGCATCAAGCCCCCACATACGCGCAGACACGCCTCACGACGGCCGGGTTTCTCGGCTCAGTTGGGCCCTGGCCGTCCGAGGCGAGGGCAGAGCACAGCGTTCTGGAAAGTCCGCAGCAAGTCGGACACGGGAGCGGCTTCGATAGGAGTCGCGAGGAGACCGGCGGGGAGGCGCCCCATCCCGACCATGAACAGCGACAGCAGGAACTGTTAAAGCACCAGCAGAGGCAGGAGCATCATCATCGTCATCATCAACACCCTCACCTCTCGCAACAATACAACCACAGAGGAGATGAGGACCAGGAGATAAGGACGCAGTATCTGCTTCACGCTCCCCAGTCGGACAGCTCTTCCCCGCCCGTCAGCATAACCCCAGCGCCCACGACGGGACAAAATCCCACTTCTTTCGCAACTGTAAATCAAAAAGACTCGGTGACGAGCCAAACGAATGGAGAGGTCACTCGTCACAAACAGGTGGACAGCAAAGGAGACGGTCCAAAAGACGGGACCGAGAGGGAAGAAAGCGGGTCCGCGGTTAGCGGTGACTCGGGTCGAGCAGAAGCAGCCAATCAGGAGAAGGAAAATGACTCTAAATCAAGTGGGGGGGCAGACCATTTAACAGAGGAGGAGAGACGGAAGAAGCTACTGGAGATGGTACAGAGTGAGCCGGAGAAAGACCCTCTGCTGCATCCTCACCAAAAACCAAAACCAACGACATTTAAATCAGGTAATTCTTACATTTCTGTGTCAGAGTACATCTGTTGGATTATAACAGTTTGAATGCTGTGTCACATTACCAGCTGTAAGACTCAGTGTTGAGATAATCCATCTGTATTTCACACACAAACAAATCTACAAATGTAGATTTTTCTTCAGTTTGTTTTACTCAAATGTAGAGACTGTTCAGTCCTGAAATGTTTTTGGAAAGCATTGGAGTGATCATATAATGTCTACAGAACATATGTAAACTTGTACAAAATATATTAGCATTTTGTAACACCTTACAAAAACAACAAAAAATATTAAAATATATTTTTATTGTAGATACTCCTACAAACTCATATATAAAGTTGAATTTAAAAAAAATTTTTTTTAGGTTTTTCTATGACTTTCCAGAGTTAAGATATACTTAGTTATATACATGGGTGGCTTTGACACAAAATTCCTAAAAACAGTTATAATAATGCAAAAGTAGCATTTTGACCAGTTTATATTACAATGTATTACAACCATTTGCGTTTTCTCATTTTGTGATGGCGTGTTTAGCTCTTGGTCGCGGAACGTTACGTCCCGGTCTCGTTCTGTAGGGCCTCGACAAACCGGGCTCAAGTCAGATCAAGACTCTAGTTCTAGAAAAACGTGACGCTTTTTTATTTTTCACCCACAACAACAAACCGAATGTGAGGTAAAGCAAAAGCAACAGGCGATCAGAGTTCATCTGCCGTCCCAGAAAAGATACTTTATTTTTGCTAATGAAAGTCTTACTGCATGTGAATGTTCACAACAAAAGCCAACAAAATCAATCAAAATCCATGCACAGCATCCAGTTTGGACACTAAACAGCTAAACGAAAAAAAAATTTAAATAGGCCCCTAACCCATTAACACACAAAGTAACATTTTAACTCAATAAACCTTTCTACTGAAAGCCCAAATTCTGCTCTGTCCAGTGATTTCACTGGTCCACCTGCAAAATTCCCTGAACAGCTGAAGAAAAAAAAATCATGAAGCCAGAACTTAAATTTAGGCTCAGCTTCACTGTTTTATAATCATTATTTTCACTTGGCATCTGTAATCCGCTGCCTCTCCTTCACACTGGTGCTTACCAACTGTTTAACTTTTTTACTATTTCGGTTGTTTTTTTAATTTTATTTTATTGAACGCATCAAGTTACAATTAAATGCACCTTTATTACTCTCATGGGTTTTTTTTAAAAAAACGTATCATACTGCTTACATTTTCAATGTAAGCAGATGAATTCAGATTAGGGAATCTGTTTCAATGTATGGCCACATTTAATAACTTAAATATATTAAATGTATTATGGCAGTTCAAAGCCAATAAGTGATTTTGGTTGAGTATTTAACTGCTTTTCCATTCATTTTTGCCTTTGATGATGTGCAAAATTAACAGGGTCCTGTAATATTTGTCGATCTCTGAACATTCGGACTAAAGAAACCAGAATGGATTCAGCTGGGGGAAGGAGCAGGTAGAGGCAAATGAGGAAGAAATGAACTGTTGGGATGGTGAGCCGAATGGCAGGCTGGATTAATCCAACAAAACCAATGCAAAACACATTGAACTAACACAAGAAATAAACTAGAACGACAAGATATAAGAAAACAAATAAATAAATGACCAAAACAGAAAGTAGCTGAAGCTAAAAGTCTGAGCACCAAAGGAACATGATGACTCCAACCAGTGTTGCCCAATAAGATTGCCTGGCATAACGGTGAAAAATACTGAAGATTATCTGCCCCTATTCTCCACAGCCATTGTCCATGTGAAGAACAAAGATTACAATCTTAGTTTGTAACTCGTGAGTGACTAAGTATGTTTATCTGGAAGGATATAGCAATCGGTACATGCCAAAATAAACAGCAGCACACCTACGGGTCCAACTATTTGTCCTCACTTGTTCTTTGTTCTGCAGTCGAAGCGTAAGCTCAGACGTTCATGCAGCAGCAGTCTCTGATGAACTGAGTTCAGGTCCCTTTGGGGCACAGTTGGTCAAATTCCAAACCCAGTGTTTATCCTTCCTGTCGCTTCCCTTAAACCAGCCTGTCGTTCAGGTTTGTGCTAGCTACTGCTCTCTTTAACTGAAACCTGCCACGAATGTGTGTTTTTGTGCTTATGGTGGCCCGATTGCACCACCCTGCATCTTTATCAACCCACCTGGTAAAAGCAGGCGGGCGACTGTGACTCAGTGGGAAGAGCAGTCGTCTTGTGATCTGAAAGTTGTGGGTTTGGTTCCAGTTTTTCTCCTGTCAGATGTTGATGTGCCCTTGGGCACGTAGGGTGCGTACCTGTGAGCCATGTGGTTTCCCCCTGCAATGTCTGCGAACCATTGAGATTTAATAGTCAGGAGTAGAGACTTCTCATGACAAATTCCTTAATTTCCCAAAATTTCAGCTGCTATGTCTCAAGACTCAACCTTGCTCAGTGTCTGAACTTTTTCCTTTATTCTCTCTTTCGTGCATCCTACAACTTTCTACATTTTCTAACATCTTCCATCAGACGCTCTTCCATATTCTGCACCATTTCATCCACAAGACGGCGACGACGGTCAACCTTACCAGCTTGGTGTCGCATATGAAACAATTCAGTATGAACACCGTTCCCTGCAGAGCAGGTCACTGTGCAACACAGAATGTCATAAAAATTTACTCTTGCGCCAACATGTCCAACCGATGTCTGTCAATTTCTATTAGCGACTGGCCACTGGGCTGGAAAAGAATGAATCAATACAAGCCGTTAAAGTAGTAAAGAGGGGATGTCAAAGAGGTAGGAGGTAGACATTTTCAAAAGTTCATGGCAAAAAGTAGTAAATGTAGGTCATAGCACTCATAACAGGCCTACAGCTTGTTTGGAAGTCATGTCAGAAACTCTTGTTTTACTATGACATGTAGAAACATCGAAGATTTGCTAAGTTGTACAAGGGGCTTGAACTGGAACCATACGCTTTGGTCAGACAAAGATCCAACTGAGTCTGGTCAAAAATCCTTTTTGTTGCACCTGTGTGATTAGGTGCATTTCTCTTCCCATGGCCTCTGGGAGCCACTTTAAAATCCCAAAACATTTTAAATAAAAATCATATGGACTCTTAACATTAAAGTAGAAAACAAAAGATTTGCTGGATTCTTTTTAGCAGCATTAACACAAGGCCAAGTCAACATAAAAATGGTTCATCAGGAACCAAACCAACCAACCCTCTTCCATTACCATCCCAATTTGCCTAATCTTGTCTCTTTTTGTTCTGTGCGTTTTCTCCTACAGCGTTGTCCACTGTGGTACCCGCGTCGACGGCAGCTCGTCAGGTACCGTTCCGGCCCGCTTCTCCTCGCCGTAGAAAAAGGAAACACCGCAAACGTATCAGCAAAGCTGCCATGAGGGCTATGATCATGTGAAGGTGAGGACACAGAGAAACCTACAGGCATGAAGGAGAACGATTTGTTCAGTAAAGCTTGTTTTGCTCTCGAACCCTCGGTTACGTAAGCAGAGAGCCGACGTTTTCTGTATACAAAATGTTGATGGCATTTTGAAAATCACATAATTAAGGGAAGGGTCTACATTGTCTAGAAATCACAGAGACTTCTGTTTTTAGTAGTGCTAGCTGTGCCATATGAGATGCTAATAAATGATGATTCAGAAGGGTGGGGAATACATTCTGAATGCTGGTAGTTATAGTTCCTAATTACAAATCTGAATTAAATCAGAAAGTGGATCTTTTTTTCTTTAAGTAGCATGTTTGACGTTTTGCTCTTTTCTTTCTCCAACAGGAAGCAGCTCTGCAGAATCAAAGATTGTGGAGACGAACGATGCGTTTCCTGGAGGCGGGACGTTCAGACCTGCTTCTTTTACGTACTCGGCTTGGCAGAAAGTCACCTTTCCAGCTCTGGAGATGCTACGAAGTATACGTTAGTCTGGATTTAACAAGTGCAATCTCGTGAACTCCTCAAATCAGAGAGGCTATGACACACTAAACACTGGATCTCAACTTGTGTCATCTGAAAAGCACAAATGGATGAACTAAATGAGGATTTATCTGTACAGCGCTTCAGGAACGCAGGACAAGAGGCAGCCATTGACTGGCTACTTTCAACAAGTTGCTTAATTTAGCCAAGATGGATACTGAATTGCTGATTTGAGGCTAACACTGGAGTTTGAAATAAAAAGGAAAAAGCGAACTGACCAGGAGAACTGGATTTCTTCACTGGGAAGACTGGAAACTGTAGCCTACAGCATTTGGCCTCAGTGCCAAAAAAAAAAACTGTTATCTTGAAATGTTTGAGTCTAACATAATGTAACACTGGAGTAATAACACACTGATCATACTACACTGACTTTAGAGTCTACTATGTACTGTAACTAATATCAGTAACCTGCTCAATCATTACTGCTGTGTAATAAAATAAATAGAACAACAACTAAACACCTGCTTTAACAAAATGCTATAGATATCCACAAGTCTTAAAGACATGGCTTTTAGAGGCTGTTGTGAATCAGTTATATAGATAAATGCTACATTGTAAGAAAAAAAGCTTTTAAGAAAATTATTTCCTGGTGAAAGAGAAAAAAAGTATTTCTTAACTTATTGAAGAGGAGGATATGAAGTCGTTTGGTTCTCAAGTGTAATTATTGCCACAGACATGTAATATTTGGTTGTACTGTAATGAATGTTATTTTTCATAAAAAATAATAATAAAAAAAATGATCAAGAAAAATTGCAGTGATATCTTTGGTGGGTGTTTGGGCAACTGAAGAAAAGCCATGCACATCACCATGCACTTTGTGTGCGCGTGTGAAGCTGCGCGTTGCACATTAGAATCACCTGCTAATCTTTGCTCTATGACTGCAAGTCATGTAGCACCGTCACACGAAGCAAAGCAGCGGTCAGCAGAGTTTCTGGTTGCTATAGGTACTCATGGACAGACATGTCAACAGAGGAGTATCGAATGTTTGAAAGAAGGACAAGGGAGGGAGGCTGTCGACTCAGGAATGACAATGTGATGAATGGCCGAAAGGGTGAGAGCATACTCAGAGTCCTGAGAGGGAACATGACAGGAATGATGAGAAAGGCCAAATCCACACACAACTAGAGAAGATGGGGGGAGGGTAATTATTTTAGAAGCAATAGTTAAGCTTTTCTCACATGAGCTAGTTTTATAGCCTGTTCTGCCCTTAAAAAATATTTTTAAACTAGACATTTTCTGAAGAAAGGAGTCTACCAACATGTGCTTATTAGCCGGATCCATATCAGGTGATCTAATGCTGAAAATGAGCAAAAAATCCTAAGGTTTGCTTCAATTCTGTCAGTAGCATGTGGGGCATCACCAGCATGTTTGACTACCAGTGACTTACTCAACTCAGTATGCATTAGTGTGTAAACTAAAATTAGCTAAAATTATAAGGTTAGCTTAAATTCTCTGGAGCATTACTAGCATGTGGGCCTACATTGACTTACTCCATTTACAATGCTAAATATAGATAACATATCAAAAATAAGCTAAAATGCTTATTTTAGCTACAAGGCAAATCAGGGCTATCACTAGCACATAGACTAGAATGTAAACACTGCCAGTAGGATGCAGGGTCCTGGAGGTGCATAGGAGTTTGCCCAATCAGTTTAAATGTGTTGTAGACTTGGAGAAGATGTTTGACTTTGTCCCTCTGGAAATTTGGTGAGAGGTGATTCTGGAGTACGGGTGACCAAGCCCCTTGATACATGCCTTTAGGTTCCTGTGTATGATTAGTTTCAGAGTTCAGTTTGCTTTGCAGGCTGTAAGTCAGGCATGCATGTTATGGTGAGACTTGGACTCTGCCAAGAGGTCCTTTGAATTGGAAGCTGTTAATAATCTGTAGGGGCAGAATTTCTATGCACAGTCGAGGTGTAGAGGGATTCATTCTGGAGGGGTCAGGATTGTGTCTCTGCCTTTTACAGATCAGCTTCATCAGCTTGTGATCTACAGTCATCCGCAGCCAAATGTGAAGAGGTCAGGACCTAAATAAACACCTCCAAATCTGGGACTAAGGTCTTGAGCTGGAAAAGGGTAAAGCGCCTTCTCCAGTTTGATGACAAGTCCTGCCTCAAGTTTGCAAACAAGGGGGGAAACAACAGAAGATTGATAAAAAGATTGATACGCCATCTGCATTGAGAGGACCCAGCTGACTTGGGCATTTGGTTAGGATGTGTCCTTGACCCAGACATGTCCTCACTGAGGAGTAGATGGTTCTGGTGGAAGATGATGTATAGATGGATGAATGCAGGCAGGAGATATTAAAGTGGAAAACTTTAATATCAAAATAAAAAATGTGGAACCTGCGCCTAAAAATCCCTCAAGGAATAAAAGACAACGACACCTGGATGATGTGCAGCAGATGAATCCAGCAAGGACTGACTAAAACATGAAGGATTAAAGACTGAGGATCACAGATTAGTGGGACAAAGAAATGTAAACATAATCCAAGTTTCACATGATCAAAAAGGATTGTACAGGAAGACAAAATATATAAAGTAATAATTGAACAAATAAATGGGTGCCAACTGGCTTAGTGGTTTAGCAGACCCTGCATCATGTGCAGAGGTTATTGTTCTTGACTCAAGGTTCAGTTTACGCCGCTGCACCATTTTCTGCATGTCTTCTTGAACAACATCCAATGAAGGAAGGTCTCTCTCTACTGCTTAAAAATCTAAAATAAACGAATAAGTACAATTCATAAAACTCTGAAGGAGAAGCATGGATAATCAAAAAGCTTTCACATAGATCAACAGAATTCATGACAGGGAACTATTCTCTGTGCCACAGACCCAGAGGTCCTGTCATGAGCCCAGTCGATGTCAAAACATGCAAAAGAACTACGTACATATTAAGTTATCCTGCCTACAAGGGAAACGTGTTTTCATCTCATCCCCAGACATTTATCTGGCAGAGTACAATGATATTTAAGGAATGAAAATCAGGCCAATGTTGTGTTAAGACTGTGATTGTGTGGTCCTTTCACACCTTGAGATGCTCTTTTGTGGCCTGAGAAAAAAATAAAAATCTGACTTCAGCTGATAAGGCTCCTGTACTCACAGGACAGTTCGAAGAACATCTTGTCTTGTTGAAAAGCTATTGTAATAAAACTCCTATCTCCTCGCGATTTTATTTTCTGTATTTCTTTTTGTAACACAATTTCTTGTGCATCTTTGCAGCTTCTTACAGATTTCTCTTCCTCATAGGCCTCTCCTCCAATAAATCATAACCCGCCCCCCGACCTGGTCTGGTTGTCTGTAGAGTAGGTGTGACGTTTTGTGGTCTGATGAACCAAGTAGGGTGAGCCAAAGTTCAGCCAGGTCACAGAGGCCACACAAACGTTCTGCTCCCAATGCATTATGATGGTTTACGAGAGTGGTTGCACATGCACATGGTGGGCATGCGAACATGGCCGCCTGCCACCCCTGTGGTGTTCCTCTGACACGTGTGTGTGATTGTGTTCATGCTGTTGTGAACCAAATGGAGAGAGTGTCTTTTGGCACGACGTCCCCCCACGCCGGTAGCTTAATGAGTTGGTAGCTGGCAGCCACTCAGGGTCGGTGGCACCCTCCGGGGTCGCACCATGGTGTTTTGTGTCAACAGCTCGGCGGGTCCTCGTACATTTTACACTCGCCTGAGAAGACGAGTACACACGCTTTTCGGAGAGGTCACTGCAGCCTGGCACAGCTTTAGCCGATCAACATACGGATGGTTATGTGCACAGAGGCCGACATGGGGGAACACAACTTTCTTGCTCACCACTGTGTGTTTGCGTTCACATTTTTTTGTGAAGTCAACCCTATGATAGTGGGGAGTGATTACATAAGGTTCTTGAGGTGAACAAGAGTTTTGCGGTATCTGTACACGCATTCAACTTCTCACCTATCACAGATGTTTCACCTGTCAGGACAAGCAGTTGTTAGCAAAAATAACCAGGACTTTTGATCTTGGCTTGGGCCTTTCTGTGTGAAGACTCCACGGTTCTCCCTTTGTTTGAATAAAACATGATTGTAACTTGTAACTTGTGTCTTTTATACCTGGTTCACATGGCAAGATTTTTATGATGATGATATTTTGTGATTTCTTCTGTCCAACAAACTTCAGGATGCCCCGATTAGATATTCCTGTTATTTTTCCAAAAAATCATACTGTTAAAGGTATTTGTATGTCGCATAGGCCATTAGGCAGAGACTCATTTTGGAGACAAACGAGAGCGCAGCCTGTTGCGTTCTTGCTTGGTTGAGCTTTTTGATCAACAATCAGAAAGCGAGGCGACGGGAATTCAAAATACATAGAAGACAAAATGACTGCAATGGCAAACCAGAATCCTGGATGTTGGTGACGTCTTTGTTCATCAGGGGGAAAAACAGATACATAGTCCACAAACTGCTGCCATGTTTGTTTACTCATGTTTGTCTGAAGAGGTTTTGTGAGATTTCTCTGTCTTGAGATTTTGAATGTTGATGAAGAAAATGGGTTCATGTGTCACCACACACTATAGAACCTAATCTATTATTTTATCAGAGTGCGGGGTCTCTCAGGTTTTGACAGCTGGTTGAGAATTTTTAAATCTTGCTGTGTGAACCAAGTCTGGCGTAAGTGTGAGTTGATGCATAATGGACTCGGGATCGGTCCAGAGTGTACGCCACCTGTTAGCTAGTTCACAGCAGGAACAGTAAAGCAAATGAATGAAGAGACATTTCTCTCCCCCCCCCAAAAAAATTATAACAACTGTACCCTGCTTTGTCTTGTTCAGGGTCGAAGGCATCAAAATAGACTCACAGGAAGCCAGTTAACAGCATGTATATTTTTGGAGTGTGAGAGGAAAACACATGGACAGGAAAACCAGGCAAATTCCCCCCCAAGAGCTCCTGCAGCTGACATTCACTCTGGGATTGTTTTCCCAAAAATCATATTGTTAAAGGTATTAATATGTCGTGTAGGCCGTTAAGCACAGACTCATGTTTTCCAGTTTGTACTGGGGATGTCCCAGTCCAGGGGTTCTTAAATGATTAGTATCATAGTAACTGATTAAACTCACAGTATATTGTTGGTGACCCATCTGTTTTATATCAGCCAAACTCCCACTGAGCCATGAGGAGCGTTTTGTTAGACCAAGTTTTAAAAAGTAGGTGAACGTCAGTCCAACGCAATATTAAAAACGTAATGGGAACTGGAGGGACTGGGGCTGATCAGCTGTATCGCCATAACAAAACCATTAACCAGTGATGGATGGATGGATGGACGGAGGTAAGAAGAGAAGCAGATAGTGCCCACTGTTTAGGCCTGTTGGTCAAGTCTTGATTTAGCAACATTGTCTACACAAAAACATGAAGTCAACTGACTGCAATTCACTTAAAGAAAAGTTCCCCTGGTTTTACCACTTCTGCTACTTTCCAGAAAGATACTGGCTTCTGACTACTCAGCTCTCTTTTAATTTTAAACAAATTTGATTCATTCCCTTGAGGTTGGTCCAAAGCTGTCTGCATAAGCCTGGTAAAGGTCAAAGCACTCTGTTGAATAAAAACAAAGTTAAGAACAGTAAGTTAATAAATTGCTTCACTGGAAAAGCTAAAAGATATTATGCTAGTTTCATCCTTCTGGCTTTCTGCGTTCCCTGAGGTTTTAAAGAAAATCCCCAAATCCCATTTGTGGGGCGTTATGGAGCTTTAAAGAACTGATAAATCCTAAAGGATTAACCAGCACTTATTCGACCCATGAAATTCAACAAAAATGATTAAAAACCCCCACAAACAAACATATGAAGAAGATTTATTGTTTGAGGAGTCCATATATCAGAAGAGATAAAGAATTTGTAAAAACAGTGATCAGTATGGGAGTTTGTCCATGATGTGAGTCTGAATGATGCATTTCAAGTTGAATTTGTTTAGTTGATTAAAAAAAACAATAAAAGAAAAAAAAAATCTCACTATCCAAAATTAGACTTAGTCTGCCGAGAGATTTCCATTCTCTGCCCAGCAGTTTGCACATTTCTGGCTCGGTCTGCTTCTTATTGTGACAGACTTTGTCAATATTATCCGTCTGTCCCGATGGGGAAGTGAATCTCCCTAAAACCATTTGTTTCGCTCTCTGGAGGAAACCCAGATGACCGGCCCCGCCCGAGTGAACGCCCGCACACACACAAACACACTCTCCTTCGGCCACAATAGTGTTGTCGTGTGGTGACGGTGGGTTTGTATGGGCTGGACTGGTAGTTTGGTCTCTGTGCCGTTTGCTCTGGGGGTGTTGTGGCTCCATGTGTCTCAGACCCCCCACCAACCGTTTGTCCTGGGTTCACTATGTGTTAGAGCGCTCACATGAACGTCCATGTGAGCGTTTTCCACTATGATGAACATGTATCTTCAAATATGAGGTCAGAATGGGAGCAAACTCTCTAATCATTGCTGCAGATTTGAACTGAGTCACAGATCACAACCATAACTGCTCTCTTTCTTTTCACAAGCCTCAGTACAACTTTGAACTAAGTGGAGAATCTTCCCACTCCAGGTGTAGAACTGCATTTTATATGACTGAAGTAAGTAAAGTTAAAAATAGGACAGTTTGGGCTCAAGCCCTAACCCTCCACTGGAGGATGATCGTGTTCTGGCGTTGGGATATAAAGTATTTATTTTTTTATGCTTCAAGGTGCAGACCATTGTCAATTATCAAATGTGAGGTTGCATTTTTAGGAAGTACTTACATCGACAGTTTGAACACATG
This sequence comes from Poecilia picta, assembly GCA_033032245.1. Lineage (NCBI taxonomy): Eukaryota > Metazoa > Chordata > Actinopteri > Cyprinodontiformes > Poeciliidae > Poecilia > Poecilia picta. The sequence goes on along the minus strand of CM065353.1, from coordinate 28,180,935 downwards.
AAGATTGTAACAAGACAACACTTCAAAAATCACCAAATGTTACCAAGTATTCTTGGCCTAGTTTCTAGTTCAAATATCTACAAATGAAATAAGACAAAAACCAGCTTAACTTTTCAGCGTGACATAAAAAATTGTTTCAAGGAAATTCCTTAATATTGACTTTAGAAAGTACTGGTACCAGTGGCAGATTATTTCACCTAAAATACATTTTTCCCAACCTAAAAAAAGCAAACTAAAGACGTTTGATTGTTGCTTCTACGATCAGCTTTTAGAGAACCAAAGCTGATCGTAGAAGCTTTGGTTCTACACTCTAAAGCAACACCAAGATCACAAAAAGCAGACAGAACAGATCCAGTTGGCCATTAGCAACTCAAAACAGTTTAATTCGTTACAATCTACAATCCAGATTTGAGTTTTTAAGTTAAAGATAATGCCAAAAGTGACGTTAAGATGTTAGTATGTAAATCGATCAATTCAGCTGGTAAACAGTTGTTCAAAATGTTATTCACAGGTCATGGCAGCATTAATGAGAATATTATTCTCAATTAATGTTTAGCTATGATGTAAAGAATCGACACACTGGCAACTTGAACTATGATAGACCCCAACAGAACGCGCGGAGCATCATTCTGTTCTGTTATTTTGGCTCAAAATAGAGTAAGAAAACCAAACAAAATCTAAAAAAAGAACGTATTATGATCTGCTGCCAAGTTTTCTCCATTATTCATTGTTTCTAAAATAATTTGGAACAATTAACGGTAATAAAACATCTGCAGTCAACTTGCTGAACCGGTAATTTTTCCACATAATGACGAGTCAGCTAGTCTTCCAAAGAAAAAAAAAGAAGGTCCAACCTACGCTCTTCTTAGACATGCCATTAGCACGTCTCTCAAACAGAAGCAACTCTCAAAGCAGAAGTGAAAGCAGAGTTAGCCTTGGCATTGCTTTCCAGTGCTGAAGAGAGTTCTTTGTGATTTTGCTTTGATGATATTTAATTTAATTGCGTTGCCAAGTTGGTTTGCTTGTTGATACGTAATTTTCAATTAGCTATTCATCTAACTGATAAACTGAATCCAATGTTGGCATGTCGAGGCAGAAAAAGCAGCTCTCTTTGTGTTGGTCTGGCTGTCATGAAACTACCTAGTGACAACAACACTTCTATAGAAACAGTTTAGTAGTTCTATAGAACTACAAACACTCATGCAACCAGGTATTTATCCAGAATGAGCAGGAGAGGTGTTTGGGTCCAGTCCCATTAGCTCTACTCACTTCTGTCTCCTGTTGACTTAGTGTTGTACTCAAGAACTCTGTTTCAGTCTCCTCCATGTACGCCCAAGAATCTTCCAGACAACCATCGACCCACCCAGACAACCCAGATTTGCTGGTTTCTCTCCACAGAGATCTGCTGCAGATCCTCACCTAGAGATCCAAAATTCAAACCAAAGACACACCTTTTTTATATGAACATTTAAGTAGAAACTAGTAAAAAAAAGCCTCTTGATCTATGTTTTGCTTCGTAACCAGAGTCTGGACTCTGAGGTATTGATAAACAATTGCTTGCTGGAGTCGTGGACTCTTGAAGTTTTACATTTTACTCAAATGCTAGCGTTTGGTCGTGATGTTTGCTATGCACCAGTTCGACTCAACTAACTTTATTGGAAACTGCCTGTGCTGTAAACAACCATAATCACTGTGAAGAGGAAACGGAACGACTTGATTCTTAATGTTAATTCAGTATTTAGAGGCATGGCCAACACGGACTGAACGGCTTTGTTTACTTCATCCACTGCTTAAACTGCAGGCCGACTGTGATTCTTTCTTAAACAGTGCAGAAAACCAGCATCATCTTTCACAACTTGTTCTGCTCGCTGATTGGCCTGCTTGAAATTTTACCAGAATAATCCCGATCAATGGGAGAAAGCCCAAAACAGAGGACAGATGGGAGATGAGAATCGAGCAGAATTGTGTAGCAAGGCAGTGGTCAGTCTAGTAAAACACTATACAGCTAACAGGTTTTAAAGCAATTTTTTAACACAAGTATGTCTTAACTTTCTACATTGAAGTGTTGTTGTAAAAGTGCTTTTCCACAAAACATTTGTTGTCCTTTTGTTCACCTATGTTAAAAGGACATTATGAGCCTTAAGCTGAACTTAAAGTAAACAAGTCTACAGCAGGCATGCTAACTTTTTGTAGCATATCGAGTTTACGATTATTGTAAAAAGCGGGTCGATGGATGACAAACCTGAGACTGTTCTATTTGGATATGTATGCAACAAGCAAAATTCAGACAGTTTTAGCACTTGGAAAAGTTCAGGGGGGTTTCCCAGTCCGCTGCTAAAACTGGAAAATAATTTTCTAAAAAAATGTCGACTGTGATAAGCTTTGCCCACTTATTCCAAAAATAAATATATATATATATATACAGTATATATGTGTGTGTGTGTGTGTGTGTGTGTGTAAAGCTTTGAATGACGGTATAGATTTTACATGTTGAGCTTCATTTCTGATTTCTGCACAGTTAAGATTAGAGTTAGAAAATCAAGTTTTCGTAATTAATTTCTGTGAATCTGTTCATATGACTAATGAGCCACCAGGCAAATTCCAGCCAGAGCCTCAGTCCAAATTGTTCAATAATCCATTGTGTGAGACAGTCAGGGCTCTGTCCATATGATCTCATTTTCCAAAAATGCTCAAAAATCAAAACAAAATTCTCCCCTAATTTCTCCAAATAATGACAAAAACTTTGAAAACAAAGAGCTCGGGTTGTCAGTCAACCCGAGCTCCATGACAAACATGGAGCAAGACTGTGTTGCACAATAGCTCGGCATTCAATATTTCTGCACGTCCTCCTGCGCCGCTTCCTGTTATGATCTTGATAGGCATTCGAGTCATGTTTACGCTCATGGGAGAAAATCATCAACAGCGGTTATCTGTTGCCCTTCGTGTCACCACCGTCTCCCAACAGTGTCTGCGCAGCGCCGAGATCAGGAATTAGTGAATTTGAGTTGCTTCATAAAGGGGATAATGTATATCAGTCATTGTGAAAACATCAGATTCAGCCAAAGAGGCAGATTTTCTTCTGTAGTCGGCAAAATGAACAGATTTCAATGTACAGCTAAAAGTACTGCAACATACAGAAAACATTAGTTAATTTAAAAATTATTCAAGGTATGAGTAAAAGTTTTAATCCAGAAGCTGTTATGTAGTCCATGATAAAAACTTTAATCTTCATTCTAGCAACAACAAAAAGAAAAAAAGTCTGAGGTACACATTTGGATTTGCCCATAATTGATTTGAAATTAGTTTATTTATTTTATTTATTTATTTTTTTTCATTTTTTACGTCTTCTCATGGGAAAAAGTTGGAAATGTGGAGCGCCAATAAATCAGAGGAATCACTTTTATTTTTAGAGCCACGTTATTTGTTTTGGGAGTTGTGGTTACAGTAACCAGGCGTTCGTTTGCTTCCAGATTTCCATTTTAGATACATAGAAGTGAAACAAGAAGTTCATGCTTGTGTTCTTCTTCACAAAGCTTTAAATCTAATTCTCGCTCTCTCTCTCTCTCTTCCTGTATTCCCTTTTTCCAGTCAGACTCCTCTCCTCATGCTACGTTGCATGTTTCCTCATGCAAAGATGAAGAAAGTAACACTGAAAGCGGAACGCCAGGACTGACCAGGACTATATTCGACTCTGGTTTCACGAGGGATGTGGCATAACGCAACAACCATGTTGCAACATGCGTAAATCCTCAGAATATGGCGTGTTTTTTTGTTTTTTTTTGCAGAAGTCTGTGATTTAGAAAAAAAAGATAAATTATTCTTATTCACACATTTCTTAGAAATCTGTCAGATATAATCATTATTCAAAAGTACAATTGGGAAGTAGAACTAAGGTCAACCATTTTATATTTGTCTCACAAAGTTTGACGCCCCACTTTGTAAACATTTCATTTTCACATGCATTGATGAAACAAATGACACGGTAAAGCTGGAAAGATAGAAATTCCACCTCGTCTATAGCTAATTTTATTACAAACCAAAAATAATACGTTGTCAACAAATAAATCAATGACATGATTTCATGAATGATTCTGCCCACAAGTCATGTTTCCATGAATTGAAAGGAAACCATCTTCTGATTGTTTCAGATGATTTTATTTTACTTTTGCCAGTGAGTGTTGAACTCATGAATATGTACATTAAAAAACTTCCATCATTCTCCAACACCAAAATGTACCAAAGATAAATGTTAGATTTCTTGAATTATTACATTAAGTTACTTTTTTTCTTCCTAATGTTTTAGTGTCCAATAGTGGTCAATCCTGCAAATTAGTCTGATGAATTCATTTGACCAGCTATATTAGCATCATTTAGAATTTGACGAATAAAAATAGAATATGACGGATTTTTTCTTTTTTGATGCTGTCAGTTAAAATGAGGGACAACAAAATCATCTAGCTCGACCTCTGGTTGTACCTTTCTTTCTAATCCTGGAGATGTGATGTTGTTGCGTATCGTCATCGTCCTAGTCCTTTTGTACCAAAAGTGTTTTTTTTTTATTTTTTTTGCCTAAAACATATTTTGGAAAGAAAGAATTGGCAATTATTAATGGTTTTTTTTTTTCATTATTTTAGGAACGTGATGACATCATACCACCTGTTGCTGCTGCAGCAGAGTCAGAAGAACCAGCTGTGAGGTGAAAGCGGCACCACTGACCATATCCAACATTCATACTGTATAATCATGGAAGTTTCACGTGAGGTTCCAAAAACCAAGCGGTCAACTTAAAAATCTCGCTCTCACCAGGGCAGGCTGGCTTAAGAGGGGCTTTTTAATGACATCACATCTGAAATTCTGAGAACAAAAAGGATTTTAACATTCATTGACTCCTGGTTCGGAGTAATTCCAAAACTTTTCTTGAATATTTCTGTGACCATCTGTTGTTTACCTTCTCAGCTTGTCATCATGCACTCTTTGGTTCTGCTGTCAGCTCCACCTAAACTCTCTCTCTCTCACTATCTCTCTCTCACTCTAATCACCCTGATCTCTCCCATGCACTCTGTGTCACTCTGTAATCCGTCTGTCCGAGCCCGTTGGTTATTATGCCACGCATGTTGCCCTGTCGCGCCCCTTCCTCTGCGTGTGGCGTTCCATTTTCACTGCGGGTCGACTTCTCTCTTTACTTAAACCACTGCTTGCTTGGTGCTGATTCAGCATCTCGACTTAAACTTTAGCCTGAAAATAAAAAAACAACAGAGAAGACAATAACCCAAACACAAAGTACAATGTGTGCACCGCATTTCCAATAACTTAACATTTATGACTTTTTGCTTTCCAGATCTCAGCGTAACGTTTCCCGACAGGAATGTCTACGCTGCGTTTAAAGCGTGTGACTGGGCATGACATCAGAGCAGTGAGTGGAAACTCGGAGAGGAGGTGTGCCGTGGGTACCCGTTTATCAGACGAGGAAATGCACAAGCATGTACAAACATTAATTGGGCAAAGCATGTGGTTGGTTCCAAACAGAAGTTACAAATTTGATTTGTGACAGCTGGCTTCAAGTCAGATTTATTTATTTTTTACCCTTTTTGCCCTAAGGTAACAGAAATAAGCCATCGTGTGTGGCAAGAATAACAATGCAAGTATCTAATAACAACAGGAAGGATCATTAACATATCAAATGGAGCATTGGTAAAACTTTTCAGATTTCAGTTTGGAAAAAAAACGGGAGGCCAAAACCAACTTCTTCAGTTTTTTTTTTTTTAAAGCAACTGCATAAGTAGCGGCTCTTTTCTGGCATCAGTAATCATCCTTATCTATTAGTTTACATTTAAATAGGCCTTCAGTGAGTTTGGAGCTCGAGTCAGTGACTTTAGTAATGTACCTTGACCCGTACCTGAAAGGCAGTGGAGCAGCTGCTGAAGCAGAATTCATGTATTGACGTCAAAAAAAGCATGCAATGTCTTTTTAACAAGATTCATCCGTGGCGTTGTGCTTTACCAAGCATTTCTCCTGAACGGGACACATCAGATGCACAGTTTATCTCATCAAAATGTAAAACGGTTTCAACAATGATCGGCCCAAACAAAGACGGAGATCAGGCCCTCTTCCAGCGGGGTACCGTCATTGACGAGTACCTCTCACAACCTCCTCCACGCTGCAAGTTTCCTTCCGTGCCAACAAAGCCATTTTTGTGAGCCAGCGACAAAGACTCAAAGAACAAGAGTCTGCATGCAACGTTGTGCCGTGTCCCTCTCCGTACTGTCACAGGCTGTCAGGGCCAGAGAGAGAGAGAGAAAGATGAGTCTGACAAAATGACAGCAGGACGACGCTTCAATCCCCCCATTGTGGTCAGGTCGGGGGTCATGAACCTACAGTGACTGTCAAAAAGGAGACAGAAAGGGTGTCAAGGGAGGAAGACAAAGGGATCCATTTTCCATCATTTTTTGTGATAAAGCGGAGGGAGAGAAATTTTATTTCACATACTTGTGAATAAATGTTCTTTTCCGAACATGTAATGAAGTAATTCCAAGCAATGGTACATTTTTGAGTCTTTGGGTTTGGTTTTATACAAGTGAAAATCAATAAAAGGCAATCTAATCACATATTCATATTCCATTCATCTGTATAGAAAACTGGAAGTTTTTGTCATTGTTTTTCTGAAAATATCATAAAATATATACACGTATTAAAGTGTGTTTAAAGAATCTTTGATGATATTAGATCATGGTTGAAGTTCATCTTTCTGAAAAAAATGAACATGTCAAGTCTGCAGCACCTCTTCAACCTTAGTTGGACCCAAGAGAAAGTCCCAGAGTTGTGGAAGACGTCCTGCCTTGTATCACAGAAAACTCTCTGATCTGTCATCAATGACTACAGACCCATTGCCATGACATCCCACATCATGAAGAGACTCCTGGTGGCCCACTTGAGGAAACAGACGAGCTCATGTTAAGACCCCCTGCAGTTTGTTCATCACCGTGGAGTTGGAGTTGATGATGTCATCAGACACCTGCTTCAACAAACCCATCTGGACGAAGCAGGCAGCACAGTGAGGATCAGGTTCTTTGACGGGTCCAGTCCATTTAACACAGTTCAGCCTGATTTACTGAGTGAGAAACTCCAGAAGACGCATGTGGAGGCCTCAACAATCACCTGGATCCATGACTACCACACTAACAGACCACAGTTTCTTAGACTGAAGGACTGTGTGTTCAACCAGAGCAGGCAGTCACTGGAGCACCACAGGGATCTGTACTCTCACCATTCCTTTTCACTCTCTACACTTCAAATTTCCAGCACAAGTCCAACTTCTGTCATCTACAGAAATACTCAGATGACTTTGCAGTTGTTGTGTGTGTCAGAGATTAACAAAAATCTCGGTGAAGAGATCTGGTGGACTGCTTTGTGGCACGGAGTGAGATCAGTCACTTCATCTTGAGTGTGAACAAATAAAAGGAGATGGCTGTAGATTTCAAGACAAACACGGTTAGATAAAACCATATTTCCATGAGGGCAGAAGAAGTGGAGGTGCTTGAGGGATACACATATCTCTGTGTTTATCTGGACTGAAGATGCAACAGTGAAGCTGTCCTCAAGACAGCACAGAACAAACTGTACTTCTCGAAAAAGGTAAGGTCCTTCGAGGTTTGCAACAAGGTGCTACATATTTGATAACTCTGTTGTTGAGTGTAACATCTTCTGACAATATCTGTTGGAGCAGCACCATCAGAGGCAGTGACCTAAAAAGTCTCAACAACCCGACAAAGAAGACTGGTTCTGTTCCGGGAATGACCATGGAACCTCTGAAGATGATGGTGAAAGAAGGATTTCACACAAAATCAAGAAAACTATGGACAATCCTGAGCATCCTCTTCATGAGACCGTCACATAAACACAGTGTCTTCAGTCAGAAGCCTTTTCACACCTGCTGTAATGCAGGCCGCTGCAGGAGATCCTTCCTGCCCGCAGTCAATGGCATCTACAGCAACTCTTTAAAGAACCGTGGATAACATTTAATTTCAGTTTTGATGCGTTCGTGGATTCCATGTTTTCAAATGGATCGACGTTAGAAAACACATTGATTGAATAAATATGGCATCCTGTTATCATTTGGTCATAAAATCTTGTTTTCTGAAGTGATATTGAATTTGCACATTTTTAAATGCTTCACTTAGATTAATAAAATGTGTATGGTTATTACTTCATTGTCCTCAATTACATTGAAGTATCTACATGGTTGCTTTACCACTATCTGATGCTTGTTCCTTTAAACCACAATGTATTTATATGTCAATGTATGTGCATCTGTTTTTGCCATAGTAGATTTTTACCACACAGGTTTCACAGCTCCACTGACAGGAAGTGCTACCTTAGCAACCAGAGGAAAACAAAGGAAGTTCAAATCGCATGTTTCAAATTCCAGCGCTGTTCTTACCCGAGCAAAGGAACCAAAACCAGGGAGGGCTGTAGAAGGACGGGAAACAATAAACAGCACACACACTCTCCCCCAGCGCCCAAGAAGACGCAACGTTCAAACTGAAGAGCCACAGTCGTACAGATGGCTAGACACAAACAAAAGGTCAATTATGAAGAGCTGGTTAGAGAGAGAGAAAAAAGCAGCTATGCACATATTTCAAGAAACAGTGGCAGGGGTGAAGTCATCTATCACTCACTGAAAACTTCACCACAAAAACAACCATGTGGAGGTCAGAAGGGAAATCTTAATATAAACTCAAGTTACAAAAAAGAATTATTGTTCCAGTAGAAAACAGGAACTGTATCGTTCACATTTCTTGCAAAGAGACAAAGCAACTTCTTTTCCTTTTGTAAATGTCTCCCACACAATCGACACAGATAAAGCTTGTGGTTGTTTGCTGTAGTGTTGATGTTTTAAGATCCTCCAAAGGTAGTTTTTAAAAAAAATAAAAATTAAAACCGATTTAACATATATGACTCTATCCTGCCCTAATGAATAAGTTTCAATATGAGAAATGTACTTCTATTCACACTTGGGAGCATTGTAGCATGGGTACTCAGATTTAATTGGTTAACACAAAAAAACCAAACAATCTACCCATGCAGCTAAATGCATTCTAAAGTAAAATGTGAATAACCACCAAAAAGCTCAAAATGAGTATCAGGATCTGCAGTGTGAATGTAGCGTTTGTCCCTCAACTTTTAACTGTTTTGTGTAATTAATGTGACACAAATGTATTTATTTGTTCCTATTTTACCAAATATAGAGAGGCAGTGGATTTCTGTGCAACCTTTTTTTACACAGCCGCTAAAGTTTGGCCCTGATGTACGTAATTCATCAGCTCGACACTATGAAGCTTACCGGAAATTCCTGGTAAACAACCATCTTGAAATTCTACCAGAGAAATTCAGCTCTATGGGAGAAAGCAGAGATGGGGTACTGAAGGGAAATGAGAATTGAGCATTATTGTGTAGGAAGGCAATTAAACTCCCTAACTGGTTTCTGAGTCCTGCTATTTATTTCATTCTGACACATCTTACTTCACTCCCCTCTGCATTAAGGGCTCGACACGTGGGAGGCCAAGCTCTCTCTCTCTCCTTTCATTTCCCACTGAAGAAGAGCCGACAATCACTTGCCCTACTCCGGCCAAGCAACCAGCGAAATGCATGTTCATGGAATTTCAAGCTCATACAAGACAATGAAACAAGAAAGTTGAAAAACGTTCGTGCCCCATGTGTTGGGTTCACCCTGAATGCCGGAAAACTGTCACATATGCCGCCGTTGGCCACTCCGAGTGTGTGGAGCCCATTACTCTTCACCTCTTCAGTGTTTCATTATTCGCTTGCCAACTGGGGTCCTACATGTGTTCCCCTAAATCATGATATCAACCATCCCTCATCCTCAGTTTTACTTCATCCTCCCTCCTGTCCTCTTCTCTCTTCCTGCAAGATCCTGTTTTTAAAACGTTCTCAACAGGAAGAGTACTGACTACGTCTATCTTCTTTATCTTATAGAAGCATATCTATAGCTAACTCAAGATAACCTGTGATACCCTATATATGAGCTTAATAGAAATAAAAATAAATGTTTTAGACCTGTACAGAGAGGGCATGTGTCTCACAAACTAAAACTGGAAGCTGGTTCCGCGCTATCTGAAAAGATTTGTCACGAGATTTTGCAACGTTCTTCTCATTCAACCTGAAAGTTTTGATAGCGGCTTACCTTTGGTGCTAAGAAACACCGTGGAGTTCTGAAGTCATGGTTCTGTGCAAACCTGTCAAGTCTTTCTTTTTTCCTTTCAATGATAAAGGAATATCTGTAAAAAAACAACAAAAAACAGAATACCCAATAACTGGCTAAACTTGAGTAAAAAAAAAGTGCTTTATTGTATGTCTACTTATTTAATCCTACCGATCTGATGAAACACATCACGCTCACATTTATCCCTCTGTTTGTAAATTCCTCAGAAGAAATGCTCTGCTCAGTGCACCTGCATATTTCTCTCCTTCTGCCCCTTTCACCTCCTCCCTCCCACATTCTCTCCGTTCTGACAGTGTGATCCATGGGGGCATTATCTTTCCATTATCTGTCCCTCCCATAATCATTTCCCTCACCTCGGCCGGCGTCTCTGGAGAATATTAATCAGCTCACAGACAAGACTAATCACTTCTCTGTGGCTATAATGGGAGACGCAGTCAATCTTGCGCAGCACCATGAGCGTGGTGCACGTCACATGGAGAGGAGCGGTTTCCAGTTAGTGCCTAACTCCCTCCATGCCTGTGGAAAAAAAGCCTCAAGTCTTCATAAATCATAACACTAAACGTTTGGCACATCCAGGTACACCTGCTTTGACGACATATTTGCACAAATGCATTTAGTTTGTCACTTTAAGCTACTAAATTTTGAATAAAGGGCCCACTTGTAAAGGCCTCAATCCCCCTAACTGTGCTATTTTTCATGTCAAAGATGGAAAGAAGTTATTGTACAACTGCGACAAATAAAACACATTGTACCACTAATTTGCAACAAACTTCTTTTTTTTCCCTTAAATCTGCAACATACAGTTTAGGGAATGTTATTTTGGGAAACGTTGGAATTTGCTACATATGCCTTAATCTTGCTTTCATGCTTGAGTACGCTACAAAAATACAAAATCTTATCAAGTGTTCTTGTGTAGTTTCTAATGCAAAATATTTTCGTACACTTGGATTAAGATCAAACTTAAGATAAAACTAACCTGCAGGAACCTTGTATAACTCAGTAATTCCTTCCTATTGATGAAAACATATTAGTTCCAACTGGCAGATTATCTCACAACATAAGAAGAAAAATGTCTTTTTGGTCCGAATTAAGTGAGTCAAAGGACTTTCCTGAGGCAACTAGAGCAAATTCTAGTATTTCCCAGAATATCATTCCTAAAACTGAATGTTGCAGATTAAAAAAATTTAAAAATTGCTATAAATTACTCATACAATATGTTGTCTTGGTCGCAGTTCTAAAATAACTACTTATTTCCATTTTTGACATTTGGATTTCTTGGTAGAATGTGAATGTTCCTTTTTTTTGTTCAACAACCTTTCTATAGGAAACTCAGTGATTTTTAACCAGCACCTCCTCAATACCGCCGTAAAAAAGGCCTTTCACTAGCAAGGACCACGCCACAAACCCATGTGTTTAAAGATTTATTTATGAATGCATTAGGGATAAAGGGGAGAGGGATGAAGGGATGAGGTGATGAAAGGATGGAGGGATGAAGGGATGAAAATATGGAGGGATGAAGGGATGGAGGATCTTGATTTGGTCGTCTGGGAGAATGATGGAGGGCTTGGGATGTGAACACTCTGAGTGGGGGTATGTCTTCGGGAGGCGGCTCCTCTTATTTATTCCTGAGCCAACATAGGAGCCCCAAAAGTGTCTTATTTAAATTGAGATGAGAAAAGAATGGACTTGCGAAAAATCACTGAGGTCATACAGATGCACGAGAGGTACACCTGTGATGACCAGCGAACTAAAACTCGAACCGTCTTGTAGAAGATTGCCTGAATGAATTTTAAAGAGACGGCTTAAGAATAGGCGGAATAAGGTTTGAGAGAGATGCTGAACTTGATTTAAATAGCTTGAGTCAGACTTAAGCGACTGCATTACAGGATACTGAGGTGAGGCGTGGACCTTGAGATGAAATGGTTGCTGAATTTCTGACCTGAATGTGAAGATGGGCTCGTAAGGGTTGAGGATGGAAGAGGTGAGAGAAAGCAAACTGATCGGTTAACTTCTCTGAAAACTGATATCTAAAAGTTATAACGATAAATACCTGATGGGTATGGGTGTGTGAGGGATTTACCCCTCCCTAATAGGGGCTGTTGTCTGTGTATTTTATATTCTGGTTTGTTTAGGTGGATGTATTGTTTGGGGAGGTTGTTTTATTTGTTTACTTAATCATCTTCATCTCTTTGAGGTCACCGGGGTCATGCATTGCCATGGAAGCGCGCCCATGAGCAGTGCTGACAAGGACCTGGTGTTGCCAATCAGCCTCATTGGGAGAATCCATTTCCTGAGAGGGAGGAAAGATGTATTTTGGATTTTGTTTGGGCTCAGATTGTTTTTGTTTCTAGTTTTGCTTGAGTTAATTGTATTTGAAGACATTTTTTTTGTTAGGAATATTATTTGGTGCAAATGTTTGTTCATTGTTCTTGGAAATGGAAATGTCTCCACCCCTCTACCCTTTGTGGAGGCCAATCTTTAAAAAGACCAGGTGATCCAGATGAGAGAGAGACTTTTTCCCTCTTCCTTTTGTGACCTGTTTGCCATTCTGTATGCTGAACTGAACTGAACTAAAGATAAAGAGAAAAATATTGAATACTCTACACCTGCTGGCTGCAGTCTGTTTTCCTCGTGGGTCGCAAACTAACACTTGGTGTCAGAAGTGGGATGCGACGCTGATGTCCAGATAAGTGCTAATTATGGGTCCAAAGCAGCAGACAAAAGGCCTTAAAACTGCTGAATCGGCCCCAGTGGAGGAAGCAGAGCAGGATGGCGCTATAGGTCAGCAGACGTGGCAGTTCAGTGAGGAAACAGCATCTGTGGACATGAAGAACATTACTGCCATGCTGGAAAAATGTCTTCAGTTCCAGAGTGACTTTGTTGACAGATGGGACAAAGAAAAGTGTAAGCAAGAAAGGAGATGGCACCAGATGCAGGTTGAAGTTAACAATCTGAGAGATGACTTGGGGAAGAAGCAGAAAGCTGAAGCTTGCTCTCGTTCAGGCTCCTCTTCAGAAGATGATTTAGAGCCAGCTTCTCGGCATAAATCTAGAGGTGAGCCAGAACAAAGAGCATGGACTCAATCTGATATTCCAAAGTTTGAGGAGGGTGAGGACATTGAACAGTACCTGATAACCTTCGAAAGGTTAGCGACGGCATACCAGTGGCCCGAGAGGGACTGGGCAGTAAGGTTGGTACCTCATCTCACCGGCAAAGCCCGAGCAGCGTACGTGGCTATGGCTGCAGAGGATTCCTGTGATTGTGGTGAAGTGGAAGCAGCCATCTTGACAAGATATGAGGTTGATGGGGAGGTGTGCCGACGGTGGTTTGGAGAGCCAGAGGTTCGTGTGGGTGGAGCCCCCCGAGAGTTCTACAACCGTCTGGAAGACCTTTACCTGAAGTGGATACAACCTCAGAAGAGAAGAAAGGATGAGAGTGGAGAGATCCTCATTCTGGAGCAGTTCTACAGTTCTTTGTCACCGGAGCTGAGAGTATGGGTCAAAGAGAGGAGCCCAGCATCGGCACAAGAAGCAGTAGAACTTGTTGAAAACTTCCTGGCTGCAAGACGGGGACCGGGGTCCTTCCGATGCAACCTTCAGCGGAGGTCCGGCTTGGTGCAGGAATAGGTATGGACATTGTGGGAATTGTGTTGAATACGGTTGCAGACTTTTTGTCTCGCTGTGGACACAGCGAGTCTCCTGAAGGGGAGGGAAGTGTGAGGGATTTACCCCCTCCCTAATAGGGGCTGATTGATTAAGAATTAAATGGTTTTGGGGTTACATGATGAACGAAAGTGAGGTAAACTGAAGTGGAACCTCTTTCCTGAGACATGCTGATAAATGTCAGAATCTGGGTGAATGAAAAGGACTTTGAATGTGTGGGTGATATCTGCTTTAGAGACCCCATTGCCTTGGCTTGCTAAGCGAATGATTTTAATTATCTTATCTAACCTTTCTTTGGCTTCCGTGGCTACAAGTGAGTTGACTGAGTTAGGACTAAAGGAGCCGATTGAAGATGAAAACGATAATGGATGGATGGATGGAGGGATGGATGATGATTTAATTTGCAATATCTATGCGGGAGAGAAAACCCATGAATGAATCCAGAAGAGAGAATTATAACTATCCATTAGGATAATGTTTGAGGTAGGAACGAGAGTGTTCGCCTTGGTTTGAATTGAAGAAATTGTTCTAGTAAACTGGGAGTGGACTGGGACTGAGGAGTTGGAAAATCCTTGCAAAGACACTAGCATGGATTAGCGGGCAGCAGGTTTCAGCTGGAGACTGAACTACCAAGATCGTTGAGGTATTGCAGATCATCTTGCCCCAGGTATGAGACGGCATGGCCCAGTTGTTGGTGCCCTCTTAAATTGATGAGCTTGCGAGAAGGATTGATGTCTGACTTTTGGGTTGATGTGAAGGGGAGGGCAGTGGGGGACAGCAATTTCTTGTCTTATAGAAAGAGGGATGAATGGATGGATGGATGAATGTGTATAGGTATAAAATGAGGATGGATGGAGGGCGGGAGGGATGGATGTGAATGGATGGATGGATGGATCTGGATGGATGAATGGATCAATGAATGAATAAATCAATAGGTGGATAGAAGGATGGATGGATCTGGATGGATGAATGGATCAATGAATGAATAAATCAATGGGTGGATGAATAGATGGAGGGATGGTGGGATGGATGGATGAAGGGATGTGGATGGATGAATGAATGAATAAATCAATGAGTGGATGAATGGATGTATGGATGCAGGGATGTGAATGGATGGATATAGGGATGGATGGATGGAGGGATTGATGGAGGAACGAGGATGAAAACAGTTTCAGTGGAAAAACAAAAGTTCCATTTCCTTTTAATGCCATACAAATATGAGACAGAAACATGGATTATATCTTTATATAGACCTGTCTATTGATTTATAGATTAATAGTTTTACTGGACAGAAATTACAAAGAACAAATCTGGTTCTTTATCAAATCCTAATGAGTCAAATTGAAAGTGTCATGGAGTCACAGTCTCATGACATTAACACTGACATGAACAATAATATTGAAGAAATATATCAAACCTAATTAAAAACATAAATAAGTGATCAGTTCTTTACTGTTATGGTCTGTAAGATATATTTATTCTCAGTACTAGATATGGTCTCAACAAACCCAAGGCACTTCAACAATATTATTTTACCTTTTATCTGGAAATAGCGTCTGTTTATTCTTGCCATAGATTCCTCTGTAGTAATTATTGATCGAAAGATCTTGCCATACCAGTTTATTCCTCTGTATTTACTTTCGTTTCATAGTTTATTCTTGCAATTTGTTCTTCATTCATTTCCATTTAGTTTCATTTGATTAGTATTATCCTCTCTTGGTTTATTGCTATGTCCACTTTAGATTCTTTCCTGTTGCTACATTTATTTTATCGTTTATTGACCACCAGTAATCTTCACTCATAACCTGCTGCGCCGCCTAATCATCATGTGTTTCACATCATTTGTTGATTTTTCACTGTTCAGCATTGGATTCTCTGTTTTAATGCCATATTCACATCTAGTTCGTCGCTCCATTTTATGTCCCGCTTCTCCTGTTTCAGAGTTTTGCGCAATATGCGCGTCTTTTCTTTAAGCCCCTAAGGTGCAGGGCGGTCAGGAAATGTATCGATGGGGAAAAGGCAGACTGACATAAACTTTTTAAAACAATGGAATATAATTTCTGCATTCTAATTATTGAAATTTAAAAGTGCTGTGTTGTTCCATCACCCCCGATTCATACCGGACCACTTACAGCACCGGTGTTAATGCTATAAACACCGGTGTGTTTATAATGCTGTAAATACACCGGTGTTTATAGCATGGGTGATCCCTCCATGTGGTATCACCCATGGAGGGATTTCTTTATTTCTTTATTAAAATGGGTTCATTTTTCAGAGGGGTACACAGTGAGGATATCGTGATTTCCTCACTGTGATGAGGAAATGTTTTCTCATCATATATGATTTCCTCACATAAAAACACAAACTGTATTGTGTTTTTATGTTACACAATACAGTTTTACCATGTTGCTCAAAGTCTAAACTGGCATTGTTGTGCATTTAAGGTGTAAAGTTTACCTTCGACCAAACGCCCCCCAAAGGCATCCCAGCGCCCCCTTTTTGTTAAAATGTCCGCCAGCGCCCCTTGCCATCCTCTGAACGCCCCCTGGGGGTCGATACTGCCCACGTTGAGAACTGCTAATTTAGATGAACCAATAGGGATTTACTAATCAGGTTAAATGTGTGTCTATGTCTGTCACAATAACAAATTTTACTGGATGATAAATTATCCCTGAAGTTATCGCAATAATATTGTTGTTTGGGAACCATTTTCAAGACTGAAAATGGTTCATTTTTCATTCTTAATGCAAGAACAGATTCTCAAAGATAAATAAACTTTAAATTCTAATGAACATTTAACACTGGAACTGGAAGACATTTTACATATTCAAAATAAATAAAACAGAAACAAGAAAATCAATTATGAAGTCTCTACAAACAAAAATGCCCTTCAAAAAAGGGCCTAGATTAGACCAATGCACCAGACTGTAGATTTTTCCCATTCAGTTTTTAGTAGAAAGACAGTAAAGAGAAAAAAGATAAATCATGCAAATGGAAATTATTGAGTTATTGAGTTTATCATGCGATTAAGTGATATATATTTCTTATTGTCCAATAAGTAGGTGAAGCAGATGAGATACTCTATGAATTCTATAAACAATGTTCCTGACTTCACATCCATGGAACTGCAGTGGAATATATATATATATATATATATATATATAAAATTTGCAAGATGATTTTGTCATGATTTGGTTTCTTGCTGAGGTGAGTAGAACGCAGGCAGACCCAGGATGACGTGACGAAAATGATGATTTAATTATAAACACAATGAACCGAACAACAGGTAGCACAGGGAAGCAAAGTGGTGACACGACGAGGATCCGACACAGACAAAGACAACAGGTGGACTTAAATACACAGGGAGGGTAATCAAGAAACTAGACACAGCTGGGATCAATAAACGGGGAGGACAGGACAGAGACTCAGGGAAACAGGACTAAACACAGAAAATCTCAAAATAACTATACTGAAAAACACCGATCACAACAGATTTATGATTTTTGGATGCAGGCTAAATTTCGCAAAATGACTGAAGGATATTATTATATATATATATATATAATATATATATATATATATATATATATTATATAAAGATAGATATCTATATATATTAGGGATGTGCCGATCAGGTTTTTTTCTCCCGATACCAATACTGATCACCCCTGAGGGCCGATCGCCGATTCCGATCCCCGATACCGATCACATAATTATTATTTATTTATTTTTTATCTTAAACACTACCGTTACATTATGTGAAAAAAGGAACCATGAATTCACCTTAATTTAGACAAAAACTTGTTTTTAATAACTTTTCCAAGAAGAAAACTAAACAAAACAGTCATTGTGCAAATTGAACTGCTATCAATAATACTATCTTTAACAGACTGATAACATATGAAGGTTCTGAAGAAGCTAAATAATGCAAAGAGCCAAAATAAAACCTCTCAACATTGCCAAAAAATTCAAGTATAAAACTTAACATTCAAAGGCAAAAACAGGATCCATTAAATAAACAATCCAGAGTTACTGAATGAAAACTTCCTGTTCCTAGCTGGTTACTGCTAGTTCTGATTGGCTGTTTCTGACTGAGCGGAGTAACAGGGAGGAGATCGATTATTTCTTCAGAAATTATCTGTCTCATGTTAGGACAGAGAAAGTTTTAATACGTATGTAAAATGTATTTTTTAGGTTAGATGCGGCAGCTTTAAACAGGTTCGGTGTTTAAAGCTGAATTTTTTCACATAATGTAACGTGAATTCATGGTTCCTTTTTTCACATAATGTAACATGAAACATTATGTGAAAAAACAGTCTCTACCAGGTGGAGCAGAAGCGGCTCCGTGTCAAATATTACTAAATATTAAATATTACTACCTGTAGCGGAGCAGCGGTTCAACAGCAGAACCAGCGTCTTACATCGCAGCTCCAAGACTTAAATCATTTACAGGTTATTAGTTTATCTTTCTGACCGTCATGCTAATCCGGGTGAGTGTTTGTAGCTGTGCTGCTTTACCTGCTGTCTGATCCTCCATGTCTTTTTACTGCATTGAGCCTCGATGTAGCCAAACTCTGTCATTGTTTTTATGTCTATTAGCTTCTTTGTGTTGATGCATTTTGATCTGCTTCAATTTTCCGCTGCAACACGCAAACATCCTCATTCACTCAGTGCGTTATAGTTACACATTGCTTAGCATTTGTTGCTGCGCGTTTGGCAGAGTGAAGGAAAGACGAGACCAGCTGGACAGACAGGCTGGGAAATGAGATGCAGGTGATCGGTATCGGTAACAGAGGCAATGATCGGCCGATCCCGACCCGATCATCACCGATTTCACCGAAATCGGCCGATTATGATCGGTGACCGATCGATCGGCACACCTCTAATATATATACATATATATAAAATCCCCTTCTCACCCTCTGCGGGTGGTCTCTCTCTCTTTCATCCTCTGAGCTCGGGTCCTCTACCAGAGGCCTGGGAGCTTGAGGGTTCTGCGCAGTATCTTGGCTGTGCCTAGTACTGCACATTTCTGGACTGAGATGTCTGATGTTGTTCCTGGGATCTGTTTTAGCCACTGCTCCAGTTTGGGGGTGACTGCCCCGAGGGCCCCGATGACCACAGGCACCACTGTGGTCTTCACCTTCCAGTTCTTTTCCAGTTCCTCCCTGAGGCCCTGGTATTTCTCCAGTTTCTCATGCTCCTTTTTCCTGATGTTGTAGTCACTTGGTATAGCTACATCCACCACAACGGCTTTCCTCTGTTCTTTATCCACCACCACAATGTCCGGTTGGTTCGCCATTACCATCTTGTCTGTCTGGATCTGGAAGTCCTACAGGATCTTAGCTCGGTCATTCTCCACCACCTTTGGGGGTGTTTCCCACTTCAATCTCGGGGCTTCCAGTCCATATTCTGCACAGATGTTCCTGTACACTATGCCCGCCACCTGGTTATGTCGTTCCATGTACGCTTTCCCTGCCAGCATCTTGCACCCTGCTGTTATGTGCTGGACTGTCTCAGGGGCCTCCTTGCACAACCTACACCTTGGGTCTTGTCTGGTGTGGTAGATCTGAGCCTCTATTGCTCTGGTGTTTAGGGCCTGTTCCTGTGCAGCCAGGATGAGAGCCTCTGTGCTGTCCTTGAGTCCAGCTTTGTCCAGCCATTGGTAGGATTTCCTGATATCAGCCACTTCAGTTATTTGTCGGTGGTACATCCCATGTAGGGGCTTGTTCTCCCATGATGGAACCTCTAGCCCCTCATCCTCTGTTCCCCATTGCCTCAGACATTCCCTGAGCATATCGTCCGTTGAGGCTTTGTCCTTGATGTATTTATGAATCTTGGATGTTTCATCCTGGACAGTGGCTCTCACACTCGCTAGTCCTCTGCCTCCTTCCTTACGGCTCGTGTACAGTCTCAGGGTGCTGGATTTGGGGTGGAACCCTCCATGCATGGTTAGTAACTTCCGAGTCTTAACATCCGTGGCCTTTATCTCTTCTATTGGCCAGCTAATTATTCCGGCAGGGTATCTGATTACTGGTAAGGCATAGCTGTTTATTGAACAGATCTTGTTCTTGCCATTGAGCTGGCTTCTCAGGACTTGCCTTATTCGTTGGAGGTATTTGGCTGTGGCTCCTTTCCTTGTGACCTCGTCGAGGTTGCCATTTGTTTGTGGTATTCCCAGGTACTTGTAACTGTGCTCTATGTCTGCTATTGTTCCTTCTGGGAGTGAGACCCCTTCTGTGCGGACGACCTTCCCTCTCTTTGTAACCATCCGACCACACTTTTCTAGTCTGAATGACATCCCAATGTCAGTGGTGTATATCCTGGTGGTGTGGATCAGTGAGTCGATGTCTCGCTCACTCTTAGCGTACAGCTTGATGTCATCCATGTAGAGAAGGTGACTGATAGTGGCCCATTCTTCAGTCGGTATCCATAGCCAGTCTTGTTGATGATTTGGCTGAGGGGGTTCAGGCCTATGCAGAACAGCAGTGGGGACAGAGCATCTCCTTGGTATATGCCACATTTGATGGACACTTGTGCAAGTGGTTTGCAGTTGGCTTCAAGGGTGGTTTTCCACAGCCCCATCGAGTTTGCAATGAAGGCTCTTAGAGTCCTATTGATGTTGTACATCTCTAAGCATTCATTGATCCAAGTGTGTGGCATTGAGTCATAGGCTTTCTTGTAATCTATCCAAGCGGTGCACAGGTTGGTGTGTCGGGTTTTGCAGTCTCGGGCGATTGTGTGGTCTAAAGGAGTTGGTGTTTGGCTCCTCTGCTATTTTTGCCAATGCCCTTCTGTGCCGTACTCATGTATTTATCCATGTGACCACTTATCTTAGCCGCTACGATGCCTGACATGAGCTTCCATGTTGTAGAGAGACAGGTTATTGGCCGATAGTTGGATGGGATTGAACCCTTTGAGGGATCCTTCTGTATCAGGATTGTGCGACCTTCAGTTAACCATTCAGGGTGAGTCCCATTTTGTAGCAGCTGGTTCATTTGAGCTGCCAGTCGCTCATGGAGGGCAGTGAGTTTCTTTAGCCAGTAGGCATGGATCATGTCAGGTCCTGGTGCTGTCCAGTTTTTCATACCCGAGACTCTTTCTTGGACATCTGCCACAGTGATGGTTACTAGGGCTTGTTCAGGGAGGTTGCTGTGTTCCTCTCGTAGAGAGGTCAGCCACTTTGCATTGCTGTTGTGGGTCGCCTCCCTTTCCCATATGCCTTTCCAGTATTGTTCAGTCTCCAGCCTTGGTGGGTCTGCTCTGTTGTTAGTACCCTGCCATTGAGAGTACACTTTAGCTGGTTGGGTGTGGAAGAGCCGGTTAATCCTCCTGGCTTCATTCTCTCTTGTGTATCTCTTCAGGCGGCTGGCCAAGGCTTGGAGCCTTTGTTTGGCAGTTTCGAGTGCTTCAGGTATGGACATCTGGCTGTACTTCTTGTGTACTGATCTATTCATTGCACCCCTTTGGAGCTCTGACAGTTGGCTCACTTCCCTCCTTGTTATCTTGATCTTAGCCTCTAACCGTCTTTTCCATGGTGGGTATTGGGTCTCATGATTGCTCTTATAGCCAAGCATCTCAAGGATCACTGATGCTGAGTTGTATATCAGCTCATTGGTTTCTGTTATGGTGTTGGTAGGGATCGTTCTCAATGCCGTATTCACATCTTCAATTAGGCTTTCTGGTGGTGCTTCACTCAGCCGTTGTAATTGGCGTCGGGGTTGTCTGGTGTTCATTACGGCCACGATTCTCTCTCTCAGGTCAGTTGCTGCCTCGTTCAGCTCTGATGGTTCGTTCATTACTGGGGCTACATACCCAGTCTCTGGGTGGGTAGTTAACTCCCCTCTGACCTGGCGTTCTGGCTCCTCCCCTTTGCCATAGCATTTGTGTTGTACCTCGTCAATCTCAAGTTGTGAGAGCAGTTGCCGTTTGCGGATGTTGGAACACTGAGCCACTAGTTGCCTTGCAGTTAGTGTTGACTGGGGATGTCGAAGTAACCATTCCTCCCACAGTCTTTGCATGTAGCCCCTCTGACTAGGGTTACTTGAGTAGTAGCATTCCAACAGATCCATGTTTTCACCTCTCGCCCATTTCCGTCTTGTTCCAGTAGCCCATTTTTCATCTAGGTGCTCTGGTTCCCGGGTGGAAGACTGGTGACTTACCCATTGAGCTATTCAGTCAGCTTATATATATATATATATATATACTGTATATGTGACTTCGACATCCCCAGTCAACACTAACTGCTAAGCAACTAGTGGCTCAGTGTTCCAACATCCGCAAACGGCAACTGCTGTCACAACTTGAGATTGACGAGGTTCAACACAAATGCTATGGCAAAGGGGAGGAGCCAGAACGCCAGGTCAGCGGGGAGTTAACTACCCACCCAGAGACTGGGTATGTAGCCCCAGTAATGAACAAACCATCAGAGCTGAACGAGGCAGCAACTGACCTGAGAGAGAGAATCGTGGCCGTAATGAACACCAGACAACCCCGACGCCAATTACAACGGCTGAGTGAAGTACCACCAGAAAGTCTAATTGAAGATGTGAATGCGGCATTGAGAACGATCCCTACCAACACCATAACAGAAACCAATGAGCTCATATACAACTCAGCATCAGTGATCCTTGAGATGCTTGGCTATAAGAGCAATCATGAGACCCAATACCCACCATGGAAAAGACGGTTAGAGGCTAAGATCAAGATAACAAGGAGGGAAGTGAGCCAACTGTCAGAGCTCCAAAGGGGTGCAATGAAAAGATCAGTACACAAGAAGTACAGCCAGATGTCCATACCTGAAGCACTCGACACTGCCAAACAAAGGCTCCAATCCTTGGCCAGCCGCCTGAAGAGATACACAAGAGAGAATGAAGCCAGGAGGATTAACCGGCTCTTCCACACCCAACCAGCTAAAGTGTACTCTCAATGGCAGGGTACTAACAACAGAGCAGACCCACCAAGGCTGGAGACTGAACAATACTGGAAAGGCATATGGGAAAGGGAGGCGACCCACAACAGCAATGCAAAGTGGCTGACCTCTCTACGAGAGGAACACAGCAACCTCCCTGAACAAGCCCCAGTAACCATCACTGTGGCAGATGTCCAAGAAAGAGTCTCGGGTATGAAAAACTGGACAGCACCAGGACCTGACATGATCCATGCCTACTGGCTAAAGAAACTCACTGCCCTCCATGAGCGACTGGCAGCTCAAATGAACCAGCTGCTACAAAATGGGACTCACCCTGAATGGTTAACTGAAGGTCGCACAATCCTGATACAGAAGGATCCCTCAAAGGGTTCAATCCCATCCAACTATCGGCCAATAACCTGTCTCTCTACAACATGGAAGCTCATATCAGGCATCATAGCGGCTAAGATAAGTGGTCACATGAATAAATACATGAGTACGGCACAGAAGGGCATCGGCTTAAATAGCAGAGGAGCCAAACACCAACTCCTTGTAGACCACACAGTCGCCCGAGACTGCAAAACCCGACACACCAACCTGTGCACCGCTTGGATAGACTACAAGAAAGCCTATGACTCAATGCCACATACTTGGATCATTGAATGCTTAGAGATGTACAACATCAATAGGACTCTAAGAGCCTTCATTGCAAACTCGATGGGGCTGTGGAAAACCACCCTTGAAGCCAACTGCAAACCACTTGCACAAGTGTCCATCAAATGTGGCATATACCAAGGAGATGCTCTGTCCCCACTGCTGTTCTGCATAGGCCTGAACCCCCTCAGCCAAATCATCAACAAGACTGGCTACGGATACCGACTGAAGAATGGGGCCACAATCAGTCACCTCCTCTACATGGATGACATCAAGCTGTACGCTAAGAGTGAGCGAGACATCGACTCACTGATCCACACCACCAGGATATACAGCACTGACATTGGGATGTCATTCGGACTAGAAAAGTGTGGTCGGATGGTTACAAAGAGAGGGAAGGTCGTCCGCACAGAAGGGGTCTCACTCCCAGAAGGAACAATAGCAGACATAGAGCACAGTTACAAGTACCTGGGAATACCACAAACAAATGGCAACCTCGACGAGGTCACAAGGAAAGGAGCCACAGCCAAATACCTCCAACGAATAAGGCAAGTCCTGAGAAGCCAGCTCAATGGCAAGAACAAGATCCGTGCAATAAACAGCTATGCATTACCAGTAATCAGATACCCTGCCGGAATAATCAGCTGGCCAATGGAAGAGATAAAGGCCACGGATGTTAAGACTCGGAAGTTACTAACCATGCATGGAGGGTTCCACCCCAAATCCAGCACCCTGAGACTGTACACAAACCGTAAGGAAGGAGGCAGAGGACTAGTGAGTGTGAGAGCCACTGTCCAGGATGAAACATCCAAGATCCATAAATACATCAAGGACAAAGCCTCAACGGATGATATGCTCAGCGAATGTCTCAGGCAATGGGGAACAGAGGATGAGGGGCTAGAGGTTCCATCATGGGAGAACAAGCCCCTACATGGGATGTACCACCGACAAATAACTGAAGTGGCTGATATCAGGAAATCCTACCAATGGCTGGACAAAGCTGGACTCAAGGACAGCACAGAGGCTCTCATCCTGGCTGCACAGGAACAGGCCCTAAACACCAGAGCAATAGAGGCTCAGATCTACCACACCAGACAAGACCCAAGGTGTAGGTTGTGCAAGGAGGCCCCTGAGACAGTCCAGCACATAACAGCAGGGTGCAAGATGCTGGCAGGGAAAGCGTACATGGAACGACATAACCAGGTGGCGGGCATAGTGTACAGGAACATCTGTGCAGAATATGGACTGGAAGCCCCGAGATCGAAGTGGGAAACACCCCCAAAGGTGGTGGAGAATGACCGAGCTAAGATCCTGTGGGACTTCCAGATCCAGACAGACAAGATGGTAATGGCGAACCAACCGGACATTGTGGTGGTGGATAAAGAACAGAGGAAAGCCGTTGTGGTGGATGTAGCTATACCAAGTGACTACAACATCAGGAAAAAGGAGCATGAGAAACTGGAGAAATACCAGGGCCTCAGGGAGGAACTGGAAAAGAACTGGAAGGTGAAGACCACAGTGGTGCCTGTGGTCATCGGGGCCCTCGGGGCAGAAACCCCCAAACTGGAGCAGTGGCTAAAACAGATCCCAGGAACAACATCAGACATCTCAGTCCAGAAATGTGCAGTACTAGGCACAGCCAAGATACTGCGCAGAACCCTCAAGCTCCCAGGCCTCTGGTAGAGGACCCGAGTTCAGAGGATGAAAAGAGACCACCCGCAGAGGGTGAGAAGGGAATTTTTTATGTATGTATATGTATATTCCACTGCAGTTCCATGGATGTGAAGTCATGAACATTGAGTATATATATATATATGCAAAATGACTGAAGGATCTACATCCTTCAGTCATTTTGCAAAATTTAGCCTGCATCCAAAAATCATAAATCATCTTGCAAATTAATAAACCCCTTCCTAACGAAAAAACCACAGAGAGGGAATAAGGGCAAAAGATGAAAGGATACACAGCTTTCCCCCCTCGACGGACAAAACCTAGAATGTTCTTGAACATGAACCGTCGCCCCGAGGATGACGACAAGCGGAGGAGAGGAGCAAGAAAAGGAGGAGAGAAACGGAGGGATGAAAAGAGGAGGAGTGTGGAAGATCAGAGGCTGAGGAATGCTTTCCATGGGGATGCGAAACTACAAACCGTGTGAAACTTTAAGTGTCCTCGTGTATGTGCTTGCAGCCTTAAAACGCGCATGAAAGGCGAGGTGTACTTTCATATGTGCAACGTCAGTTATTCGCCAAATGCGCCGACAAAGACTCGGCGTCTCTCAGCGCGTCCTCAAACCCCCCAAACCGAGGAGAAATACCAAGGTGAAAGACGGGTTAGCGTGATACTAGATGTGGTGCAAAGATAAGGAATAAGTGTTTATATGAGGAACTGTCAATGTGTGTGTATGAGAGTGTGTGTTTGTACATGGGCTATAAATCCTAAGGGGGACTGAAGCAGCTGTTTCACACCAGTCCAGATGTCGCAGGCAAGAGATCCACAGCGATATAACGGCGAAAGAAGACATGACCAGACCTATACTAAACACATCAAAGACTGGGGACTAACAGACAAGCATTGTGGAGAAGAAGAAGAAGAAGAAGAAGAAAAAAAGAAAAAAAAAGGACACAAACACACATTACAGATGGCGTTAGGTCTTGGCGAGCATCAGAAGAAGCTTTGAACCAAGTGAACTAGCTTTCCTAGTAGGGCTGCAGACTTCAGGTGGGGGGTGTAAATGTGCGGGAGTAAATGTTTAACCTCAAGTAGTGCTTCAGAGCCCTTTTTTAACTTCTTTTAATGATTGAGCTACTTTATTTGCAACTCCCACACCATGAAAACATCCCGGTTCAGATCTTTGTCGACCCGTTTTGAGCGTTGGAGCTTTTGTTCCTCTGTACAGGTTTATATAGGATAGTTCAGACATTTTTGCTGCACAGATTCCACCTGAAAATGACCAGTTTTCTATGAAAAAGACACACTGTGATTTTTTTTCTGATGTAACTAAAGCAAAAGTGAAGTAGTGGTTTAAATGTGTGTGGCAATGACAATGTCACAAATGAGTGAATTCATTAATTTAACTAAATTTTACTTGAAAAGTAGTGATATTTCATAGTAAAATTACTCAAGTAAAATAATACAAAAACAGCACATAAAAGTACATTTTCTACAAAAAGTTACTTAAGTGAATCTCAGTAAGTGTAGCTAGTTACTATCCATCCATCTTCTTCACACCCTTGTCCCTTAGTGGGTTTGGGAGGTGCTGGTGCCTATCTCCAGCTAAAATTGGGCGAGATGCGGGGTCACCCTGGACAGGTCACCAGTCTGTCGTTAGGTACTACTCAACAATAAATAAGACACTTTGAAAAAAATGCCAGCAATGGAAAAAAACAAACACCACCAACATAAAACTGAAAGAAAAATGGTAAAGAATCACGAGTACCTACCAGATCTTTCACAAGAAATTCTTACTCGTGATCAATGTTGGCCTGGGTCCAAGCAAATATCACGAGTACCTACCAGATTTTTCACAAAAAATTCTTACTCGTGATCAGTGTTGGCCTTGGTCCAAGCAGATAAAACGATAGAAACAATGGTACCTTGTACAATGTAGATATCAACAAAACAGATTCCACATCTCTTATCTGTTCATTTCTAAAAAAAAAAAAACCCAACCTATCTACAATGTAAAAGTAAAACCAGTTTTGCATGTCAACACCCTTATGGTACGGTTTTCTGTTGTGTGGTGATAGTCGTGGCGGCCTGGAGAGTTTCAGTCTCCCATCAAGTCATTTATAGGGGACAGGTGCACTCTTGCTCACCTTCACCTCTCTTACACGCCGAGGGTTTCATCGTATACTACCTGTATCAGGTTTCCTTCACAGGATGTTTTTGAAAGGAAAAGTGTAGCGTTTTTCTATCTTTTTTGTCGTGTTCACATATGGGTTCAGGTCTACCAAGACGTGCACACATACTCACACACACACCACCGACATTTCAACCTGCATCTGCCACTGGAAACGTGGAATTGGCGCGAACACACAGTTGCGTGTAGAGGCAACGTTACAATACGGTACAAAGACAAACACCTCAGACATGAAAGCAGGAGTGAAGAGCCTCCATCATGAACGTTATCTAACTGTTCGAATGAGTTCGTCACGCCTCATATTTTCTACATGATTTATTTTTTTCTGACAACAGCTTGGGAAGGGTTTCATACTTCACTTCCTTCCATTACTTTTAAGGTATGTTTAAAGACACACGTCAGTCAGATTTCTGTGTTTAATTCACCACCGGTGTACTAATCAGTTATGTTGTGAAACCAGCTATCTGCCGCTTTTTCTTGGAGAAGCAGAGAACGAAGCATGAAAGTTAGAAAGAGAAAAAACAACATTTTTCACTGAATTTATTTGCTAGTCAAAAAATAGTAACTGAAATAACAGAGAGGCTTTTCTGGCTCCTGCTTGACAACTGAAGTTTGCTTCTACAGATTTTCTGTTTTATTAGAAAAAGGAAAAAAAACTTTGGCTATATATTAGAAATCCTTGTTTCTATTAATTGAGAAATTAAATTAAGCTCACATGAAATATTAAAATATTAAACGATTTGATCCGTTACTCTACTTGTGTAGACATTTCACCAAATACTTTTTTACTCTTACCTGAGTAATTTCTTGGATGGATACTTTTTACTTAAGTCCCCCTCTGTAGATGTACCAGTCATCTTTGTGATGAGATGAGTTTTTTCAAAATAGTTTTTTCAAAATTGTTTCCATAAAGCAAATTTATTTTCATAATTTCATCATCAACACCATATGGTTAATGGAAACGGAGTTACAGTAAAGTCCTTCACACCATTGTGGCGAGACAAAAATCGGTGAGAAACATGGCGGCCTAATCACCAAAGAGATCCGTCACAGCCTCATGAAACGGCTGTTGACTCAGCTGTGCTGTGTGAGGTATAAGCCACGGAGACCACCTCAAACACACCTTGGTCAGGGGCCCCAGGTACTTAACCACTCTAAAACAACACCGAAGTGTGACTGTTTCTGTAGTTTATCCACACAAGGCCCATCAAGGGCATTGGCTCTTTGTACGGGCAAACTCTAATTACAGCCTGGACAGTCATGAAAAAGCTTCCGTTCTGACATCAAATGCAAAGTCATTGAAGTACAAAGGCTTTCATTTTTGTTCTACCCCCTTTGTTTTTGATGGCAGAAGGTGCGCAGAACCGAGGAGGAAACGGCAAACAGATAACACGACTCGCAGGGAGTTGGCAGAGGAACAGGTTTGTCGTAGACAATAGCGAAGACAAAAACGGCACCGGGGAGACAGACGGGAATGAACAAAAAATGGAAACATGATAAGAATGATGGATGTTGGACAAGAGCTCCACTTGCGTATCAGTGAGTGTGTAAATAGTTGTCGGTTTGGTGGACAGGATAAAACAGCGTTGGAACAATGGAGCGGGGGGGTGATTCACAAACTTTATGAGCAGGTTTTTTCATCATCCTGGTTCAGTTAGAGACCGCACGCTTGTGTGTGTTGGACGGACATTTCTGAAATGGTTTTCCTCTCTTTGTTGCCTAGAAGCAACAATGGTTTATTCTGCACTGCCTGGGGAGGGGCACCAGTTATCCCAATGTCATGTCTGAGCAATCAGCATGACGTGTCAACGCAGTCTGGAAAACTCAGAAAAAGTAGAAATTTTGAGTATCTCAGGTCTGGATGGATATGAAAAAAGAAAGCAGAAAAACATTTATATTTCCAGACACTTATATCTTTCCTGTCCTCTGAATTAATCCATCCATCTGGCTGTCAATGTGTCAATACATCAGTCTATCCGTCCACGTATCTCTTATTTCCGCCCATGTTTCATCAAACCTGTAGAACTGAAATCTCTTAATCAGAACTTAAAGTACATAAAGTAAAGCAAGATAAAAAAATATCTCAAAAACCAACATCAATCTTGTTTCGTTTTCAGCCAGACCTTGGTGGGTTTACTCCTAAGTTTTGGGTAATTTTCATTCTACAGGATCTAGTTCTCTTTGAGCTTAGTTTTTATTTGTCTGTTTGCCAACTGCCGATAAACATAGAAGAAGCCGTATTGAGCGCCCCTTAGAATATTGGCAAAATGCTAAAAATGCACATATAATAAAGAATCTCCTTCCTACATAACAGGACATACACTTACAAAAAAATAAAATATTTGTTAGTAAATTTAATTTGAATCTTGGAGCTACTGTGTTTTTAGGCTTGAGAAAAAAAAACCCAAAAAATACACAAGTGATGTTCAACTCCACTAAAAGTGCCACTTAGATAAATAAAATCTAGATTTTTTTCTCATGAAGCAGAAAAATGTAAAGATGGGTTAAAGGAACGGGGAATTGGTTATCTAAATAAAGCGTCTCTGGGTGTTTAAAGTACTTATTCAGGTGTGGTGTCAGGAATGCTGTCTTTTGTTGATAAGAGTGTATTCTTGTGTGTGTGTGTGTGTGTATGTGTGTGTGTGTTAGTTTGTCTAGGACCAAATGATTTGCTGTGTTCCTGTTTGTCTGAAGCATGAACAGACGGTTCCTGTGTAGGTGAAGATGCAGAATAATTTCAGTGGGTATGTGTGAGTTTATTTGGAGAAAAGGGTCGTGTGTTTATGGCCGGCGTCCACATGCGTGTGGTTCTTCCACATCACATCCGCTTCAAGCTTTTGTACTCCAACTAAATTTTTTATTTTTTCAGATGTTTGGAAGATCAGAAAAGGTCGATGACCGCCTGTCTCACAGCAAAATGTTTGCTTCTACAGTCAAGCGACTTATTATCTACTGACTTTAAATATGCTTTTTCTTTTAAATGTTGTAGATAAAAACTACAAACACTTGGTTTTCTGAAAAATTTACAGGTTTTGTTGAATTTGTTCAACATCCACAAGTACTATTACTGTAATGAAAAGGAAATATTGCAAGTAGATAGCTGAGTTACACTTTAAAGACACTTAATATTCTGAGCTGCTGGATTTGAAAAGGGGATAATACAGTTACTTTGAAATGGAAATGTTTCTATTTATTGTTTCACAGTGGTTGTTGTGAGTCTTACTGAAACTAGCCTTTGCTTGATGGATCAGCAGCCAAGCAAACTGCTACTCAGACCAAGGCCTGATTAGGAGCTAATTTTTTAAACGTAAAACATGCTTATCAGGAAAATGTCCCTTTAAACATTGAATGCCAATTACATTCACAACTCAGCTATAGAGTGGTGACGACAAAAAAAAGCATCAACAGTCAGTATTCTGCTTTATTCTGTTTGTAAATGCATTTTTTGTGTCCAACATCTATGAGATAAATGTGTATTATAATTATTTTCACTTACTTCTACTTTGAAAGATCAGATCCCAAAAGTTTGGGTGCCAAAGCAAAGTTTTACAGCTTTCCTGTCGTCTATTCTCTGTGTACCGTTTCTTGCTAAACAAGACTGACTCATCGTAGAAAACATTTTACTCTCGAGTAGCTTTTTACAATTCATGTGACTTGATTTTAAACCATCTCCCTGTTACTGAAAGTCGCCGTTGGTAAAGTCCTCCTCCCTCAGGGACACACTCAAAGCAGCGTTGTGAGACCAACCAGTCATGAATTTCTATTATAAACCCCAGAACTATTTTGCGATGCCCACATTTTTGTATGCAAAGCAGTTAACACAGACGTAGGAATTCATGCAAGGGACAACAAACACCGCCTAATAGTGACCCAGAGATGCACACACTCTGTATGCTCACACCGACATCACAAGCCAAGTTCTTGACAAGCGACTCCACGCAGTCTCTGCCTCCTCCACAGCTTCATAATTGACCTTCTGTGTGTCTGGCCATCTGTGTGACTCCAGTCGCCCTGTTTGAACGTTTTCATCAACCCATTTCTGCTCATTTTGTTTGTCCTCCGTTTCTCCTCTGCCTGTCCAATCACAATTCTGCCGCCTTGGGTCTTATCTTTGGTCTAATGGAAAATCTGCTGCCGCAGGACGCCGACGTATCAGCCCGTGTTTTGATATACGTCGTTTTATGGGCCGTTGGCGACGCGGCGACTACTGGGCATTCTTTTCATTTGCTTTGGATTCAAAGTGGATCAAAGTGTCAAGCGAAAGTTTGAAATCTTAATATTCTGCAATAATGGAAGATGGGCTTAAGATACCAGACGGAAATAAGTTTGTTCATTGAAGTTTGCTCATTGTTTATAATGTTTATCTTTGTAGTGGTTGGTGCCGAACAGCAGTGGTCATTTGGTGAGAGGTGGGAAACACGCTGGCAGGTCAGCAGTTCATCATGAGGCAACATTAGCTGCATTTCCATTTAACACATAAATTTGATTGATCACAACATGACAATAAAAAAAACAAAAAAAAAAACATGGTTTTTGATAAAGGAAAAATTGTTTTGTCGGCCGTATCAAAATGATTGTATATTGCAAAACAGAAGAATGTCACTATTGGCAGAAACGACAAAGACGACGACAGGAAGTGGTAGGAGAATGATGGTGTGGCATGTTTCTTAAGTACCTAACTAACTTATTTGCTTTGATTTTAATTGCATTTCTTATATATTTACAAGATCTTGTGCACATTTGTAATGGAAACGCAGCTGGTGAGATGCACTCGTACCTAACAAAACAAACCTAGCAGTCATGTTTCTGGACTGAAGCTGGATTACTGAGAACCCATGCATAGGGATGCAGAAATCATTTTTGCTGCAAGACAACAGTGGGCCGCTATACCACCTGTTCAGAAATCAGTGTAAGGCAATTATGCGTCTTGCCTGACCTACAGGACCCAGGTTGTTTTAATGATGGCAAGGAGGCTCTTGATGACGACCCCTGCAGCAGGTTAAGTTCAAGGAGAAGCGCATTGGTTCTGCAGCATGATCATTGCCCCAAATGTGTGGCAGAAGCAGAGCAGCAGCGCCTCTCTGTGGCAGCAAGGGCAAATTCAGCCTGAGTCAGAAATATCATATCATTTTTAACATAGAGAGAGCGTTCATTATTTTGTTTTCAAATGAAAAAACAAAACAAACAAAAGAACAGTTTGACATTTCACTTTCCTGGCTGTTCTCATGTTTCCATGACACATTTTTTGTGACACCTTGGAATTTGATTTGAACTTTTTATCATCAGCCATTTTGAAAATAACAGAAAAACCTAACTTTGAAAACTCAGACATGTTTTCTGTACGTGTAATTTTAATGTGTTTGTGTTTGTCAGTTTGAGCAACTAAGAGCACAAATCTCTAATGTGTAAACAGCGCCTCCTTGTGTTCTCCTATAAAAACTCAAAGACATTCATTCCAACAGCAACTAACAACTGTGTTGAAGAAAATTTCCAAAAATAAACTAAATAAATAAATAAGAACATTTAAAAAAAATCCAAAAAAAGAATTAGATTTTGCTCTATGATCAAACAGTGATCAAAAAATATAAGTTACTAAAGTAAATATAGGTTTACACAGAGTCCAAAATTAATCAGTAATACATTAAGTTAACAGTTATAGAAGTGAACAGTACGTAATATTCAACATTAAACACTAAGTTTTCCACTTAAAATGTTAAATTACAATTTTTTTGTATGTTGCTCCATTTGTTTCAATAAATCATTTATAGATTTATTTGACAGATTAAACACAAAAAGCAGGCAAACAAAATAAAAAGAATAAAAAATTCTGACATCACAACATGGCTCCTCTCTGAACCCTTTAACAACGTTTTACCAGCATTTCACTGAGACGGAGCTCCAATAATCTCTCAGCAGGTGTTCAACTCCTCCAGGTGTTTGCTGATTACTGCTGGCTAGTCTGAAGGAGCTGAGTGATGGAGTCTCAAGGTGAGGGGAGCCCTGAGGTGGAAACTGTAGCTCTGAGGAGGAGCTTCGTCCTCGAAGGCTGAGCTTGGTCCACCCAGGCGTTTGCCCAGCTGAATTGTTTCCACGGGAGATTAAAGGACTTCTCAATAATCACACATGAAAGAAGTTACACTCTAAGTTTGTTTTTGACATGATAATGTAAATATAAAAAAATGTCGATTTTACTGCCCCTTTAAATGTTTCAAG
This sequence comes from Poecilia picta, assembly GCA_033032245.1. Taxonomy (NCBI): domain Eukaryota; kingdom Metazoa; phylum Chordata; class Actinopteri; order Cyprinodontiformes; family Poeciliidae; genus Poecilia; species Poecilia picta. Next base: position 28,147,396 of record CM065353.1, on the reverse strand, counting down.
CTCAGTCAGATCAACTCTAGTTATAAATGTTAAATCTTGACACATTCTCAACTGGATACAGGTCTGAACTTTGACTAAAACCAGACTAAAATCTGACCGATCGCCGCTTATTGATCTTTAAAAAGCCTGACCTATCCGATTCAGATTTTAGCCGATACCAATTGTTTTCATGTGAAATGTTGCTAAATATAGCAAGAAAGTAATTGATAAACAATGGGGTGACTACTTCTAAGTGCAAACATGCAAATATAACCCGCCGCCGGTCTGTCAGTCAAACCTCTCTCATGGCAGAGCAGAGGAGGACATCGGCTCATTTTTAGACTTTTGTGATAAGATCAGCTGCACATGTAAGTACTGACGGATCACCGATCTCCCGAAATTAAGGAAATCGGAACAGATAAATGGCTGGTCGATAAATCGATGCACCCTTAGTATCAATGGCCCTATGTTGGGGATCGTCTGCCTGACAGAAGGAGAACAGCGAATAGTATTTTAGGGTGTAATCCTGCTACCACTGATGCATCACACAGCATGAGTTCACGTTCTCATTTCTCCATTGACAGCAGTGATAATTGTGACCTCGTCATCCTCTGTAACCTCCCTCAGCTCTCCTGTCTCCGCCCCTCTGGATTTATGTCCCTCCTCTGATTCTGACACCAGAAACTGGCCGAGGACGGACTCAGAGGAGCGAGCGCTTCTAAAGAAGATCCAACCCAATTAACCTATCGCACCGAGGGACTCCACATTTAGCACTTTGCTGCTCATACCGGTGTGATCCAACATATCCTGATCCATCAGGTAGATCATTTTTAGACGCTGCCGTTCTCCCAGTGCAGAGCCACTGAGCTGCCTGCCTTCCCTGTGGCTCTCCCATTGTTGTTTCTTCAGGCAGAGGCGAATTCCCAGGAGCGGCTTCCTGTCAGGGTCCTCACTGTCAAAGACACGGAGCGAACCAAGTTCCTCTGCCGCATTCTGTCAGCGCCTGCAGCTCAAGTCTGCCATGAAACTTCAGCTCAACGTGTTTTAGATTACCTGCTGAGACTCAGCTATAATCTTAATTCAAATCAATAATGCTTCTGAAAATATGCTGTAAAAAACACTAATAATAAAACATGAATAAAATGTGACCTTAAGTTTTCTGGGTTTTGTGGAACGTTTCCCACCTTTTATCAGCAGTTCTCGGTACGTTTCTGCACTCTGATGCAGTGCTGGCCTTAATAACATTCATTATATTCCTTAATTTGACGTATAGCAGCAACTCCCGGGAAGAGCCGGTAATTATATTCCGGGGAGAGGGTGAATGTGCCTCCATGGTGGGTTATGCAGGGTGTGAGATGGAGAGAAATGTCAGGATGTCAGAGTCCCTGAGAGGGCTGACAGACAGAAATATGCAGACATGAAATGATAATGCAGGTAATTTCAGTTTACTGGAAGGTAGATGCACTTTATAAAGCACCTCCCAACATTTAAAAGACACATTTTTTTACCATAAAAGTGCAAAAAGGATAAATTGTCTTTGTCTTTGCCCTATTTATCTTCCTGAAATAATGCTCAAGTAATTTTTTGCCAGAAGTGACTTTTGCTAAACAAAAAATAAAATGAAAAAATCAACACCTCTTTATAGATTTTTTTAAAAATATGCTGATTTACATTAAAATGTGAGTAACAGCTCCACCTGTAACTGATTATTAACTTACATGTGTTTTGGACAACATTTTTAGAAAAATGTCGGAATTTCACATGCTTTAAATTAAGCATGTGATAACCATGAAGAACCACTGGAGGAAACCACGAAGAAGATGACAACAGGGAAAGTAACCGACGAACAACGAATTGGTGTAGCAAAATAAATGAGACGACATCTGGACATTCTCACTTTCTGAAAGAGAGTAAACTTTGTTTACTTTAAGACAAGTAAAACATTTTCTTGTCCTAAAACTTCACGCAAATGCCTTTAAAAAAATACTAGTGCACAAAATGATTTGAAATTAGTTTATTCTGCTAAGTGGAATGTTTGGACCCATTAGGAATAAACGTACAGCAGTGATCATTAGCTCCCGTACTTCCTTCTGTCTTGCTCCACGTTTAAATATTTCTCTCAGGGTTCAGAGCCGTAAACTGAGAGGTCAGAGGCCATGCTCACGTGCAGTTCCCATGGAAACTGGTTGACCGGCCTCTGGATCCGACCCTGCTGACGCCTGCCCTCCTTGATCATCAGCTGAACGTCCTCGTCGTCGAGAAGGCGTATGAGGTCGCCCTCTGAGTCGCGATAGTTCAGGGCGATGTCGTCTACCTTGAAGACATTCCTGGCCGAAAGAGAGAGAGTCTGTAATAATCTAGATGAAACATAAGTTTTCAACAAGTGTGTGCTGTAGAATTGGTTTTGACCATTTTAGATCTGTTACACTGAACTGCATTTCGACAACAAAAAAAATATTTCCCAGGAATATCCCTTTATCTAAATTAAAAGGGATTTTAATTCAGTTTTAGGGTGTAACCTCTTAAAAATTATAATAATAACTAGTTTGAAACTACAGATTAATAATCCCTACTGGACCTCTGCTCTAATCCACAATTTATAGTTGTACTGATGAAAACAAAAGGAACTTTATTCGTCTTTTAAACCATAGCTACGATGAATCAGTCTGAGATTAGAGCGATTTGGGCGGTTTCTCTGTGGACGCTGGTCTGCAGTGGGCAGTCACTCGTTTCCCTAGATAGCTGAACCTGGAGCAGTAACACTCCCACAGGAGAGCAGTGATATAATCCAGAATTTATGTAAACAGAATGGTTTTGGATCCCACAGTGAAAACACACTAAGCTGATGGCTAATGTAAAATAAAATGTTTAGCGAAATTAAAGAAACGGCGAAAAATGTTCTGGTTCAAATAGATGAAACAAACGTTTCACACAGCAATCATGTTACTGCTTACTGAAACTGGCCTAAAGTGATTTTGTTCCAAGAAGTATTGTTTATAATCCTTCATAATGGAAGAAAAACCCTGAGAATGAAAGAATAAAATATTGCTAAACAATTAATGTTCACTGTGGACACATCTTTGGTCTGAAGAAAGTGGTCTGTTGCTTTTTTTTAAGTATCGCTTTAAAAAAAGGTTGATAGAAATGCCGAAAGTCAAAATAACTTCCTTAATTTTCCAAAAAAGATAATTTTTTTACTGTGGTCTGAAGTGGTTTTTGGCTTTTCTGAGACAGAGTTTTGCACTAAGATGAGGTGGTTTTTCAGCTGCATCCAAATTAGCTTATTTCGCAAAACTGCAATAAAACACTTTTTTTTTGCACCACACGAGTCACATGATCAAAGACCGGATGTTATTACTGGCGAAAATGACGAAGAAGACAAGACTGAAGTGGTAGGAGGACGAGCTTATTCACGTGTGATTTTAGTTGCATTTCTTATTTGAAGGAAAAACTGTGACTGTGAAATTGTTTTAGTTTTTTTAACATTATCTTAACAGCAAAACAAATTTTATGAACTACTGCCAGAGGTAGACACCGGTTGCCTAGTGACCAACCGTGGAATGAATGTGTCAAAAGTTAAACTAGAATAAGACTTTTAATCAATTAAAATTGCTGACTAATTTACACTAAAAAACCATCTCAATCACAGCCTCTTTCCTGTTCAATAAAGTGTTAATATTCCCTCTTTCCCTAAATCCTATTTACTCATTTCATCCAGCATCACACCCTCACTCTCTAATCTGCCTCTCTCCCTCTAGTTATCAGCGCTGAGCCGTATTAAAACTCAAGAGCAGAGTCTTCATCCGTCCGACTCCGGGGCACAATAGCCCCAAACACGGAGAAACAATAATGAGCAGATAAGCAGAGGAAATGAGCTGATTATAAATAGAGGAGGGGGTTCAGTCGTCGTAGCACTCACACCTATCTAAATGAGCAAATAATGAGAGATGGAGGGAGAGAGGATGGGTGAAAGAAAAAGGGACAAAGAAAAAGACAGTGAGGCGGTGGAGGAATCAAGAACCGTCCCAAAGGAATTGATTTTGATTAATTCTGATGATTGGAAAGTGGTAAGTATTGCAGCACATAACAAGGTCGGCTCTCCCTCAGGGGAGGCCGGTCAGTGAACAGACCGTTAGCCGCCTTAAGATGTAGAACATCATTGCCAGATAGGCAGAGACTGAGAATCAACTCGCATCAGCAACACTAAGAAATAAAACAAACGTCTTGTAAAAGTATTCACACCCACTTCAGTTTTGTTTTTTTTAATCATTTTTATGACATTACAAACAAACTGGAATGTGAATAAAATGTGTTGGTTGATGATAATGCATCTGCAGGTTTCAGCAAGTCGATTTTTTAAGACCTTTTTTATGCCACCCTGCATAATATTTCAGAAAAAAAAACTAATAATAGAGGATGGTTGGGGGATTTTCAATCTTGGCGAAAACCGTGAAACTTCTGAATCTGTTTGCAGCTCTTGGCAGCAGCTTTGTGCGTCACACACTGTCTGTGTGAAGTTTAAAAGGGAAGAAGGTTTTTGCGCTTCACCTCATGTTGGTTGGCTGCAGAAGTGAACGAGAGGCGAAAATTAATGTCGTCCATCCAACTGGCGATAAATTTGCACATGATAGAAGCAAACACTTAACTAGCTAGTAACGGTATATTAGTAGCTAGTTAGCGTTAGCCTCAACCACCTCGAGTCACAGAACGCCACACAGACTTCTGCCCACTACTACTTATGCAAGAATGTCCGGTAAATAGTCCTGTCACAACAAAATGTAAGACCTGTGATTTATGTATTTAAGGCCAATGTGACATTTTTAAGAAATTTTAAGAACTTGATTTTACACACACACACATTTAAGACTGCTTAAAACTTTTAAAGGATGTGACAACACCTTCTAAAAAGTGATAGTGTTTTCTTTTTTATAGGACTTGAAAATGAGTTTGCATTCAGTTCTCACTTTCTTCAGAAAAACTGGATTTTAAATTCTGAGATTAACACACACAGAAAATTTTTGTAAAGAACTGGTTGCACTGACAAAAAGTCCAAAAGGTTTTCATTCTTTTTGTGAGGCATATAGAAGTGAAATTATTTACCTATCTGAATGAACACTAGAGGCGAAGCCTAGATGAATTGGATCAGCTGTCAATCAGTTAAAATTTAATAAATACGTTTGGATAATTTCAGTTTTAATAACAGCAGGAAACAGATTATGTCTCTCATTTGCAGTAAGAGGCAGATGACACCCGACTCCTCCATATCCATAGCTTGTCCCCAATTTTCACCCCATTGTTCTACCAAATAAGCCATTATCACATATCTAAAAGGTGTGAAGTTGCACATGATACTTTTACCTCTGCACAGCTGATGAAACATCTAAGAGTCACACCTATATTTGTGTTTCCTCACATCGATGCAAATGCAACAAACTCTTACAGACGTCAAATTCTCAGTTTTACCCACAAAAACATTGAACTGCCACAACGAAAGCAGAAGCAGCGCAGCGCTCACCTCATGCGGGACACCAGTTCGCTGTACGTTGGCTGGATGGTGAGTGCCTCTTGCACACACACGTCTCTGTAAGAATGGGCAAAGATGGCCAAAAATTAGCCTGTATAGATTCACACCTTAAGTACCAGAGACAGAAGGCGAATCAGTTAAATTCCACAGTGAGGACAATGGTTTTTTTTTTGTCTTATTTCAGTAGATTTTAAGTGGTGCAAAACAAAGTCTGTCCACCTCAGACAGTATACAGTTGCCCTGTTGAGAGCAGGCAGTCACCTCTGTTCTGACCATCTGCACCTGGAGGATGTCTGCAGTAGCAGTACTGTTTAGAAATACAGTATGAGCCATAAATTTACATGCATTTACATTTACAGACAGGTTGCACCATGATGTCCAGCTCCCATCTCCCTGCTGGAGGGCAGAAAAACCTGCTCACCAACAATCACTACCCCTGGTTTTAGCTGTCAACTTGTCAACACAACACACTGAGTCTTAAATGTACAGGTGAAATATAAAATAAAAAGGGACTCAGTGTTTTAGTTAGCAGGCTTCAGGGTCATCACATTTCACAGGTCAGAAAAAAGCCTGAAGGAAAAAAAACAAGTGAGAGGGACGTAGCTCAGTTACGCTAGCTTGACTTTGACGACCTTTGCATGTAGACATGCTGTGTAATTCGGTGTGTTTCGGTTCAGTTACACACACCGACTCTCTGATCATCAATAGAGCAGATGTTTAGCTAATAAACCTGCAACACTTATTCATTATCACAAAATAAACATTGAGCCTGAAAACATAAAACTGTAACAGACTGAATGTCCTGTTTACGTGTTTTTGGTGTTGAATCCCAATAAACTGGAACATAATGTCTGACTTGTCCTATAGAGGAGCTGTTGTAAGTCAGTTGCTATGGTAACCTCTCTGTGTGTGTTCAGCGTAGACAACACCGTGAGCGAAAAAAATAAAAATAAAGGAGTGGTTTTGAGTTGTTCTTTAATGATTCTTTTGTATTATTTTTCCCTTTGCTGTGGAGCAGAGCCCGATTAACAAAACCTCCATCTCCAGGTTTCATTTACTGTTGGAAGAAACTTGTGAACAGACTTAATTACACTAAAGAAATTGATGTAAACGTCTGAATTCAAAGAGTAATAATAATAAAAAATCTTCTCTGGTATTTCAGAAACATAAATGTTAGAAAATCTAAATGACCTAAAACACAAAATGTTTAGTCTGATTAAGTGTCAGGAAGTGAGAAAAGAGGAATGTGTCTTTCTTTTGCAATAAATGTGAATATCTAGTACTTCATATCATACTGAGAGCAACAATAAAACACAAGAAACGTCGTCGATCGATCAGACCGACCTGGTTTCCACTCCGGATGGGGTGAGCAGGAAACAGCGGAGGCAGCTGTAGGTGTGGCCCCCGCCTTCACCCTCAGAGTCACTTTCTGGGAGGGGCTTAATAATCTTCACAAAGGATTCTGGGAAAATACCTGTTTGATTGTTCACTGTCCCCTAAAGAAAATGAGAGAGGAGAGAAACACTGAAGTGATGAGGAGAGTCTCAGAGGATGGAGGTAATTCAAAGAGACAAATGAGGGAAGCAGCCAGGGAGGCTTGGTGGAATAATTAGGCAGCTCATAACGTGCTGCTCATGTGAGAGGCACTCGGCGCAGTCGTAAAGCTCCGTTAGCACGCCCGTGATATCTGAGCCTGTTAGTCTGGAAAAATGAAAACCATGTGCAAAATTTCACAATAGGAAACATTCTTGAGATGTCCAGTGAACCGTTGTTCCTTTTTTTGTTATTTTCATTCAGCAAACCTGACCTGTAAATTAATCGGCCATTAAAAAAGCCTGGATGTTTAGGCGCACTTTCTTGACTCAAAGAAATACGTGTCTTTCATTTATTTTGTTGAATCTTCAAAAATGACAATGGCTTTTTTTTTAATGGAAGCTTTTTTATAGTTTCCATTACAAATTCATGCAGAACTTTGTCAGTATTCTGCAAATGTAGAAAAATAGATCATCTCGCAATTGTGGCTTTTCCATTAAGAAACACAATTAAAGGTAGCTCTGCTTGAGACAGAAAACAGATTTTTAGCAGCAAATTCGTCATGTAGAGACACAAATCTTTGTTCTAGGTGTTTAATTTCATCAACACAGGAGATGTTAGACCTAACACTGTTTATTCTTTCTTTCACTTGTCCTGATGTCTCTTTGGCTTTAAGAATAGAGTAATATAACATCAGAATCAGATGCAAAATAAATGGATAGAAATTTCCAGAAACAATTTGAAGAAAACCTGATCAGAACCCTGCTGACAGATTATATCAAATTTTATCTCCTTGGAAGCAAACCTGAAGAAATTCGTACTGGTTCAACACTTTCGCAGAACGTTGTGCTGTGTTTGTTGGCGAGAACGATCAGATCAAGGTTTTTATGTTCTGCTTTTTTGGATCCGATTCTGAACTCCCGTTCAGGTTAAGTGCCTTTTCCTCCTCCATGTTTATTCTCACTCCATCACATCAGCTTCCACCTTTTGTTTCTTTCTCCCACTCACTTTCAACTCTTGTTTCTTAACTTTACATTTTTTTATACATATCATGTTGCCTCACTTTTTTTACATTTTTATTTTAAGACTGACCAGAATTTATTCCAATTATATTGCTTGCCAACGTCTGTATTTCAGAGTCGAGCTGCTAATTAAAATGTGTGATTTTGGATGGCAGGCTTAGCTTCTAATCAGACCTTTTATTATCATTATCATTATTTCTCATTTAACATCTATTTTCTGTCTTCTCTTTTCACTGTTATTCATTCTCTTTCATCTCTTTGCTCCTGGATAAGAACAACACTTTTGTGTTTTCTGTACATCCGTGTAAATCTAAATAAATCAGATTTATTTCCACAAACAGGAAACCCATAATCATTGCTAAAGAAGCTCTGCTTGGATACATTATTATTATTTTAAGCCACACTTGACATCAGAGGCATCTAACCTGAGCTAATGTGCAAAAGTTGCTCAGTGGTACAAAGTCAGCTTTGGGTTTCCACCAGGTTTTTGCTGATTGCTGCTGGATAGTCTGAAGGAGCTGCGCCGTGAGGCAGAAGATTTGGAGGCTGCAACTCTGAGGAGGAGCTTCGTCTTTGGAGGCGGGGCTAGGTCCAACCAGGCGTTTTACATAGCTAAATGGTTGATACAGAAGATTCAACCATTTAGTTTTGCTTTGGTTCTTTGCATGAAAGAATCAAAGCGAAACTCCAGGTGTGTTTACATTAGAACATGATGTAAAGCTCAGAAAAGTTTATTTCACATAAATCAAAAATCACATTCTTCAACAATTACAATAAACTGTCTCTTGAAGATATGTAAGTTGTTTTTTTTTCTTCAAAATATTATACCACATTACATGAGTTTTAGTGAGTTTGGCTCCTTAGATTCTGAAGGTTGTGTTAGGTTGCGAGGTTTTCTCCATTATTAGATGGACAGAAGTTCTGATTCGGTTTCCATCTTTCCACATTTAGTTTCTTTCTCTTACATAAAAGATTCATTTTTTGGAGTGCGTCGCTTGTTGTAATGTGAACAAATAGTGAGGTTTTCAGAGTTGGTCTTAACTCGGCTTCAAAGTTCTCTACAACTTTATCAGCTTTGTTCCTTGATCTTTATGACGCGGTTGGTTCTTTCCTTTCCTCCTACAAACCTTGAATAACTCCAAGTAGGACTTGGTTGCCCTTTTATTTTGTCAGATCAAAATGGATAGTGTACGTTTTAGCACTTCTTAGATTTTTAACGGCTGCCAGCTTCACTGTTTTTTTATCAATTATTTGTTATCCTCTGTTCCTTTCCATCCACCTCTTCTTCTCCTCCAACTCTTTTCGCCTCCCCCCACCTCTCATGCATTCCCTCTCTCCCTCCTCCATTCTCCGTTTCTCTCTCTCTCTCTCCCCGCTCTCTGTTCTTACCTCCAGCCAGTCGGCATTGACTCGTCGCAGCAGGAAGATCACTTCTCCCCTCTTCAGGTTTAACTCTGCCTTGCCGTTCCCGCGAAAGTCAAACATTGCCTGAGACAAACAAGACGGGGGGGAGGAAAAAAAGAAGATCTAAAAAAATCAAGTGAGTGAGAGAACGAGGAGAGGAACAGAGAGACTCAGAGCGAAGCAGGCGGACTGAGAACCAAGAGTGAGCAATGACGGGTAAGACTTCACACACTTTTTAGTTTCTGGAGAGATGAATTAGTGTTTGTGTGTGAGTTCATGAAGGATGTAAATTATTCTGATTAGAAAGTTGAGGTTTTTGCTCAGAAGGTGGAAAATGATACACAAACACCATGAAAGTTACAATTTCAAAATTAAGGTACGGTAAAATAAGTTGGAAATTTGGAGTTTGACAAATTATTTGAATACCAGTTCAAATATTCTACCCAAGACTGACAGAGAAACAAAAAGCAGCAAGATGACATTTTGGTGTCACCTGGTGATATTTCTTAACTGGAATCTGTTAAGAAATAATCAGCATTCCCAAACAAAAAGAGAAATGTGTCCAGTTAGGAAGCTGAGGCCATCAGAGGTACAATCTGTGACTGAACTGCTACATTTTCATGTAAAAGAAACTGTGTAGGTGAGGAGCAGATATGAAAATGCTGGAAAGCAATAAAAGGCGTTTTGTAAAGGAGGATGAATTCTTAACCTTCCAGGTTGTCATTAGTGTGTGGAATAAAAGCCTGTCAGAGTGAATGTGCATGGAAAGTAGAGCTCATCAGAGTCCATTAACGCGTTTTAGACTAAAAAACAAAGACAAATCCACTCACACAAACTACTTCATTCACCATGCAACTTTTTGGCCACAATTTACCTAAAAATAAACCCTTCTTATGTTCATTTTTGTTTCGAATATCTGCTGAAGTCATGCTAGAAAGACTAAGAGGTAAAAAAAGGAAAGCAAGCAGCAACAATAAAGAGAGAAAAGGCAGAATTACAACCGTGACTAAAAAAAGAACAAGGAGCGGTAAAAGCAGTGGGAGGGAGATGAAGAGGAGGAGGAAGAGGAGGAGGAGGAAGAGAAGTTGGAAGAAGATAGTGGGTAATGAGAAAAGTAAAAGTTAAGCAGAGGTGCAGCCAGCGCTGTAGAGTGTTGATCGATGCTGCTTGTTTTTCTGCTGCTTGTTTCCCACAGAGAAATGATGATGGTGCCATTGGTGTAACAACAATGTTTCTGGTATAAAAGGGAAAAAGGTTATTTTTGTAATTTGCAATATTATTGTGGCTGAAAAGGACAAAATTATGTAAACGGCTCAGCTCAATAGAAATTATGATTAATTGGAAATCAGTTAATCATTTATTTGACTGCAAGTTGCTTTTTACGTGTTGCAAAAATGACATTTTGTAAGTAAATTTCAGTGGGAAACTGACCTTATTTTTAACTTTATGTGCAGTTTGCATCCACTTTTTACAAGTCTGTCTCACCTAAACATGTGTTTTGTCTTTATGTTGGTTTTTCTGCACAGATTTTGTAATTTTACTATACTTAAAAACATTTAAGACATTTGTTTCCTCCTCTCCAGTTTTACAACCTCTAGAATGTCAGATCAGTTTATGGTAACGCTAATTTATTAAAATTACGACCATATTTGTGTTTGCATTAGAATGTTATTTACAGAGAAGTCGATGGTTTTTACACAGGAAATGGATGTAAGAGGTGGAGTGTGACCAATAACCTCCCTGTGTGGCATGTTGACCTGCTTTGACGTCAGTAAGAGGTAGATTTTTCTTTTTGGCCGTATTGAAATTGGCTTATTGTGCAAAATTTCAATGGAAACACTTTATTTGCATCGCACACGTCACATGATCAACAACCAGATGTTGTTACAAAGAAAAAGACGACAGGAAGTGGTGTGAGGATGATGATGTGGCATGATTTTTAGGGACTTATCTCATGAACAAACTTATCCATGGGTGATTTTAATTACGTCTCTTATTTAATGGAACCACAGCAATTGTGAAATTGTGTTTGTTGGTCGTTAGCAGAATATTGACAAAGTTTCGTTCACCATTCGTAATGGAAACGCAGCAAGTGACACTTTGTCTCTGACCCCCACTGACTAGTTTGTATCATTAGATGAAACAAATCCCGTCCTGAATTGGGCTGAAGAGCCACTCGGAAAGGAAGAAGCCATTATTCCAAACACTACATTAAAAGCAGGTTGGAATTTGTAAATGAACTAGAGGACAAAGGTCTTAATGTTTGGAAACACTCCAATGTCAACAATGGAGTCAGCCACCATCCCAAACACCGAGGGTGTTGGTGTCATGTTGTGTGAGAGTTTTGCTGCAGAAGGGACGAATGCACTTCACAAAGCAGATAGCATCAAGAGGAAATATGTGGAAATGTTATAGAAACATTTTAAAATGAGAGACAGAAAGTACAATCATTGACACAAACTGGTCTTCCAAACGGACAGTCACTCGACATATTCAGCCAGAATAGGTACAATACAGCTAATCTGGCTAATTTGGTAGTAACAAAAGCCAGAAAGTACATACTAGAGCCAAATATTTGACAAAATATTGATATATTGTCAGATATACATTGTCAAAATATTGACAAAATATGTCAATATTTTAGAGTGGCTACCTCAAAGTTCCAAAGAAAGTTGAAAATTCTGAGCAACGTGGCCCAAAAACCTGAAACAGTTACACAAGGTCTGTCACAAGGAATGGGAGAAAAGAAATCTCAAATCACAAGAAATCTCAAAATTATTGCGTTGCTTAAAGGACAAGTTACTCTACAATGACACCGACTTAAATTGCAATCATATTGGTAACATAAAAGTAAGCTTTTGAATTTGAAGAAGGTAAAAAAAAAAATAAAATAAAAGTATCACTGAAATGACACAAAATCTTACCAAGTGTTTTCGGTCTCGTTTCTAGAGCAAACATCTCCGCATACACTTGAAATAAGACTAAGATTACTTATCAGTAGTAGTAATAGAAAGACAGTTACTTGCTTTTAGTAAATAATTACTTAACACTAATATAAAAGTATTAGTTCAACTGGCAAATAATTTCACTTAAAAAAAAGACATTTTCCCCATGTTAAAGTGAAATGATCTGCCAATGGAACAAGAACTTCTTCATCAATATTAAGACAAAACTGACCTAAAACAAGCTGTTGTTTTTTTGTTTTTTTTAAAAAAAGCTTTTGTTTAAAGTTACTTGTAAGTTAGTTTTCTCTCATTTCAAGTCTGCGAAGATATTTGAACTAGAAACTAGGCCAAAAATTCTTGGTAAGATTTTCTATTTTTGCTGTGTGATAAACTTTGGTATTCGATAAACAATATAAATGATAATTTAGGCAATCCAAACTGATCCAACCCAGAAACGGTTCAATCTGATGTCAGACATTGAGACAAGAGGTTATGTTTCTTTCCATACATCCAGCTGTAAAACATGTACGTACATAGAGTGGCGTGAATGCACAAGCTTCGAAAATGAATAGCTAAATCCAAAAAGAGAGATTGCATCAGAAATTGGGTCCGACATGTCGACAATTTAAGAAACATTTCTTCAGGACACTCCACATGTTCTCCTGTGTGTCTCATTTACTGGCTACACAGGAGAGGAAGTGTATGTGGATGTGTGTCAAGAGAAAATGAACCACATACTGGTGGCAGATTAATGAAGCTGGGGAAAGAGGGAGCAGCTTGGATTAACAATCCGCTGAGATTACACTCACCCAGAGGACAACACACACACTTGTTCTTGCCGCATGAATCCAGGGCCGCTATTTTTAATAAATGGCTCTTCACACTGTTTTATTACAGTGTGGACCTTCAGGTTGCAGTAATTTGCAGATGATGTGAAAATGTGTTTGAGGCCACCATTTCCAACTTAAACACCAAATACGCTGTGACAAAGCAATTTACCGTCTCCATATGCCTCCTGTCGCTCTACGACCTTATCATCTTTGTTCCATCCTGTTATCCTTTTAAGATTGTTTTTCTGTCATCTCTGTTGTTGTCTTCATCCATAGCAATTGACGGTCTTACAGAAAATTAATTTATATAATAAAACTAAAGAGCAACAAGAAAGAGTAATTGTAAAAAGGTGGTAACAATGCAACAGTATTTTCCTTTAAAGTGTACAATTTCACTTGGAGTCCCAATTGAATAATCAGTTGAGACAAAAATGTTCAGTTTTATGTCCGAAGACATGAAGCTCAAATTACGCAGCTGATTTTCACTATTTGTCATTAGTTTCGATGCAAGTTATCGATTAATGAGTCATTGGTTGATCTTATCCATCAACCAATGATTAATTGGTAAGCGGCCATTTTCTTCAAAACTTTTGTTTTCTCTTGTATCAAGAGGGCCGACTGTCTTTCCATAACATACATACATAACATAACATACATACATACATACATACATACATACTACATACATACATACATACATACATACAACATACATACATACTACATACATACATACATACATACATACATACATACATACACTACAAATACATACATACATACATACATAAATACATACTTATATACATTTTCTTTCCATACATTTTCTTTCCACCATTGTCCTTTAGTGGGTTGGGAGGGTTGCTGGTGCCTCTCCAGCTAACCTTCCTGGCGAGAGGCAGGTTCACCCAGGACAGGTTGCTAGTCTGTCACAGGGCTAAAGGGCAACATGTTTCATAATATGTTGAAGAAGGCCTAAGTGGATGTTATCAGTTAATAAATTATAACTAATTTTAGTCAAATAAACAATTAATCAACAAGTAACCGTAAGTCGATTATCTGTTTGCATCCCTAGTTTAAAGGTTTTACACAGAGTCCCTGTGAAGTTGAGCTCCCTCCTCAATATTTATTATTTATCTTGGAAAATGATCTCCATGTTTTTGAGGCTGATTATTCTTTAAGATAGTTCCACATATTTGTAAATACATATTAAACCACCTCTTTTCCAATTAATATTAATTACAAAATCTGCAAAAAATCTGCAATGCCATATTTACTAGCATTTGCTACATCAAGGTGTTTATCTATCCCGTTTCTGGCAGCAATTTCAAATGTGTTTTCTTCTCGAATTCTGCTTTTCTGTTCGCTTGTGCTCGTTTTCCTCACTGGACAAACCGTGCCTCTGGCTTATCCATACGAAACTCCCGCCAACCGAGAGCAGCTTGTCTCATTGACCTCGTTTAAAGCTCATAGTAGCACAGCTAACAACAATTACTCATCACGCTGTTTGGGGCAAAGCCTGGAATAAATCCTTGTGGAGTGGGAAGTGTTCCAGAGAAGATAGTAATGCTCTGCAGTGACAAATGCCCAGGTTCTCCTGTTATCCATAAGGCTCAGACCAGCCATTGATCATTGCTCAGATAGAGCTTAATAGCTTCTTTCCAGCAGCACTGGGAACACACACATCATAGCCAAAAAATGCACAGAGGATCACTCACTTTTCCAGAGAGAAAAAAGACAGAGCTAAAATAAATGTTGAGTAGGCTGGCAGCTTCATGAGTGGAGTACATCAGTGTTTTACTTCTGTGTGGGAGAGAGGGTAAGAAGACAGAGAGGAGGCAGTGAAATGAAGTTTGGCGATTAAAGACTATTTCAGTATGCAGTAAAGAAAATTTACTCTGTGTGTGTGTGTGTGTGTGTGTGTGTGTGTGTGTGTGTGTGTGTGTGTGTGTGTGTGTGTGTGTGTGTGTGTGTGTGTGTGTGTGGTCGTGTGTGTGTGTACCTATTAGAGTCCCACGGTTTTTGGTGCAGCACAAGGTCAGGAAAGCTAAATGCTTTAGCGAGGGGATAAAGCACGGATAGTTCAAGAGCTTCACTTCACCTGCAGACACGCACTCAGCATGCAGGCTATTAGCCTAGCAGGCCGAGCCACTTACACAAGAGGGAAAGTATACTGAGAGCTCACTGACAGCGCTACAGTAAGGGGAAGGCAAAATGTGCAAAGTTTGTCTCTTCCAGTTTTAAACAAATGTTTATAGTCGTGACTTGAGGAAAAGTGAACCTCCGACAGGTTTTCTACGGTGGCCTTGAAGTTCAAACCATTAAACACGACTACAAATTGAAAAACACAACCGCATTAACCAAGCACAGCTACAAATTAAGAAGACACGACAACATTAGCAAAACGGCAGAGCTAGGTCCCAGTGGGAGACCTCAGACATCTCTGATTGGACGGCACCACTTTTGGCTTCAGAGCTAGAATTTGTTCTGGTTGTTGAAATCATGAATATTAGCAACGTGCTGATGCTAATGTAGCCACTTGGTCTAGTTTCTAATGCAAACATTTTAGTACACTTGAATTAGGACAAAACTAACTTCAAAGTAACTTTTCAGCAATGTGGTTTTGTTTTAATTCAAAAGTTCATGTTGATATTTTGTGTTTTTCCAGTTAACAGCATGATGTTTCTTATAAACGTAAGACATACAAGTATAGTATTTAGTATAGTATAGTATAGTATCTCTGGATTTTCAGTCATTATTTAGTTAAAAGGAAAAAAAACACTTTGAAAACACAAGATTTTTGGCTCAAATGTCCATTTCAAATTGAATTACAGCAAATATGCTGAAAACCAGATTGGCTTAATGCATTTCATTATTCCCAACAAATTAAGACCTTCATGTCTTCAAGAGGACAGTTTCTCAATTTTTACTTTTTAATCAAGTTAACATGTTTTTAAACAAAAAACATTTGTAGTTTTAATAACATTTGGTCGTTCAATGCTCAGTTTGCAGAAGACATGGTTGCTCAACCATTGGACTTTATAAAGCCTGTAAAGCTCCGTCCAGCTGCAGCCTTTTCAAAAACCACAGTAAGGACGCAATCTCAAAAGGAAAATAAATACTTAACCTTGATAAAGCAATCACAAAGATTTAAACACGAAAAAAAAGAGTATATATTTAATCACTTTTTTTTTACATTCAAAAGTTCAAAGCCCGGGCCTTGAAATTAAAAGTTAAAACCAATTAAATAACTTTGTCGTTGAGCTTATATGTGAATTTTATTCAATAATTTAGCAGCAAATGATTGTTTTGATTTGAAAATATTTGGTAACACATTAAATTACCATATTTTCCGCACTATAAGGCCCACCTAAAAACCTTAAATTTCCTCAAAAGCCGACAGTGCGCCTTATAACCCGGTGCGCCTAATATATGGACCAATATTGAGCCACAACAGGTCTAGCAACTACGGTAAGCAGCTGCCGACTTCATTTTCCCCATAGAAGAAGCGCAGTGCATGCTGGGATAGTTGTCAAATAACTGGTTTGTTAATAAAGTTTGACTGACCTATCTACCCATAGACGATGTCTATATATCTACCTACCCACCTAATAATCAGGTCGTCTGCAGGTCATCTAGCATCACGTTCTCCACCAACATGCTGTGCGCGAACGGAGACGGGTGACCATCGTCCGGCCCAGACGCCCCATTCCAGTCGGAAGGCTCTCCTCGCCGACTGGAATCGGACTGTTTTGTTGACATAGATATGTCAACAAAGTAGCTTTAGACATTTATCCGGGGAGCTTCGGCTAGAGTTGCCAAGGGACCAGCACCTATACATTTAAAGCCGTGGGGGTCGGTGGAAGAGAGACAGAGGCTGCGGTGGCAGCGTGTCGGTTGGTCTGTGCTAACCAGAAAGCAGTTGGGCACAATTTTGCAACAGCAAAACCGTGAGTGAAACAATGACTGGTGCAGACTGCTATATAGTACTTGGGGACCAATTTTTTATTATTAGACATCCATATTTGTAGTGAACGGAACAAAATCATGTCCCGTTCAATACCGGACAGGTGACAACGTAACTGTGGCGTGTATTCTATGCTACTTATAATGCGGTGCGCCTTATATATGAAAAAAAAGTTTTAAAATAGGCCATTCATTGAAGGTGCGCCTTATAATCCGGTGCGCCTTATAGTGTGGAAAATACAGTAATATAATTTACAAAATTATGCAAAGTTGGCACTTTTAATGGACTTTTAATTCAACCTTTAGAGCAACTTTGAATTAAAAGTGTTACCAATTTTTTTTCAGTACATAGTTTTAAAAAAAATGTGATTAATTTCAATTTGTTTATTACAGACCCTGGAATTAATTCAAAAAGTTTAACTGAGTCCCGCCACCAAGAAAGACAAACAGATGGTTAATTAGTTAGATAGCTCATTAGTTAAATAGCTCATTAGCTAGATAGCTAGCTAACCAGATAGCCAGCTCATTAGTTAGATATTTCATTAGCTATATAGCTCATTAGCTAGATATCTAGCTAATGATATCTAGCTAGATATAGGTAGGTATACCTATAGGTAGGATAATGAATAATATACCCATACCTATACCTCAGGTATATTAACAAGCATCATCACCATGTCCTCTAGTCTACAGATCCTCTGCAACATGTTTATCTTACCTTTGCTGCAATAGCTTCACAACCAAACTTGTTCAGCTGCTGCATTGAAACAGTTTTAGCGAAGAACAGAACAATAATGACAGATTGCAACGAGGAGACAGCAGAGAGGATTCAGGCTAAGAAGGTTACAAAGTTGCGTAGAGAAAACTTGTGTGAGGGGCAAACAGACAGACAAACCTAGGAGGGGTTTAAGGTGTCATAGAGCTTTGAAGGGCGAATAATGTAGAGGTAATGCAAGGAGATTCAATTAAAACAGGAAGTGAAGCGAGACAGAAACTTTTGATGAGGTCAACAAGGTCACAGTGAAGTGGATGAAGAGAAATGCACTGAAACAACTCAGAATCATAACGTCTGTTTGACACAGGAGTCTAAAAATTTCCACTTATCTTTTCCGCCTGTTATTTTGAGATAATTAGTGTTAAATCTACTGCAGAACTTTTGGAATACATCACATGTAAATGCTATGATTGAAAAGGACCAAAATGAGAAGAAATAGTTAAACATGCTTTTCCTAAAGTGATAAAGCATTTTCTTCATTGAATTCACTTATTTACACAGTATGTTTGTGTGTGCGTGTAACTACTTTCACTGCAAATGCATCATTTTAACCATGTTTATCTTTACACATGGATGACAGTTCACCAAACCAGACTGTCTTAAAGAGTTTTGTTCCTGCCAACCTTTCATAAGAATGCAGACATTGTTTTGTGAAAAAAACAGAGTTCAACAGGCCTGTAAATGTGTCTTTCACACAAGCAGGATTATCATTATTCTTATTATTTCTCCAGGATCGGGGAGATATTAGCTCCCAGTGGAGTGACTCTTCAAACCTAAACTATGATCGGACGGTAAATTATTCTGAGGAATTGGAAGAAAACCTGAGAGAAGCTTTAAACGAGAAAACAAGTCATCCAACATAGAAAGAATTTAGTTAATTTATTACAAGTAGTCAAACTGAGTTCATCCAGGTAAAATATTTGGTTTGTTAAGTTTTCATGTCAAACCATCGTAAATAAATTAAGGCTAGAAAACTTAATTTGATTACATGTAACAAATTAACTCAACTGTTTTAAGTTGGATCTCATTTTCTGTCTTTTTTTCCCAGTTTAAATAAAGCGGCATCGTATGAAAGGTGTCAGTGTTACTGTATGGTTAGTTCTTTTGGCTAAATCATATACATTTTCTATTTTTTTCCCCACATAAAATAAGATTAAGGGTAAATTTAGCTATTTATTAAAATTTTTACTAAAATTTGGGTGTTTATAGCCCTCAGATAAACATCAGATAAAAAAAACCCTGGATTGTCTCTTTGAACATGAAGTAATAAAAGAAAATAATTAACAATGCTATTTAGCTAGAACACCTTCTGCTTTGTTCTGCTACGATTTACTTCATGCATTATTACATTACTACGATCTTTACTTCTAAGATGTGTGGATAAAACCAGCCAGGTTTCAGAGGAACAACATTTAAACAACCTGCAGAAAACACAGAAATCTACTAGATCCTCCAGTAAACATCTTCCTGTTTTACCCAGAATCCTCTCTAGATCAGCTGTTTCTACAGCATCTAGCTTTACAAGCAAACTCAAACTATATTTACACTCTTTTCACTTAGGCTTTGGAAACTTTGTTTTATAGAATTAGCCTAATCGACTTTTTAAAAATATTTTTTTTCCTACATGCCCTTTAAAACTTCTGTAGTGCTCAGAGTTTAACTCAGGTAGTGTTAGGACTCTACTGATGTGTGTGTGTGTGTAGGTGTGTGGGTGTGTGTGTGTATCATGAGTTGCACTGAAGCCAACTGAGAGCTGCTAACAGGATAACACAGCATGTTCCTGGGTGATTTTGTGCATTCTACGTGGTTTCTTTAACTACGAGGTTGCAGCTCTGTGGGAGGTGATCGTAGCCAAAGCAACTAAAAAAAAATTTAAAAAAAAAGCAGCTGCATGTACCTCTGCCCTGGGGGAGGAGAAGAGGTCCATCTTTGGTTCTTTTACTGTTTTCCTAGAACACAAAGAGAAACGCAGAAAGAGTCACGCAACTGAACGTCGTCTGCAGAAGAAGACAGAGGTGAAAAACATGCAAACTGAGAGAGCAGGCTTTTCCCAAAATAATGCACAGCTCACAGCAAGAGGACGACTTAATGTGTGTATTTTCGGTCGGGACACCGGAGCGGATTAGACGTTTTGTGCTATTGGTTTTCCTGAAATCTGTCCTGAGAAATTAGATGTGCTGTCATAAGATTTAATTATTTTATTTTCCAAAAATGCAAAAATACCTTACAAGGTGTTTTTTATATGAAATATGTGGATGTCTTAGATTCAAATTTGGCACCAAAATTTCCTCATCATACAAAAACATATAAATTTAACCTCAAATCAATTTTGAAAAAATCACTTAGGTATTAATAGTTTACTACAAGCATAAATATAATCTAATGTTTTTATTCTTTCTTATCCTTTATATGAAAAAAAATGTAAATAGTGTACAGAAATTTCGTAACAAGGTATGTGCAGAATTAATTTTTTTCTTAACATCTAAATGAGTTTAAGAAAATCAAAACTCATAATGTTAATACTTCAATAATTTAATCAAAATCCTCCCATTTAACTGGGTTGCCTGTATTATACAGATAACAAAATTATGTTCTTGTTCAAAAACAAAATTTGTAGAAATCACAGCGACTTCATGCTCCAACAAAAACACCTTGGGATATGATAAAAAAAAATGCATCAGGTTGTTGGAAAAAAAAAAAAAAGCACACTGGTTTAAAAATAAACATCCTATTTACCTCAAGAAGTATCTCTGCTCTGAAGAGTTGACGGGAACGCCGAACGTGAGAAATGGTTTCAAACATAGCAACAGTCTCAGAGTAAGACACTCAAAAGAGGAAACGTCTGTTTCTTGAACGTTTCCAAAAAAAGGTAGATTTTTCTTTGAACTGGTTTAAGGTAGGAACAGGGCAGGAGAAGAAGTCAAAGCTTTGCATAATTTCCTGTTGAGCAAGCCTTCACTTAACTCTGACTGGACCACAAGAACACGAGCCAATGAGAGGCTCTGAGAGCTGTGAGGTAAGAGGAAGGAGATTTTTGTGTAACGTTACGTTGCGTTGTTTCTCTGCTTCTTAGCTCAACGCAGCCAGAAACCGAGAGGAATATGAGAACATGTTGCCTTTGCAGGCCTGTTCATATATATGAACATTCACATTTTGGTCAAATTACAATTCTAATGTATTTTATTAGGATTTTATGAGATAAATCAACACAAACCTGTTGTATACCTGTGAAGTGGCAAGATATAGAGACAGGATTCTCAGTATGTTTACCCCCCAAAAAAGGATTTTATGATGCTCTTTACCCCATCTGACTTAGCCTGAGAAATTCTGAAATAAAATAAAATAAATAATATAATAATTAACATGTGATAAAACAGTTGGAGATTGTTGTTCAGATAAAGGCTATTCTACAAAGTATTAATTAGAAGGATAAAAAATAAAAAGCAAAACCACATTTTAAGGCTACATGTGGGTAAATTAGAGACTTTTTATTCAACCTTTTCCTTCCACTTTACAATTTGACACAATTTCATGTTAGTTTATCAAATAAAATCTTACTAAAATCTTCAGGTTGTGAAAGATACATTTAAGGGGTTGAAATCAACAATGGTTGATTAGTATTTAACACAATCTGTATTTTTTAGTGCTTTTATATTATCTTCAATCCCAGGATACTTTAATTTTCAGGTCATGAAACGTCTATGAGACAAAAATCAGCAACGTAACCGAGACACAGATATGAAAACCTGGAAGTGTACTACATTTAGACAGGAAGTTTATGACTAGAAAGGTCACTGTTGCCACATCGCATACACTGGGAATTATTGTTGTTGAGTTGGGAAAGTACCCACACCTCCAGATTGTGCATTGACTGGTTGACCAAAAGAAACCAGGATCCTGAGTGCAAAACATTCTCATCATGGTATTACTGATTGTGGTGTAATAATCTATTTAGCAAGTATTGAGTGAATTAGTGTCAAGGTAAATTTTATGATAAAATAGAGATTTTCAAATTTGTGGCTATCCAGAAACAATGAAACATTTTTTGAGGTCTTTGATGCCGAATGCTAGCCTCAGTCTCTGGAATTGGGGCCCAAATTCAGAAAAACTAACAAAGAAAAAGACTTTAGACCCTAAACAAGAGCACAAATATACAAATATATAAAATTGAATATAAACATAACATAAAGAATCTTATGTTTAAAAAAACATAACCTGTCTCTAGTTTACAGTAAAATACCAGCAGCAGAATTTTACAGTAAAAATACAATATTAGCTGTGGATTTTTGGATTTTAACATATTTTTTAAACATATTTATATAGTATAAAAACCACAGCTGCCAGTATTTTACCATAAATTAGAGACTTTTTTTAACAGTGTGTCAATTGTTCCAGTCAGACATATGATTAATGAGACTATTAAAGGCAGAGAAGTTTCACTTCCACTGAACTGACTGGAGTCAATATCATTCCAACATCCCTGTGACTCCGTTCGACATCAGACGTTTGGCTAACAGCTGATGACATCCAGCAACATTTACACCATTTATCGTGAACTAACACTCCCCATAGCCTCTTCAACGCTGAAAGCTGTTTTAGTATTTCATAATTCCTTTGGAAATGATCACAGGAACTTCCTCATAGTTTGAATATTTGCTCGGGTTGTTCATTTGTTACACAACAGAGAGCTGATGGGATTCCTAGAGAGCTCTTAAAAAAGCAGGACATATTAAAAAAATTATGGTAGCCTAATTTGTCAGAAATTAACACAAACATATTTTATTCAATTAATGTTTGTCAAGATAGTTACATAAGGGGTCAAAGGTCTGGGTCACTCTTTGTCCTTCGTTCATGTTTAAAAATTGGCTGTTTTATTCAAACATTGTAAATCTAAATCCGGACCATTTTTCAGAGAAACGTGTTCTGTAATGTACTTAACTCTGACCTACACATCTTTAAGCAAAAGCAGGTTGCTAACCAAAAGGGATGAAGCGCCTACAAATACTTAGCAGAAGATACTTTTTCAAAAACTGGTAGTAGAAAGTTGTGGCAAAGACAAACTTTGTTGTCACGTCTCAGCTGAATTTGCTCACAAATACTAAGGGTGAAACATTTGATCAGATTTAAAATAAAATCTCAGCTCCAGCAAACCAATTGCCAAATAAGTGTTACAGTTACTGACTCATATGATCTGGTTAAAATAAAAGAATAAACAGATAAATGTCAATCAGCGTAGAGACCGTAACATTCCCAATCAGAATCCAGCACTGGTGTGTTGACTGTATTATTTGTCAGGCTGCTTTAAACACTGGGAAATGTTCACTGCCCTTTGTTTTAGGCAACACTGTAAGTCTGCTTCAGCAGTGCTTTTATTTTGAAGTGGCCGAGCTTACACTTTGCGAGTGGGTGGACGAAGTCGCCTCAGGGCCCGAGGCGCGTGCTGACTGTCCTGCTCCGTCTGGTAGAAGAACATCCTGAGAGTATCATCAAGTAGCAGCCATGTTGGAAGACCAAGCAGCCTCTGAGGAGAGAGAAGTAAGGATGAGTTGAGGGGGGGACTGGAAGGACGCAGTGCCTCCCTATCCTCAATGATATGACAAGGATAAAGAATAAGGATGGGGAACAGATGAACAATGCATGAACAATGTAACAAACAACAATCATATTAGCTGCTTTTTTGCCACACAAACTGGATTAAGAAAGAACAAATCTCCACACCTCTGGAATAAAGAGTACAGGGACGATGGTTTTCGCAAAAGTGAAAAAATCCCCAATATTTTTTTTTCTTTTGAAATACAAAATAATTATATTATCTCTATATTACTAACATTTTTCTGTTGAAAATGTTTTTGTTATGTTTGTGGCTTAACCCTTGTGTGTGCGAGGACTGAGGCAAACGTAGAGGACTGTGGCAAATGAATACAATTTGCCACAGTTATACAATTATACAAATTACTGGGAGATGTGTTCGACCACATCTCCCAGTAAGGAGAGCTTCCTTCCTGGGTAACGTTTTTGGAGGTTTTCCACCATATGTACTTGGAGGATACCCCAATGCAGGAGCAAAACCCAATGGAGGGAGTATTTATTCCCCAGTGAGAGCTGTAGAGTGTCACTATGAAGAAGCATATCCGGGTTTCTTTACTGTTCTTGTTAACTCTGCATGTCAACTTTGACTAGGCAAACAGGCAGCAGATGGCTAGGTATGTGAATCTGTAGTGACTCCAGGTGTCTTGATGAAGGGAAACCGGAAACAGTACAACACTGAACCATACTGCACTATGTAATTCTTTGGTTGTTTGCCATAAAAGTTAACTGATGCAAAACTATGCTGTTAATATTTTAAGGAAAGAAAAACCTCTTTTTAAAACTCTTGTTGTCTTAGCATGACAATAAAGAGGAGCACAACAAATGTCACAGTCTGACAGCAGGGAAGCAGAGGGTTGTCCCGCCAGACCGTCAGTTCCCAAAACTACACAACAACAAACAAAAACCTTGTACCCTGTTGGACCGCGCACTGAGTAGAAAACTCATGGGGTCCAAATGATGGTCTCTTTAGACCACACTAGGGTTAAAAAAGGAGAGTAGTCAAGGACAGGATTGTAACTATAATTTCTGCCCGGGGTTCAGTAAAACTCACATGGTTTGGCATACCTGAACCATCTTCTGTCAATTAACGTCTGGAGATGCCAGCAAATATTTGAAAGGCTTAACAACAACTGCAGTGATGGGAAAGGGCAAGGACAAGGCAAAGTGTAGCGGTGAGGTGGATGAAAATGGAGGAGATGACGAGAATTACAAGTGCAAGGCAAGCAAAGGCGATAAGAGTGAGAGAGTGAGAGCAACGTAGGTTTAGTAGAACCAGAGTAAAGGAGAGAAGAGAAGAAAGTGAGTGGGAGAAACAGAACCTGATCGTGTTTTTAGCAATGGAGCAACAGCGAAACATGTCAAAAGTCCCACAACTGAAGTCAGTCAGACGTGATGTGGGCACAGGGCAGAGCAAAGAGAAGAGAGCAGAAACGCCTACACATTCAGCTCCATCTCCAAACTACTGCTGAAATATCTGAGTCGGTGCTTATCCACCTACTGCATCGTTCTGCCCACTAAGATGTAGGTTTCTGCATCGCATGGCGCAGAAGACTCTGAGCGCGCCAGCAATTCCTTCTCCTTTGAACTAAACGTAAAAAAGAAGCGCTTTACGTGAAAATCAAATGTGATTACCTTCATGTACGTGTTGAGTTCGGGATCCGGTTTTCTGCAATCTCCTTTTTGTTGCCGATGTAGATTTTTCCTGCAGTCAAAGTTAAAGGTTCACAAAGACATGAGAAGAATTAACAAGATTCTTTCCTTGCAGACGTTGCCTATAGGGGAGCAGAAATTGTTCCACTTCAGGTGTTTTTCTTTATGTTCAAGATTTCACATGACTCAATTTACCACAGGTATCAACTGATGTACTAAGGTCGAATAAACTGTGGATTATTGTCAACATGTTACTGTAAAGATAGTGAGCAGAAGTTATTTTATGGCAGTTTAAAAACGTTTTCGCCTGCTTACAGAATGGGCAGTGATTTATTTTGATGTGTCTTGTCTTGACGTACCGTACAGGAGCGCTGGTTGGCTTCATATGCCAGCTTAGTTTTTCTCTATAAGATAAATATATTACGATGGTATCCTAATTAATTGGTTGACTTTATTAAATCAATTCTGCATCTGATATCAAAGTAGAACGATTCCACTATCGGAGTAGGAACCTACAGCTAGTTTCTAGTTTTTATTGTTCTGTGTGACCCGAGTTGTCCTGAGCTAAAGGTCACAAACTGATGGTTGCACATTATTCTGTAAAAGGGTTTTCTTTTTTTTTGGTAGAATTTATGATTCCTGATTGCAACAAATAGATCAAATAGTTTATGTCCTAAAGTCCAAGTCAGGATTTTATCACTTTAGGATGAGACCATCAAACTACCAACACGATGTTTGACGTTTTGAGTTTGACAAAGTTAAATAGCATTTTGCAGCACAGTGTTGCTTTTTATTATGTTATCCCTACTTCTTGCTGTTGAACAGGGGTCATTTTTATGACTTCACTTATTTCAGAAGTTTTGGTGGTAAATACACTTCATGTGGCTAGCGACATTGCATTGCAATGCATTACATTGCATTACATAGGGCCAGGCTGGTTTGTATTTTTTTTTTACCATTAATCTATGGAATCGCTATTTAAAAACTGCTTTTTGTAATTACTGAGGTCATATTGATTAAATATTAAATCGATCACGATCTGAGACAAAAAAAACAAACAGAAGAAATCTGTTTGAAAACTTGTTTTTCACCAACCAGTATCAGTTTTAGCTATTTGAAGTGTCGTTTTACAGAAATAATATTGTTTTTAAAGTTAAACAGTGATTGAAAGTATCAGCATGCCAACACGCTCCAAGCTAAAATTTAAAATTGTATTTATTTGGAAGATCTCAGCACCATCCTATGAGGTTTACACTTTAATACAAAACATCCATCAGGTTGACTTTTTATCTCTGTATCAAACATCTAAACATCTAACAGGAAGTACTGAGGTGTGTTTTACTCAAACTAAGAACATGACATTTCAGATTCGTCTGAGATTGGCTATAATTCTAGATTGTTCCCCAGATATTCATCCATGTATTGGTGCTGTTCAATTAAATTTAGCCCCAACAGTCCTCATCCACCCCCCTGGTTTTTGGACATGTTGTAATGTTGATCAACCTCTTTCCTCACCAACTGGGAAGTGGGGAAAGAGGAAACAAGCCAACGCAAATTCTGACACGAACGTCTTAATGTGCTTCCCCACTTTAATCAGAGAGGCCTAAACCGACGAGTGAGAGTCTGCACTGTTTTCTTTTAGCCCGTCTTCCCATCAGCCCCTTCTCCCCACTGTCTTCCTTATTCCCTTTCCATCCTGATGAGATCTGGCAGTCCAATTAAACCAGCAGACTCCAAAGTGGCAGCTGCTATATCTGAGTTTGTGGGAAAGTAGAACTTTCTTAATATAGTGAAACACATCATAGCCTTAAGGTTTTTTTTTTTAATGTGCTACATTGTTCCCAATAAAGACGTTTTGACTACGGACTTTCAAAGAACAAATTGGGTTAAAGAAAAAGCTACATTTCAGCGTTCGTCTTGTGGATGTTTTACGGGTCGCGTCCCGATGGGAGGAGAACCCGGGGCGGATCCAGAACCTGACGGAGGGAGTAGATATCTCTTCTGACCCAGAAACGCATCGGGTCAAACCAGGAGGGACTGAAAGCGATGCTGGGTTTTCTTGAAATGTGAACGTTTATGCAAAAAACAGACCGCTTTGTCCAGAAAAAAACATGTTGTCAAGTTGTTTAAGTAAACTACGTTGTTTTTGTTAAATGAAGCCTTAAATCAAGATGGATGCCACGTAGACGTTGTTCACCGCATGTCCACGACGTTTATGGGTTTGTAGTCAGTCCATACGCACACCGACCTCCACCCTCCAGATCAATGCTGCCAACTTGAAGTCAACGGCTTCTTATTGGTTCAAATAGTGGCTTCCAGGTAAAAATCAATGTAGACGCTGATGACAAATCCCAGAAAAACAGACTTCTGGAAAAACAAAGAACTGAACAAAGGCAAAGAAAAGACGAAGGCAACATAATGAGGACACGCCGTATCTGATGCCTTTGAAAATTAGAGTGAGTGATGCATCTTTTTTAAAGGTTTATGGTTCCTGATTGCACATCCACACCTCAACAAACAAATCGGACTGAACAGGCAAATGAACAGGATTTAGGTGGACAAAACAGGCCCAGTGTGAACGGACCCCAAAGTCTCCATATATTCTTTTGAATATCACGCACATCCAGTCATTTTTAAGGTGGATGTTATCAAAACCTGGCAACTTTGATCAATTTTTACATTTTATGAAAAGTTGCTAAAAGCAATTTTTGTGGTTCTCCTCGTATGTATTGACAGATTAAAATATTTTGGGGAAAAAAATCTTTACTTAGTGGTAAACAATAAAAATGAAATATTTGTCAGTGTAACACACACTTCTCTGTTTTCCGGTGAAGAAACTTCATGCAGAATTTACAGGAGAAAGTTTTAGGTTGGAGCAGCAGAGGTGGGTGATGCTTTTCTGACAAATTTAGCCACAATTCTTCTTCTTATTTTTTGCTGTTGTAGCTTCTTTCTACAGCAAACAGCCACCCAAGATGGTAAAATGTGAGAGCTTTACGTTTGTCCTGTTTGAAAGATTAAACTTCTAAATCCCAGTCTGGGTTTCAGTTGACGATTTAAATGGATATATTTGATTTACAAATAGTGACACAAAGAGTTAAACACAACTAATGGCTTCATCTGCTTTTAAATTTGCGTTCATCATGTTTTGATGCTGCGGTGAGAAAGACTTTTTATAAATCTATTTGTCTCTGTACACAGAAAGTGTAATGGATAAACATTTTAATGTAAAGGTTAGAGAGCGGCGGGGCTTTAGCAGCGAGGCGAAGCGGCTCGAAGCGTTTCCTCTTTGAAAATCGCAACGGTGAAACCAGAAATTAGAGCCACCACGCTGATTACACTTCTTTTCTTCTCCACACAAACAGCAGAAAATGTTTTTGTTCCATTAGCTACCGCTAATGGAAAAAACATCTTTTTATTAAATTGTTAGGAATTTTTGCAGTTTTTTTTCTAAAAACGCGTCCATACAGTCAAAGGGATTCAATGAATAATGAAGTAAAATATGTTAAGTTCTCAAACAAATCAAAATAAATGAATCCTGCTGTAAAGAAAAGACCCCTGATAAATAATGATGCTAATTCTTAACTTACAAGGTCAATCATAAGGCGAGTGTGGTGTGTGTGTGTGTGTGTGTGTGTGTGTGTGTGTGTGTGTGTGTGTGTGTGTGTTCTTGTTTTTCCACCCGCGTGGGGACCTTGACCTGACTCTATGCAGCCACATGGGGACCTGTTGACCCGTGGGGACCTCAAATTTGGTCCCCACGGGCACAACCTTATTTTACAGTAGAAAATGGTGTATAAACATGCCTGGTGAAGTTTTCCAGGAAGTCCCCACGAATTCCATTCAAGACAAAATGTGTGTGAGTGTATAAGGGATGCGCCCCTAGTGGTCACACAGAGTATTGCGGTCCCCATTAGGCTAGGTGTTCCGGAACAGTGCGTCACCGTCTGCCACTCTCTAGCTCCCTCTATTGGTTGGTCAGAGGTTTTGCAATTTATTGGTGAAATTAAATTTTAACTTTAAAAATGTAACATTTTTAACTTTATTTCTTACATTGTGTGTTTAATGGAGTATTTTTCATTACATTTATTTTATTGCAATTTAAAGTGAAGTTTACCAGTATTTACTTTTCTTATTTAATTTATTGTAATTAGCTTTGAGCAGCTAAACGCTGTGAATTCCTATTGAAACTCAAGCTAACTGGCAAATCATAGAGGGCCAAAATTCGGTACAGCGGCAGAACAAACTGAAACAAGAAAAAAAAAAGCCTCAAATATTTAGGCATTTTTGACTTTTCATACATGTCGAACTTCAACACACTCCTCCTATGGATTCTGAGCTGTCTTCTTCAGACTTGGTCAATATGCCATGAAGGCAGTGGTTCTTAACCCCAGGGGTTTGATGAGTCAGTCTCAGGGGTTCGGTGGAGCCTCTGCCGCGGAGGTAAAGACACACCTGTGTAAAGTTGTGATGATGTCCTGCTTTGTCATCACTCACTGCAGAATATCACGTTCCATTGCTTAGCCAATCAGTGCTGTGGAGGAGCCCTGATTGAAGAAGCACTTCTTCCTCTCCACTTCTTCAATCATCAAGATTGAAGAAGTGAAGAAGTTCAAATTCAGCATGAATTTGAACTTGTGTCTTTTATTACTTCAGCAAAGCTCACAGTTTTTACCAAATTCTGTAGCTTTCAGTGTACTTCTGAATCTTCTCCATAGTTGCATCTTTTCGGGGTTGCTACTGCCTCTAGTGGCGTGGGGGTGGTAACATAATTACTCAGTCAGCCTCCTGCAGTGATTAACAGGCAGAAGCCGCTGTTGGGGCTGATCTGATTGTTGGTTAAAGGAGTGAAATTGTTTTAGTACCGCAAATTAACGTTTTATTTGAAGTCTGAGATTATTTTTTGTTATTTTTATAAGTAAAAGAAATTCCTTTTGAAATCAGGAAGCGTCTTCGCGAGTGCTTTTTATTGTTTTTGAGTGAGTCACAAACCTCCTCCTGAGAGGAGACTATGGCATTTTTGTTTTCTGTACCTTTGTGATGCAAGAGTGGCCATAACGCAGAGAGAATACCCTCCATGGATAAAAAAAGAGTTGGAAACTAAAATAAAAAAAACTCACACTACAGGTGGTGGCTTGGTGCAGCGATTTCAAGCTCAATACCCAGAAGACAGTGGAGTTAATGATGGACTTTAGGAAAGTCACAGACCCATCATCTCCTCTTGTTCCCAGAGTCCTTTCTATCTCCAATTGGGACTCATTCTGCTTCCTGGACATCACCATCATCCAGAACTTCAAAGTGGGAGCCAACCATCAGCTCCCTTATCATGAAAGTCCAGCACAAGATGTTCTACCTAAAGCAGCTGAGAGAACTCAAACTGCCTATTGAGTGTTGGTGCACTTTAATACAGCCATCATCAAGTCTGTTCTCACCACCTCTATCACTGGGTACAATGGAACCACAACCAAGGACAAACCTAGATTACAACACACAATGATGAAAAGGTGATTGGGTGCAACCTCTGACATTTACATGATCTGTACTCCTCCAGGGATGTAGGTCGTGCAGGTTGGATTGCGGCTAACACTTCTCACCCTGGACACAGTCAGTTTAAGCTCCTCCCCCCAGGCAGAAGACTACTGTCCATCCAGACCAAAACTTCACACCACAAGGACAATTTCTTTACCTCAGCCATTAGACTGTTGAACAATAGATAATTAACTGTCACATAACACACCCACGTTATCCACCTGCTACTCTGCACATGCGTACATATTTTTACTTTTTAGTCATATTTTTTATCAATATATCAAAGCAATTTCCTAATTGAAGCATTTATATATTTATTTATCCACATATAGTTTTCCCCATCTACAATAGACCCTTTTCACAGTGACGTCAGACAATGGTCACCATCACTCCAAACGGTGTATCTTTACTTCCGGGCGATTGTGCCTCAGGAAACCTGACTGAAAAATTCCCGGATACTCATCATCTTAAGGATAAAATAAAAGGTAAGGTTAATAATAACAGCATCTAATTGTTAGATAGCTGTTATTACTCATTGTCAATTCACCATTTTCTGTGTGTATAATAAACAGCCTCCAATCGGAGAGCAAACCAGCTAGCAGCAGCTTTAGCCATAGTTGGGAATATATACATGTAAACACGCTGTCTGTCAGTGCTGTAATGTTAAAAGGTTCACTTTCTGTATTAACTTTATTAAAACAGTATTTACATGTTAGCCTTAATCAGTCAATTTGTCATTCTACAACTGTATTTAAAGAAACCAGCCTCAGATCGGAGAGTAAACCAGCTAGCAGCAACTTTAGCTACAGTTAGGAAACACACACGTAAACCGCTGCCTTTAGTGCTGTGTTAAAAATTTCACAAAAATCCCTTGCATCTTCCAACACTGTTGCTTAGAAAAGTATTTTAAATATTGATTTAAGCACCATCTGCCAAATAATTGACATATTCTGATGAGATTCATAATTTCTCCTTTTGTTTTGTTGTCCGTCTTTCTCAACAGTAGCTGACCTAACAACCTACCATATCTGGGATGGTTTTGTTCCTCTGTCCCTGGGAGGTTCAGTCAATCAGCTGTGGGACATCTGCTGCCTAGTCAAAGTATCATGGGCCTCTTAATTTAAAAGGACATAAACCAGTACAGAGCCTCTCTGCTCCTGCAAGTCACACTGGATGGACACTCACTACTGCTAGCAGCTGTTAGAAATTAAATCTTTGTCTATCTATCCTGTAGTTAATATCTATATGTATCTATTAATAAATGAATTGATGTTGTGTAGAGTTCTGTAAAAAAACATTGTTAATAGCTTCTCTTGCGTAATCTACATATGTGCAACATTTACATTTAAATTGCTTCTTTTTGTAAATTTTACACATCTGGCAACAAAGTATGTGGAAATGCTAAAATTAAAGCTGCCATTGTGGACCAAATACATAAGGTTTGTTTCTTTAAAACATCTATTTATTATATTAAACCCTGTACATGGTTACTACATTACACAAACATAATTACCACAGTTAATTTAAGTCAATGATAGAGAAAAGGTAGTTACAAATCCCGGCATATCAATTTTATTTCATCTGTATGTAACTGTAACTATAAAGTGTAGCATGTTTGAACTTTTAATGCAAAATGCTTGGTTGACAATAAAGAATGGTGGGAGAAGAGGAATAAAGAATCAGCATGCAACTCAAGCATGTTGACCGGCTCACATTTCCTCACATAGTTTTCCTTATGTACTGTAGGCCTCCACCCAATTCCTCTGTAATGGCTGCCATCTCACACACATCCTGAGATTTGACGTCCCCACCTGACCCCTGCCCATCCCCCTCTCTACCTTCCCTCCATGGCCTGGAGGGAAATATGCTGATCCATAAAGTGTAACATGTTTGAACTTTTAATGCAAAATGGCTGACGAGAAATAATGGTGGGAGAAGAGGAATAAAAAATCTGTATGCTAATCAAGCAGGTTGACTGGCTTGATCCTGTTTTCCTGATGTGCTGTCGCCTCTGTCCCCAGTCCCTCTGTAATGGCTGCCATCTCACACACTTCCTGAGATTTGACGTCCCCACGACACCCCCGCCCCTCCCCCCTCAACGTTCCTCCATCCTTGTTCTCAAACTTTGCAGAATTGACTGGTGTTGAACCTACACAATTTTCCATAACAAAGAATAATTTTGTCTCCTGAAGCATTACTGTTGGATATAATAAAATTTAACTTAATAATTTCATAGTTTTAAAGCTTAGTTATAATACGCGGGAGAGACGTGACGCCAAAGTTCAGGCGTCATTAGTTATTAACACAGGGCTGAGCCGTCGACCTCAGATAGCCGCTTTTAGCCACGAAGCAGAAACTCCGGCGTGTGCCGGAGGGAAATCAAGCGCTCCTTTCTGACTACCGCACACGAAGGAGGGAATTCAGATTTTCATCCGAGGAATGACAGCGACTAATGGCAAGGAGCGATCTAAAAATATGGTAAGATTATAGTTATCTTTATGGACTCCTAGTTTTTATCCTTTATATCATTTAGTCAGATTTACTTTTAAATGCTGTTTAAAAGTGATGATCTGTGAAAACTGTTTCTATTGTGCTTCACTTGGATGGCTAGCTTACATTAGCCTAGTACAGCTAATAAGAAGCATGCATGTTTTATTTTTTATTTATTGATGTGCAGTCTTACGAGAAATGAATAAATACAAGTGATATTATGTCATGTTGAAGTGTATGTCAATGTGCATAGTTTCAATGTCATTTAACCTACAGTGAATAGATCAGATTAGGTGAAAATTGATATCAAAGTCCAAAAGTAATTTACTGTGGTCAGTGCCTAACTCCTGTGTGGGTGTCTGATTTTTAACTGTCACATTTGAACACAGCAGAATATTAGCTTTTGGTATAATTGTGACAAATCTGGGTGGATCACTTCATGGTTAGGTTAAATATTAGAGGTGTGCCGATCGATCGGCCGCCGATCACGGCTCCCTGTTGCTGATCACACAAACCGATCATCTACATCTCACTCCGCAGCTGGTCTCCTCCCTCCCCCCCCCCGCGGTGAAGCCAGCGGCTCTGCGTCCAGCCCGCCCAGCAGGTGGCGCAGCTCCAGACATCATGATGCAACCATTTAGTGCTGCTTTCACAATAAAACTGCACTTCCGGTCCATGTTTGAACTACTCAAAATAGGGTTTGCCCGCCGCTGCATTTGCAAACAGAAAATAATATATGCTGAGAAACTAATACAAAATTAAAACTATTATCTCCCTCTCTTTATATATATATATATATATATATATATATATAAGTGGCGGGCCGTGCATTTCATACCGAGGCCTTCAGTCCTGCTCCGTCTGAATCAATCCAACCCTCAATAATAAACAGGTGCGACACGCCTAAAAAAAACATCAAAATGACCTGATAAAATTGCATTATTTAGGAACATAGCAACATTTTACTCACCAAAAATCCTGATTATTTGTACACAAATTCCATCCTCCTTTCTTTCCTCAGTAAGATTTCAATTACTCTTGTGCGTTTCAGTTCCATCAATTAGTCCTTTGCAATCGCCATCGAAGCTAATGCTGAAAGTCGAGCTGCCCTGTCGTAGTTCTGGCATAACTTTTAATTCGCTTAAGGGCTGAGAATGTCCGTTCAACAGAAGCAGTAGACACCGGGATGGTCACCGCCAAACACGCAAAAGCACCTTTGCTTGCAGGTATCCCGCTGTGCCTTGATGCTTGTCGCTGCCTTTGTGAAGCGAGTCAAATTTACACATCCAGTGTGGCTCCAAACACCATGTCAGTCAGTGACGCTCCCAGCTATACAATTTGCAGCGTTTCTCGGAGCTGTGAACTGTAGTCAGTGGACTGAAAGTGGCGGACAAATCCTTTTCCCGGAGGTTCCCAACCTTGCTTAACAATGTCCCTAATGCTATCCTAATGTACGGAAATTTCGCGCATGCGTGTAACGCTGGGGGCAAAAGACATTTTTTACATGTCATCTATAGCTGCATTAACTCAGTGAAACTTCTAAATATAAGCATTAATTTCGTGCTATGATCCACAGTGAAGTGATCTGTATTTGCCAAGCTACACACAGACAACAATGCCACTTCATGTTTTAGGATTTAACACCAAAAAACATTCAAGAATTTTGCACACAGAACAGAACATTTAGTTTGTTGTAGTTCGTTTTAGGCTTAATGTTTTATTAATAAATAATTGCTGTGGTAGATTAGCTACCGCTTCTACTTTACTGAATTATTTAAACATTAACTGTAGCCCACAAAACATACATTTAATTTAAAAACTAAGCAAAAACATAATTATTGCTGTCTTACCTTTATCTATCAATGAAATCCATGCAGCCCTAATTCTGCACAAAAATATCCGTTCATCCAAAGCCAAGTTTATCCTGCATGTCTTTTCTACTCCATTTGAAAATCATAAAACTGTCTTGAAGTAAAACTTTCAGCTCCGTGTTGGTTTTCATTTAGTTATCATCTCCTGCTTCAATTGAAAATCCACTTTAGGAAACAGTTAAAGTGTACATAGTGTTACATAGTGTTAAAGTGTACAAGTTTATACTTGAATTTTTTTGGCAATGTTGAGAAGGTTTTATTTTGACTCTTTACATTATTTAGCCTCTTCAGAGCCTCATATGTTATCAGTCTGTTAAAGATAGTATTATTGATAGCAGTACAATTTGCACAATGCCTGTTTTGTTTAGTTTTCTTCTTTGAAAAAGTTATTAGAAACAAGTTTTTGTCTAAATTAAGGCGAATTCATTGTTCCTTTTTCCACATAATGTAACCGGTAGTGTTTATGATTAAAAAAAATTATTATGTGATCGGTGATCGGCTCTTATGGGTGATCGGTATCCGTATCGGCAGAAAAAAATATATATAGCACAATATATAGCTGATCAGCACATCTCTACTAAATATACAAGTAAGGCTTTTGCTTTATTTGTCCTCCCGCCACCTCTATTAAGTTCTGTGTTTTGATATTATGCAGAATCACCAGTGTACTCTGATGGAGCCTATGCACTTTTGGTGCTGTTAAAATGTGACATATTTGGAATTTCTAAATACCTTTGTAAGTTGAAGTTAACTCTTTAGCTCTGTATTAAATTGTCACAGTTAATTTAGGCATTTTAACTGTTAAACCTGTGAATTTTAGGAGTTGAAAAAGTCACCTGATGAGAGCGTTGGCCCAACACCAACAGAAGTAACTGACAGTGTGATTGTAAGTTTATCTATAAATATCATATTATAACCTAACAAGTATTTGTTTTTTGTTATGTTTTTTTACTGTATCACAATTTTTTCTAATGTTAAGACTCACATTCAGTTTTTCCTGGATTTAAATTTATTTTGTTTTTCTCTAGTATTCAAAAAGAAACTATCCAAGAACTGTTAGTTGCCATATGCCGATGAATTTGTCACTTCTTGGGGATGCTTAAAAATGTTGGAAAAACATTTGAGCTAATAAGCACCAAAAAATTAAAAAGAAATCATAGTAATATTGGGAGTATTTCCTTTTTAATGAATTTTTAAAAACTAGTTCCATATATTTAATTTCTGCTGAGTTGTTTATATGTTTGAGAAATAATCAAGTAATCTCTCTCTTTTTTAATAATTTTAGCTAAACAAACAAATGCTTGGATGGACTGGCGACTCAGAATACTCTCTGTCTAGTTCAGACATCACGGAAGAAGAGTATGTTCCGGATTCTGAAGAATCTGCGGATTCTATGTCAAAAATCGCATAGATGCATTAAAAAGAGAAACTTTCAAGCGTTGATTTTTTTTGGTTTAGTTAGTTAGTTTTGGTTAGTTGGTTTGTTAGTGTCATTACCATGCTGGATCTGTTTAAAGTTTCTGCCAGTTTTGAAGTTAGGGTAGGGTTAGGGTTAGGGTTAGGGTTAGGAAATGTGTTTTTCTGTTACTTTTGGATTTTCTGTGTTTTGCCCTGTTGAATGAATACATTTCATACATGTATGAAATTTAATGAATTAAATAGAATTTAATGTATGAAATGTACAATGAATTGTACTATATATATTTTTTCTCCGACAAGATTCTGGAAATTTTGCAATAAAATGGTTCACATAAAATCTGAAAATGCAGTCCAGTATTGATGGTTGGCTTTAAGCAGGTTACCAGTTACTTAAAAATAACATTAAACCAAAAAAAAAAACTAATATAATGCAGTTTATTGGCTTAAAAGAACTAGGATTGCTCATATTTGACAAACTGTGTTCACAAAAATTACAGTGCCACCTGGTGGTAGTTGGTGATTGACAGGTCCCCACGTGCACCCAAAACCTGACAGATTTTTGATTTTCTAAACTTCATTAATTTTTATGTTAAAGATGCTATTTCATGTTCCAATATTCCTAAAAAAAATCCAAACCTAAAACGGAGTCTTTAGCTCATTTAGAAAGTTGAGTCCCCACGCGTCACCACCCAGTCAGTTGTAAAATGAAGTCCTCACGTTGCATGAAAAACGTGTATGCGTGTGTGTGTGTGTGTGTGTGTTCTTGACTCATATTCTGGGAAAATGTTTCTTTTTTGAGTGTTTTCTGAGAAATCTGCAGTGGGAGGATCGATGATCCCTGGTGTTCTGGACGTTCTGAATTATCCTCACAGAGAATAAAATTCTCTGTGGTGAATACTTTATTACACAAGAACATATTTATCCATTCTTGTGTAATATATTCAATCCTTTATAGCATAGCTGTTACATTACAGTGAACAGACAGTACATTTCTAGGAACTGGTGATCTGATTGGTTGATACTTACATCTAAAACTGATCACAAAGGCCTAAAATTCAGCCACTGTTGCCTTTTGCTCTGCCAGGAGAGAGAACTGACTGACAGGAATCAGGTCACCTTAGTCACCATGTTTAGTCACTTTTCAGACTAAAAAAAAAACATCAATATTGCAAAAAAAAATCAGAATGAATGTTTTAAAGATTGGTGATCGGCCAGAAAACTGCAATCGGTGCTCCAATAATTATCATATCTGAGAGTCTGCTTCGTTATGCACACTAGGTGCAAAAATATCCAAAGGAAATATGAATACATGTCGGCCGTGTTGCACTGCTGGACAGCTAGAAAGCTAAACACGTTTGAAACCCCACAATAAAATATCGCTCTGTATGTACTTACATCGATGACATCACAAGATGCTTTATTACATTATGGTAGATGAGAAATGCAATGTTTGGTTGTTTTATAGCTGGTGTCTGTATGTCGTTTTTATCATGTGAATAACTTTGAACAGTCATGCTGCTGAGATGTGATACACAGATAACATTAACTTAGCTTAGCTTAACATAGTTTAGCTTAGCTTAACATATGTTTTTGCATCCACCTGAATAATGTGTAGTTGCACCACTGCTTATAACCAGATGCCTTGGTAGATTTGATCAGTTCTCAAAATAAATCAAACGCTCACTCTGAACCGCTGTTCTGTAACTGATCTGAACTAAAATTCAGGCTAAAGTTTTTTAGCTTAAAAGATTTCACCCGTTTTTTGTATCGATTCTGTCTGACATGGGAGAAAGAATCCCGACTAGAAAATAACCCTTATTTTAGGGATTTCTCAGGGACGCTAGTCTGATTTGACAATAATAAAGACAGAATTATAGCCCATGACAGACACGTATCTGAGCAACGTGGGATGTGACACCCTGATGAGTTGTGTGTCTCTCTATCAGCTGACCTGGAAGAGGAGGCAGGAGGCAGCTGTTGGGTCCGGGCCGGTCCGGGTCGTCAGGGGAGTATTTGCTCTCCAGGGTTTGGTGGAGGCTGAAAAACTCTCTGTAGCGCCGATAGATCAGATATTTACTACCTCCCTTTGTCTTCACCTCCACCACAAACCTCTAGGTGAGAAAAAGAAACAGAAAAACACGTCATTGTGGCACTAAAAACATTTGAAACATTGCATGCAGAGCCAGCCCCAGAATGAAGGAGGCCCTGGGCAGAATCTATTTGGGGCCCCATAAGTTTTCTCATTCTTCAGTTAACCCAACTTTTTTATTTTTGTTTTTGTACAGTTTACTAGAGACCTAAATTTAAATGAAATTTTCTATATTACAGAATTTGTTTGAGACTTATACTAATCATAGAAACGAATAGACTTTAACACAGATACATGGTAGTGAAGGATCACTGGAATCGTTGGGTATTTTCTCCAATTCAAGGGCAGTAAAGTTTTTTTTAAATCATAGAAAATAAAAATAAGATAAAATGGACATACAAAAAACATGCATTGAAGAAATACATTAAACATAGTGTTATAAACAGTTCTATTCTGGTTATAAACAATCTGTTAGGATAATCTTTTTTTCCTTCTTGCTTCTCAAATTGAAAAATAAAATTTCTGGTTTTGTGATTTTTTTCCTCCCGAGTCTTATTGACCATCTTGCGTTTAATACTGCATGAAAATAATATGTAATATTATTAAAACTGCTGTTTGTGCAAACTAATTTCAAAATCTGAAGCCATGTGAAAAGTTATTCAAAATACAAGTTGATTCATTCATTTATATTTTACTTTATCTTATTGTTTCTGGTTATTAAAACAAGTTATATTAACTGCTTATAATTATTACAACCAACAGTAGCATGCAACTTTTACAAGTGTCAGGGATTTAAAAAATGGCTGTTAACGTCCCGTTTAAACTACCCAGGTTTGTTTTCGTGAATGATTTACGACAATAAATCCGTTAAGACTTACAAAGTAATCAATAAAACCTTTTTTCTCCTCAATGTCAGCGATGGTGGCGCTGATGGGGATGTTGTCCGGCAGCTGGTCAAAGTCACTGACAAAATAAAAAGACGTGATCATGTCCATGTTCAGTTCTCCGCTTTGTTTTGTTCTTATTAGAACCCGTTTTATTTGCATCCAAAAAAAAAGGCTGAATTTGAATTAAATTCTTAATCGTTTCCAGCATAAAACAATGCAAACATTGCGCAACTTAACAAAAGAAAAAAGAAAAACTTTTTCGTCACAAACTTTCATTACCTCTTCAGAATTCAGGTGAATTCTCTGTCTGCTTTCACTACCAGTTTTTGCGCAGACTCACCTCTCGTCCCGTAGCTGCTGCGGCAGAGACATGTTTCGATCACAGTTCGGTTCCGGAAACAAGAGGACAAAACTTGGGACTCCGATCCGGAGGAGAAGCGCCTGTTAGGAGAGCTAGAAATGAATAAATCGCTCACAAAGGGCGCAGAGACGCTTCGGGCAGCTGGTGGCTTAAGAGGCGCAATATTGCGGAAACCGCCAAGAGTCAGGAAGCGAAAGTTCCCTAAAAAAAAAAAGATTCATGAGAGGATCCGGTGTTCTGCAGCTACAACTGGCTGGGAGGGCGGGGAAAAATCACCAAACAGTCATTCATAGCGAGGATGTAAATACTGGAGCATGTGAAGAATATCAAACATTTCATTTATTACTCAGTATCAGCTGACGGAGGTTTATTTCTGTTCATTTTGGATTTGACAGCGAACCAAAACGAACAAAATTTAATCTCCCGAAATGAAAGTTCTTATTTTATTTCGAAATGTCATATTATTGTCTTGTCTTGGCTTAAATAATCGCAAGGAGTCCTGAGTTGAAAGTTTTCCAGCAGTCAGTAACCGATAAGCCACTGAAAATATTTCTTAAGAATTTGGCTGTTTACAGAATTAAATATTTAAAGTGAACTGGAAGGAAAATGTGCAGTTGAAAAATTGTTCAAGAGTTTAGAGGAGATCCACAATTGAGTGAGTAGCTGCGTATATTGACCATATAATTGTGTAATTTGACATTTCGAAAATAAATTTGCATAAGAGAAACGAGCCAAATTAGTCAAAGAAAGGTTTTGATGCCAGGATGAGGTGCTTTTGCTTTATTTGTTTTTGGCCTCGAAATTGGTTTATTTTGCAAAACAAGAATGAAAACAACAACCGGATGTTTACTACTGGTGAAAACCACGAAGAAGACGACAGGAAGTGGTTGGAGGGTCGTGGATTATGGTGACTGGATTATGAGTAGTGAGGCAAAAAAAGAAGTAGAAGTAGATGTCGTGTTGTTATAACTACAGATTTCAAAACTAAAGGCAATAGGTTATCTAACAGAACCAAGCTCTAACTTAGTTCTACAGATTGAAACGCTAAAAACACAGGAGTCACTTTTAGGAACTTCTCTATCCAACATCAGTGTTTTCTTGGAAACATGACACACATAATATTTCCACTTTTTTTCCTCCTCATCTGAAGGGAAACACACACACACGCCCACACACATACACACACACGCCCATGCACACACTTCCTGAATCCACTATTTCAATCTGAATTGATACTGTGTTGACCTCTGACCTCTTTTTGTCCCCTGTTGACACCAGAAAAAAACAGAAGACAGCCTGTGAGATTTAAAAGTGAAACAACTGAAATGTGGTGACAATCGGCCCACCAGAATCTCCTGACACTAGATGTCAGCAGAGCTGCTGAAATGCTGAAGGCAGATGTTCAGTAGATCCGGTGGTTTGGCATCTGCTGTGAAACGGTTCCTGATTTTGGTTGCTTGATCTCATTCAGTGACATCAGCTCTGTTAAGACCTAAAAATTGAACTATCAGTGTTTTGTTTTTATAAAGCTGCAGAACGGCAGAACTTCATCACTACCAGCTTGTCTAAACAGACGTGTTCTGGGTGTGCTAACCGGCTCGCTTTCACTTCTTCTTTCTGCCTGACTGACACTTATTTCCACTCACTTTAAAGTCTTAATATTTGTTTAAGAGGCTGATGTCAGAGTGAAGTGTCCAATCATTTATCCTACAAGCAAAAAGTGCTTGTGAGAGAAAAAAATAATAATTAATGCAAATCCCGGATAAGCGGAAGAAAATGGATGGATGGCAAATATTTTCTTGACTGAAGCTGTGAGTGACTGTGACTATCAGAAAAAAACAAACAAACCAACAAGTGCACTGAAATACATCGGTGCATAAAAGTGTGTGTGAGTGTGAATGAAGCGCTTGTTGACTCTGTATCTATTTTCACGATGCTTGAGATGGATGGGCTGAAAGGCTGATCGCATGTCAGGCCATCGCCAGCCATAAATTGCAGAAACATTTTTTGAGGTTCTATTTATCTTCAAGGTCAGGCCAGCTGCTGAAGTCTGTTCTGCTTCTGTGATCTGCTGTGTGTGTGTGTGTGTGTGTGTGTGTGTGTGTGTGTGTGTTTGTGTGTGTGTGTGTGTGTGTGAGAGAGAGAGAATGTAGGGATTGTGAATGGACATTGTGGTGAGTGTGTGTGTTTTCAAAAAATGTCTGCTGGTGAAATCTAATAAGTAATTAAGATGGCACAACACACACACACACACACACACACACACAACAAACACGTATACGGAAAGAGAAGAAGCAAGACTGACAGAAAGCCTCAACAAGCGCCTGGGTTGTGTTGGCCATGTTGACAGCTGGTTTCCATGGGAACACTAGAAGAGCGGCAGGAAGAGGAAGAGCCGAAGATGAGAACTTCTCTGTTCTCTGACGGATGCTGGGGGAGACGTGGGGTAAACATGATGGTTGAATCAAAAACATTCTCAAAATATTTCCAAAACAGTTTGAAATGTTAAACATCAGACAAATGGCGACCATGATAAAGGTAGAAGTGAAAAACCTCTTTCACAATTTTTAAAAACTCTTAAAAATTGTGACGTAAACTCTTAATGATGTAAAATCAACGTTTTTCAGTTTTCCATCACGTCATAAAGTTATTCCCTCATCAAAAATGTACCTGGATTGTTACTTTGTTTCTTTCATGCTTAAATCTCCATGGCGACCATTCAGGGGTGACCTGAACACTTTCTCCCGCAGTCAGGGCCGCGGTCTCCACGGTGAGGTTTTGGCTCAAAGTGGCACTCTCCTACGACTCCCCAACTCAGCTCCTTCAGACTAGCCAGCAGCAATTAGCAAACACCTGGTGGAGCTGAACACCTGAGGTCATTATAGGAGCTCAGTTTATCGCTCCTATGAATGGATGCAAACGGCTTAATGGAGAAACATCGTAGAGAGATAGATGTGTAAAACATTTTTTCCCCTGAGGTTAAAGTTCACACAAATCAAAAAATAATTACATTTGTGAATTATTTTAAACTGCATGCAGTCTGTTAACTGGAGCTCATTACACCAGGCAGAAGGACAACTGGCTGCATTTTGAATAAATAAATCTGATCACCAGCTGACCACTTTCCAACGTTCTCATAAAGACTTGCTGTCATAAACACCAGATTTTAATACATCGGGTGTAAAATTAAAAGTTGGTGTCTTGTTAATTAGCAAGCTGCTTAATTGGCCTAAAAACTTGCATTCCTTAAAAAACATTATCTCCCACATGCCCACCCACACAAATACAGACACGTCAGGACTAAATATAACTCTAATAGCTAATGTAATCAGCTGCGTACTCTTAAACAAATACAAAACTTCCTTCTTCCACTGTTTTCAATATTTTTGTCTGTACTGAACTAATGAGGTTGTGAGTTATTGGCTTAAGATTTACAGCAGCTCTGTATTCGTTAGGGGAAGTGATGAAAGTGCAACATGATGGGATTGTCACTTTACTAAGGAGGCATCATCCTCATCACCTGAGCTATTGTCACTTCTCAAATACTGATAGAAGTCAACTCAGATGCATTCTTTAGTTGTGATTCTGAACAATAAATGAACATCAAGTTGAAACCAGACATTGTGTCTCTGTATAGAACTGAAAATGTGTCATCCTTTTCTCTCACTGTTTGACACTAAATCAGACTAAACCTTTTCCGTGTTAGATTGGGTGGAATTTTTATTTTCTGTTTATGACATGTCATTACATTGTAGAATCAGCTTTGAAGCCTGAATGACGTGAGGACAGGGGTAAAAAATTTTCTTATTGTCCTCCAACAAGCTTTTCTTGAGTTGTCACGTAAAAATTGACCTTTTTGAGATTTACACTGGTTATGTCCTCTCCCACTCAGCTCCTCCAGACTAGCCAGCAGCAATTAGCAAATACCTGGTGGAGCTGTGAGTCTGCTGAGCTCATCATAGGAGCTGCTTCTCAGCGCTTTTAAGAATGTGTGTGAATGGTTTTAAAGAGGAATGTTGATGTGACGTCTTCCTTAAGGAGCAGCGTCGGAACTGACCAAAAATTCAATACGATCCAGTTTTAGACACTGGAAAACATTGT
The DNA here is from genome assembly GCA_033032245.1 of Poecilia picta. Taxonomy (NCBI): domain Eukaryota; kingdom Metazoa; phylum Chordata; class Actinopteri; order Cyprinodontiformes; family Poeciliidae; genus Poecilia; species Poecilia picta. The sequence goes on along the minus strand of CM065353.1, from coordinate 28,103,432 downwards.
TATATTATTTTTAAGTGTATATAATTTTAGCTTCATGCACAAACATGGCAGTGATTTGTCACAGATAAAAGTTGCTGTTTACATCTGTAAAAGTTCGGTTTCCCCTGTTGGAGCGCAGATCTCACAGTCTAAATGCTCCTCTCATCTGTGAGCGCAGAGGCCAGCGGGTTCCCCCTGCATTTATTTTTAGGGCTAATATCTGCTAATCTTTGAGTATAAGCAGACTAGGGATACCCCTCTAATGTCACTAACACAACACACACACACACATGCACGTCTTCACACAGTGTTGGGTCAGGGCTGCTCCTGCCATGGCTGACCTAATGCGCCACCTGTTGCTGAGCAGCACATTGGTCATTAAAAACACATTCAATTCCTTTCAGCCGGTCTCTCGTCCGTCTGTCACTGTTCCTCTCACTTTCTCTCTAATTTTAGTTTGATCTGCCTGTCACACTTTCTATCTTTTATCCCCCAGCAGTGCACTCCCACAGCTCATAATCATTTCTCATTGTCATTTCAGCCTTCAGGGTTATTTTCTTACTTTTTCCCCTTTAAGTTTTCACAATGATCGCCACTTTTATCGTCTTTCGACAGTAGCTTCTTGGCCATGTCGTTTACCCTGACCTATCTGTTGGGCTCTGTTGACCCCGCGCTGCCTTCTTGCCTTGATCCTTTCTCCCCCGCTACAAATCCTCCCAGCATGTTGTCCTCGCCGCCTCGCCCCTCCCATTCACATTTTCTTACAATGCTGCAAAGTGCTGAGGAGCAGTAATTCAATAGACAGGAAACCTAAGAAAGTCCTGGGACAAGAGCCTGGCAGAACCGGGGTTTAGTCCGGGACATAAATAGACATGGACATTTATTATTATATGATTATATGTACAGTTTAGACAATGCTGATTTTACTTTTTGGTATAGAAATGAGGGCATTTTGTCACAAAGGCCTCTGCTAAACATAAAGAGCAAATGGAAAAAATATATTTTTTTATTCCTTGAACTTTTCACCTTTCAGAAAACAAAGCTAATAATTTTTTGCGGGGGATTTTGGTTGATAGACCCCACAGTATGATACTGCCACAACTATTTGTCATGATGGGTTTTCCAAAGCATCTTTTTCCACATTTTTTATTGAAACAGGATTTATTTCAGTAATGGTGGGTTTTTATTTTGCTTCTCTTTCACAAAAGTCAGATCTGTGAAGTGGATAATTACTAGTTCTGTTAATGCCAAGATTAAATTTCACACACTGGTAATCCATTTTCTGCTCAGGTGACATCTGGGGATAACTGGTTGTACTGCACGTTATTTGGAAATATTTATATACAAAATTTGTGTAGTTGTATTTTTTTTTGTTTAAATCTTGATGTCATACTTCAAAATATACAAAATTTATGATGGACACAGTTTATATGTACCTTTTTGAGTAATTAAACATTTTATCAAGTAAGAATAAAATCAAACCTGATTTAAGTTTCTAATGAGTTTGCAAAACCTTTTCTGCTCAAAAGTCAAGAAAGTCACTTTAACAATAAATAAGTGAATTTTGGATGAACCTTTAACTTTTTAAACCACTAAAGCAATGCTGTCCTAGTTTCTTGCAAATGTTGAGTCAGACTTGAGAAATGCAAGCTGTTGCTCAAACTAAGTGACTAGTTTGTAAATAAAGTCATTCAAACCTGGAAGCTTCTGTAATTTACTGACATTTTGTGACAGTAGACATCTCTGATAACTAGCTTGTATTTTTGTGAAACACAAGTTCAGTACATTTACAGTAATGATTAAAAAACTCACCTTTGGTCCACTATTTTATCTATCTAGGCTTCTTGTCATGTACATATATAGTTGTATGTTTATTGACTCCATTTTGGCTTCATCCTTACTTAACAGCAGTGTAGAGTCAGTGGCGTTTGAGACTGCATACTTGAAGTTGATTTTAAATGTACATGGTTAAAAAAATACAGTGATGTGACAAAGTATTTGTCTGTTTATACTGTCCCTTTAAATGACAAAGAGAAAAACAGGAGCTACTTATTCACAGCCAGGTACATCAGAGCCACACAGGCTGAGCTTTCTTTTTAGTCGCTGTAAGTTTGTCAGGATGAATTCAAGGTAACGTTTGTACTTGATCTTGATCTTAAATCACGGCATAAAAAAATAACATATGTTTTGTTTTGTTATTACTACCAAGGCTATTAAAATTGCTGTAACCTAGGCAACATCCCGTTTATGAGGAACACTTATGACTCAATCCAAATAAATCCCAGCAGACAAAGAGAAAAAAACGACGTTTGTCTCCTTGGTGGAGATGAGGCCCAGCTGAAATAAGATAAAGAGGTATTATTAATAGACCACCAGTGTTTGCGTCATGTCTTGACAAACCCCTCTTCTGAAAATAGAGAGGTGGGGATGAGCCCGGTGCCCGCGGCCAGTGTGTATGTGTTCAGAGGGAGCTATAAAAGTCTTATTGTGTCCTCCGTCCCTCCACTTGTTCATCTTACCCTCCATCTCCAGGCCTTCTGTCTTCTCCCGTCTCCCTCTGTCCATCCATTCATCTATCCATCCATCCATCCATCCATCCATCCATCCAACCATCCATCCATCCATCCATCCATCCATCCATAAATCACCTGTCCTCTTGCTTTCTTTTCCTCTGCAGCTAGCCATCTAGTCATTCAGGTAAGACCCATCATATATTAAATGCAGTAACACAAATGTTTGAAGGTAAAAAGATGAAAAAAAAAAACAGTCAGAAATCGGTAAAGTACCGAGTCGGGATGACGGCCGTCGCAAACAAGGCATGAAACAATAATGATCAACAAAAGCAATGTGGGATACTGCAGCTGATTCAGGTGCTACAAAGTCTGTTAGCATGGCTGATTTAACAACTGTAAGGCAGCACAGCTTAATTGAACCTTAAGTGATTCAAGTGGAGCAGCGCATTGATTACTAGTCTTGAATGAGACACAAATGGAGTCAGGTATCCACAATAGTGGCATCACACCATTCTTCAGTGGAAAAGGACAAATAAGTCTTTTTTAAATCAGCTACTTTAAAATTTTTGTTGAGACTGAATTTGTAAAATTGTTCCGTCAACAACTCATACACGCTGTTGTGTCGGTTTGGTCTTTTCCTGAAAATAAGAACCACCTGTTGCTACGGTGATGTCAGGTGGATGTATTTCTCCAGTGGGTTTTACTTTGGTTCAAAGGTCACCAGTGGAAGGTGTTTCCTCGCAGAGCCATCACACTTGGATCTCGGCATTCAGTGCAGCCGTTCTTTTACGGCGTTTCAACATGAAGGGTCCGCCCTTTTAAAGAAAACTTGCATTTCGCTCATTGTTAGAGTTGCAAAAGTTGGTCCGAGCTGATTTATCTGCAACCTTCGGTCCAGATGAAATGTTCTAGAAGTGTAATGAAAGTTATTTAAATAGGCTAGAACTGGTTTCCTCATGGTGAAAATCTGATCAGGCACTATTTGGGGCAGAATCGTTGGTTGTATTGTTCATTGCAGGAAAAGTTACAGCCTCATCTATGCTGGCAACATTTTTGTAGCTCCAGTGAGGGGAAAGGATGAAGAATGACTGGGGTATTTTATCACAGCAATTGTCTCATTTTGTTAAAGTTAAAAACAACCTGGAAGCAAAAACAAAAGGAGAAAGAACAATTTCTTTAGTGGTCCCCACATGTGGACACTCTCTTTTTTTAATAAACTGTAGTTTCTGTGGAAAGTAATTTAAAATACATCCTAATAAATATGCTTGGTCAATACTTTGTCATTTTTGCATCTCAAAAGGAGCTGGCGTATATCCTCTTTAAGACAAAGGCTGTAGGTTAGCAGTGAGCTAATATTGGATTTCAGCTGCTTGAAGGTTCAGGGTCTTCACTGCTAAATCCTTTAGATGGCTGGCAGGACCGAGCACCAGGCAAGCCAATTGAGCCATTTAACTATGAAGTAATGATTTTGCTATGCAAGTATAATGTGGACTGGAATCCCTTTAGATGCTTTAGGTCAGCTGGTGTTTTCCTCTTTAGCTCAGGGAGAAAAAAATTAAGTTTTTTTTCTAAGAGTAATCAGCAGAAATTGTGTATCTTATTCTAATACACTGTAGTGTAGCTTTTTGTAGCTTGTTTTGACCATTGTAGACAGAAAAAGTACATTTCTGAAAATAAGAACTGAAAACTATTATTTCTTCTAGAAAATATCTGAGATTAATTTAAAAAAATTCTGAGTTTTTCTTCTGTTTTTTGTACTTTTGTTTTTTTGTGTGTGGAACACAAATGGTTTTATTTTGTTTAATATGGTGTAAATTTTGATGTTAATGTTTGATTTCAGAAGTTTGTTCATGTTATATGAACAAATGTTGCATGAACACTTGAACAAATTTACATCTTTAAAGATCAATTTAAAGATGTAAATTGATCTTTATTCACCCATAAGTGAAAAAGAAATGTAAAAGTGGTCAATGTTTTCAGACGCTTAATACAACCAGTTTAGCTTTTAAACTTTTAAGCTTTTAGACGACTCTTCAGGTAAACCTGTTGACTCAACATAAACATTACATGTTAACGCTCCAGAATGTAAAAATCAACAAAATTCATAAGAAACATGATTACGTTTTTATTTTAGCTAGTTTTCCTGCGGACAATTTCAAACATACGAATTAAACGTGTTGTTTTTAATTATTTTTTTCCACAGTTTTCTAACTTTTTTGAGTTGCTGACCACAGAACGTGTCCGATTGTCTTGGAATTTTTTCCAGTGTGTTTACCTTCACAAACCCTGACAGCACATGAAGATCCAGTGTAACCTGACACTGTTTTGGTAAAAGTTCCTTCCAGGTGAAATGAAATGAAGCTTTCGGTTTGAACTGTCTGGTCTACAATGACATTCTATTTAAAAGACATTAGCAAATAATAATTATTACAATTTTCTTTTTAAAAAGCATTGGATTTCTAGACGTGTCCAAATGCACAAATGGATCCCCACTAATTGGCTTTTGGTGCCAAAAGTCAGAAACATGATAGGTGTCAAGAAAGATGAGAACAAGTAAACAGGAGGGAGAGAAAGAGGAAGGCTGTACATTCCTGTGCTTATTCTGTCACTCTGTCATTTGGTCAGGAAGGGGAGACAGTTTGTTGGACTCCAGACAGTCCAGTTTGCAGAGGGACTGTTGACATGTCCCCAACAGAGACACTTGTGTGTGTCAGGCCTAAATATGTTTCCCAAGACTCCATAGTGAGTGAGAAAGCACAGAGACACATGTTTCTGGTCTCTGAGGACATAAAGACTCAGTTGCTTGAGACTGACCGGATAAATTCATCAACATTACCCCGATCAAGAAGCAAGAACTCCCTCTAATGGCTTGTGACACCTATTGACAGCGGACGGTTACTGCAGCGGAATGGAAACACTTGTCGTTTTATTTTTATTTTCAAAACATGGGGAAAGGACGGCGTTCTAACCAACATGTCTCATTTTTGTTGTGTAGAGCTGGAGTGTTCCTTTCTTTCTGTGTCACTTATGCTAAAAACATGCAGAGTTTAGGAAAGTTTTCAAAAATTCAGTCTGAATTATATCCTAGATGTCTTCTCCTCTTCTCTCTCCAGCCGGCAGAATGGTAATGACAGATCTTTTAAAACCTGAGGAGATCAAGAAAGCCCTTGATGCCTTTTCAGGTTTGTTACCGTTTTATTCTCTCCAGATAAAAGTGTTGATCAGAATACTGTTTTAACCCTCCCACGACCTTAAGAAATGGGAACGTTTGAACCCTACAAGCTTTTTATCCTGTGGTGCGGTCTGGCGGGGTTCGCACTGAGCCCGCATGCGCTTTTACAAGTTTTTTTTGTGTGGTTTTGGGAATTGATGGTCTGATGGTCAACCCCACTTTCCTGCTGTGCGACAGTGGCATCTGCTGCGCTTTTTCTGAGCGTCGCTCTAAGATCGCGAGAGGGTTAAAAAGTCTCTTCCAAAGGATGCAGCCAACCCAGACACTCTAAAAACTCAATGTGTCTTTTCCTTCAACTTTCCTAGCGGAAACCTTTGACCCAAAGAAGTTCTTTGAGATGGTGGGAATGAAGGCCATGTCAGCTGAAAACGTCAAGAAGGTCTTCCAGGTTCTGGATGTGGACGGTAGCGGATTCATAGAGGAAGAGGAGCTCAAGTGAGATCCAAACACGAAAATAAGGCTGTTTTGAAATGAGACGCACACGAGATATTACCATGTATTATGCACTTTGTGTGTGATCTTTGTTTGGAATAACGTCTGTTTGCCTCAGGTTCGTGCTGAAGGGATTTTCAAAGGACGGCAGGGACCTGACAGATGCTGAGACAAAAGCGTTCATCACAGCCGCAGACAAAGATGGAGATGGAAAAATTGGCATTGATGGTGAGAAGAGAAAGACGCCACACATTTTATTACTGGGAAAGGAATAGAGTGATACAACAAGGTGGGGTTCTTCAAAGCACAAGAGATTTTTGAAGTGGCTAATGGATTCAGATTTATAATTCAGTTGCAATGAATTATAATGTTCTAAGATTTAAGGCAGCTTCTTAAATCATTCTTGATGAAATGTTTAGAAATCCAACATTATGACGACAAACGGCTGCAAAGGAAGCCACAAAATGTTTTTTTTACATTAAAAGAGAATGTAATAGCACTATATGAAAAACCCCCAATAAAAATACAACAAGAACCAGGTTCAAGCTGTGATCACATGGTTTCATATTTTGGCATCTATGTTGGTCCTACTAAAACTGTGTTTTAGGTTCATAAGGTATATTTTGTAAAATATAACATCCTATCATACACGTAAAGTTCAATGGTTGCTCCACCATGTTGGGCTAAAAGCTCTCTACTCAGTGTGCAGCTTGTTTGGGCCTCCATGTGGTCAAATGGTTCTTAGATGAATCAAACTGCAAACATTCCCAACTCCACTGCCATGTCAGTCACTCCAAACATTCAGCATGGTCAGGCAAGTCGTCAGCGCACAGAGCATCTGCATAGTGCGGCATGAGATTAGATAATGTTACTGCAGGCCATTAGTAAGACATTAAGGATGAGAATTTAGTAGCAGTGATGGCTATTCACGATATATAAATATAGGAAGCCTACATACATGCTAAACGTTTTGATTGTTTTGACATCTCTGCAGAAGCCCAGTGATCCAGTTACAGAAGCTACTGTGTGAAACACAAAGTTTATGCTGGAGTCTTGTTTATTTAAAGACACTCATGTTTGCACATTAGTGAAGTGCTAAACACAAAACTGAATGACAGGAGTATGAAAAGGAAAGCAATTCATTGTTAATCAAATTGTTTCAAAATTGTTTATATCAAAAACCTTTCACTGAATTCCTTTTCTCCCACTACAAAGTATTTTTCTATGATTCTTTGGTTTTCCCTTTTTGGCACTTCAGTTTCCAAAGGGCAATGAAGCATTTAGATTGATTAAAATTAAAGCTGCAAAGCTGTGTGGTGGTTTTAAATATAGTTGGCACAAAGCATGGGCTGGCATGATGTTCTTACAATATGATATCACTGAGTAAATGTCACAGTTCCACTTAATGGAAATATTAAGGCAGATATGTAAGATGAATTGCACAAGATGATCCAACTGCTTTTAGTCAACAAAGAAAATCAACAAATATCCATGCTACTGTTAAATTATTACCTGTTGTGCTTAGGAAACAGCAATAACGTGATAAAAACAATTGGTAAATGGTGTCTAGCTTCCGCTTCATTGCTATTTTATAAAACATTTCCACATCTGAATCTGTCTTTTCTTGTAAGCGATGGAAAAGTGATCCTGCCATCTTTCAGCTAAATTAATATAAGCTCCATACAATCTAAAAACTCTTTTAGAAAACTCCACTGATAACTTTCCCGGTTGCTACGTATAAATGGTAAATGGACTGAACTTATATAGTGCTTTATCTAATCATTTTTTGACCACTCAAAGTGCTTTACACTAGAGCCACATTCACCCATTCACACTCAAACACTCACACCAATACGCAGCTCAGTAGGCAATTTGAGGTTAGGTGCCTTGCTCAGGGGCCCATCGACATGTGGCAGGAGGAAGCTGGAATCGAACCTGCAACCTTCCGATCACAAGACTATCCACAGAGCCACAGTCGCCCACAGTTGTATAGGAATCATTTACTCATGCTCTGCAGTGTGTTGTGTTGGTGCACCAGGGCAGCGGTGCAGGTGACCCATTTCTTGTCTTTCTCTGCATTTTCAGAGTTTGAGGCCTTGGTGCATGAGTAAAAGGGGGGATATCTGAAATTCCCCCCACCCCTGTTCTTCTTCCTCTGTCTCTTCGTTCCCTCATTTGTGAACGCCCTCCTCCACACCCTTCCTGCCTCCCTCCAAAACGAGAGCTCTTACGGAGTCGGGTCAGGCCCGTTCTCTTCAAAACGCTAACAGTGACGGGCTGCCTGGGAGTCACACCGGAGAGAATCACACCGGCAGCGCATCAGTGTCTCCTTCATCATTTTTTTTTTTATAAATATATATATTTGTCTAACTAAACATGCTGTACAGATTTAGGAATCATTACTTACGACAAATGAGGATAGTTTGTGGTATGAAAACGGGTGGTGATAGTGCTGTAGGTGGTGTAGATGTTCAGGACATCCTTTAAGCTCAACTTCTTGTGCATTCTGTCTTCTTCGCTGGTTTTATTTCTGGCTGTTTGTGCATCAGATCACTTTCTTCCCACTGCTCTTCCTCCTCCACCCTCCCTGACCTTCCTCTTCTCTCCTCTGTCCCTTCCTCCATCTCCTCCTCCTCACTTCCAAACTGATCAGATGATGTGGTTAAAAAAAAAGAAAAAAAGAATCGTATGTAAGGAGAACTGTGAAGAAAGAAGACACCAGAATGAAATGATAATAAAAAAACATTTGAGATACCGAGTCTTCACTTGTTGGTGCTCATAAAAGGTAACTGTCAAAAAAAAAGCAAGCAGCTAAAACGTTTTGAAAAGATTCAGTTTATTTTGTTTTGGTTGTATGTGATTTAACAAACTAATACAAATTTTAGATGCAGTGGGATGCAGACTGACTGTGAGGCAGAAGGAATAAAAAAACAGCAAGCAATATTCTCCCATTTAATGAGAAAAAAACCCTGTACTTTTAGACAACAGTAAGTCTAAATGTTTCTCTTACATCTGTACTACAGGAGACAAAAACAAAACAACATAAACTCTTAATTACTACACAGAAACCTGCCAGAGCAGCTTCTCTGGTTTGTGGTTTAAATAATTCAGATAACGCGGCATCGCTTTGCATTTTCTACACCGTGCAAAGCATTTCTCTGTCCACCAGAGTTCAGGGCTTTCACATCGCTGCCTTCATGACCCGATGTCAGAGTTTGAGAAACAGACCTCCGCTCGCGCTGTCAGTGGATCCGAGGAGCGGATCTGTCGTTGGTCGTTGTCGGACGGAGCTTCACGGTGGCGAACGGGTTTGTGCCCCTGAAACGAGAGCGTGATGGAAAATGTTACACAACACCACACGCGCTCAGCTGGCTCCTGCTGGCGCTCGGCGAGGTATTCAAACACGTCCACACGATCCAGGTAAGGAAATCCACACCACGACGATCCGAACACGAGGGGCAGGCGGCCGCGCCATTCGACCTGCTGCAGCCTAAAGTCTGAAATGATCCGTCAGGATTAGGGCTGAGAACCACCGTAAACACAAGCTTTCTTTTATGAGTTGTTGATATTTTGCCAATATTTTTGTTGTTTAGCGAAAGGTGGAGGCCAACTGTAAACTACTCAAAATGAGTATTTGCTTTGATTAGCAAGTCAATTAAAACATGATAAGTGAACACTGATAAACATGAGTAACAGCTACTGATGGTTGAGTTAATTACTCGGAACCTCTAGTTTTTAAGCCTTGAGTTCTTAATGGATTAGATTGGACACCAGAATTTATGGAAACAGAGTTAGATTGTTTTGGTTTTGGATTTTTTTTACAAACAAGACATCCCAGTGCAATCACTCGCTGTGTGCTGCTTTAGTGATGCTTTACTAATTTGGGCTTCCAGTAGCTGGAAATATCACAAAATCAAAGTGTTTTACAGAACATACTATTAGTGTCAATAGTACTCAGCAAATGAACTTTGTGCATCTGGTAACTCTAATTCTAAGTGCTGTAAACAATGATTTTGCCTAAATACAGAACTAATTAAACGGCTGGTGAAGTGCCTTGCAAACAGTGGCACAAAAAGTGAGTCTGCAGTATATGGCATACATGGGTGCTGAGCTAAAGCGGGCGCCAAAGCAATTGGTGGATAGATACTTCTACTCTTCATTTTCTGTGTTTGTATGTATAAATGATGTGATCAATAACAGAGGAACATCTCTAGTTGGCACCCATCAGCTCATTCACCTCTGTAACTATCGCTCCCCCACATACGCCGGGGCACATTTGCTATGTTTTAATCATGTTGTCATTTGACGACAGGGAGCGAAAGACGGGGAGGCAGAAAAAAAAGCTAGAGAGGAAAAAACAAAAGACGGAGACAGATAATGATGTCAAAGGGATGACAAATTTATTTTCAAAGTGGTTGAAAGACAGTAGGTAAGTTATGCTCATGTATGAAGTGGAGAGTTGTAAATATTCAGGTTATGTTAAGTTACTACTAAAATGACAGGTCACTGTTGCAACTGTGAAGAGAAATAAAGGAACTAGTTTGTTTGGAATAAGAAACTCCACTTGCAGTTTGCCACAAGCTTTGTTGGGGACGCACAAAATCTTTAACTCTGACCAGAGGAGGGAATATTGAACTACATTCATTTTTTCACTTCTTTTGTTTCCAACATGACAAATTAACCCAGAAAAAACCCCAATACCAAATGTTTTCTGGTATAGGTTTTGCTTTCAGATATAAATTTACCTTGGAAACAAAGGGTTATCAGGCTGCCCATGTGGAGATAATGCCTAGTAAAAAAACAAAAAAAAACAAAAAAAAAAACAGAGTAAGAATAGAACAGTTCAATTGTAGAAAACCGACAATGTAACTAAAACCACAGTACCTGAACATCAGCTGCCACGTCCCCCTTCCTGTCTGGGACGGGGGAGACGGCTCGAACGTCCACAGAGCTTCTTCGGAGGTTCAAACTCTGCTGAGCAGGCGGAGGTGGAAGTTTTGTCTCCATCACCGGTTCCGTCCGCCTGTCGGGTGCCGGGGAAACCGGCCGGACGTCCATCGACGCCCTGCGGCTGGGTGTCGCCGGGGGCGGGATGTCGCCGTAACCCTTGACCTCTGGCTGTTCGGTGTGAGCGTCGGTGTCCAGAAGATTGTTCATGCTGTGGCTCCTGAGAGAAACGTTGCTGCTTTGAAGGAAGCATGTGTGGAAAAAGAAATATTACATATAGTTGAACTTTTTCCTTGGAGAGAAGGAATATGAGAAAGGTGAGAATGGAAAGAAATTACATTTTTATTTATTTCGAACAAGTAAAATGTCAGAGTAAATATAAAATTATTAGGAAAACAAAAAGTATGTAATAATAATAATCAAACATAAAACAAGAAACCTTTTATATCAAGGAGTAGGATGAAGGCAAAGCTCATTAAATCCTACCCCCAATTGTCTTATCTAATCATATTCCACATTATACATATTTACACACATAATTGAATAAAGATGAAGAGAAGGAGAAAGTATTTGACAGTGGAGTTAAAAATGCATAAAGATGAGGATTGTTGAGAGACAGGAGTTCCCACCTGGCTGATAAAGTGTTGGAGAAATCTTCAGCTGGAACCACATAAGCAGCAGGAAACCAGCCCTGACTGATGAGACACCAAACCAAACAGATCAGGCAAAAGGGGAACAAAATGTACAGAACCTTGCAAGAGTATTCAAACCCATTGGACTTTTTCTTTTTTTTAGTTTTTTTATAATCTTCCTAGTTCTAATAAAAGACTTTGAAACTTTAAAAGAGAATTATTTATTTTACTGTTATAAATTTTATATGGCTTTTTTGTGTTTGTTTTACTTTTTTGTTATTTTATTTGTTATAAATTTAATGTAGTTTTTTCCTTTATTTTTGTTTTTTGACACTTTTTTCATTTTTTTTTCACAGACCTAAATCTGACGCATGTCAGGCACATTTCCAGTCAGCTCCCTTATTTGCATAGTCATGCTCTGATATAATTGCAGCTACACGTGTTTTGGGATATTTATATACTAGTTTAGTGCTTATTACAGGAAAAGCGTCTATGATCAGCTACATTCTAGTCCTTGTGCAGATTGTCAGATTGCAGCTTAAACAGAGTTAATATGCATGTGAATACTATCAAGGCCCTGTTAAGATATTTAATTAAGCTTTTGTGGAGAATGAATTGTGTGCATAACAATGATAAGTCAGGATACTTTCAATAGAAATTATGCCTCTACATTGTGCATTGAGGTTTGAAGAACATTGTTTCACTGTCAAACACAAGAATGAGTCAAAAGGTGAACAGCTACCTTGTCTCTATATCCTTGTACAAAACAGGTTAATTCAATAAACATGAGGATGAACTATAATCAGTCTGTCACTTCTGGATGCGTCTGTCGGCACGCGGATCAATAACGACTCAGCTCACCGCAGGCTGCTGTCTGTGCGTCCATACAACCAGCCGTTCCGCGGCTCCTGGACCAGCACAATGACAGTCTCTCCTCTGTTAAAAGGCAAAAGCTTCGGGTTGGATGAGGAGGGGTGAGACACCAAGGCTCTCATGGGCCTTCCTCCTCCCAAACCCAGAGACTCCCCCACTGAACTGGAGCGAGAGCGACTGGGAAGGGGAGACGGTGCTGGAGAAAGTGAACATCAGGATGAAATCATAAAGTTAGAAAACATAAAGCCTTGAAGGATTTTTGCTACTTTTCTGGGTTGAAATGTCATCCATTAATAATGCACACTAAAATGCAACAGTAGCAGTTCGTATTTCCATCTGTTACCTCTAGATGGCACTCTACCCAGTGCCAACTGCTCCCGCCTGGCCCAGGACATATCCTCCTCCCTGGCCACTGTCTGCAGCAGAGAGCTGACCGAGCCTCGCAGCTTTGCACATGAAGCAAAAAGATTATAAATGAGACGAACTCTGTGTCCAGGCAGGGGGTTTATAGGTAATCAGGAAAAAATCAGATCGTGTTTTAGAGATAAGTTCATAGAAGTTAAATGATGTAGTGTGGGTGCAGGATTTAGTTAGGGAACATGTACCGTTGAAAAACTGCTTTACTTTTTTCAAACCTTTTATGTAAATTACATGAGCTGAATTTGATTCATGATGTTAGGGGAAGTGACTTTTGGAGATTGTGTTCACTTTAATACTGAACTATTTCACAAAGTGATGATATAATTTAGTCCATACCACGGTCTCTTCATCTGCGAGAGTACCTGCTGAATTCCCTGAAATACTTTCACAGTAAGAAACATTTGTTAACAAAATCAAAGGCAGCTGTGACATTTATTTGATTATCAAGAAATTTTAATCCCTGTCCTTCATGTTTCCACTTCTATAAATGTGAAACATCCATCCGTCTATAGATGGATATATCACATACAACCGACTTGTGTGTCAGCAGCTCTGCTTAGAAAAAACCCCCTAATGTCATTCCTGCTGCTAGCTTAATGTTACGGTTAAGTTGCCGTGGTTACATATGTACACAGTGAAAAATGTATTTTTAAGCAACAAGTGAAACTTACAATGAGTGCAAATAATGATACATGATTTATTGTTCAATGAGTTAATAGGCTTAATATTCCTGCGAAACATGCTACTAGCTTATTATCTAATGAGCAACTTTGCTGAGTATTAAGCTAGCAATTGTTTTATCTATAGATCTATCTATCTATCTATCTATCTATCTATCTATCTATCTATCTATCTATCTATCTATCTTAGGAAACTTATTTATCAAAGCAGTATTAACTGTGGTCAATAAAAAATAACTGACATTAAAAAACAATAACGGTGTTAGCACCTGCGCCTCTTGATCTACTTGAGTTGGAGTGCGCGATCTGGACCCCTTGGTCTCGTTCACTTTCTCTTTCCATCCATCTGCCTTTTGCTGGAGGGATCCGCCGGTCTGAAAGCAGATGGGGAAATTGAGCGCCTCATTAAATCACAAAAATAATCAGGGTGAAACAAGATTAGCTCGTAAGCATCAGTAAATTTGAAATTTGCACATCGAGAGTTGGGTTTTATTAGATAAGCAAGCAATTAACATGATATTACATGGCTGGAACAGAAAAAAAGAAAAATCAATGTGTTGGCTGGATTAATAAATTGCAGGAAGGCAGGATGAAAGCAGCAGTACTGAGGCTGCAGCAAAATCTATCTCAAACACGCCTGACTGGCAAAATAAGCATCAGGATCAATAAATTAAAAAACATACACATTACCAACTGGGTTTCTGTCTCAATAAAACATTTTCTGACATGCTATTGAATGAACACAGAAGGGGTAAAATAGATACGGTGCCAGAAGCCTCATGGGGCCTGATGAACCCAAATGGAACATAATGCCAAAGCAGCAGCAGTTCTTCTTAGACTCAAAGAGAACAAAAACAAGTTCAGCCAGAAATTCTTTGGATTCACTTTTCAGGCTGATGACATATCTACAAACCCCATAAAAGAAGCGAGTACCCCCCGATCATTCCCACCGAGGTGAGAAGTCTGCTTGGTATGGCGATATTTTGCTCATGTTTTATCAAAGATTTTGCACCGCTCCATGACCTGACTAATAAAGACACACCATGGCACAGGGGCTCATGCAAGAGAACTGTTTATGGATCCAGGCAAATTACCACACCTCAATCCCCAGTTGGCCTATGATTCATCCTTTATTAACTCGGAAAGAATGGTGAGAGACAGAGTAGGCATGCCCATTCGTAGAGAGATGAAACTCACATGGTCAGAGCAGGTTTCTACGGCCCACTCCCGACTGGCCAGTGTCTGCCAGTGATCATGGAAGAGTACATCCATTGTCCCGTAGTGAAGGTTGTCAGATCTGCTTCAGCTAATACCGATATCCATGTCCTGAACAAGATATTCTCATTGCTTGGGATTCTCAGAGTCCTCAGCACATACAACACACCTCCCTTCAGCAGTGGTCTCTAAATTCCTAACACACATGAGCTGCAAACACAGAAACACAACGCCTTTATGGCCTCAATCAACTTCAACAGCCGAGCCTTTTATGCATACTCTGGGAAAAGCAGTTTGAGTATCAGACAGTCAAAGTATCCATGCTGAACACATTTCTCCACAGGTATCGCTCTACTCCACACAGGGCTACAGAGAGATCACCAGCAGATAATATGAGATACGCACAAAGCCACTGACCCTGTCCCATGCCTGGGGGAATAATAGTGACCACACAATCAGACCAGATAGCAAAGGCAAAAATTAGACTCTAGGCAGACCTGAACCATCGCCCCAAGTCCAGTACACCGTACTGCACTGACAGCCTCAGCACAGCAAGTCACTACAGCAGTGCCACAACCACCACAACTCACATCACTACAGCAGGGGGTGCTGCTGGGAGTACAGGGGGTGACAGCATTGTCACACCCGGTAACAATTGACATTCAATCACAAGGAACTCCTCCTTTTTCCTGAGGATCAACACCAATGGTCAATGCTCAACGCTCAATGTCTTGTCTTAGTCTAGTCTTAGTCTTGCAGGTGATTTAAGTGATGCACTTCATTATAAAACTTAACTAACAATTGGTCCAGGTTTAATTCAAAAGCAATGGACACGGTGATGGAAAAGAAAGGGGAGAGGAGAGAAAAGAAAGGAACACAGGTGGGGCAAAATGTTAAAAGGAAGAGAGGGAGACAGAACTAGAGAAGAGGAAGAAGGATAAAGAGAGTATATGAAAGCACCCTAGGAATCTGCTTCTATCTACACCAGCAGAAAGAGAGAAAGAAAACAGGGAACCAAGAAACCATAGCAGCAAACAACATATGCAATTATAACAACAACGTCACTGAAAAGTAGCATACTAACTAATACAGCACGCTTTTAGTGGAAACTGCAGCCCAAGATAGAGAGTGTCTCTAAACATATAAATGCTTGTTGTATCAGATTTCACCATGTGAATGTTAAATAGTGAGTGTGAGGAAATACACACCTGGAATGAAATGATTTGCTTTATCCGGTCAAACTTATTTGTAGAGCACATTTCAGAAACATGGCAGCTCAAAGTGCTTTACAAGTTAAATTATGTTTTTCAAAGTTCTCAGTGTCTCAAATATGCGTGAAATGTGGGGTGTAAAGTCGAGGTCTTAAATTCTGAAGCCTGGTTATGTTTGCAGACAGATAAATGACACATAAATCTAAACAAATGAAAACAATAAACTATGAATAAAAACACCTGAAATGTACTTACTGCACACTTGAAATAAACCTGCAGCATATTGAGCGGGACGTGGAAGAGCATATATACCTTGTTTATGAGAAACAGCAGGGACTGAGTGAGGCCGCAGTGCTTCTCTGCCAGAAAGCGATACCTTCGTTCCTCCTCCTTCAGGATCTCCTGGTGGCTCTGCCTCAGGTAAACCATGTATTCACTGTTCTCCTACAATAAAAAAATAAAAAAAAGACTCGTAGAAAAATATTTTGACACAAAAAGTGGCACAGAGGTTTCGCTTCGGCACTGTCTCTGTGCATCATAGACGTACCAGAGAGTCTCTGAAGGTTCCTCTTCTAAGCTGCTTTTCCAGAGCTTCGGCCTGGTTTCTCACCTCCATCTCATACACTCTGCGGCTGCCCTGCAGCGAGTTGAACAGTTAAACTCTCCTGAATCTGCCTGATGGCGGTCAATGAGTGACGTTCATGTTCGTGTTGATTAGCTGCTCTTGGCTGTCATTAATCCCAGTGAGGCAGCATGTCACAAGTTTTCCAAACGTAATCAACATTTCTGTAAAACCTTTTCCCTCATTAAGAGTCAGGCAGAATGCAGTGAATGACAAACCAACAATGGAGAGCTAGGTCTGCCATTCTTTTACATGTTTTTTTGTAACTTGATCATAAACAAAAGTTTGATGGTGGTTCTGTTACTTTTTGGGGTTAGATTTAACATTTATCACACATTTACAGAAAACCTGCTGCTGAACCTGGAGGAATCTGGATCATCTAGATAAACCTCGTCTTGTCCAATCTATTCATTTAATGTACATTTAAACACTAACTCTTTCAAAAACATTTCTAATGAAAGTTCCTCATTTTAAAATGTTGTCCTGTCCAGTACGGCCTAGCGGACTCACCTCCATGTACTCCTCGTCCAGTTTGACGTTCTTGTCCATGGCTTGCAGCACCTCTATCTGGAACCACTGAAACTGAAGCAGGAAGAAAAGCAGATCTGCTCAATCTACGTCAGCCATGCTTACAAAGGTTTGTACACCTGCAGGCGTTGGTTTTCCAGTATTTTCAAAAATCTGTTGAATTACCTAATTCTGCAGACACTTTCAAGATGAAGGTTTTTGTTTGTTTGTTTTTTTTTATTTTGATGGAAAATGTACTCACCAACCCTTCCATCTCTGCAGTGAGCCTTCGCTGTGTTTCTGATATCTGGACCAGGACATCGCCTGTTTAATAGAAGAACAGAAAATATCCTGAATATGTGTATTAAAGATTGATTATTTTATTGCTATGACCCTTAAGATCTGCTTAGATTTTTAAGACATTGTTTTTTATAACAACAAATCACTTCCTTCTAGTTGATAGACAGATTTCACCTTCGAGTCATTGAATCTTAATAAAATCTATATAATGAGGTTCACTTAGTGATAAAGTTCCTGCAATAAATGGACTTCTAAATAATATTCTGATTTACTGAAAGGCATGTAGGTTTGACAAAAAAAAAATCTGTATATGAAATAAAAAAATTTTATACTACTACATGCAGGACAACAAATTAGAAATGATGACTGTGTGATTTAAAGACACTTGCTTTTCTCTAAACTGCTGTTTGGTGACACTCTGACTAATCCAATCTGACTGAGCCTGACAAACTTAGCAAACAGGAAGGTACAAAAACTTTAGTATCCACATGTGCAAAATGTTCAAGAATACAAAACCCAAAAACTTGAAGCTATAATTGCAATAAATAAAATTGGTGGTTCTACAAATTATTTACTCAGGGAAATTGAGTACAAACACATCTTTGTAATGTTGGATATACAGCAGTAATTTTTGTTCGTTAGATACAATAAAACAAATTGAAGTTTGTGGTTTTCATTTTGTCTGTATGTAAAGACTAAATAAATGATGTCAACACAATGCCAAGTTCCCAAAGCATTTATAGTCAAGGAACCTCTGCTTTTATAGTAACTGAACAACTGTCTTTATCTATAATTCAAAGGACGCCATAGGGTGTGTGGTGACTGTGGTCCTCTAACTGACCTTAGAAAGCAGAACATTTGTCATGCTGCGCTAACCTTTAAGCAATCAATACAAACAAAGCAGCAACAAAACTACCGTCACTAATAAAACTACTGTAACGGAGCACGGTGTCGTTACCATAGTGCATCTTCATGGGGATAAATGTGATGCATCACGTTAAAATACATCAATTCATTCATTACAAATTAAAACAGACAACCGTCTCACCAAGAGAATGAGAGGAAAGTGTATGCAGTGCCTGGTCCCCCATCTTAGCCAGAGCGCTGAAGTAGGCCTCACTGCAACCGGCCAAGGCTGCAAACACACAGTGAAGCAAACATTTCACACATGAAACAATACAGACAGACATATCGGCTCTTCCGTAACTTCACACATTCTTTTTTTAATTGGATCACCTGGCAGCCCTGTTCTTACTCATTATTAAAATAGACTCTGAAGTGCTGACACCTGATCCGTGCTCCTGGTCTAGGAACAGACTCGTGCCGGAGGGTTTTGTATTACAACACTCCGCCGCGGCTGAAGGCCTGTTCTTGTTTCAAGAGGAGGAAGAGAGGCGCATTAACAATGCATGCCGCTCTCCCAGTTACCTGTGTTTCACTTACGATCCAGATTAAAGGAAGGCCACGAAATTAAATCTAAACTAGCATGTTTGAATAATTCTGGTGCAGAATTAGGTTAAAACCCTGCACCAAGCACGAGTTAACATTTTAAATATATATATATATATATATATATATATATATATATATATATATATATATATATATATATGTATATACAGTATATTTATTATTATTTATTTTTTATTTATTTTTTTTTTTTAAAGCAGATTAGATCTAGTCTATAGAGACTCCATTTGTTGAATTTGTCTGAGGGTCTTTTGGTTTCATTTGATCCCAACTTTCTTAAATTTTGTACCCCAAAACAAAGTAATTCTTATCCATAGACTTAAGCGCTGCATATCTTGTTTATTGAGTTTCTTTAAAGTATTAGGAGAAATCTTAAAAATAAAATGCTAAAATTTTGCGCATAATTTGATTTTATTCTTTAATATTTAAAAAAAGTATTCAAATTAAGCCTGTTTTGCATTCATTGTAGCTCAGATCTTTATTCTGATCAGCTAATTTCAATAAGACATATGAGAGGATGAGCCCTGATATGAAAAAATAAATAAATAAAATAGTAACTATCAGCAGCCTTCTGCTATTGGATAATATTAGAAACAAAGGTCAGCCAGGTTCCACAATTTTCTCCCTGCTTAGTTCTCTAACTTATATGTGACTTATGTGTAAAATGTGATTAACTCTGTATTTTATCATAAATTTCAACTATTTTTTTAAGTTTGTTTTCACAAAACTGGAAATTTAGAGTAAAGCATCACCAAAACATGGACACATATTTATTTCCATGATCAACTCGCTGACCTTGAAAAGCTTTAACGTAGCTGTTTCCAAGAGCAACAAGCTTCTGAAGACCAGGGTTGAAATGCTCCATCAGGCTCTAGAACAAAGAAATATAGTTATGAACCAGAAAGACAAACCAATACTTAGCTGTTATTTCACAAGGGGGGGGGGGGGAATCATAAACTTACCGAGTAGACACTCAAAGTTGATTTGTGCAATTGATCACTGCTGACTCCCGACATAGTGACCAATTCTTTAGGTATGGAAGAACAGAAAAACACCGAAAATACTGTCAGGTGTAAAAAGTCTGCACTCCCATTCAAGTTTGTAAAAAAAATAAAAGTATCTGAAGGCCCTTTCTAGACGTCTACAGAGAAAGTCACTGGAGTTCCACCTCTTTCCTCTGCTGTATAAAGCTGGCAGCACTTTTTTCGGTCCCTTCTTTAGTCATTCAGCGGTGAGCTTCTTAACTGGCCTGTCATTACCTGTTTTTATGGAAAGAGAGAGCGAGCATGTGTGGAGAGGAGAAAAGGGAGGAGGTGGCACCCATATGACTGGATGAAATATTAAACTGAGACCTGAGAGGAGAGGAGAGGAAGGAGAGAGGAGAACGCTCTATGACATATGAATCCACTCACCTGAGGGACGACCTACAGTGGAGCAAAACGAGCCGCCGACACGATGAGGAGGCAGAAGACGAGTAACTCAAACAGTTTCTTGTTAAGACTTTTCTTCAATTGTAACCTGAAATTAGCTTGAATTCACCAAAAACAGACAAGTGGTTTGTAAAATTTAAGAAAATTTTATTTAAGCAACTTATGTTTTCTGTCTTCACTACTGTATGACTATGAAAAACATAATCATTCAATGACATACAAGCAGAAATTAAATTGCAAAATTGTGCTAAAGATTTTGACTGTGATTAAGCAGTATCATCATGACAACGCCTTTATTTTCTCTTCACAATATCAACCGATGTTCTTGAAATTTGGCACCTTGGGGTTCATAAAAAGCAGAAAAAAAGTTCTTCCAGACAGGCAAATTTGTTACTTAAAGGTGGATTTTAAAATTAGGATTAGTCATTAGTCAGCAAATCTTGACCATAGCAGTACTTTGTAATAATTAAAATAACAATCAAATCAGACTTAGATGAAAAAAGAAACATCAAATCTGATGTTGCCATGGATACTGTTGTAATAGTAACATTATTGCAATAATTTCAGACAAAGTGGAACTTTTAAAAATGCTCACTATGTCCTATAAAGATAACATCTTTCATAATGTCTTTATTTTTTCCTGTTTATATATTTGATATTTTATGTAAATAACACAAACTAGAGAGCAAAAAGAACAATTTGGCATCCCCTTTTAATGTGTTTCAATTATTTAAAACATAGGATTAGATAATTGAAACACTTCCTTCCTTCAGGCATTAATTAAACATCATAATCCTAAACAAATCTAATGTATTTAATGTATCTAAGATGTATCTAATCTATTTATGTTTTTTTCTGAAGGATGCTATGAGGACAGCACACAAATAAACATGACAAAACCTAAATGAAATTTACTGAAAACATGCAAGTCATGGGAGAAATATCAGCCACAGTTTAAATAGTCATTATTTCAAAACATAAATCTCATCTTAACGACGCAAAATGTACGAGACAAAGACTCGTAAGAACAAAACCCACTAACTTGTTGAGAAAGCAGTATTTTCAATACTGAACCACAATATAGTAATAAAAAAACAATCGGTGGAGAGAGGAAGCAGACAGCAGAGTGCTACCCACAATATGAAAGTTTGATGAGTTGGCACATTGGTGCTGGAGGTCCAGACTTGTCAGATTGCACATTGCACTTGTCAGAGTTTCCAAACAATAACAGAGGCGCAGCTGACAGAGTGATCAAATCTCAGGGGTGTTGTGTGACTTCAGTATGTGGCAGTATTTTGCAACCTACAAATCAGACTGTTACTTCCAGTTCTACCTTATTATAGTGGCTTTATGGCAAAAGGTGTGACAAATACTGATCATAAAAGCATTTCATGGTCAACACTGTGTTCTGTCCATGGATTACGTATATATGATACTGCAACTGCGGGAATTGCAAAATGTAATCCTGATATTATGTTTGGAAATAATATGGGTTGTGTCCTTATGATCTTTTCATTCTCTTATTTCATATCTGTGAGGTCGTCGTAGATTACATCTTCGGCCCCCGGGTCGTCTTTATGTTGCTCTTGGCAGCGACTTACAGTCTCCAGCACGGTTTTCAAACGTCGACTCAGAGCGGCGAGGTGAGGCTCGGACAGCAGCGGGGCCACCTTGTGAAGCGGGTCCTCTGACAGCGACGCCCTCATGACGTCACTAATGTGGTACTGAGGCAGAGACAGGAGATGGAGGCGCAGCCAAGTGGAGCGGCGGATTCTGAGGACGGCACAACAAAAGGGACAAATGAGAGGAGAGTAGTGAGGTTAGATAGGGAAAGAAAACAAACCAGATACTTAATGTTCTACAGTGTTTTCGCCCTTTCAATTTTATTGTGAAACAAAGACTTTAATGAGCTTAGATGTAATTGGATGCATAATTGTAGAGTTGCATGAAAATACATAGCTTTTAAGATTAATCAGAAATAAAAAAATCTGAAAGTGTGGCATGCACTCGTTGCAACTAGCATTTTTACACATCTAGAGACCGACATTGTTGCCTATTCTTCTTCCTTAAAAAAAAAAACAGCCTAAGCACCTGTTAGGTCAGATGGAGAGTGTGTATAACCGGCATTTTTCAAGTCTTAACACAAATTTTGAATTGGATTTTGACAAGAAATTTTTATTCAAAGGGCTGTATTGTATATTTTCCAAGCACAGGGAGCCATTTTGTAGCACAATCAAGTAACTATGTTACCATAAATTGTTATGAAAATTCTTTACATATATCAAATTAATCTGACGTTGCAATTTAACTCCCCAAAATTGGGCTGCTTTCTCTTTTAAGAAGTTCCTGCTCTTTCCAAAACTCTGCCTCCAGGAAGTCGTCACCACAGAAGTCCTCCATAAAACATTTTACAATGTTTTTAGGAGCCTTGCACTGAAAAGTAGTTCCTATGGAGCTCAGCAGTTGTGCAGTCCCACCAGGTGTTTGCTAATTGCTACTCCCACTAGTCTGATGGAGCTGAGTGGGGGAGTGAGGCGGAAGCTCAGCTTGGAGATTGCTGGAAAAAGTCGAGTTAACATAATACCCCCCCAACCCCCATTTGTTCAAACTTAAAAGATTTAATCATTTTCTCTCTTTTCTTGTCATACCTGCAGCACTGTCGTAGTGGGGCTAGAATCGAAGGTTCATCTTTTGAGTGACGCCCAAATCTGAATCCACAAGAAAATAAAAGTAGTAAATGTGAATAAAAATGTTTCTGGCAAAAAAGAAAAAAAAACTGCAAAAAACTGCATTAAAAACCTGTAAAAAGAAACTCACGCTCTCCCATTGTCGAGATGCAGCAGGAAAGTATTGTTGCCAAACTTTTCAAAGGTTTCATAATGATGTCTGTCCAGGTTACCTAGAAAAGAAAAAAGATGGTTTCCATCTTTCTCATTTTACAAAATTAATATACATTGTTTTTCATATAATGTTCTCCTGCTTAAGAAAAGAAACAGCATATTGGTGATTCTTTTAATTATCTACTTATTTACTCATGCACCTTTCAATCATTTCCATAGAGAAATTAACAAAAACTCGACAAAACAACAAGAAAATCCAAGTTTTAACCAAAAAAAATTTATTAGACCCTCCTTTTAAAACGTTACAAAGTTGAAGGAAAATACATAACCGTAGATTTTGACACTTCATAAGTTAAAAGGATTAATCCCATCATGTTAAAGCAGATGTTAGGCGACCTCACTCAGGGACAGAAGTCACAGCGGCTCAGAAGAGTCAGAGTGTGCTCACTAATCTCACCCTTCTCAAGCTACACAAAGCAGGATTGAGCTTGGAACAAAGAGGAACTTTAGTGATTATGTTAACATCGCTCAGTTCCCAGGTCCTGCTGTCTCCCTCCTCGCTCACATAGATGGGACAGTAGTAAACTGGCAAATGCGAGGCAGTCGGCGTGGCTTGAAGATTGCCTACATCTGTTAAAAACGAACTTTTACAAGACAAGGTATCTATTGCAGTTCTTCTGTTCCTGACTTGAGCCTTGACACTGAGAAACGGCATTGCGCACGGCAGAGGGAGACGGCTTCCTGCAGGGCTCCCGTCTCTGGGTCCCACGATGCCCCTATCAGCTGCAAGCCACACAGACGCACGGTGTCCGCACGAAGCAAGACGGGGAACGTGCCCTCAGGCAGAACCTGGGGAGGCAAAAACAACAAACGTTACGCGACCTAGGTGTAAATCCATTGTATTTATTGAAGCAGGAGTTCAGGATTTTTGAAGTGAGGTTCTGTTGAGAGGTCAGGGTTTCTAATGACAGTTTTAACAAATATGGAAAACACTTTTTTTTGATATATAGAAATTACACACTGCAGCTTTAATGTGACATATAACCTGTGACACCTAACTGTATCTTTAACAGTTAAAAACTTGGGAAAAAAATTGTAAAATAAGTAATGAATAAAGTGTGGACATCATTCTATGTTGAAGTGTTCAGAATTAACAACCCGAACGTGTGGCAATACTTTAAAGACAAGAAACTCACTTTAAAAATCCTGCCCTGCATCTGAAACCTTTATCCTCAACCTGAAAATGTAGTATTATATCGCTGACGTATTTGTAATTTTCCAGAGCAGCCACTCGCATCAACGCCAGCAGAAAGCCTCTAGGCTTTTTGAAAGCTGCCAGTTGATAAGCAACTGGTGGATGTGAGGCGCCGTCGTAGCCAAGGTAAGCACTGAGCAGCTTTGCCCTCTCCTCCAACCGAGACAAGTCGGTGAACTTCAACAGGGAGACAGAGAATGCAGTGTACTGGTCAAGCTGGAGCTGTGAGAGGTGCACGGACACCAAATCAATGAGATCATCCCATTCGGCCTGGAGGAAGTCACGGACGGGATTGCGGAAAGCGGTGACCTCTTCTTTAATTCTGCTGTCTTTCTTGCATGTGAGGTAATTCTTCAGATCTTGGAGTCTCTTTTCTGCTATGTCTGTTGGCAGGTTGGCAGTCAGATCTTGAGTAGGGCTGAGGCTCCTCCCTGTCCCCAACGGTGTTTGGGAGTCCTGTAGGAATACGTTTAGATTGTGGCTATTGATTTTGTCAACTTCGGGGGCCACATCGGCACTGAAGCCGAGCATCACCAGGTTGCTGATGGCTAAATCCAGAAAACGTCGATCCAAAACATGAAACAGGCTTGGTAGATCTAAGAAAGGAAGACAATAATATTGTGTTAATGCTGAGCATATTTCCGGAAGTGCAATAGTTTTTACATGTTTACTTCTTGTCTAAGTTATTTAAATAGATTCTTGCAACATTTGACCTGTGCTCATTTATAATACCTTATACGGAGAGGGCTTTGCAAAAGCAATACAACCGCTTGAAATTGTTTTGTCACTTTACAGCCACAAACCTTCATGTCTTTAGGGAAATTTTATGTGACAAAGTAGTAAATGTGTGACCAGCAGGTGGAGATATTTCTAAAAAAACAAAGGCAACAAGATGCACCAGAACACAGATTTAACAGTGCACAATACTTTATTAAACAATTATCTAAAACACTTCCTTTAAAACCAAGGCTTCAGGCCCACCACTCGGTCCCTGGAACCAAAAGGAACACACAAGGAAGAAAGGACAAACAAGGATGGGATTGTTCCAAAAAGATATAAAACTAAACAAACCATGCAAATGCAAATAAATGGGTCAAGAAAAAGAACATGCAACACAAGAAATGAACAAAGCAATCAAAAAGAAAACAAATGAATACTTCAACAAATGATAAAAGAAAATACTTTAAACAATGGAACAAGTCGTTGTCATTCCAGGTGCCTTTCTATTGGGCCGGAGGAGTAATGCCCCGCCCACACGGCCTGCCCAATCCGCAACGGATTCAACAGAAAGCGGCCCAAACAAACAATGGGAAGACAAAACAGCAGAGCGTCCAAAGCGCTGCAGCTCCAAACAATCAGTTGCCCAGGGGTGGAGACACAGCCTAACCCGGGAGGAAGCGGGTCAGCAGGTGAGGACCAGATTGAAGCCGCCCGCCACAGCAACCAGCTGCAGCCGGCAACGCCATCATAGTAACGGATCGCCGACGAGTCAACCAAACCCACAGGCCGACATGTAGCCGCGACCGCAGCAACAGTGGGAGAAACGGACGCGCAAACCCTACAGCGACCCGCCCACCTATAAAGCTGTTCGCTCCGCCCACCAATCAACGGTGCCCGATGCAGAGAGTGTGGGGAGGGTGAAACACCATCCCACCACATTCTACCCCCCGGTATTGCATCGTCGCCCCGACGATGGACCTGCACACTTCAACACCAAGGACTAAAAACGGCAAACCGTTACTGACGGTAAGTCAAAGAACGAACCACCAAAGAACCAAAACGTTCTTTGAAATGAACATAATTCAGCACATACATCAAAATGCCTCATAATGTGGAAGCACTATAGCACAAAATTGACATCCAACTCTAATGGCCAATGTATGGGAGGGAAAACCATTGGCTGCCTGGAGCTGCAACCAATGACATGACTGAAGGCAATCACGGCCAGTGATGCAAAATATCCCTAAAAACAGCTCTCAGTGAACGACACCATAGACCCCGTGTCTAAACAAATCACAGAGATACCGCCCATGACCTTAAAGACTGGAGAAGATGCCAACAATTTTGACGCGGCTGCTAGTGGAGAGCCCGCTATTCGCCCACCTGAGTTGTGACTCAACAGCTCAGTGGGTGCTAGTTTTCTCGTGACCAACTTTAGCTGGGTCATTGCTCTCTGCACTGGTGCGATACTTTAGTTCCTCCCTGGCTTCCCCCTCTAAATGACCAAAGAGAAAGAGAGCCTTGTCTGCTGCCGACAAATGGCGGGCCCAAATACATGATTGGGCCTCGTCAATCCACTCACTGATCCCAATGCCAGTCCTACAACCGAACATGGGACACCGTCGGTCCCTGGGCACAACCACCAAACGCTCAGCAACCACAGCACCAGCAGGCATGACACCACCAGCCACAGCCTGGGAAGCAGAGGCGCCCGGCAAACCCCCAGCCGTCACGTTCTGCTGACCCACTCCATCCACCGGCCGCTGTGTCACCTCCATGCCTGCAGGGGAAGACTACCAAAAAAAAAAAAAAAAACAGAAAAATAAATCCTGAAACCACAGGTAAGTTTTCCTTTGGGTAGCTACTGCTGTTTTGTCTTACCACACCATAAACAGAGTTAAAACCTGAAACGCAACAAAAAAAAAAAAAAAAATCTGTATTCAATGGTGCATCCTGCCAACAACGCCAAGTGTGACCAATGCTCTGGAAAATTACAAATGCAACACACTATGTGTGGCAGAAAACTAACATTAAACAATTACAATGAATTCACCACTACCATAGTGAAACACAGCAGAGGCAGTATCGTGGAGTAGGGCTGCTCTTAAATGCCAGAAATTCAGTTAGTGTTCACAGAATTGGGTACTAAATAGTTACATTTCCTTCAGTAAAGTTTTGGGAAGAATCTTAGTATTTTTACAATGCTGCACTGCTTACTTTTGCTTGAGTAATTACATGATGAAGTATTAATACTAGAGGTGTGCCGATCGATCGGTCACCGATCATAATCGGGCCGATTTTTGTGAAAAATTGCATGATCGGTGATTATTGGCTCTTGTTAGCGATACCGATCACCTGCATCTCATTTCTCAGCCTGCCTGTGCAGCTGGTCTCCTTCCTTCACACTGCGCAGCAACAAATCCTAAGCGATGTGGAACTATGACGCACTGAATGAATGGGGAAGTTTGCATGTTGCAGCGGAAAATTGAAGCAGGTCAAAATGCATCAACACAACGAAGCTAATACGACATAAAAACAATGACATACTTGACGGAGTTTGGCTACATCAAGTCTCACTGTAGTAAAAAAGACATATGGAGGATCAGATAGCAGGTAAAGCAGCGCACAGTTACAAACACTCACCCGGATTAGCATAACGGTCAGAAAGCTAAACAAATAACCCGCAAAATTATTTAAATCTTCAAGACGCTGGTTCTGCTGTTGAACCGCTGCTCTGCTACAGGTAATATTTGACAGACGGAGCCGCTTCTGCTCCACCTGGTAGTGACTCTCACACCGAACCTCTGCTTAAAGCTGCAGCATCTAACTTAAAAAAAGTAAATTTTACATACGTATTAAAACTTTCGCTGTCCTAACCTCAGACAATTAATCTCTGAAAAAATAATCGATCTCCTCCCTGCATGCATAATTACTCCGCTCAGTCAGAAACAGCCAATCAGAACTAGCAGTAATCAGCTAGCCGCCATGCTATCAGGAAGTTTTCATTCAGTAACTCAGGATTGTTTATTGTTATGGATCCTGTATTTGCCTTTGAATGTTAAGATTTATACTTGAATCTTTTGGCAATGTTGAGAGTTTTTATTGTGGCTCTTTGCATTATTTAGCCTCTTCAGAGCCTTCATATGTTATCAGTCTGTTAAAGATAATATTATTGATAGCAGTACAATTTGCACAATGCCTGTTTTGTTTAGTTTTCTTCTTGAAAAAAGTTATTAAAAACAAGTTTTTGTCTAAATTAAGGTGAATTCATGGTTCCTTTTTCCACATAATGTAACGGCAGTGTTAATGATAATAAATAAATAAATAATAATTATGTGATTGGTATCGGTGATCGGCGATCGTCCCTCAGGTGATCTGTATCGCTATCGGCAGAAAAAAACCTGATCAGCACATCCCTAATTGACACTCTGACTTCAGTAAAATTTCTGGATTCTCTACCCACTTTCAGTAACTTCAATGAAAGAAGACATCATTCTTCTTTCATTGAAAGACATGATTCTTTCAACATCGGCTGCAGGTGTGTGTCACCGTGACACACACCTGCAGGTTTTGCATATTGAAAGAATCAATTTGGAAAAGTGTTTCTTTTGCCTTATTTTGTCATTTTGTAATGATGTTATTGATAGAAATTATTTTCATATTGGTGCAACTTGATACAACTTGTTTGTCCAAGTTGTAGCAAAAAAATATGGACAAAAGGAATATGGTCAAAATACTCACTTGCCTAATAATTGTGCACAAAGTGTATAAAAAACACATCCAAAAACACGTTTCGCTATACTTTCGTTTCACACGCTGTGGTCAATCACGTAAAATCACAAAACGCAGCTACATGGATGTGGCAAGCAAAATGTGAACAATTTTGAAAGACTGAAAATACTTTTGCTCAACAGCGAAAGAATATTCAATATTTAAAGTCTATTAACGGCATCTCAATAAGGCAGCATAGTTACCATAATGGGAGCAGCCCTTGATCATTTCTGAAAGGATGTACGGCCCGTTGCCTGAAAGGGACGGCTCTAAAGTGAAGCAACACTTGGCGATACTCTCCACCAGCTCTGAATCTGCAGAGTCTATTATGCGGCCGCCATGAACAACATCGGCTGCAAATACAAGCAACACGTGGTTAAAGTGGGCTCTGACCTAGAGAGACCGCTGTATTCTTCCACTCCTTACCTGCTAGGTAGCGTAAAACGTTCCATTTGTCATGGCACCGACGGGTGAAGTAAATATATGCATCTAATAAAGCAATGAGGTCATCTTGGCACCTTCATGAAAGGTATTAAAAATTTTCATAAATTTGAAATTTGCTTACAAATAAAAAAAAAACTGCACATTTAAAACTGAAAAAATTTGCCATTTTCATTACGATGTGGTTACTTACCAGTGATACGTTCTTCCAAAGCTCAAATATTTATAGGTCTGTCTCTGCATTAGAACTGAGTGAAAGATGGCACAGCGGAGAAGCACCTTCATGTTGTCATCTGCGTCATGTGACCACGACTGATGCTGACTGAATGAGAAAACCTGCCTGAAGGAAATTCTCAGCTCCTCTTTCAGATTTGAGGGGGGTCAAAGCACAGTGGTAGGGCCCCCACTCTCACTGGAACTGTGAACAAAATAAAATGTAAATAAAACTGTACTCCTTATGACAACAAAGCTCTGTTTTAAATAAAACAGTAAGAAATGGCGATCGCTAGTCAACAACAACTTTTACGGAGTTGGAGTGCATAATGTGATGATACAATAAAGAAATATCTGTGGCCAAGTGCCGTGGATGGTTATAGACAAGAATTACTTTGAATGGCAGCTACTGTAATATATTCATAAATAAACAGACCATCATTAAACATATATGAACTATACCTGGTAGAAATTTGGCTGCATCTTCTCGATTTACAAACCACATCCGAAAGCACGGATGAACCACGGGAGTGTCCTCTGGAAGTCATGGAAGCATGTGGATAGAAAAACAGACGGATTAACAAAGGAATTGGCCACAATATCAATGAAATATGTTCTGAATTTACAATAGAACAGAAAGAAATAGAAATAGGCTCAGATGGCAGATATTCACACAATGGAAAAAATAACCTTCACAGTCCATTTTAAGATTAAATTAATTTGTATCAAACAGGGGCAAGCATATATTTACAAATACCGAATAAAAACACACATACACATGTTTTCCTCACTGTCTGAAGTTAAATCAGACCAATTTTATTGGTTTAGAATTACCTAAGTTATTTCTATTTGCTAAATGTCGTAAAACATATTGAGAACATTTATTTAGTTTTTTGCCATCAATAATTTAGAAGGTTTGTTTGAAATGAACAATAATAAAACATTAAGGATGCCACTTGATTCTAGTTTCCACTTTATTACCAAGATTAATGGATTCAATCTATTGTACTTTTGATCTACAGTTCCACATAATGCGACACCAGTTATGGTTCATATCTCTGGCTTTTGTATCATTTATATTCTTACAAACAAAAAAGAGAAGAAAAAGAATATGTGCTAATTATTTAAGGCTGTTTTTTTTGTTGCTGTTTTTTTACTGAAGTCATTCCTACAAGTCTGTATTTATTTCATTTACCATAAGAAATGGAAATGTCACCATCTAAAAATAAAAAATAAAAAAAGAAAGAAAGGGAGAGCGATTATTGTAATCAGCGGGGGATAAAATGGACTGCTGCTGAAACTACTGAATGACTTTACCTCTGAGGGAAGGTGTGAGCTGTCTGAGGCGCACCACCACCTCGCTGTCCCACTTGTCCAACAGGTGACAGTTGTTGAAGACCAGCCAGTGGCCCTCACTGCTGGCTTTGTCCAACATTAAAAGGACCTCTTCTTTATCACACTGTCCCCCAAACGCAATTACTCTCACCTGGGTGAAAACATATGTGAAATAAATTAATTAAAGAAATTACAACTTTATAATGAAGCAGTCACAGTGCCTCGCCAAAGTATTCACACATCCCTTCAACCTTTTTCACATTTGTCACGTTAAGCCATACATTTCGATCCAACGTATTTGGATTTGAAATGATACGACAACACAGAGCAACTCATGAAGGAAGACAGAACACATGATACAGGATGTAACGTTTTTACACGTTAGTCAACACTGTCCCCATGTTGTGACAGTATTATATGAGACAAGTAATCTGTGAAATGATCGAGCTCCTCCCCTTCCTCCCAGAAATGCACCACTATTGCCAAGAAATGCACCACTCCCGGTCGCAAACAACCAATAAGAACCAGGAGGAGGGTTTTATCACTGTCAATCATTTTGTGTATGCACTGCTCATTGTGCTAGAGACAGAGAACCAATTGCCGCCCCAGGAAAACTAGTTATCCGCCATCATCAGTGGCCATGCCAACTAGCCTTAGCATTCATGACAAACTGTCAGGAAGAAGCTATAGCGTAACAGAAAGATGTTGTGCATGTACAAGACCATGACTAACAGTCCTAAAACCTGCCTCCTGCTTCCAACTAGTTGTTAGCACCGGGAGAAAGGAGAGGAGCTCACTTTTTTTCTTAGATTATCTGTCTCATGAAACGTAAAAGTGAAAAAGTGACAGTTTTAACAAATACGTAGAAATATGTTTTTTTTTTTAAAAGTTACACACTAAAGTTTTAAGCCAGAACTACAATGGAATATCTTAAATCAAAGCATATCCACTTTGGGTTCTTAAAAGACCCAGTCAGTTGTTGACTCCAGTTGTTCTTAGTTCAGTGATCATGTTTGCAAAGAACAATTGACAAAAACAATATTAGCCTCTAGTTGTGAAATGCTGATAGTGACAAAAAGCAATAGATGAGATACTGCAACTGCAACAAAAGATGTACATGTAGAATTTCGCTTCTACTTCATATTATGTGCTGCTTTGTGTTGGTCTCTCATAACATATAACAGTGTAGTTTTAGTGTAAATAATGTGAAAAAGTTCAACGTCAGGCAACATGGCTGGAAAACATATCATGATTTAAGGGATCTAGATCAGTCAATATGGATAATTATTGATAAGTTTTTTTTTGTTTTAAAACTCTAAAATGCTGCCAAACTAGTGATGCAACATTTTCAATTGTTTCCACACTTTCCAAGCATTTATCCTGCTTGCCTACATCTCCCAGAATGTGCGGTTCTGGATCGGAGTTCGATGAAATTATTGACAATTATACCAACTGATACCGATCATGCCATTTGTATAGTTATTAATTCATTGCCTAGCCTTTGTTCAAGGGGAATATTTTTTTATCCAAAGGAATTTAATTTATGCAAATAAGAAACTGAAATAATTAATTGTTAAAATAGTTAACTAATTAAATACACAGCTCACCTCTTTTTTTCCATCTTTGTGGGCCAACTGACGTATGAAATTAAGAGGATCAATGCTTATCTTCATATCTCCTTCTGTGCTTGGCACTGTAAAGATGACAGGAGTGTTGAATTTTGACACATATTCTAATAGAACATCTGGGTCCCCAGAGGTTGGAGCTGCTGCCGTTTTTGAAGACAGTAAAAGCAAGCAGGCGTTCATAGCGTCCCCTAGTTTCTTTATGCAGTTGGTGCGGATGGTTTTCCACAGGATAGCCCTCTGCAGCAGTGAAAGGTGAGCGTGAGAGCAACACGGAACGTTCCCTACTATAGTAGAAGAAGTGAAGCACAGATATTCCTGCCACTGTGTGGGAGCATTGCGGAGCGAATCGATTAGCTTGTTGAAACAAGGAATCTTCTCCAACAAGATTAGCTCTGAGTGAACATTTGAAGGTATCCAGCTGGGTAGGTCTAAGGATTTTACTTCAGCATCTCTGTCTGCAATGTCTTTGAGACCCCTGAGGAAGACCACCTTTTCTACCTGAGTGCAAAGCTGGTGGTGCTGGAGTATTTCCAGAGACACCAACAGTTTCAAAATGGTAAAGTGTCTCCTGAACAGACGTGGTCTGTAGTTGTGCAGCAGGTTGTGTGCCATCGTGTTCATAATCTCTGGTAGCATGATCATTCCCACTTTCCCAGTTGGAAACGATGTTACTGCCCTGATCTTTTCGTTGAAAGCCTCTTGCATCACTTTCTGGAATTTTTGCAGGGAAAAGTAATATGCCGGAGAAAGACGGGACACAGACTGGACGGTCTGGTAGAGGGCGGCGCCCAGATTCATTAACAGACGAGGTTCGGCCAACAGGGACTCATGATAGTCCAGCTCTTCTCTTAACTTATACTTCTCATCGTGCAAAGACTCCATTTCTTCGTCATAGACATCCAAACGAGGCAGAAAATTTTGATCTTTGAACAGCGCACAATTACTCTGTAAAATGTAGTCTATTAGTCCTTCCTAGGAGAAGAATTAGAACATTTAGTGCAAATACAAAGTAACAGAATAACAACTCATCAGTATTTAACATGATTGTTTTGCATAATGGTCGTCTTTAAACTAGGGATGCACTGATCCACAGTTTTCACTTTCAACCTAGATATCTGAGGTTTAATATCGGCCGATACAGAAAATCAGTACTGAATTAATTTAAAACGAATTACACTTTAAACAGAGATGTACTGAATTACACATTTGCTAACTATGCACCAGTTCAGCACAACTAAACACACCAATACTTTCAAAACTTGGTCAAATATGTAAAAGCGTCACAACTTTAATTTGTTTAGTCAGTGTACTTAGGAGTAGAACAGCAAATGTGAAATAAATGACAAAGTGAAACTAACAAAACCAATAGGTTAACTATCTTGGTTAAATATGCAAAAAATAAACTCAAAGCAATTAGGAATTCTAAATATAATATAAACTAGACAAAAAATCATGATGCCACTCAGAGCACAAACCAGGGATTCCCCCAATGTAATATAAGCCTGGCAGCCCGCCATGCTTTACTAGGCCCCCCGCCAGACTAAGTGTTAGTGGGTTTGTGTTTTTTTGGGTTTTTTAAGCCAGATTGCAAGCGTCTCTTTTGCTTTGAGCGATTCACTGGCGGAGTAGATGTATTCCTAAAAGTAGGTTTATACTTGATGCATTTAAAGCTGGCAGAGCGGACCAATCACACAGCCGGCACCTTTACGTGTTGTCTCGCTGGTGGACCGTCTCGGCGCCCCAAACAACGGGCTTAGCAAGTTTTCTGGGGGAAACCCTGACACAGCATAGATACATTTTTCAATTTTGGGACTGACACAGATATTAGTGTCAGATCGGTGCATCTCTACTTTAACCTTGATTAAAGCTTGACCTCCAAATAAATAAATAAATAACTTCCAAGTTTAAATTTGTACAATTCCCAATAATCCAATACAACAGAAACACCCAGAAACAAAAAGTCTGCCTAAGTCACCTCGGCTGCATCCAGTTTCTCCTGCAGGAACTGATTGTAATTCTGGAACCGCGAGTGTTGCATCAGCAGCACTTTGCAATCAGACTGCAGCAGCTGTGTCAGCAGCAGCTCCCGGATCTCTTCTGAGCTCAGAGAAAGGTCAACCACAAGCACTTGAGCCAAGATGGACGGATCGATCCCTGGGGAACGGGAGTAAATGAAACCGTGAGTTATTACTTTCAAATGCGCAGGAAGAGGTCATCACCACAAAGTCAACCTGCTTCCTGCTCAGCATCCATGTTGGGTTGTAGCTGTCCTTATAAACTTATAATCCCTTCAAGATTCAGCTATGTTTATAAAAACAGCCCTATGTAAAAGTACTCGCACGTCTTGAGCGTTTTCATGTTTCAATCTTACCTGATAAAATGTGAAACAGCTCAAGAGGTGAATTTAATCCATGTTAGGACACGAATAAACAAGATTCTCGTTAGCATTACTAAACCAGCCATCAAAACAAATGTCTGCACGCTTAGTCTAATATTAATGTAAGGAAGGTGTTCACAATAATCAATTAATCAATTAATTTCAAGATACATAAGATGAGCTAGATAATTTCCATTTTGAGGATTAATATTTTGTAATTTTTTAACAACATTGTAAACAGATTAAAATTTGTTTCTGTTTACAGTTTCTGTAATCCATTTTAATTCAAATGGATTATAGGTTTCAGCTGTTTGTGGTTCTAATTTCTATTTATTGTTTTTGGTTGTCCTGTTTTATTTTGGATATTTAAAATATCTCCCAGTTCCAGTGTTACCAGCTGCTTTTACATCATCAAATTGTGTTAGTCTGTGAGAGGGTGGACTTGCATCATTATTCTATTATCAATATGTTACAGCCTCAAAAAAACCAATATTACCATTTATCGCAATAATTTTTGGGACAATTAATCATCAAGCAAAATTTGTTGTTGTGATAGGCCTAAATGTAAGAAAAAATGCTGGTGTAGATAATATCGACTGAGACACCTGCAGCAGATGTTCTTACCCCTGTTAAGCAGTCTGACAGGTAGAGGTGTGCTGAGGAAGAGGCGGAAATCTGGATGAACAGGTCGAGGAGGCTGCTCTCGTCTATAAAACCAAATTTGACTTGGAGGCACCAGTTTTGCCAGAAACTCAGGATTAGGTTCGGCACGTTCCACATGAGTAACAAGTACATTCAATCCTGAAAAAAAAGAAGGAAAGAAAGGTTTGCGTCAGTATTTGACTTATAAAAACACTTCATTATTTGAATAATAGGTGCTTTATTTGGTTATTCGCATCACCTTTCTCAGCAGCGAGATCCAGCTTCTCATTGAGCTCCGGATCATCAGCACACAGCACCAAATCACACTGTAACTCCCTCTCAAGAGTTGCAGTCTTTCCTGGACAGGAGGTAAGTGACATGTATTGACTTCTAGCACAGATTTGAAGAGGTTTCAAAACAACTTAGAAATGAGACTCAGTGAATTGCATAAGATGTGATGTGAATATTAACCCAACAGACAAACACAGAGCCGTTATTAACTTTGAAGTTATATCATAGCATATCGTTCAGTCCAATTAAGAGTATGTGGCACCACTTGAAAGTCAATTTTCACAAATAGCAAAAATACTGATGTTTGTTGTTGTAAATTGAGAAAGTGTTAGGATGTTCAAATGGTATGAATACTTTTGAAAAGCATTACGTTACCTCCATAAGAAAGAGCAAATAAGATGATCAAAAAATAAATATAGTTAGATTCTTTGAATCAGAAAACATAAAGTGGCAAATCCTTTCTGGTGCTTTGTTCCAATCATAAATATGTAAATGCCATTAAATTAAAATAACTTTGTGCCTAACGACTGTGACTCCTTGCATTAGATCAGTTCAGGTTAAACAGAAATAAGTTCAACACTGAGAGGACCTACCTCTTGTGAACCACTTCTGAGAGCTCAGTTGGAGGTGTTGGTAAGAGTCTGCCAGAAGAGGCCAGCGGAAAATGCAGGCCTCATTGTAGCCCCATAGCAACATCTTCACTCTGAGTCTGGTCGAGAACTCATCCTCAAGCTGACAGTCGTTTATTTCTAAAAGCCAACTCAGAGGCAGCGACAGACTCTCAGTCACGGGGATGGGAAACCCAGGAGGGGCAGTAATGGTTTCTGTGCCTCTGTCAGTAAACGAGGAGCTTCTGATGTCTTTGGGGTTTATGTCAATACGTCGAGTCTGGCAAAGTTCCATCCACTTGTCCTTTAGATCTGACCGTATAGCAGCCCCAAACGGTCCTAAGTATGAGATGGTGGCCGAAAGCATAAGGGCGTCACCAGCTATCTTCTGACGACACGACTCCAATTTCTGAGGTAAAATAAAATAGAAATTTGTTACTGCTCACTAAAGTGCAGTGAAAAATGTTTTGACTCCTTGCAGATTTAATGGATAGTTCAGATCATCAAACTAGTTTTAAGATTAGTGGAAGGTGACCTAAAAAAACAGGAGAAGAGTTTCTATTTTATTTATTTGCGAAATGTTTATATCTGACCCAAAGCTAAATAGTGAATTAACAATGACTGACCACATTTTTCAGTTCAGTCTTATCAGCCACCAAGACACCTAATTCAGGGTTTCAAAGGGTCTCACCGGCTGAAATTTAAAATTTTTTAAGACTATTATGAATAAAATTTAAGATCTATGTCAGGACAGAAATGTATGAAAGTAATGCTTTATTTCCCAGGGGACCAAAACTGTAAAATGTCTATTTAAAAACATGTAGTTAATGTATTTAAGGCCAACATACGTTTTCTTTAATTGATTTAAGACATTTTAAGGACTTAATTTTAGACTTTTTAAGGATGTGGGGACACCCTGTTTGTGAGGATCTGTGTTTTCTGTGTCTTTATTTTGAGGTTTTTCTGTGTTTGGTTCTGTTCCTCTGTGACATCCTGTCCTGATTGATCCCAGCTGTGTCTCGTTCCTGTGATTACCCTCCCTGTGTATTTAGTTCCACCTGTTGTGTGTGTTCTTTGTCGAGTCCTCATCGTCTGTCCTTTCCCAGTGCTGCCTGTGCCTTGAGTTTGTTACCTGGTTTTGCTATTAAATATCATTACATCATGACTACCTGGGCCTACCTGCGTCTTCCTCACCATCTCCACAACCACATCATGACACTGTTACTCACAAAATCAAGTTGTCACACTAAATCTGCCTGGCAACATGAAGCAGGCAAAAAATATGTAAGGGGACAAATGCTCTTCCACTACATGGCAAATAAATGGCAAAAAAATCTGGTGAAATGACTCGTAGAAATTGTGGGTTTAGAAAGCATGTTTGTATCACCTGAAATTCAGCACTCCAGTTTTGGAACAGCATCGCCACACGCATAGAACATGTTCTGGCGGCTTCTTCTTCATCCTCAGCTTTGTACAGCTGGCGTTGGAAGTCCTGCAGCTCATTTCGAATGTTTAGAAGCTTTTTCTCGAAGTTCTCCAAGCGGTCGTTGGTCTCTCTCTCTTGGCACCTCAACGCATGCAGCAGACGCCGTGCAAATCCGGATTTACCTTCGCATCGGTTCTTGAGCAACAGGTTATGTTGCAAAAGGCAGCACTCATACATGATCTGGATCCATCGGCTCAGGGACTCACAGGCCCTGCTGACTTCTCGCACAGCCTCTGGTTCAAACAGAGGACTCTCGATTATCTCTTTAAGCTGTACCAGCTGCTTACCGGTCAGACTGCAGCGGTCAAAGAACACCAGGTCCTGGGTGAAGAAAAAATGACTGTCAAAAGCATTCAACAAAGGTGCAAAAAAACAATTGTTTCATTGGTGTATGAACTGATGATGATAAATGAGCACTGCTTTGATTTGCAATGCATTCTGTGTGATATTAAGAAGGTTTTACTCCGAGACACTTTCCCTTCACACACCTGAAAAAAGTTGGGCTGTCCGAGGAGATGCTTGGCATTCTCCCAGCCTCCCGGACGGTTAAACATCAAACATATAGCGTCCATAATCTTCACCACCCCCTCTGGTGGATCCCTGTAGTGACGCACCTCCTCCACGTCAGCTTGATTCAAGCAATTCAGAATGTCAAGGCCTGCCTGGAAAACTAATTGTATCTTGAAGAAGACAAAGCAAAAAAGAACAACCGTAAATTACTACACGTCCAAAAGTGTTCAACACAAAGCATCCATTACAAAACAAAAGGCATTAATGTAGTTTTGGATAAATGTTATATAGTGTCTTGAAATGGTATTTTCTTACATTTTAAACAAAACATTTTCATGTATATAAAAAGTGAATCTTGTTAGACCGAAATGCATAGCCACGAAAATGGAAAGAAGTTGATATATATTCAGCCAACCTTAGTATCCAGTGCAAGCCATAGCCATTAGAATATGGGTGGGCAATATGATATGTGGTACTATTGTGGTAACAATTAAATTGATGATAAGAACTACTTGTTACTATTTTTTTAGGTAACTGTATGCCTGTGACTGCATGACAGCAATCATCGCCCTACAAGCACAAACACTAGTCTTGAAAAACATTTCCATTTGTAATATGCTTCATTAGGACACAAGTCACATAAAGAATTGTGATTTGTAACTGTATTTAACCATATTTTAAATTTTTGGATATTTGTTGATACACCTTTTGTTGAACGGTGGAGAAAAATAGCAGAATGAATTCCAACAATAACAGCATTTTTAAACATAATTGACTTGAATTTATTGTGGCAACAATCTGTATCACAATAAATGATGAGCGATACAATAAACACCCATCTCTGCTTTAGAATTACTTAAGTTGTAAAGAGAATCAAAAATTGGTACCAATTCAGATGTTCAGTGAAGGCCTGAAAGGTTTATCAGAGAAATGTCCTGAACAACATAGCTATGGAGAAGAAACACATCAGACAGTTCAGAAAGAAAGTTCTGGAGATGTTTAAGGTGGTTTGAAGTTATAGGTAAAGGTATTTTTATTCGTATTGCACATTTTCAGCAACAAGGCAGTTCAAAGTGTTTTACATGAATTAGAAAAAAAATACAAACCAAACAACAAAATCAAAAGAAAGACAGAAAGGTAAGAGTAGCAAAAAAAAGCTAAATGTTGGTTCTACATATTTGATTCTTGTTCTGGGTTACTAAGTACTCCACAATTTGTAAACTAACAAGAGTTTCTCTAGGGTCTTGCTCCAATATTAAAAGTATGAAGCTAAATGTTGGTCTAAACTAATAAGTATTCCAAAATGCATACTCTAACTGGAGTTTATCGATTAGTTTCTCCATGTTTGAAACTGAATTTTCTGGCCTGCATGTACTGTATGTGTGAGGGAAAACGAACAAAGCAAAAGGCGGCTCAACAGAGTATTGACTCAGGTGGGCTGAATACACACCAGACTCTTCAGATCTATATTTATGAAAATGCTGTCATGATAAAACCAAAAAAAAAATTACCACATCTTCAAACTGTGAAATCATGTTCTCTAAGTGACCCAGGTTTTCGTCTCCAACAATGCGTCTCTCCACAGCTTCTTCATAGTCAATCCTCAACTGTTGTAAAACATCCATGAGCTCCAACTCAAGCTTTTGAATAGAGAAACATAATTAAAAAAAGTCACTTCTAGCGAATTCTGCAAATGTTCTGTTCTACTCATTACTAGAGAAACTCCAAAGGTAAACCACTGTTTAAAAGAAACTTTCAAAAATATTCTAATAACAAACACAACTGCAGTAGAGTTTAAATATATTAGAAGTGCAGTAAATTGCTTTACATTACCTTCCGTGCGTTAGTCATCTGTTCTTGCAGTCGCAGAAGAAGATCTGTATTCAGTTCAGATGTTTTATTCACAGCATCCACGCTTCTCAGAGCATTAGCAAATCTGGACGAAATATACAGAACTGAATCATTTTTCAGTCCACAAAAAAACATGTGTGATATATTGTATTTATTTCCATTAAGGAAAAAGCAGAATCTGACTTGAATGTTAGAATTCTCAACATACACACAATTACAAATGTTATGGCAACTAAGGAAATAGCATAAAAATTAGAGAGAAATGTTTGATTTTAAATATTTTCTCCTCGTAACAGCCACCATATGTCTGGTTTGATGCATAACAATTTATTTTGTTATTATTTTTTCTTCTCAATAAGCAAAAAAGGAAAGCAAAGTGTAATATTGTTTACAATCCATTATCACAAGAACTGAAACTGTCTAAAATATTCTGATTCTGCTTTACCCTAGTGAAAAACAAATGTACTGTACTTTTTAAGTATACTACATTTTAAAAGACTTAAGTATATTTTCAGTCAGAGCTATCAGAATTGTCAGTATATTTGAATGTTTTTATAGCACATCTTTTTTTCTGGAAAAGCTATACACCTTATTATGTTTTATGGCTCTGTGTGTTAATGTCATATTTTGTCAATTCACGTTTAACCTTAAAATGATAAAAAGCTGCAACAATACTGCAGAACAGCTACCTGTCATGTTTGCTTTGCCATTTGCTGTACAGTTTGTTGTAAACGTGGGCAAAGCAGGTGACGAACTCCAGATAAGTCGTAGGGGTCAAACAAGATTTAACAAAGATAGAAGAATGCTTAAATGAAGACTGGTGGATTCCTGCCATGGCCACAGACAAGCTATCCACTGAGAACTCTATGGGTGCTTTAAAGAAAAGGGAAAAAAAACACAACCACATACACATACCAAAGAGTTAATTTTTTAGAAGGAGCAAAAAAAGGCAAAAAAAAAAAAACACTGTTAGGTTTAGATGAGTTCTATTGATGGGACTCACTATTAAAAGGACACATTTTGAGGCTCTGTATAGCTAGTTCTTCCAAAGACTGAGAGGACCATGCCTGGTAGACTTCCACACAGCAGCTGAGCTTCAGGGCCTTGGTCAATTGTGCCTAGAACGTAAAAATATGCAGGAAGTAAAATATTGCTGCACAGATCATTCCATATTTTTGCCCGGGATGTTGGTTTTATCTTCCTAAAGATTGCACGTACAGTAAATACAATAGACCTGACATCTTTAACATTGACAATAAAGTTACTGGTACAATGTTTTAAAATAAAGTATGTTTTAAAATAAAGTATGTGTTTTGGATTGTTTATCTATAAAAGTGAACATATGTAAAATACCTTTTTTATTACAGTCAATACAAAGTTTACTTGACACACTTAATATTTCAGCACTTACACTCCAGGGATGTGTTTCTTTGTTTTCATGTAAATCTTTGACTTTCGTGAAAGACATCAACAGGAACACGTGGATATTTTTGTAATCTTTACCAAAGACCTATGGATCACAAAGAAAGACACAACACAGAGGTGAGAGTTCATACACACAAAAACCAGTAAGCTTTGAACAATTCCATGCCACGTATATGTACATACTTGCATATATTCACAATGCTATAACAATATTTATTTTTTTTAAATTAAAACAAAATAGAAACTCAGTTCAAAAAAGGTACATTTATCAGGCACTATGACATTACATCCAACTAAATATCTGTACATCATGCAGAAAGTGAATATTTTTACTCTTAAAGTTGCAGTATCAAGCTTTTATTAAAAAAATACTTATTTTTGTTAAAATGTTCATTGTGTCATAACATGAGACAGATAATCTATGAAAAAAAAATCAAGCTCCCCTGCCTTTTCCCAATGCTCCAAATACTAACTGCAGAAATACACCAGTCAGTAAGAAACAACCAATCAGAGCCAAGAGGAGGGTTTCAGTACTGTCATCCACTTTTGTTCTCACTCATTCCCTCTTGCTTCACCAAAGAAAGACATAACACAGAGTTGAGAGCTACTTCACTAAAACATAACCTGCCACAAATCCAAAGGCATGGCCACAGATGGTGAATAAATGGTTTTACTTTAACGGGAAGTTATTTCTCCACCAATAGCACATTTTTTGGTGCGTACACGATGGTGACTAACAGTGCTAAGACCTCCAGAATCTAATTGGTTGTTTTTGACCGGGAGCGCAACATCTCTTTAGGCAGCAATAGCAGCACTGGGAAGAAGTGGATGACCTTGATTTTTTTTCAAAGACTATCTGTCATACCTTGCTGTCACAAAATAGTGACAGTTTAAATGAATATAGAAAAGGACATTTGTGTAAAACTTATATACTGCAGCTTCAATTGGAGCAGAAAAAGAAGCATGCTAGCACATTTTCCTCAAGTTTAAAAGGGGCTCATTTGTGAAGACTAGACAACTGATACAAAGCATCTCTGAAAAGCTTTGGAAAAGCTGTCCTTCATGCCAATAAAGAGTTACTTTAGCTTAAATTTCTAAAATAATTTGGGCTGGGGTGACAAAAGTGTCAGAAAACAGTGCATCACAATTTCCTATCAGGATGCCTATTTTAGTCAAAGATGGGTATGTTTGGTGTGTTGCTGGACTTTATTCTTTGAACAAGTACTACTTTTTGCACAATGACTAAGTGATAAACTTTATCTTCCACTTACTTTTCATTTATCCAACTTTCCATGCGGTATCGGCTTAAGTATTTCAGAGACGTCACTCTGAAAACATGAGCACTCAGTTTTTCACCTTTGTAATCCACTGGGGAGGCCTTCTGTGCCATAAGCATCAGTATTTCTTCTCTCACAGCCGGACTGATGTTTTCATGGACTAGTATGATGGCATTATTGCCATTCTTATTGGTTCTGTGCCTTGCTTCTTTTAGGATGTCATGGAACTGGGTCTCATTGCTGGAATCTAACTCTATTAACTCATAACCTGTAATGTACGCAGCTAAACGTACAGCAGTTTTACGTCCTGTTTTCCTGTCTGAGCCGATCAGAACTCCATGGCCTCCAGGTAGAAGCAAAGCCCTGAGGATGTGTAGTAGCTGCATCATTCCCTGTTTGTGCAAAATGTATCTGTTTGTTATGCTATAGATATAATCGACTTCGCTATCAATGAGCGCATGCACCTTTTGCTGTAGTACATCAAAGTCATGCTGCTGATACGAGCTGGGTTTAATCTTTGAGTTATGCTTCACAGCTTCCGCTG
The DNA here is from genome assembly GCA_033032245.1 of Poecilia picta. Taxonomy (NCBI): domain Eukaryota; kingdom Metazoa; phylum Chordata; class Actinopteri; order Cyprinodontiformes; family Poeciliidae; genus Poecilia; species Poecilia picta. Next base: position 28,059,755 of record CM065353.1, on the reverse strand, counting down.
CAGGATAGAACTCAGGAGCACACACAAGCCTGGTTATTTCTTCCACGATGAGCTTCAACAACTCTGGTTCAACAGTGTAACTTTCAAGGCTTGTCTCCTCTGTGGAAAAAGCTCTAAATTCTGCCTGGACATTCTGAAGAGCTAACTGTAAAACTGTACTCCTCCTCTGATGACATTTTGTCGAATCAACATTCTGACGTACTGCAAGTAATTGTTGGATATCGTCAGTTTCCAATATGTCTGTATGGGTTCCTTCCATAAACTCACGTCCATAATGGATTAATGTTGTCTTGGCAACAAGTGTCAGAAAAGTATTCATTTCCTTCTCTGAGCAGAACCTGTCACCGAAAGTGCGCATGCACTCATGTATCCAGAGATGTACTATGCTAAGAATAGGTACTGAAATAGTTGGTGGAAACGGCAAGAAACCTGAATGTTTGTTTCTGTCTTTCTGCTTTTCCGTGTTTAAAATGTCATGCTGCCACAAGTACATCCCTGAAAACACCTTCTGAATGTCATGGTAAGAGAATGTAAAGAAGGGCCTCTGTCCAGTGGGATGAAAATGATCACATACGGCATTGTAAAGACTTATAGTTGCAGTGACTATACAGGTTGACATTTTCTCGACACAGCAATCTAGTGGCATTTCTCTTAGCCACCTTTTTAAAAATGCAGAATGGAAAGACAAAATAGCATCTTCAGAAAGGCTAGGCAGCACAACAATGGAGAAGAGTCTTGAGAGTCGCAAAGATATTCCACCACTCTCACAATCATGATCAGCCAGTCTGGAGATATGGGACGTAGTCAAAATGTTGACAGTTTCAGAGTTCAGAGACTCAAGAAAGTAGGAGTCAAATGTCACAATCTCTCTTTTTGACATACATTGACGTAGTGCCTCCAAGGTCATTGATACTCTCCCAAAGACATCTTTCAACAAAAATAAAATATATTAATTTCAAAAGCTTTTTATCTATGAAATGTAACGGTCATTATTTTTACTTACCACATGGGGCTTCATGCAAATCCTCCACAAACAAAAGGAGACTTGGAGGTTTTGCGGTTGAATACACATTATCTTTTCCAAATTTCTGCCTGCAGATATTTTTAAGAATGAGGCGCAGGTCTTTGTAGGTCAGGAGTGGACTTGCTGCAATGTTAATGTGTGGCAGGTCAAAAGTTGACAAGCTGTGACTCAGAGTAGTTCTCCCAGAACCCGGCTCTCCTGCAATCAACACTGGCTGGTTTGCCTCCAACAATGTGTCCACCAGATGCCAGTATGTCCAAAACTGTTGTAATAAATTGGAGATAAGAATAGACATATTCAAGGACCAGAAGATGATAACCCGACTATTCCACTAATTTTCCCAATTGTTGGTTCTATATAATGAACAAACCTTTGGAGTAACGGTATTTGTTGACAGCATATCACCTGGATCCATTTTACTGTCTTTACTGAAAAAGTGTTCAAATAAACTTTCTCGCTCTGGAACTTGAATTTTGTACCGAGAAGCAAACAGCACTTTGCGGGTTAACAAGTCGAATTGTGGCCAATGCCTGAAAAAAAAAGTTAAAAAACGTTGTTACAAATATTAGAAGAGATACTCGGCAATGTAAAAATGGTCAACACACAAAGAACTACATTTCAAAGGCTCCATTAAGATTTGTGTACCTAAAGTGCAGATGTCCACCAAATGCCCAAACATAAGCCACCAAGAAAAAGTTTCTGAAGAGCAGCTCGAGCAGCTCTTGCTCACTTAGAGCATTGCTTTTTTGGTCACCGTTTTCATCTAAAGTCACATGAGATAGACAGGTAAGTCACACAAAATGGACAATGGAAACTAGCGTGACTATCACAAGTGTATCAGTGTATTCATCTTTTGTGTTTAACACACCTTTTTTGTCTTTTGGGGGATGCCTTACAAAATGTTGCAGAAGAGCTCGCAGGATCCTAACAAAAGATGTGATTTCTTGAAGACCATAATTTTCACATGATCCACTTTCAAAATTATTGACAGAAGTTAAACCATGTTGTCCAAGTAAACTCAACGTTTTGGAGAAAAGATCTTGAGCCAGTCGTTTCCACATTTTCTGTACTCCTTCATCCAGTTTATACTCTTTTGAGATAGCATCCATTTCACTGTTCCATATGGACTTCCATAGATCCGTGTGTGTGAAATAAACAAGGCCACACCGGGTCACAACAGAGGGACTTGCATCACATAGGTCGGTCATCTCCAAAAGCAGACTGAATTGTGATGGACATAAAATTGTTTCACCTGTTGAGGTACACAAATGTGGATCCTGGGAACTGCACAGTGTGGTTAAGTAATCTAACCAGCAAGGCTGACCTACAGGCTCTCCGTCCAACACCAACCACTTCGCAAGTGATGTCTCTTCACTGTTTACGTCATCTGTAAAGATTTCAAGGCATGCTCTATTGTATCGTTCTGAATCTTTAAGAACTTTTGCGACAGCTCCATCTTTCCATCCTCTTTTTTTCGCAGAAACATCCAAATAGCTCACTGTGAGACATGGCATTAGGAAACAGGACCACAGTGTCAACATAGCACCATTTCAATGAAATGATCTCTGCTTCTCCATGTGAGGTACCTTTGTTGTTTATGCTTGTGCTTGCCAGTCGACTTAATGCCCCAGCCAGAATGCTGTAACAAGTAGTTTTTCCACTACCTGATGGGCCAATAAGAATGACCGTTTGAGAAAACTTCATGGTCTGGTACACAGTAAGGGTTTGCTTTATTATTTCCTTGTCACAACAGAGGCGTACTTCTTGCAGCTCCTCAACAATAGCATCTTGAAGTTGTCTTTTCTCACTTTCTTGAATAAATTTTTGAAAATCTGGAAACTGAACTGCTAAAGGGAATGTGTCCTTGAGAATAGTGTAGAACTGGGAGGCATTCCTGTGCTCCGGTGTCAAAACAGAAAGAATAGCTTTGACAATTGCTGTTTCCTCCATCAAAGCCTGTAGAGTGCACAGCAGAGCCTTGCGTAGCTTTGGAAGCTTTGTAGTTTCTTTTTTGTCTTTCACAAAATGTTTGTCAGGCGGTATTTCCACTGACAAAGGATCACTCTCTTCAGCAGCACTTACTTGATCCCGAATGGAAATTTCTCGCTGACTTATAGTATGGTGTAAGTATATTTCTGAGGCAGAGATGAGCTTTTGCAAGACGGCAAGAAAACACCCTTGATTGTCTTTGAATAAATCAGGGAGGCATTCAGAATCTTTAATCAGGGTGATCAGGCACAACAGACGATGGCTTAAAGACAATGCATCTAAGAATCCAATGGAAGCCAGTGTCACTTCAGCAACAATTCTGTAATCAGGGTGTGCTAATGAAACAGGTCTGGCAGCAAATCGCAGGCAATCTGGAATCGTTGCTGCATATTGATTAGATGAGGTAAGAACACATGCAAAGCTTGTGTTGAAAATTTTAATTTTCCCTAAAAGCTCAGAATGGTGTCCTGGATCTAAAATCTCAATGAAACCTGCGTCTCCGAGTGCAGTTTCACACTCTGTCTCCTCTATCAGCATTTGATTCCTTTTCTTCTGTACATCCACATAGCAGTGGGGTATGTCACTGAGAAGTTGTTGTAGCACTGTCAGGACACCTTGTGATAGTAAGTCCACAGATTCCAACAGAAGCCACACTCCTGCCTGAATGGCACCCACCAACATTCGTTTAACAACAGCAGATGCCATGCTTGGAAAGCACTCTTTAACCACAACCAGCTGTCCAAGTGCTTTTCCTAGCTGGATTACAGTGTTTGTTCTCCCAGACATGGAAAGTCCACCCATGAACCCAGACCTGTACCTTATCAAAGCAAGAACAAGCCCCAGTGTTGCCTTGTCTGTGGTGGGAGTATGCACCAACAACCAGTCATGTGGTCCATAATACTCAAAGCCGTACTGGAAATGGTGATCCAAAATATCCACATAACATGACGGATTATCGCTGCAATCCAGAATCTCATCTTCTGTGTTAATATGATACTTCATCATGCTTAGCCACTCAAAAGATGACTCGGGTGCCCCTGGTAGGTCCATGAGTCGAGACAGCTGCTGTCCATGATTCATTGCAAGTTGCACCAAGGCCCGCAAACACATCATTGCATATTTGGAAATCAAACATTTATTTTCAGAGCCCAGGACTCTATTCCTGATAACATTGCAAATGATTGTCAGTTTTAAATTGTTGTTTGTCTTGAGCTCGTTCAACGCTTGTGGACTTCCTTCCTGGAAAGCCTTGAGAACACATCTGCAGCAGAATGCCTCCTCTACCACAAGCAGACATTGAAGTGGAAAATCCATAAACAAATCTAACAATGGGTGTGTATCTATCATCTCGTCTGCATTGCCCGACTCAGAGTCATCCACACTACTGATGTACATTAGCTCTTGACCAACCGGCTCAAGCTGTCTTCTCAGCACTGTGCACTGTTTTATGAGTTTTACCATTGACAATTTCAAGTGTTTTTCAAAATCACATAGCCAAATCAAGATCTGAGGGTTCGACTTCAGAGGAGGCTGAAAAGCAATGTGTTCCCGGAGGCTGCCAAAAACACCCTGAACTTCCATCTGTTTGGGATTTTCAGATGAAGGTCCAGAGCTCTCTAAAGTGCTTGTAGGTGACAATCCTTTAAGATCCACTTCAAGCAAATGTACACCTTTGAAGCATTTGCGCAAAAAGAATTGCTGTTTCAGTACCAACGGGTGAAAAGAGAGTAGCTGTATTATCTCACTCTTGCTCAAAAAGGACAATCTTGGAAACTGCTCACAAAGGTTCTGAAAAAGATTCTCCATTTGGTTGGAAATATCTTCCATTGTAAACAAACCGTCCATGAGAGTTGTGCAAAGGCTTTCACTGTCAAGTTTGCAATTTAGTTCAGAGCACACAAAGGTCCACATGTGAGGGTCCGTTGAGATTGATTGCATTATTTTTTTAAAAGCATCATCAACTGGTTGAAAATGCTTCAGCTGAGAAAAAATTCATATGAAAATACTTAGTTTCAAAGCTTTTAAAATGAGAGATGTTCAACTTGTGTACACATTAGAACTTACCAGATTTTCTTGGTCACAATTTGATGTTTCTATGAATGCTTTTGTCAGGAAGACCCAAGTTTGCTGAAATCTTTCAAATAAATTAAGCAGCTTATCTATAAATGAAGAGGAAAAAGGCAATTTATTTTAAAGATCAGAAGACAAACAGAAAATCTTTTAACATACTTTCTTAAACACTACTTCACCAAGAACTTTTAGAGACTCAGCCAATTTTCTCAGCTTTAGCCTGATCTCAACACTGTGTGGGGACTTCATCATAGTGGAAAGTGTTATCAAGTCCTTCTGGATCTCAAAAAAGTGTGTTTCTAGACCTGAGAGAGAAAGTAGGAGAATATTGCTATAGCGTAAACTCCTGAGGTATAGAAGGAGTGAAATCAAAGTCTTCAAGTGAAATACCAAAATGGTCAAATATATTTGGCCATACCAGCAATGGTGAATCTGGTATCATTACAGAAGCATTGGCTCGTGGGTTTAGCAGTTAACCGGATGGATCCTATGAAAATCTCTTCGCTGTAGAAGCTACTTGTCGTACAATGACGGCAAGCAGGGAGAACCAATTCATGTAGCTGAAAGAGTCTCTGTTTCCATTGTGAACAAAGCATATGGAGATCCTTCTCCAAGTCCCTCTCTATTTGTGCGTCCCGGCATGTCTGAAAATATTAAAAATTGAAAAAAGGGTGGTTTACATTAAGTAATTAAGCCTGATTTCCAAAACATGCGGTCTTTTGTTGTCATTCAATCACTACTGTACCAGACTGCATAAAATCTGAAATGTTTACTCGCCTTTTCCAAAAGTGTATGGTGGGTTTCAGAGACAAAGAAAGACATGAATGTACCAACAGTCAGATTGTCTTCTTGAACATCAAGGAGGCCCATGTCTGTGTGACACAACATTTTTATTAATGTTTCAGGATATGACTCTTGGAATTATATATACCTTTTAAAATTATTTGCATCCCTTAAACAATTCCACAGTTTGCCAAAAACAAATTCTTTTGTATTTTACAGCGGCTATGTGATACAGACCAACACAAAGTAGCACTTAACTGTAAAGTGGGAAAAATTAAATAGAGTTTTCTAAATTGACAAATAAAAACCCTAGAGATAAGGTGTTTATTACCATGACTCAAATAACCTCGCAAAAAAGTCAATACAACCTTAAAATAAAATCATAAAAATTAATAAATAATATTCGAAAACAAACAGCAAAAAGAAAGTCATTGTTAAAATAAAGAAACAAAATGTAGAACAATTCTTTCAGCAGGAAAATGAACCTAAACACGCATTCAAAATACAATGGAATAGTATAGATCAAAGCATATTTTGTGTTGGAATGGAAAAGTCAAAGATTGTATATAAATCCAGAGGATGTGAGACAATTCTTCAAACTTTCCCTAGAGAGGCTGCCCATTTAATATGGCTAGCTTGAAAAGTCAGAAGGGCAAATGTTGGTGGTTCTACAAAGTATTGGCTAAGAATGATTAATATGAATCCATGGGACATTTTTCTCAATTTCAATAAGCAAAGAATGCTGAAAACTACATATCCTTGTGTTTCCATTTCACAATTATGCACAACTTGGTGTTATTCTGTTATATTAACCCCCTCTACCCCCCCCCCACAAAAAAAATATCTTAGAAGGAAAAAACAATAGTGAGCAGTGAAAAAGTTCACATGAAACGATTATTTTTGCAAAGCACTGTATGAGATGTGGTTCATGTGGTAATACATACATACATAAAGTCACTAACCGTGGAGAAGAATTTTCCAGTGTTTCTCCTTAAGCATGGACTTCTTCAAATTTGCCAAGACCTCAGCCTGGTAGCTTAGCTTTTTCAGGATTCTTGAAGTTTCTTCCAGCACTGCGTCATCAGCAGGGATGATACTGGTTAAAGACAGTGCTTGGTTTTTCCAAAGCATAATTTTCTCCATAGCTTGTGGCACTGAAATCTAACAATGAAAACAAATCAGGAAATAAATGAAGCATCATAGAATAATAAGGATTTCTAGACTTAAAAGTTTTATATTTTGTAGTACTATAGTGATAATAATAAAACTGGCCATAAGAACTATTTATTACATCTTTTTTATAAATAAAAAAGATGTTTGATTTGTATCATTAAACTGTGCAAGGTAGCTGCATTTAATCACATTTTCTAATTTCTCAGTACCAATTGATAATATCATAGGAAAAATTTCTCAATGACTAAAATAATCAATTACAACAAGCATAAACTGCATTCACAATGTTATATGGCATAGGTTTATACAAGTTATTTAAGCTCCAAAGAAATGAACAGATGCCAGGAAAGAATCACAAATTTACTTAAGGCTTGAAGGACATTAAAATTGACTTAAGAAGTAACTCAAATAAAAAAAAAATATATTTTGTAGCTATTTCATTTTCTCTGGTAATAAGATAAAAATTAATGACTTGACAGGTTACATCATTGAGTTGCAGTAAATTCCACTCTTCCATCCATGCAGTGCACTCAGCTTTAAGTTGCCACAACTCTCCACGGGCGAGGATTTTCTTGACATCTACTGCCAGACTAGCTAGATCCAGTTGCTGCTCTAATGGGATGCACAAAGAGTCAGAGGTTTAATAACTTGATAACATCTACCGTATTTTCCGAACTATAAGGTACACACATTCAATGAATGGCCTAATTTAAAACTTTTTTCATATATAAGGCATTATAAGGCGCATGGAATATACGCTACAGTAGAGGCTGATGTTACGTTATGCATTCACTCGATGGAGCTGCACTAACAGGAATGTCAGCAAAACAGTCCGATTCCGGCTGGTGAGGAGAGCCTTCCAACTGGGCCAAGGCGTGGCTGGACGATGGCCACCCTTCTCCATTCGCACACAGCATGTTTGTGAAGAACGTGGTGCTAAATGACCTGCAGATGACCTGATTCCAGACTTGTGGGTAGATAGGTCAGTCAAACATTATTAACAAACCAACAAACTGACAACTATCCCAGCATGCACCGCACACTTCTTCTTCTATGGGCAAAAATGAAGTCGGCAGCTGCTTACAGTAGTTGCTAGACCTGTTGTGGCTCAATATTGGTTCACATATAAGGCACACCGGATTATAAGGCGCACTGTCAGCTTTTGAGGAAATTGAAGGTTTTTAGGTGCGCCTTATAGTGCGGAAAATACAGTATTTCTCAATTAGTTGCATAAAGATGCAACTATTAAAGATGCCTATTCTTTTTTTTTTTTCTCATACAATATATTTTTATCTAGACTCACCTTGCATAGTTTGACTGCAATTACTAAGCTCCTCCAGTTTGGTCTTGAGTGTTTGCACACGTGTCCCCATGTATTTCAGTTTACACACCATCTCGTTGGCATTCTGGCTCGGGTCAAGGAAAGGCCCAGAGGTGGCCTTAAGGACTATATGTTTAAGGTCATATGACAAATATGAAAACATTGTGCCCAGTGCATTGATCACAGTGGGAAGGCCTTGGGACACAAGGGTATGAGCCTGTTTTAGGTGGACAATAAAATTATCCCATATCCTCATCATCTAAATATAAGAACACAAACGGATGCAAATGAAAAAGTCTTATTTCGACATCTGACCAAAAAAGTTGCAAGTTTTCAAATTTATGCACATCAACAGAGAGCACGTCTATGAAGTGCCTTACTTATGGCATAATTTTCACATCTCTGTCAGCTAACCTTCTCTTCTAAAGCCAGCTCCTCCTCAGTCATCTCCCTATAGATCATGCAAATTGTGTCACGGAGAGAGAGAATGTATTCCAAACGCCTCTGCATGTCAGCCAGTATCTTCTCCAACTCCCTGACCTAAACGGGGGCAACAAACAACCTGTTTATCAAACAGATTTTAAATGATCACAACTTCATTAACTGTGATTAAAATACCCTCCTCCCTCTACCACTTCCCTACAGCTGAGATATCAGTTGACAGAAGGATGTTAAAATAAATGTGGCACAAACATCAAATCCTTGAAATGGAGAACTTTTAAAAATAGAACAAAGATGTATAGACACATTGCTTTGTTTTTCAATATGAAACAGCAGTGCATAAAGGAGCATCTGCCACAATAAGCTAAAGACACATTTACAATAAATTATTCACTTGGGTTGAAAGTGTAAAAAAGAAGGCCTAAAATGACATTATTATTCATAAACCTTTCTTTTAAGTGTAAAACAAACAAAATTGTCTTTAATTTGGAGACATAAAAAGATTTGTAGGCCATCCTGGCAAAGATCCAACCTAACTTCAATGCGCTTATTCATGGTGAAGAAATTACTGTTTTTAAATAAATGGCCAGAGTTGCTGTTGGTACTTCTAACAATCAAGTCAATGTAAAAGCAGCACTTTTTTTTACCTTTTAAGATGATGAAAAATGTCTAATTAATAGCCCACAGTTTTTTATTTCCATAGCAACAATCAGCAGGATTATACAAGGATGTAATTATTTTATCTTGCCAGAACACACGGTAATGTGGGTGAAAAAAGAGGTAAAAACAACTTCATAACGACTCTGGCATTTAGAAAATATAAATATTTTTGGTCATTCTAAGTCACCTAGAACAAGAGAAGTCTGGTCTGATTTTCCTTATTTTGAAAAAGTTTCTTTACCGTAAAGACGAATTGAGAGAAGTCATTCACATCGTCCGGTTCTGCTTTGAGTTCAGCAGTCATCCTCTCCAGCTCCTCCATGAGGGTTTCTGACTGCCTCTTCATCTGGTCGACAAGAAGGTTTTGCACTTCCTCCTTAATGATGCTAAGCACCTCCACTGATGAAACAACAGGAAATGGAGGAAGAGGATTCATCATGAGACACAAAGTACATTTCTCAAACCATATAGACATTAGCAGACCTTTCATGTAGCTTAAAGAGCATCTTGGTGGTTTGTACGTTATTAAGAGTGTGCAATTTTTTGCGACAAATCTAGCTTAATGTATTATTTGACACAGCTACTGCACACAAATTTGCAAAATCAACGCAAATTTAGAAAGGTGTTTAAATGTATTCCCTGTTAGTTTTTTTAGTTTTTGTTGGAGCCGAAATATTATTTATAAAGTTGTTTTTGCAAACAGATCTTGGGTCTCTCTTTTCCTTCCATTGTGCGTTGCACGCTGATGGAAAAAAAACAGGGCATGGAAAGGAAGCTGTTTATACAAGAAAAGATCAACAGACTCCCAAGTATCACAAAGGTCGTGCAGTACACACTAAAGACGTTTTCACACTGCAAGGAACGGAACGGAATGGTTCCAGCCCTGTTGTGTTTGCATGTACACGGAGGGTACCATCAAAGCGGTACCGGACGTTATTAATTTTTAAACTAAACAATGCTTCCGATGTAGCGGCCGAAGCCATTTCCTCAGAGATGCGGCGGAAAACTTGCTCTTTCCTTGTTGACCGATCTAGCTCATTCTGTATTATTATCTTATTTAACATTTGGAAAGGTTTCCAAAACCCCAGAATATTAATATCTGACTTTCAGTTTATGAAACCAAAAGTTGCACTTTGAGGTTTCATGAAAAGGAAGCTTTTGTGAACACATACTTAGAGTTTGCTTTGTGTTGGTAGCATGGATGATGATCAGCTTGTTGGATGTGCGGCTTGATGGGATTACTGTCTGGACTCTCAGAGCCCAGCAGCGCAGCTGCTTAATGAGCTCCTCATACACAGACACAGGCTGATCTTTAATGTTTTCCAGTGAGGCTGAACTCCACTGACTGACAAACAAATGGATGTTGTTCAGCCATGAGTAATATGTATAGAACTGTTCTATTTCTAGTTCGGAGTCCTGTCCAAAGAGACACGAGAACATATGAGCAGACTACTAATATTTAAGATCAGCTTCTAGTGGTCATAAAAACAGATACTTTTACCTTGATGATCTTGGCATGCTCAGTGTCAACTTGCTTTGTAACATCATTGATGTTGACTACCACTCTAGCTGGGCTTTGGAAAGAGGATAGCAGTAGCCATCCACCATTTTGCCTTCCACTGTCAAAGAAGCTGAATGAGAGAGGTTGGTTGATCAATCACTGCAACTGCGTTTGCTTCTGGAGAACAATAAAAACTTGTCTTTCTTACAAAATTGCAACTCAAAGCTACGGAAGCTGAGAGCGGACATCTTTTGCACATACCTTTTCCAGATGGTTTCCTGGAGATAAATTAATTTGTCAATGGTTTTCTCAAGATAATGAGTTAATTTCACAATGTTTTTTATTAAAATAAGTTAATTTCACAAAAGTTTTTTTCAAGATGAGTAAATTTTTCCGATGGACTTTTTTTGTATAACGAGTTGTCCCGATGGTTTTCTTGAGATGAGTATTTTTCACAATGGTTCTCTCAAGATAACGAGTTAATTCCACAATGTTTTTATTGAGATAATTGGTTAATTTCACAATGTTTTTATTCAGGTAGTGAGTTAATTTCATGATGGTTTTCTCAAATTAACAAGTTAATCAAGGTATGTGTTAAACCTGAATCCATCCTTCAAATCCATGTCAATGGTGATGGCTTTACTTGAGAAAAACAACGGGAAATTAAGTCATCTCAAAAAAACCAAGGGAAAAAAAGTATACGTATGTGGAGCATGTCTGCTATTGGCTTCCGTACCAAGCAACATGATGTTACTACACCACAACATTAATAGAAACAAAAAGAAATGACCATACCTGTCATAGTAGAACATTCATCAGAGGTTAAATCCTTATCCGAGTCACAGGGTTTGCTGCTGGTCTCCAAGAAGAATCCTAATTCGTCACAAATCTGTCAGGGATGAAAAGAGTTGATGTCCATACAATACATATTCTAATTTAAATATCATAAGATTTGTATTAAAATAAATGTTTAGCTACCTGAACAATGGTGTCAGCCCTCAGGAAGGAATTGGCCAGCACTTTGTGAAACTCAGAGATTGGTGGGTCAATGCTTAACTGACTATTGGTAGTGAAACGCAATTCAGTGTGGAAGACACCGCGCCACTTAGATGAAACTTTCTTGAGAAACACATAACACAATAAACATTAACGTACCAACTCCTAAAAGATGAGCTTCATAATAGCTTTGTGTCCCCGTTTATGTTAACAGGAGAAAAGTGCGTCTTAGTTCTGAAAATAACACTTAAACGAGACAAAGTGTAAGTATCATAATGGTAGGCAAAAGTGAGCCAATGGAGGAAAAAAATGCCATCCAGCCAAATGGCAATAGGTCTGCACTTAGCTTTTTTTAAAATCATAGCTATCTAGCAAGCACATATTAGCAGGTTGTAACAGTTAGTTTAAACTATCTTGACTTTAAAATTTAGAACCTGTGTTAATGTATTTAAGGCACACATATATTTCTAAATAAATCTAAGATATTTTAAGACCTTATTTTAATGTACATGACTTTAAGACTTTTTAGAGGACAAACACCTGACAATTTGATGGATTAAACAGTATTCTTTGAGATATTCAAAACTTGGAATACCATTTTATAGCCTGACCTAACTTTAAACTGCTCCACAACTTTATCATTGCCCTCTTCATTGGCATTCATAATGCCGTTAGTCCATTAACTTTCTCAAACAAATTCCTGAGTAACTGAATAAATTTGCATACTTTCTTTTTACGTTAAAGTTTGTGCTTTTAACTTCACGCCATATAAAAACATTTGTGCTACATGAATACTTTTGCAGTGCACTTTGTATTACATTCTCTTAATACCTTAAAGAAGTTGAGAAAAGAATTGGCATCTTGCTGAAAGACAGTAACAAGATTCTGTATAATGATGTGATGGACCAGCAACGCAAAGTTTCCTAGTTTCTCCAAAGAGCTTTTCGACTCGGCCAGCTGTTTCTTTATCCTTTGTCGGCAGGCCAAAAGCCGATAAATAGGTTCAGAAGAATTGATGTCCTCTTTGGAAAATAGTAGTTGCATCTGGAGCTGCTTGTGATTTTCATAAATCTCCTCTTTTACCTGAAGATAAAAAAAAGTTTCATCAAAGAGAATTAGACGGTTTTCAATTAATAAAGCAAAAACAATAGTCATGCTGAGCCAAAAATTGCATTTTCTTTTTAGATGTCTTTGTAAAACAAAGACGTACCGAATTCAGAACCGCGACCTGATATTTGGATAACTTCTGTAGAGTCAGAAAACACTCATTGTTTTTCGTCATCAGTAGTTTGTGGAATTCTAGCAATGAAAAGCTTTTAGAGTCATCCAAAGGCATCCAGTTTATTCCTTGTAGCTCCTCAATTACTCTGTAGGGACAGGGAGTACAAAAGTGGCTTAAAAGTCCAATTTTGTTTGCTTCGTTTGTTTGCATTTAAGACAGTTTGCCTTCAACACAAATGTTCCAGTATTATTTAGATCACTATTCAAAATGAAGGTACTCCTAACTTACCCAGATAAAAGATGTAGAGCAGTTCTGAACTGAGGCACAACTAAAAGAAGCAGATCCTGAAGCTTGTCGCACTTGCGCCGAAAATGTATCCTGCGTACCGTCTTACGCCAGCTGCCACGCGCAGCCAAGAGGCAATGGAAAAAAAATGCATATAAATAACGTCACCAGCGGTGAAAAATAGGAGTTTTTAAAGATCGGCAGTCAGTGATTTGGACAGAAAGCTACAATTGGTGCAACCCAGTAAGACAGGCAAATTATAGTTGAAGCACTTTACCTGAAAAAAGTTTTGCTCATTCTGAAGTTTCTGAAAAAACTGATTCTTTGCAAAAACGTCCATAGCACGTACTCTCTGTACCACTCTCCAAGACTGGTAGCTCCACCAAATCCTGTCGTCGTCACGTGAACCACAGAACTAGAGCAGAAGATGTAGTGGTCTTTTCCAGCATCTGTGGAATGGACCACTTGCAGATCATAAGGCCTACAAATCAAAACTACACTTACACACTCATTTACATTTTAACATTCAGCAATCAAGCAACAAAAGGACTCAAGTGTCAGATCTACCTGTATGTATCCTTATGCACTTCCTTCAAGTAAAACAGTTCCTGCGGGTCTTTCTTCTCTGCAAACCACTGAAAAACCTCTATGCCGGTCAGAGGATATGTATTTTGTTTACTTCCTTTTGCAGTTTTAATTTTTCTTCTGCCCTTATACACATATATCAATTCATCATCCTCTGCAAGACTGAAGCAAGAAAGAAGAATCAACAAAAGAGAACCTTCTTTAGGACTCAAACGGGAAATTCTTGACCCTTTGAGATTGGTCAGTTTTTCATGAAAGGATTTCAGTTAGAAATATAACCTTCTGTTCAGCATTATTCCACTGAAGTTCAGCATTTAGACACAAAAATGTTATTTCATTTTTTCTTTTTTTTTTTAACTACCAAACAATATTACCTCTCTGCTTTCAGCTGAGCGATTGCAGTGGGGGTGTCAGCTCTTAAGGTAGACCCTACTGGTTGAAGTCCTTCAGCCCATTTTGCCTCAGCTAAGGCTCTCTGTGAACCAGCATGACCGACGAAATGAGGTGGTTTCCACAACGACTCGGGTTTGTTAGATGGAAGGTTTTCGGTGAAAGACGTGAAATTGAAAAGGTCCTTTGACCCGGAGGATGTCGGGAAGCATTTCTCAGAGAGCAGAGGCAGTAAAGTTCTTTCAGGGGAGTGGGCCTTTTTCCTAACTTTGGGTCCAGACTTTGATTTGTCTCTATGACACATTGGAGAAGAGCCAGCAAACATGCTGCTGATTTGTTTGTGTAGACCACTAGCTGGTGTAAGAATAACAAAATCGACCTTGCATTGCAACAGTGAGTTTCTGTAGGAAAATAAAGAAATGAGAAAAGGTTACAGCCATGCTTTATTATGCCAGTGTTTCTCAACCACTGTTCTGCAGCACACTAGTGTGCCGTGAGTGATCGTCAGGTGTGCCGTGGAAATTATTCAATTTCACCTACGGTACCGTATTTTCCCAACTATAAGCTGCTACTTTTTTTCTAAGCTTTGAACCATGCGAATTGTAACCCTGTGCGGCTTTATTGTGTATTTTTCTTCAACCACCAGGGGGCTCTCTAGCAAGAAGTGGATTATTAGAAGTCAAATTTGTAAATCAAAAGAAGAACGTGCTAATTTTCAACCACATGCTAGCATATCATATCATGCAACTTTTAAGTTGAGGTTTGTCGATCTGGCACTACAGGAGGGAAATAGAGCCGCTGCACTTAAGCTCGGTGTGAACAAAACAACGGTTCGGCTTTGGAGACGACGAGCTGTGTCCTTAATATATATAGCAGATTTATTAGGACGCAGCCTTCTGCTGGGTCCTTATGGAAAACCAAGAGCAGCTTCCAGGGTTTTTTTCCCCAAAAAATTGAAGGTGCTAGTATGGTGCGCTCTATAGTCCAAAAAATACGATAATTGATTTCAAAAGATTTTTTTGAAAATGAATTATCTGCAAATAATGCCATCTTCGAGTGTCTGCTGTAGCAGTGACTAGCGGCGTAATCATGTAATTTTCTTACCACTTCATGGCAGTAGGTACAGAGCATTTTACATTAACAAGAGAATTAGATATGCATGAATGTTACAGGTAGCGGTGAGAGCATTGAATCTAGGAGGGCTGTGACGATGGAAAAGACAGTGAAGCTCAGCAGTAGTTGGAAAGAACTACTTTCCATGTGGGTCCATTTCCCACAACATGTCTGTGTGAAGTGAGCTTCTCAACCTTGGTACCTACTATAAAAACTAAAAACAGAGAGGGACTGAGAGTTCTTGAGGAAGAGCTTTGTCTTTCTTCAATTTCTGCCAGGAAATCAGCTGTTTTCATCCAAACATGCACAGGTTTCACACTAGATGGGTACAAAATACAGATATTGACATTTTGTACATGCAACTCTTCATATTGTAACAGTGAATATCAAAGTGAAATGTTTCCCAAATATTATTACTTCTCTCAGAATAAGAATTATTTTCTGTATTCCGGCTATAAGAATGTTTTTGGATTAGTTTGTAAAACAATTTGAAGTTTTCTACAACTTCTTTAAATTTAACAACACAGTGTTGTGGTACTGTTTAGTTGTATTTTTGAAGTGGACATGTTAAAATGTGATAAAAATACATTTTTTTGTTTATTTGATTCCTATTCAAGAGACTTTGATAAGAATGACTGTATATGTAATACAGGCGGCTACAGAGTATCTTTATTTACATTTTTGGTTGGTGGTGTGCCTTGAGATTTTTTCAATTAAAATAATGTACCTTGGCTCAAAATGGGTTGAAAAACACTGTATTATGCAGTAGCCACATACAGCGTCGTAGATGAAGTTGAAAGAAAATCACACATGATTTTCAATGGTTTTAGCAAATACAAATCTGAAAAGTTTATACTTCGTTGCCCTGAATCAATACTTTGTATGATTGCCATTTGCAGTGTTTTGGGGTATCTTTTTACACTAAAAATCCCTGTTAATTTATGCTTCAAAAAAGCCCAGGCTTAATCAATTTGAATGGAAAGTCTTGTCTCATTCTAACACACCTACACCCTCATACACCTGTGTATTTTTAAAAGCTTGGGATATTTTTTCATCCAATATAAAGTTTTGTTCTCTAACAAATTGACTGTTTATTCATTAGTTGACCTCTGAAGGTAGTTGATAATACTACCTTCAGAGGTAGTAAGGTTTATATCCCAAAATCTTAGATATTGCAAAATCTTAAAAGATTTTGGGATATCTTAAAAGATACTGAACCATTTCCACACCACACTTTCCAGATTGTTAATTTTAAGAAAAGGTAAAAAGCACGTATGTTTTTTTGCCTTTCTCTACTTCATGTTAGTGCACCACATAATATCACAGAAAAATACATGAAAGTTTGTGTCCAAGTGTGAAAAAGTTCAGATTGTGAGAATTTTGTTGGCACTGTAGCTTTAAATATTTAAATTAAATATATAGTCAACTAAGCAAAATAACAATGAATGTAATATTTATACAACGGATGACAGTTTGGTTAAATTATTGACAAGCATTCGCAGCACAATCCCTGTATTACCACTATATTAAGTTTCTTCCACTAAATAGTACCTTTTTTCAGTAGTTTACAGTAGTTTTGTCTGTTACCCATCACTACTGCGTGACAAAATTTACCATGCAAAGCCAAATATGAGTTTTCACTCCGCTTTTGTTTGCTAACTATGCTAGCATTTCGACGACAGACGACGACTCGCTGAGAAAAATAATACTAAAAAAAGCTTCCTAAATAATCTGTTTACAAATAAAAATAAAATAAAATAAAGAGTCAATTATAAACTTGAACGGCTACTTGAAACATAACGCACTCTCGCTAACAAATTACAAATAAATAAATGAAGAAAACACGTTAGCAACTTTCTTTCTTACCTGCCGCAGGAAAAGGTTGTGAGGGAACCATGGAGACAAGCTCGTTGTTATGGTAGCGCGCAGTAAATTCTGTTGACTGGAGGTTGTCAGGCGTGGAAGGTTGAGTGAAAACAGAGCTGTAGCCTTCATTTCTTTTAAAACAAAACCTAATTTCATCCCTTGTTCGAGAAGTTCCTTATGCTCTTGTTGGAATTGTAATACATTTGCTCATACGGTTGGAGTAAATTTGTGTTCGTAAAACCGTTTTCTATTTATAGTGATTTACGTTTTACTGTGACAGCCAATGTCTGGAAGACGCTAATCAATAAAGTTTTGAGAAAAAAAATTAGACAATCTTTTGAAAACAAGTGACTCATTATCATGATCCTTTTAACAGAAGAAAAGTGTGAGAAGAATATAATAAGTTGATTTTACATGATATTTTACGTTTAAAAAATACATAACGAATGAAGGTTGTTGTTTATTTCAATTAGGACATGTCATTATTTATTTATTTATATATTATTTTTTTTATATAGGTATAGTTTATCTCTTATGGTTACATTTGTATTATTAATATTTAAAACCTTCGAAGAAGTAGTCAACTAGTGAGTAATTTCCCCTCTGGGATCAGTAAAGTATACCCTACTCTATTTTCATGAACTTCAGGGAGGCATGGAGCAATAATGAAACGTTGCTAAGAAAGACTCTATCTAAACTCTACAGAAATTGAATGCTTTTTTCCCCCTCATATTGTTATATTCATTTAGTTTTGCACTGTTGCTTATAAAGTTGAAATGTACACACAGCTTTTCATTACTGCTCCACCACTCCACAAAGTTCACAAAAACCAAATGGATTCGTATAAAAAGCTTTAAATGTTTTGATGTCATCCGTCTAGACAGCATTCAGATTGAGTCTGTTTGTCACCTTGAGTCTTTCTTTTTTATTACAGTGACTCTAAAAATTCATTTTCAGTCTGAGGATATCAGGGAATCAGGCATTAGTCAGGCTGACCTTCCACATTTGGTAAAAATGCATCAGTTGCTCTGTGTTGTGGTGCTAGCAAGAAGTAAAACAAAAAAATGTTTAACACAATCTAATTTGCTTTGGGTAAATAAGAGAAAAGTGTAATGTTTTGCTGTTACATTAATTAAGTATGCTAATAAAGTATAAACCATTATTGAAACCTATTACTGTGTTTTTAAAATATAATACACAAATATTACCTCTTGATATCATTTTTGCTTAAAAAGCTGACTAATATCAAGGGGACTTAAGAGTCACCCACCTACAATGAATGTTTTTATGTTTTTGGACTATTTAAAGAATACCTGGAGAAAAATGACCCATAAAACTTACAGCTCTTTTTTAAGCTAAGAGGCGATGATGCTAAATCCCAGAATCTCCACGTTGGTTTATCCTGACTTGAGTTTGGGTTGAGTTATTCCTCTCCACATTCTCCTCATACTTGTTGAGGGTTTCTGCAAAGCCAATGACCCAATGCCACAGACTGGGCATATAACATTTTCCAACTGACATTAAAACGTGATTTAACTGTTTTCTATCTATAGTAAAACCACTAAGTATCTAGAACTCGAAAGCAAGTAATTTGAATTGAAAGTTTTCTGATAGGTTCTGTTGAGTTTGGTTGTGACTGGATGTGATATGAACAAACCTAATTAAACTATATAGTGAACAAACATACTCATCAAGAAATCCAACACGACCAAATCTATGAAGTCCACCAGTCTTGTGCCTTTGTCATACGGAGGGGTCGTCTTCACGTTCACGCAGTAATTAGGATCTGTTTCCCATCTGAAACACACGGAAAGTCATATTTTCCAAAAACCAATACTTCCTTACTATTATTGCAATCGTAGGACAATTCTGCAAATAAATAAATAAATAAACTCTGAGCTTAATCCCAAAGGAAATTTTTAGATTAATCTTTAAAAAAATTGGAAATTTCTGAGTTTCAAAAATGAAAAATGTCAGACTTTTGAATCTCGGAAAATTTCCAAAATGTCGAAACATTTTTTACTCTACAACCAAGTTTTTTCTAGAAAATTTCTGAGATTAATCTCAAAACTTCTGAGTTTTTTTCTAGCAAATGTTTGACTTTCCACAAACAGAAAATCTTCTTGTGTTCTATGGAATTGTTTTACTTTAAACTAAGAAATGTCCTCATTTTTTCTAGAACATTCCTGACAATAATCTCAAAACGTCTGAGATTTTTGTCGGAAATGTACTCCTTGCACACTAACATTCTTCAAAAACAAATCCTCGCTGACTGAAACCGCAATGCATTTGGCATGATTTGAAGTTCCTCATTGTAAACAGCTCAGCTTTTCCGGGTCTTCTTACTGCGCCAGCTTGCTGCGGCTGTATGAGCGTCTCCATGGAGACCTCCAGCTCCTGCGTTTGGCCAGGGACATATCCGGCAGCATCATGGCCAGCGAGGCCTCCAGGTCCTGTGGGGTTCCACACACCGCATGCTCTGTGGAGCAGTAGTAGGAACACTGGCCATAGAAGCACACATTGCCCACTAGAGGGAGAAAGAGGCGCACAGACAAGAAAAATAGAGGTCGGTGATGAAAAAGAGACACCAATGTCAAAGAGAGAGAAAAAAAAAAAAGAGGACTCGCGTTGGTTCAAATCCACTTGTTTATATTCAGAATTTCAAAGGCCTTGCAAGCGGGCTGCATGAATAATTTAGGAGTGTGTGTACCGGGGGAATTAAAGAAGGTTTTAGCCAATTTGCGGTCAGTTGTGACATCTTTGATCTCCTTCACCACGTCCACCAGCCTCCCGACTGCAGGAGGGACTCTTCGGTAGCCCAGGATCCTGCAGAGAGATGAAGGGGAGACGAGAAGAAAGACGAGTACAGAAAGGAAAGCGGGGAAGGAAGGGGGTGAAGAAAAGAGGAGAAAGATCTGAGACACAGCGTTACGTAACACGCGTTCATTAAGTCAATACATCACGTCGCTGTTTAATTGATGACGCTCACTGTGGCAGCGGGGCGGATTTATGGGCTTTAATAAACCAAATCTCTACCTGTCCAGATGAAAGGCGGCAATTTCCGCGTTGTGCCGCTCAAAGTCGGAGAAGTAGTAAAGGTTGTAGTTGGTCTCGTCGTCTCTCTCCTGTCTGTTCGGGAAAAGAAGAACTCAGTAATGCAGGTTCTAGTAAGTTCGACTCAGTTCTTCTGGTTCTGTTTGACAGAGTGTGTCTAATCCAACAATTTGTACACAACCCCTTAAGACAGGTAACACTATGCCATTTGAAAAAAGCTGGGCCTGTGCAGTCACAGTCGGTGGCCTTAGACTGCAGTACAATTTGTCTCGCTTTGTATCTTTAAAGGTTTCCTGTTGAGTTTGTGCCAGGAGAGCTAACATTTTGAAATATATTTTATCGCCATATATTCTAGGGGTGCAGTTTTCCTACCTGCCAATACCGATTTTATTCTTTTTGTCTGAAATGTCACTAGAAATACTTGCATATTTACTTTCTAGGAGTGCCAATAAATGTGAAAGGGGCACTTTCCATGACACTTCCTCTTTCCAGTAGGCAGTTTTCCAACTGCTTTTTTGTGTTGTTATTATTATTGTTACCGTTAAGGAGTTTTTTTAATCTTTCTTTACTTATTCTCTCTTTGGAATGCAGCATGCTGCAGCTATATAGGCTCCCTTTGGGGAATGAATAATACATGATATTGGATTTCTTTCCAACAATGCTCTTCCTTAAATCTGGTGTTTATTTACTGGAGCCATTTCAAGATTACATTTAGTGCAGGCTTTGCTAAATGGTCATTGTGTTTGTTTTGGGTTTTTTTTTTTCATTCTCTAACTCACTTCTTGGGTTTGAACAGAGCTTGTCCGTAGTTGGGAAACGACATTACCAGCTTCAGTTGCGTCCCCCCAGACTTCTGCACTGAAAAACAAGAACAGAGAGCATTACCATCGCAACACACACACACACACACACACACACACACACACACACACACACACAACACACACACACACACACACACACACACACACCACACACACACACACAGGTTTTCTGCTGCTTTCATTGAGTCTTTCTTGCCAGTTTCCTCCTGAGTTTCCCAAACACATTAATTCCCGACTGCGACAGACTGGCGACCTGTCCAGGGTGAACCCCGCCTCTCGCCCGGAACGTTAGCTGGAGATAGGCACCAGCAACCCTCCCGACCCCATTAAGGGACAAGGGTGTCAAGAAAATGGATGGATGGATGGATGGATTAATTCCGATCATTACATAATTGTTGCAGATGGTTTGCTTTTGCTCTCAGTTTAAAGGCTAAGGATGCCCCCATATTTCTTAAACAGGAGCGTCTTTAGGTATCCGCAGGTTTGTAGTGTAGTATCTATCCCTAATAAGGACATTATTATTTTAATAATAATGTTCTGGAATATTTTATATTGTGAAACTACAGGTTTTGTACTGTGACTGACCAACGTGTTTTTCAACTGTTTCTTTGAGAAACAGTTGCAGTTCAGTTGGATTTGATGGAAAAGAGAAAATGTCTGTGAGCAGCAAGGTTCAAGGTTTTACTGACGCTCCAAATTCAACTGAAGTCAGGACTTTGACTGGGCCATTTTAAAGGGCAAGGCAGACTGGGGACGTGTGTTAAATAATACACACATCTAAAATACACACATCTTTATGTCACATGTTTGTTATATATATCATGAAATGAGCAACACACATCAGCATTTCAGCTCCTGTAGTGGCTTTTTCGTGCTGCTTTGGTAATTCTTTGGTAATTGAAGCGCTGTCTCTGCTGGGAAAATACTTCAAAAATGTACAAAGTAAGATACATTTTTGAGAAAGAGAAATAACAGATATATGACCTACTATTTTGTTATTTAAGGACAAGGGCAAAAATAAAACATATTGCCTTCGGACTTGTTTTCTCTCCAGACTGGATACTGTGGTGTGAAATCAAGCTTGGGATGATACTAAGCTAATGTTCGAAACCCTCCCACAGTCTTAGAACGACGCTCAGGTATCGTGGCAGATGTCACGGTCAGACAGCAGGGAAGTGAGGAGGGAGGGTGAATGTCCCATCAGACAGTCAGTTCCAGAAACCACACGTAAAGAAAACCTCATAAAAGAGTGCGACCCCGCCAGGCTGCGCACATGGCAAAGTCTCTTAAGATTGTCAGGGGGTTAAAATATTTCTATCGGAAACATTAAATGCAATGTAGTGGTGTAAATAATTTACTTTTACGTTTTTCATGACACACTACGCCGTTTCTCATAAGTGGATAAATGTATTTAAGTAAAAATTTACAGCAGTAGCAGTCCGTTCTAGTCTAGCAATTCAGCATGTGCACTAAGGACACCATTTCATACATGTTGCCTTCAACACATGAATGTATCTTTATTTAAACCATTCTATGGTTCTGACTGTATTCATTTCCACCCGTCTTCCCTTCACCCGCATCCACACAGCATGATGCATCATGCAGGTCTTTTTTTTTTCCTATCCACACATTTTGCATGGAACTCAAAGAATGCTGGTTTTGCAAGCCATTCCATTAACAGTAGTAAGATTATCAAAGCTTTTGTTCTACTGTAGCAGTGCTTATGCAGAGGATAATTTCAGGTACCTTTTTAAGAAACACTCTGGTCCAGATCTGGATTTTGTGGTTAACCTCGAAAGGGTTCAGCCAAATAATAAAAAACTTAAGAGGTGAAGAAACTCACATGATTGACATGGAGAAGTTTGCTGCAAAGCCAGCAGCTTGTGTATCCCTGGCGATCATCTGCTGAACCCTCTTCCATCTGCGTTGAACCTCAAAGGTCCCCCCAAAGCTTCAGTCTCGCTCATTTGAGAAGAACTTCAAAGTCGTCCTCTGTTTGAAAGTCTAGCCCCAAACCTCAGGTGTTGTAGGAATACCAGAATCCTCCTTTCCAGCCTGACTCTTTAGTCTCTGTGGCCCCTAGTTTGCCACCACACATTTGGCTAAGAATACCAATGATGTTTCCGTTTCAAATCACAGTGGGGTCTGATTCAAAGATCCATCCATCTGAATTAAAATCAGTACATTTTTGTTCTTCACTTAAAAATTCAGCGAAGACGCCTGATTGGGTGTGTAAAACAGCTTCAGCCCCTCTGCTTTAATTATTCAGCAGGAGAGAAAAAGAACACTGCATAAATATGGAAAGCCTGTCATGATTTATGGGTTTGGTGGTGAGGTAAGACGCAGACAGACCCAGGTTGAAGTGAAGAATGATAATGATTTAATCCAAAATAACAGGTTTCACAGGGAGCAACGGCGAAGACAGGGAAGTACTACACGACGTAACACAACAAGGATCCGACAAGAGACAAAGACAACAGGTGGACTTAAATACACAGAAGGGTAATCAGGAAACTAGAGACAGCTGGGATCAATCAAACAGGGAGGACAGGACAGAGACTCACAGGGAAACAGGACTAAACACAGAAAATCTCAAAATAACTACACAGAAAAACACAGATCACAACAAAGCCAGGCCTGCACATGCCCCTACCTGCGCTGACGATGCGATGTGTGGCGAGCTGCTGGGTTAAAGGCTCCATGTTGGGGTCACGGTGTGGGTAGAGCTCCCAGCGTGTAATGCCCAGATGAAAGCGTAACCATGGAGGCTGGCTGCTGATGCTGCTGTTCCACTGGACGTTGTCATATATGTCCTGAGTATCGCTTTCCCTGTAAAAATAAAAAAACATACCGCTAGCAAACAGTTCGGAGCTGTCATGCTGTGCAGACTTCTACAATACTTTAGGCCTATGTTTGTCAAACTGTGGTATGGGTACAGTTTAATAAACTGTACAGTTAGGCTACAGTTTAATAAACTGTAGCCATACAGTTGGCTAGCTTTAGCTTTAGAGGAAAATGCTCCAAGAATCTTCTAGAATGTGAACTGAAAACATCTGCTGGTGGATACATATGCTGTCGACTATTTATCTTTGATACATTGGCTTAGATAAAGGACTAACATCACACTGTTGAGAAAATATATTTAAAATAAGCTAGTTTTAAAATGTAACATGACTTGATGGAAATAGCCTAATTATAGTTTTATAAGATCTAAGACAAAGTCTCTGTCCTTTGCCCTTTGTCTGTTTGGGAGACAATCATTAGGAGGTTCAGCTTTTCACATGTATGTGTGAAAGCCATAAAACAGCAGGAGAACAGGAGAAGTTCTCCTTAGACAATAGGGACAAAATGGCTTTAGAGAAAGGGTCAGAGACAGGTCCTGGTTGGATGGGCAAAGTTCACCCTATTTGAATAAATTAAAGAGAAGAGGATAAAACTTTCCACACAGAGTAACAAATCAGATTTTGCTCTTTGCAACTTCTCCAAGAACGTTCTTGCTTTCTGTTTGTCATTTCCATCTTTTGTCTTTTCCTCTTCTCAGGTAAATTTATGTGTTTGTGCTCTGAGGTTTCTGATGTTTGAGCTTTTCTGGTGATAGTTTGCATCTGTTTTGGAATAATAGCTGATCTTGGTTGTTCTTTCTCTGAGGACATGTCCTTGATGTTTTGTCTGTCTTATTCTCTCAGGTGACTAATGTGTGACTGTGTTTCTTTAAATTTTCTGTCTTATGTTATACTTTCTACTCATTGGATTAAACTCTGAACTTCTGTGGCGTCAACACGTAGCGTGTGCCTCTGTTTTGATCCACGCGGCTTCGGCTTCGAGACACTGGAAAAACCTGGGACCAAGGAAGAAATCCCGAGAATAGTTAAATAAGGTTTTCTTCCAACAACACCCAACCAAGATTTGTTCTGCTTGTCAGCTGTATTTAGCAAATGTTTAAAGGAACAGTGTCTATAAAATTGGCTTTTTTGAGCTTTAGCTGTATAAGCTACTTCTCAGTGCAATGTGTACTGCTCCATCATGGAGCAGAGAACTGTATCTGCTCCCTGCAGTCTGACCCATCTGGTGGAATCTCCCACTGTACATGCTAGGAAATAAGCTAGGAAACTAAGAAAAGCGTTAACAAAATTACATTTTGAGTAGGAACATAGTAGATGTGTTTGAGGTTTCATTTGCCTCATCTTTCTCTCTCTTCAACCTTGAAATTTTCTGATTATTTTCTCTCTTTTAACACTATAATACTGACCACATCTGGGAGCTCCTCTGACTCGGTTTGATCTTTGGTTTCACTTTCATGAGCCAGTCGTCCTCGGGAACAGCCGGGCTGGGCGTGTTGTAGAGCGGATGGTCGAACAGGGCCTTCAGCTTCAACATGTCTGACTCCCAGCGTTCCGTTTGGTTGGCATTTCTCTCTGTGTTGTTCTCCTTCGCTTGTTTGTCTCCTTTCCATGTCAAGCGTTTGTAAGGAAGCCTTTGAACATTTACTTTTACTTTCCTTCTCCCGTCTTGATTGGAAGAATCCCCCTCAAAGACATCTGTTGGTGACTCCCCGTGACCTCCAACCCTCGCCGAGGCATTGGCGTTGCGCGCCAAAACCCTGAAGTGCATCTCGAGTGGCAGCGGGGCGTCACAAGGCAGGTGAGGGATGGAAAGTGTGACGAGCGCCAGGAGGAGGTGGAGGAAAACGGTCACGAAAGCCAAGGAGAGACAGATTGTCCTGGAGCGACGCCACATGCACCATGTCATCCTCCTGAAAAGACAGGCAAGAGGGTCAAAGGGATAAGAAATAGCTCAGACACT
Organism: Poecilia picta; assembly: GCA_033032245.1. Lineage (NCBI taxonomy): Eukaryota > Metazoa > Chordata > Actinopteri > Cyprinodontiformes > Poeciliidae > Poecilia > Poecilia picta. Next base: position 28,033,655 of record CM065353.1, on the reverse strand, counting down.
AAAAGATACACGAACAATAGTATCTGAGTAAAAATAAACAGCAAAAACAGTCATACCTCTTTAACCTCTCACATTTCGGAATTACAAAACCTTATTGGATTTTATGTGGCAGAACAACACAAAGACGTTGGAATACTTGTGGAGAGGAAGAAAACAATACGTGGTTTTCAAAGTGTGTTAACATGATTTTATGTTCCAATTACCCTAAATCTGGGGTGTCCAAAGTACAGCCCAGGGGCCATCTGTGGCCTCTTACATTACTTTTTGTGGCTGCCAGCTGCAGTTTGGCCCATCCATGTACAGGCACAGATGATTAATGCAAATGGAGACTTTTTATTTTTAATTGGGGTCTAAAACTGGCGGGCCACCAGGCTTTCATTGTGCCCCCACCAGGCTTAGTATTGTTTATTTATTTATTTTACAATTGCCTTTTCTAAGACTTTATAGTTGGAGTTTAGGTATTAATCTTCCAGTCTTCCAATAATACGTAATTATGAAGTGATATTTTCAAATTTCCTGTCAACTTTAAAAAAAAATTTAACCCAAAAACACATCAATCCACTGCATGACTGTCCTAGAGCCCCAAGCAACGGGCTTAGCAAGTCTTCTGGGGAGACATTGGGGTAAGACAGAAAATAGAGAATGTTAAGTACAACACAAAGTATCCCTGGTTTTATAACCAAGCTTTGAAAAGGAGTTGAACCACATCTATCCAGAAAGTTTACTGAAGACCTATTTTCTTTTTAACAATGAGAATGTTAGAACATTTTGAAAGAAAGTGAAACAAATCCTGTTTTTATCATTTGCTCAATTGAGTCAAAAACTACTTGGAAAACCAGATGTCTTCCTGTTAATACAGCATGTGTGCCAAATCCTTTCAGGTTTCGGATTTACGATGAATAACGTCCTTTACCTACAAAAAAGGGAGAAAAAACACTTCATTTGCTTGATTTTTCTTTTTTTCCTTTTTATTTTTTCATTGCCTGCGAGAACGTTTTAATTTGCTGATTTTGTCCCGCGTAACCAAATATCTGGACACCTCCGTCCTAAATAAAACTGACTTCTACCAACTGATTAGAAGTTGTCTAATTATTAAATAAAGTTGTCTGTATGCAATTTACCTCAGAAAACTAATAGAGCTGTTCTGTCAAGACCTCAGAGATTTGTTAGAGAAAATTAGCAAGCAAATAGCAATGAATGCTAGGAGTTACTCTGGTCCGACACATGATGGTGGCAGCATCATGCTGTGGATGTCAATTTCTTCAACAGACACAAGTAAACAGAGTTCAGCAGCAGTTAAAACAAAACAAGAAAACAATCATAAACATGCAACCGGAGCTTCGATAGAATGATTTTGTTAAAATGTATTCACATCTTAGAACGGTCCAGTCAAAGTCCACATCTAAATTAAATTGAAATTCCGTGGAAACACTTGAAAGTTTTTCTCACACATGACCCAGATAATCTGACTGACTTTAATTTATTATGCAAAAAAATAAATAAAATAGGCAAAAAAAAGGCAAAGCTATAGACAGAGTAACCAAAAACACTTCATTAATATTTGCAGTAACTTCTCCAAAATGAGTGCCTCCTTTTTCACACATTATATATTCCATCAACGTAAGAAACATGCAATATTTTGTGTTGATTTATCATGTAAAATCCCTATACGCTGCATCATTGTTTGCGATTTGGAAAGTTTTGTAAATGTTCATATTCTCTGGATGTGTTAGCAAAGCGCCTAATGTTTGGGCAAAGAGAGAAAGAGCAAACATGGTGTAGTTAACACTTTGAAAAACAAACTTCTAAACCAAAATTGCAATCAGAATTTTAACAAGGTCTTTAAGATTTGTTTTATCCTTCCAAATAATCTTTTAGAGTAAAAAAGCAAGGCATGCTGCAGGAGACATACTCACATGTTTCTTTGTTTTCCAACTTGTCTGCTTGTGTCGGCGTCTTTTCCAGAGGTACAACCAGACGCTGTGTTGTACCCGAGTTCCATTCATCACGTTTTTCTCTATTTGTTTCTCTAACTACACAGAACTGCATGTTGGGAGGGTTGCCAGGTTAGAGTGATCTGGGCACAGATCAATGTTGTTTGCTCATTACTCTTTAAAACTGTTTGTCTTATGTAATGTGACTTTTCTCTGTTTTGTTTGTTTTTTAATCCCTGACACATATGAATTATTGAACGCAACTTATTTCATGTTTTAAACCCAACATGTAATGCCAGAAGAAGATTTTCTTTCTTAAAAGAGACATTATTTACATTTGAATACAAATCTAGTCAATTTAATCTATTTCGGCTTTCGCAGCAACCATTGACAAAACAATGAATATTTTACCACTCATGGTCAGTCTCACATGCCTACAGGGATTTAAATCGACTCCATTCACGAACCACGCGCAAACAAAAACTTCGGTTTTTCCTCTTTGTTGAGCAACTGCAATGAACCTGCAGCTTTCAAAGCGCTGCAGAAAAAAAACATAAAACCAGCAAAAAAAAAGGAAACATTAGTTTAAAAAATTTATATTATTATTATATATTTAAAAAAATAGCATGTAAGCGAAGCAGCTGTCAACCAGAGGAGCTGGGAGACAGAGGTTTCATGTTCTGCGCTGAGACTTCATCAGGCTCACCAGGCCTCATCGAGGATCCCTAAAGATACGGCTCTCCTATGAAGTCGGGCTCTTTAAAGTGTGTGTGTGTGTGTGTGTGTGTGTGTGTGTGTGTGTGTGTTGTGTGTGTGTGTGTGTGTGTGTGTGTGTGTGTGTGTGTGTGTGCGTGTGTGTCTGCATGTTTTATAACTGCACGCGCGTTCGCTCAGCCCGCTCCACGTGCTGTGTGTCGTAGCCATGTGACATTCTTGAGAATAAATTGATGAAAAATCACAGCGTGTGACTCATTTAATATCAGCTCAAAGCACTAGACTTGGATTTTTTTCCTCACAGTTGGTCACATTCATTCATTATTCACCGACATTTGTAAAGAAACAACATAAATGATGTTGGGTAACAACATGTTATGAATGCAAACTGATAGAAACCACAGGAGATTTGAATAAATATTCCATTAAAAAACAAACAAACCATAAAACCAACAAAATTGAAGGACTCAAAAACACCTCCTCACCTCGTAGGACTGTGAAAACAGTGAGGACTCGGTTGGTAATTATCTCAGTGTTTGCAAAAAAAAACAAGTCGATATCAAGAAGAGAAATCTATGGGCTTAATAGTTTCCAGCAGCACTGGGTTTCTGTGTAGGATAACCAAATATGAGCATTGAAATTTACACAGGCACTTCTACACTGACTCCGGATCGTTTCTCTTTGCGTCAACAGATAAAAACTTACATTTTGTTTCTGTTCAGCTGGAGAACGTTACGGCACATCCACTCATTTATCAGTTCTAAGCATCTATTTGACGGTAACCAGTTACTGCCTACAGTTATTAATTTTTAATGTTTTTGCTGTGAAATAATTATTAAATACTGATCAGTCATGTACATGTAGCACATATAATTTAACAAGATTACACATCATTTGATGTAAATCCAACCAATAGATGGTGGCTTCCATTGAGATCCATGGAATGTGTTGAATATGCATCGACAGGCTATAGCAGTATGCATACTAGTTGTTTGGTGGTTTGATGTATATTTTGAGACGTAGCTCAAACCATCATACAGCCAATGTGGTTCTGACAGTAATCATAACAGGTATTTTATTGACTGTGAGAGGAAAACATGCAGCTTCAAGGCCTGGCTTGACATCTGAACCTAAGGCTTTTGTATGGCAAGAGGAATGGCTGCCTTCTGACACCAAAGCTTATTCTTAAGCCCCTCATATTTATACATGATTCTTAAAATAATTTGACTACACTAATCAAACATTCACCAGAGCTGTAAGCTTTTTGTTAATTTCTCGTTCTGACAGTGGGAGTATTGAGTTGTGTTATTCATAGGATTGCTGGTGAAGTAAGAGTTTTTTTTTGTTTGTGTTTCAGTGAATTCCCGAATTATTTATGTTTTACATAATTTTCAAGGTTAAAACAGCAGCATGTTAAAAGCGCACCATGTTTCATCATAGCCCAAAGCCCATTTCAAGTGCAATAGACTGTTCTCTACTTTTTTCACTTTACTTTTTTCAATTTGATATGTTTAGAGAAAAAAAAGTTATCACAGACATGAGGGTGGGGGGGGGATCAATTATAAGATTCAGGCAGAATCAAAGCTGCCAACTCAATGTCTTTCTTTCCAATATTTTATAATTCTTACATAAAATAACCCATGAGTCTCTCTGGAGTTTACTTACTGCTAACTAGATTTTGTCTGCTGCACTCTCTGTCTCTGTACACCACTGATGTATTATAAACAAGCTATGCTAAGTTTGATCCATAGAAATTATTCATCTTTTATTCCTTCCATCTGCCTATTCTTGTTCTTTTTTTCCCTCAATTTCCCCAAAGCGTTCTGTGCCCCCTTTTTTCTCAGTAGGCATTGTAGCCAAAAATTTCCACAGGTACAGCTACTCAAATTAAAAATAGCATTTGCCTTATGCACCCTCACAGAGAAAGAAACATGCACATTAATAATGGATTGTGTTTTGTATTTCTCGGTTTAAAAAAAGAATCCCAGTGGTGGATCCAGATGAAAGATTCATCCCTTCCTCTCATTTCTGCCCCTCTGATGCCTCGAGTCTCCAATTTCTTGGCTGCCTTCAAACAATCTTCTCTTAGCCATCTACCCTCAAAATCTCTTCATCTTCTAACAACCCCTAAAATCAGAATATTCTGGAAATCACCACCCCCTTAATCGCTCCGCTGACTTGTAGGAGTTGGTCTGCCTTGATGCATTCATCTTCTTTCATCCCCCATTTGTGCTGCAATAACACACTTGCACTCACACTCTTGAAAGCTCCACACCTCCACTTGTCATCACAGGTGGTCAGGCGGTTGCTAAGATACAACACTAGGTTTTTCTTGCTCAAAGGCATGCTTTGAATAAGGACATCGAAGTAAAACTATCAATGAGTAGAGGACTAACTTTGATACCACTGTGGATATTTGAATCGGCATTTTGTTTTCGAGGCCTAGTCCACACGTAATCTTTTTACGATGAAATAGCGGAGCTGTTCGTTCTCGGCCCAACTAAAGTGTTCATCCACACCACCGAGTATTGCTTTAAACATCGTCAAACCCACAGGGGGCAATGTGGGGCAAAGCTAAAACCTATGTCAGCCAATCACAACCCTTCAAAACAACCAAGCCCGGGATTAGTCTTAATCCAAAATTTGAATAATCGACGAGAAACATTCATTTCTCATGTCTATGGTTTCATATTAAAACTGTATAAAACAGTGGCTTTCTTGATGTTGTTGATGAAATCTTAACCTCCTTCATTTGTTCCAGATCAGACAGCATTTGGGAGGGGAGAGGCTGCCTCATTTTTTCAAACATGAGCAGCAGGAGGTCTTGCCCAAAAAAACAAACAAACAGTGAGACTCCTTAGTCAGCAATGTCTGTCTACCGACTTGCTTTCAGTCACGGTGGTGAGCTGATAGTGCCAGTGCACATTTATCTGGATTCAGACAACTTATTGCAATGGAGCAGATCAAAACACAAACACGGAAGCCCCTTTCTTGCAGGTGTACTTGTCTCTGTGTGTTCCAACCAGTTTTACAGAGGACTAATTAGGAAATACATTGGTGCATTTAAGACGTGCAGATCAAGCCAAACCTTTGTCTGGCTAACGGCCTCTCTCCACACCTCATTTTGTACCTTCTTGCTCGGTCAGCTTGCTGTGTTTTCTGATTCAGCAGCATCTCGCAAAGCTTGCCTTCCAACTGTAATCTTCCATACGTTGCATCCCAAACTCCCTCAGAATTTATAAAACCTTGCATGGAAATCCAACATGCTAAAAATAACATTTGACATTCATTGAGACTGTCCACTGCAAACTGGGAAACAAGGTCATCTAATAAGGATGGAGAATAAGAAACATTATGTAACCATTTACCAAGGCGCTTTAATCGTGGTGGCTAATGAAAGTAGATAATAGCACATGATGGATTTTTCAATGAGATATCTTTAATTTTCCCACTGAACACCTAGCTTATCATCTGTGTAGCAACTTAGCTAAATATTAAGCTATCTATTGTTGTAGTGCTCCATCTTTCTATCTATTTATCTGACTGCCTATTGAGAGACAAAGGTTTGCTTGGCATATTTTAGTCAAATCAGAAATATTATTATTAGTGAAACAGAATTCAGTGAAAAAACAGCAAAGAGGAAGAGAAGAACAGCAGCAGAAATAGAACCACGCAGAGCAGTGGACACCTTTCAGCATTTCCCCTACACAGAAATGTGACTATAACTTCAATGAAAACCCCAAAGAGCCTCTTTCAGAAAGATTTGCCGTTCTCTGCACTCACACCGGGGAGAGATTTTCAGACCAAACAAACTAGAGTGTTTTGTGTGACTTTGTGGCTCTCTGCATAAATATTTAAGAGCGTAAAGGAAACACAAGGAAGAGGTGGGGCTTTACGTAAAAAGTCTCTGAGGTTAATAATGGATGAGGCCGCGGCTGTGATGGAGGCATGTTCACTGACACACTGTTCACCGGATTAGTCTCGGCGCTGTTACAGTAATTGCAGAATGTAATGGCCTTCCCCCATGAAATAGGTCAACTAGGTAAATCCAGGTGAAAGCTATCAGTGTATTATGCTGGCATCAATCCCATCAATCCCACGGTATCCCTGTCAAACACCCTCTGTCATTACGCCCAGGTGTTTATATGCAGAATTGGGTCAGCGATTGGAAAGCTGGGGCTGTTTGTCAACATCCAAAATCTGGTGAACGAACTTGTTTTTAGCGGAACTGTATCAGACCGTGGAGTTAAACAGCCTTGGATAGTCACCCTACATGTTTAATCAATCAAGAAACTATGTTGCCTTCAGCTGCTATAGACGTGCTGCACATATAAAACATAACTTAAAAGAAACTTGACTTTACAATTTGACGTCTCGAAATTGGCATCTGTCTCTTTAAGAAGCTCCTGCTCTTTCTGACACTCATTGTTTATCACTACTGCAGAGTAATCTTTATTTGTTCACAATTAACAAATAAAAATAGTCCAAATGTCCCCACAAAGTTTTATCAATGCAAACAAACTCACAATAAACTTTGTAGAGCAAGTAAATCACAAGAACAAACTGTTGACCAGTTCTGGCGCTTCGTGCCTTGTGTGGGTGTCAGCTGTGGTTGTTCGGTCTCCCAGAGCTACAGGCGCCTCTTGCAGGTCAAAAGGACAAGAAGCTTATGATTTCCATTTTAACTACTTCCATCAGCATGTAGAGATCAAATGTCGATCCCACAGCACAGAAAGCTGAAGCAGGAGATGGCATTCTTCAAATATCACCAAGACTGATGATATGTTTGTTCTCCATTTACAGTAACACTGTGAGCCATAGACATACATACATTTTATCAGAAGCAATATGGAGAAGTAAGGATCTGTTTTTGATTGATTGTAATTCAAATTGACTGGTTTTACTGACCCAAAACATTACATAAAAGCCAGTGGATCAACTTTTTCTGTTATCCTATTAGACGTTCTGGGAGAAAAAATGAATATTTAAGCTTCAAAACAGCTGAGATTGAACTAAAAATTTACCTTCCAGTTGACAATTACCTACAAAAATACAGACTTATTTAGACCGCAGCATATTCATGCGTTAGAATGGACTATTCAATGTCAGACCTGCATCTGATTGTATAAACATGAAAACTAATGTTTAAAGTCACCTGCCATTCAGTCTGACTGAATTTTGCAACAACAAACAGAAAACAAAACTACAAAATGCTCTAAATGTATAGAGTTGGTGGTAACAGAGAAACAATGAGGACTTTCATAACACTTTATTTGAAGGGGGTGAATAAGACTGTCATGACATTTTCATAAACATGACATAACACCTGTCATGAACATGAATAAGCCTTCATGAATATTTATGACAGTTGTCATAAAGCGTCAATTGGTAAATAATGACACTTTTAATACAAAGTTGACATAATTCAAAATGTATTTGTTATGACAACTTGACATTAACCAATAAATCATTACTGTTCAAACTTTACCTTTAATAACATAAAGTTACCTAATATTTAAAGTGCAATCAGTAATACTGATTACTTTAATACTGATATAAATGTTGAACAAATTTATATCAGTAATGAAATCTTGGTTAATGTCAAGTTGTCATAACAAAGGCATTTTGAATAATGTCAACTTTGTATTAAGTGTCATAATTTACTGAATGATTCATTATGACAACAGTCATAAATATTCATGAAGGTTTATTCTTGTTCATCACAGATGTAATGTCATGTTTATGAAAGTGTCATGTCAGTCTTACTCATCCCCCTTCAAATAAAGTGTTACCAGGACTTTTAAATGTTCTAAATTAAGTAGAGAAGAAGAAATCCGGATTATATGGCAGGTTATTGGCCCTCAGAGGTGGTAATAAATTCACTCCAACGTGTTCAGGATATTTGTGATCACATTTCATGCGACTTCCAGAAAAAAGGGTAAGAGATAGTGAGCAGAGAGCAGGATGACCTGACCTGACCTGACCTGACCTGCGATAATGATGATGACACAGAAGTTGGTAAATTCTGCTAATATGTCAACACTGATGGCCTCGGCAGCTTTACTGCTGGGTCACAAAGCCCTCCTGTCTTTGAGGGGAAAAAAAAATACCCACAATCAAATAAAATCACATTTCATCATTTATGGTTTGCCGGGGTTAAGGGATGCTATTTTTTCGATTGTGCCTCAGGTGGGCTGAGTTTTTGTGTAGGAATGCACATTTTTCACAAGCAGGAATAAAGGAACATAGATTTGTTGAACTCAAGCCGTCCTCATTTAAACCGCAGGTGTTTGTACTTTTTTTTTCTCTCTCTCTCTCTATACAAGGACGTTAAGAGCTGAACTGCAATATGTTCTGAAATTCTGCAGCTGCTTGAAACAAGTTTAAAATCAATCTCGTTTCATTCACTGGCACGTCTTTCACAGTTTTCCAGGTTGTACTGTAAACATGTATAGTTAATTATTTAAATAGTCCCTTTGTGTTTGCTTCTTTTGAAAAAAATCCGTTTCACATACTGATATGGTTCAATTTCTGAAACGTGTGCTTTTTTTTTTTCAAACGTGACATTTCAACTTAAATACTTCTGTCAGATTAAATCCAAACCATTTGTGATCCGGTCATTCCCCAGATTCTCATTTGGAATACTCTCATTTGTGTAATACTTGGGTAATATCTGAAGGTTACGCTCTAAAATTTCCTGTCTTTTTTTCAACTAATTCATAAATACACTGAAGCTTGTGGCTGTAACCAAACATAATGTGAAAAAGTTTAGAGGGTGTGGCAAATTTCACATAAAGCACTATAAAACCAAAGGAGGAAACGTTTTAAAATTAGGAACGCACAGATTTGAGAATTTGGGCCGATATCAATAGTCGATATTTTATGTTGCCGTTTTGGTTGATATTTTTATACATTTCTTTTAAACCTGCCTTTTGACACCTTGGAAGGGGAAAAAATTATTCTGTTGACTTTACCACTGCATTTAGAATTTATACAAACTTCCCACAATCCTGCGCTGCATTGCTGTTACTGTCAAGTGACCAAAACAAAAACCACATGACCACCGCTACGCCTCCAGAAACAAATAGCAACAAGATGAAAATAAATATTGGTTATTAATATCAACCTGGTTTTATTTACCAGACAATGCTGATATATCGTCACTGACATCGGGCGATTCCAATGTCAGTGACGATATATCGTATCCCTATTTACAACTGTGACATTACACACCAAGGAGGACAAACTCAAGCAGCATATTCTTTTCCATGTATCAAAGTTGCTAAAGTTGTATTTAGCAACTTTTCAGAGACAAACAACAAAAAGAATTGGTATCAACAAAGAGTAGAATCATCAGGTCAGATCGGTGCACCAAAAAATCCATATAATTATACCTTTAAAATAAATACTTCAAGGAAAAAAATACTCTGACTTCTAATTTCTCTAAGTTTCAGTTTATTGTACAATCAAGTAGGTTCACAAATAATGGTCCATTGCACTGGATCATCATAACTGGCATCAACATGAGACAATCACAATGCTATTGTCATTCAGACGAGTGATATTAATCAGGCTATTCACACACACACACACACACCTCAGCAAGGAGAAAAAGTGAATCAGGTTTAGTGTTTGTTTGGCTCAGGACACTCTGAGCCCTTAGGTCATAAGAAAACAACAGCGGTCTTTAAAAAGATGCCTCTCAAGTTGCATTAAAATATGTACACATAAAAAAATCTTACAAAATTTATTGAAAGTAGTGCCGTTGTAGAGAGAAAGACACGTGTGAAACGTTTTGGACGACGTGGACGGGAAAAACGTTCAAATAAATGCCGCACGAAACTAATGAGGAAAGTGGCAATATAAGGTTTTTAAGGGGCGGAATGTGTGTCCAGCACACATCGTCATGGAAATCAGTCATTCACACTGATGCACTCCCCTGAAGAAAAAAGAAGGAAGAAGAACTTCGGAGACCCTGGCTGGCTGTGTTGTTTTTTTTTTTTTTTTAATTACTTGAACATGCAAGCTCGCAAGCATTCAAAATGATGTTCAAGAACAGAAGATGTCTTAAATGAAGGGTAAAAAGAATAAAAAATGAACAGTGGTACAAAAAAGGAAGGAAGCTATTTTTTTATCTCTACCAGACCAAAGTGGCAGTCAAAGTCTGAAAGGTGAAATAACGTTATTATATTTATGAACAAGTACTTCCTTTCTCTGCCACAGTGGCTGGTAGCTCGGACGAACTGATCTGCCAAGGGTGAAACGGAGCCGGCGTCCAGGCCGGCGTTGATTCCCAGCGTGGTGAGCGCGTTGGCGAGGCAGAGGACACGGAGGGGGGACAGGCGCTAAGAGCACTTCCACACGCAGACAGCCAGGCTCCCACCAAAAAACATGTAGAGCAGGTTCTTCACTTCGTGTGTGACCTCGAAGCCGAAGCCCTCGCCAATCACCACGTGCCACGAGCTTCCAAACTTCTTATCCATGGACTCCTTTATCATCTTAGCCGCACTCTAGAAGGGAATAAAATAATTACTTTTTTTCTGTTTTGTTACAGTTTTCTTTATTTCATTCACTCAATAACAAATATGAATAGCTTGTGTAACAAAAAATAAATTATAAATTAAAAGGAGCAGAAAGAAGCATAAACTTTATAATATGTTCTAACTTTTCACATAAAATGAAATTAGCTATTTGGCTCAGAAGATAATTACACAAAAAAATACACAACGAAGCAGCTTATTCAATGTCACAATGGCTTCATTGTAATGCATTTGAAATTTCTTTTGAATGCAGAAAAAGGTTCAGATTGCTCCACAAACTGACACCTTTAACTGAAATGCCTCTTTCCATCATCACCGTTCTGTATCTAGTTGTTTTTTGGAAAATCTCACTCCCTCTTAAGTTGAATTTTCTGCCTTTCCTTTGTACAGATCCGTTTTGAATATTGTTTTGTTTAAAAAAAAAATGATGTGCTTCATATGTAGGCCTGTCGCTTCAAGCAATAAATCAGTTAATTGCATGAGGAATTGAAATATACTCAGTCATTTCTATTTGAATTAGTTATTGTTTTTCTCTTTTCCTTCTTTCTACCAAAAGCTGAGCTCTGGTGCTTTTGTCTCAACTAGTCCTTTCTTTTTGAAGAATAAATTTGTACATAGAGACTTAATAATTTGTTTTATTTGTCGTTTTGTTTATTTATTTTAGGACATTTAAAATGTCTTCCAGTTCCAGTGTTAAATGTTTGTTAGAATTTAAAGTTTATTAATCTTTGAGGATGTGTTCTTGTATTAATATGCCATTATCATTGACAATGGTCTCAAAATAACAGTATTATCGTTTATTGCAATAACTTCTGGGACAATTTGCCATCCAGAAAAATCTGTTATTGTGATGCGCCCATTTGTACATAAATATTAAAATATTGTGCTCCATCAATTCATGAAGCTTCATTAAGCTTAACTGTGTAAGTATTGGGTTTGTGTGATTTGAATGCCTAATACCAATATCAAAAACATTAAAGCTGTAGCTTCTGGTCAACATTGGACAACACGAGAACTCACTTCATTATTGGTAGCAAATTTCTCACAGGCTGTTACACACAACTCCATGGTCTCAACCCTCATTTCCTCTGGCATGTCTGTGTGCTGGAGAGAAACACGACGTTACAGAGTTTTACAGGCTGGTGGAGGAAAGATGCCAAACCCTCATTTAGTTTCAATGTCAATTCAAATGTTGAATGACACCAACAACATAAAAAGGGGGAGAAAATGTTTTCTTTTTTTATTATGCAAACATTTTTTCACCATGTTCATACTTAAGCATCTTCATGGATAGTTTGGTGGAAGGAAAAAGTGCGGCTAAAAAAAGGGTTCACATAAAACGGGGAATATTACGAATATTACGTAGCGAAAGCTTCTGCGATCATAATGGAGGCTCAGATGTCTTTGCTGAACATTTCATGGTCACTTTTTATTGAAGAAACAACAGTGACAGCTGTTTGTATCCTAGCAACTGAAAACAACAGATGGGAAGATGGCAACAAGAGGCAAAACCAGATCCTGTTGAGCGTTCTTCAAAATAAAACCCTTCCTTTTCTCCAAAATAAAGTCACATTTTGCACTTAAATATGTTTCAATTCGCTGTTTCGCAATTATGTATAACCATGTCAAATTTAGCGAACGATAATATCATGTAAATTATCTTTAAGATATGACTGTAAAGTCAAAATAGGGACAAAATTGAGAGGACTGCGAAGCAAAACCTAGTCAAGATAATGCATTTCTGCATTAATGTTTCATTTTTTATTGGTCTGATGTAATATTCTAACATTTAAAGTCATGTTTTAATTACCTTTAAGTGGAAAAATTTCCATAATTAACAGAAATAAAGGCTTTCAAACATTCATATGTGTGTAATTATTAACCTATATGTAATGTTCCTGATATACATTTATATTTATTGTCCATCCATTACACCTTGTCCCTTGGTGGGGTCTGGAGGGTTGCTGGTGCCTCTCCAGCTGGCGTTCCGGGCGAGAGGCAGGGTTCACCCTGGACAGGTCGCCAGTCTGTCGCAGGGCAACACAGAGACACACAGGACAAACAACCATGCACACACACTCACACCTAAGGACAATTTAGACAGACCAATTAACCTGACAGTCATATTTTTGGACTGTGGGAGGAAACCAGAGAACCCGGAGAAAACCCACCATGCACAGGGACAACATGCAAACTCCATGCAGAAAGGCCGGGGCCGGGAATCGAACCCAGAGCCTTCTTGCTGCAAGGCAACAGCTCTACCAACTGTGCCACTGTGCAGCACCATATATTTATTATATTAAATTTTAATGTCTAATTTATTGAATGGATCTGTGTTCAGGTTGCTTTGCAGCCCAGAGTGAGGTCTTCACAGTTAGTGTCATCTGCTGGTGTTAGCCCAATTCTCATTAATATTTGTCTTTCTTTTTCTAAATTATATATAAACAAAGAGCAGGGAGATGTTTTGTTATTGCTCCTAAATTAAGTCAGTTTTAAACCAAAAGACGTGGATCTTTTGGAGCTCGTTCATACAGCTTTGAAATACCTTATTAACAAAAGTAAACATGGATGTATGGAATGATATTTTGATCTTGTTTAGGCAAAAATGAGCAGAAGTTTGTAGTGGTGTCTTACTCTGATGAGAGGGAAGCTGTGTAGTCTCTTGTAATCGGCCTCTTCCTTCTTTCCCTCACCAGTGCCAGCCATTCCGACTCCTGAAATAACAGGTGTTCTGTCTTATTACAGAAATACTAATAATATTATGATTTATAAGCAATATGGACTCACTGGGCAACACAGAAGTCGGAGAATTTAGAAGCTAATGATGCTAAAAGGTGAGCCGAGAGGTTAGCTTGAAATACTGAGCCTCAACAAGCCAGTAACAATAAACATTACGCACTTGTTTACGGTCTCTGGCTTTAACAATGTCAATACAACTGATCATTTGTAAAACTGGACTGACCGTAACATGTCAATAAGAGTAACTAAAGAAGGTTTCACTAGCTAGCTAATTAGCTTAGCTTGTATTTAGAGCAAACAGCTGATGGAGGAGGTATTTTCTGCCTCTAACTCGTCAAGTTTATAAAAACGGCCTGCAGCATAAGGACTTAGCTCGTGTTTTAGGTAGAGTGTTAACGTAATGTGTGACTGAAAAGGTTTACGTACCAAACGTTTGTCCGAAGAAAACTTCTCCTGTTTGACTCTCGCATCGGTTGTTAAGGAGACATTTCAAACATGGTTACAGGAGCAAGCAGGAAACCCCGCCCGTTACAGCCAGGCGTGGTTCTGATTGGTTAAAACTCTGTCACTCAACGTAAAAGACATAATACGTAATCAAATCCCGCCCCCTTTACAAGCAACGCTCTCTTGCGGTTTTCCTCTTTTTTCGTCGTCCCCAAACTTGTAATAATTCGTCCAATCCTCCATTTTCTTTACTCCTTCGTCCCTTAGTGGGGTCAGTTGGGCTGCTGGTGCCTCTCCAGGTAACGTCCTAGGCAAGAGGCGGGGGTCACCCTGGACAGGTCGCCAGTCTGTCCAGGGTGACTTATAATAAGGTATTTTTTTAAAATGTAGTTCTTTGAGATAAGTAATATATATTGTTGTTAGAAAGAAAAAAAAAAGGTTAAGGAAAGGAGAAAAGATGTTTTAAATACACATCTTCTTTATTTTTCGCCAAGCAATAACATGCAGCTTTTACTTAGTGAAAACATAGCAATGTAGTAAAATTTTTCTGCACAACATTTTACAAAAATATTTAACATTAGTAGCCTTCCCAAAATTTAGTATGCTGTTTCGCTTTCAGTATCTCTTTCGCTTTCTCAGAGATGCTTTGGTGCCTTGTCATGTGGCACCATTAAAACTCCAATTATCCCAAACTAACACATCAGCCATGATTGGTCAACATCATTGTTCTGCCAGACGGGCCTGCAGGAGAACTGAGTCCAGGTGAAAGAGGGACAAGCCTCAGGTGTGGTTTGACTTGTTCAAAGACAGATATTATAATTCATAAATTTCTCAAAAGTCATGTGCTGTCCTCAACACTATAAACTCCATCATTAATGGGCCAAAGTTTGTCAGATTGAACCTTCATCTGAAATCTGTAAGAATTTTCTTTGAACAAGTTTCCTTAAGCACATCACTCATTTCACCTGCTTCACACAAACTCTCTGTTTGAGCCTCTTGCTCTGCTGCTTTGAACCGTTTGGAGCCTGTGTCTATCACAGTTCTGAAGGAGCTTATTGATTAAACAAAACCTTTAAATTTGCCAGGCGATATGATTCCCCCTCCCTACTACTCCCCTTTTTAAAGATATTTTTAAAACTAAAGGACTTCCTGATTGTTCTTAAAAGCTGTATTACCACAGGTTTAGTTCCCTGGAGCTTTAAAGCATGTTGTTGTGCTGCCTTTTGATTTAGAAACAATCCTTGATCCAATTTTTTTATTATTATTATTATTTTAGACCAATCTCTAAACTTTACTTCCGTTCAGTAATACAAGAGAAAATGTAATTGTTTTACATGATTAAATTAATTTCTCTTTCTGGTATTCTGAGGTGTTACTCTGGTTGTAAAAAGCTCCAGAAACGGGAATCTGCTCTTTTAAGAACTTTTAATGATATATAATTACCATCTGATACTGGTTTTAAACCTTTAGCTCAGTGAATCACAACATTTTAGTGTCTTGTTTTGAGAGTTGCTATGGTGTTAAAGGTATAGCCTTGGATTGGACTCGATTTCACATGACTGACAATTTTTATGTCCACATGAGTGAGTCTTTGTAGTCTGCAGTGTCTTGTGGCTGTGGGGAGCCTCAGGGCTGAATACTAAGACAATTTCTTTTCTCTATATCTCCAGTCCTTTGATTCCACTTTCAGGACATTTGGTATTTAATTTCACTGCTTTGCTTTCAATAAACATAATGCCCACTATGTTCATCCTTGTTGAAATGCCCAAGCAGAATACAAGTGTGAGGTCCTGAATTTCTTGAGTTTCAATAATAATAATTTAAAAAAGAGTTAATATTTTTCTACTCAAGTGGCTCTTGTGACACCCACCATATGAATCGGGACTCTTTAACTCTCTGCTTACGGTCTGAGGATGTAATTCAATTTAATTCAATACGTAATTTGAGATATAATTCAGTCTACAAATGACCAAAATCAAAACCGTTTTGTCCAGGCAGGATTTTGAAAAGATCTTCTATTTGCTACCTCACACCTTGGTCATTGTAACATGCTGATCTCTTGGCGGAGGTTACCTGGATTTTCTTCAAGAAAACGTTTTTTTTAAAGTATCAATCTTATCACTATAGTATTGATCCAGTACCAATACTCAACATGGTATCGGTAGCATCAATATTTAGATCAATGCTCCCAGCCTTACTAGACACCAAGTGGAGGAAATTAACATTGATTTAAGATAAATAAATGCAAACGTACCCAGAACAAAATGCCGGAATAAACTAAGAAACTAAACACAACAGAGTGAAGCAATACAGCAAAACATAACTAAATACAGCAAGATGTTTTCTATCACTGATAAACTCTGGAGTAACACAAAAACAAAACACAAACCTTGGTGTGACACTGTGACATACCAGAACCCCGACAGTGAATGTGAATTCAATTAAATATATTTAGACTTACTCAATTTTTTTTGTCTGTTCAGCTCCAGAAGGAAATGCTATTTCTCTTACTTCCTCTCTCCAGCGTTGCTAATGAAACAGGCTGCTGTGAAGGTGCAGCCAATGTCTGGCTAATGGGTTGAGCTGGGCTCAGGAGAAATCTTGCTGCCTGGTTATCTTTTTCAGCAGTAATGGTGAGTAATCAAGCAGTTTTGTAGATCACAACAGGACATTATTGGGAGTTGAAAGACTTCAGACAACCTAGGATAACCACCGTAGGTCTTCTAGGATGATATGTGGCCATTCCAGTTTTTGAAGTTTGCCTTCACAAACCAGTTTCACCAGACTCATTCACTGTGTTTTCATGTACACTTCAGATGAATAGCGTCATATGAGGAAATCAGGAATCCCCATTAGTTGACTTCTGCCTTATATGACATGTGTGTTTACAGTGAATACAACTTTTATTTGCAACACAAATACAAATACAGACTGCATGGTGTTGTGTTTTCAATGACAAACTATATCCAGTGTGAACACTGACATCAGAACAAATTTCATTTTGGGGTAAGACAAACTCACTGGTTCAAGTCCAATTTAAATCAGGCGATGGAGTCCACTGTCACATTTTTATTGTGTATCTTATATTTTGTGGCTCTGCAGCAATCTCTATGCACTTCCACAAATCCAGTGACGAGGGAAATAAACGTTAAACAGTAGATTGTTGTAAGGATTGTTTTTGAAAGGAAATATAAAAATATGCTGAGGAAAGGGAAGAATATACAAAGTATTCTTTCTCATTGAACTTGTCCACATGTTGTGACGCTACAACAAACTTCAATATCGCCACCTTCCCAAAATAATGTCATTAAGCTAAAGCATTTTTGGACGACGGCAAACGCGCCGCTCCCGCCTCCGCGCGCCTGCCTCGCGCGCTGTCTGCCATCGCCCGGAAGTGAATCTGAATTGTAACGTGACGCGGATCGCACTTCCCACCTTCTGTACAAACTGAACGATTTGGGAGATGTTTGCAGGTCCCCCAGTACTGGTATAAACCTTCTATGAAAGGTATGGCTTATATTTAGAGAATACCGCTTACGGCTCGCGTGCTATCAACGCGAACTTTCAAAAGCGGGACTACAACTTACGTCTTACGTAATTTTTGCCAAAAGTGATTCCTAACCTCCCCCGTTCCCCGTAAATGGTCTTTTGCGAAAAAATAAAAAACTTAGGTGTTTTTTTGTGTGCAATAATCACTTTAAGCAAAAAGAAAAGGAGAATAACAAAGGTTCACAATATGATTATTGTCTTATGACAAAAATGTAAAAGTATTCAGGCCCCTTTACTCTGGGACCCCTCACTAAGAATATTCCAAAAGATACCAGGAAGTTCAACAGAGATGTGCTGAGGACTGCAGTCTTGGGTGAGTCAAAGCCCAGATTAATGCAATTCTGAGAGTAATGAGATTAATGATATGGCTGTAAGAAGAGTCTCACTTAAGTTGTTTCCATAGTTATAACAGCAGCTTTACAGTAGGTTTTACAGCAGTGAGGTAAGGTATTCAGCCGCACTAAAATCCATCTGTTACCTTCGTAATCTGAAGGAAGTTTCAACTCCTCATGCCCCATTCAAATGCCGCAGGTAATATGAAAGAAAACTCAGTGATGAATACATGCAGCAGAAATGAATATTTGAGCTCCTTCAGCTGGATGAAGCGACAAGCATTTTTAAAAAAAATCATGAATCACCTCCCTCGGAGAGGTAATGAAGGTGGGCCGTATCCATAATTCAGCAGCAGAGGAAGCAGATTGTTGGGAGGGGGAGAGGAAGACCCCATGTGACTCTGCTAGCGAGCTGTGACAAAGGCGATATGAACACAAAGATGGAGCCAAGAATATCAACCAGGCTGTGAAGAAAATAAAATCTGAACTGACTGATTATCTAACCGAGTGACTGGCTGATGACTGTAGGTGACTGACTCATTTTTTTTGTCTTCTGAATTAGACACTTCT
Organism: Poecilia picta; assembly: GCA_033032245.1. Classification (NCBI taxonomy): domain Eukaryota; kingdom Metazoa; phylum Chordata; class Actinopteri; order Cyprinodontiformes; family Poeciliidae; genus Poecilia; species Poecilia picta. The sequence goes on along the minus strand of CM065353.1, from coordinate 28,014,833 downwards.
ACATCACACTTAAAGCTGAAGCTCGTAGCTTTTATGCAAAATATGTTTTTCACATATTTGTTAAAACTGCCACTATGTTGTGACAGATAATCTGTGATGAAAAATGTATCATCTTCACCTTCTTTCTGAGCCGCTGTTACCATCTGCAGAAACGCACAGCTAACAACCGACCAAAAACAACCAATCAGAGCCCGAGGCAGGTTTTAGCGCTGCCAATCATCCTCTTGTACTTTGCTCAATGTGCTAATGGAAGGGGAAAAGAAATTACTGTTACAAGAAAACCGTTCATTGAACTCATGGCTGTGCTAACTAGCTTAGCATTCATGATGGGCTAGCCGTTGGGAAGACACTGTAGCATAGCAGAGAGCGAGGAGAACTGGGGGTAAGGCAGTGGAGCTAGATTTTTTCACATATTGTCTGACTCATATTATACTATCACGACATAGTGGCACTTATAACAAATAAGTTAAAAAATTTTTTATAAAAGTTACACTGCAGCATTAAACTTTTGCTTAAGGCTGTAATGAGCTATAAGAATGTTAAGAAATGAGCTCAGAAGGTCAAAGACTAGAAGCAGCCTCATATCGGGAAAAACAGATTAAGTATTAATGTATTCGTTTGAAAGATTTCAATTAGTTGCAAAGGACAAAAGGATATTAATCTCGGGAGAGATTCATTATTTTCTGGTGTGTTATCAGCAGGAGGCTGCTTTGTCAACCGACAAGAAATGTGTGGGCCGACCAGCAGTCACGAATCAACATGGTCCCAGTTAAAGTCATGAGTAACGGCATATGTCTGCTCCCAGCACCAGACACTTTCTGGGGTTGTCTCTAATGAGCGCTGCTACCATCTCACACATATGCACATATGTTCTCACGCTGTAAACATGTTGTTTATGTTGTAATCCCATCACAGCTAAATGAAATTACTCACTGCGGGGGACATCTGGATCACGCCTTTCTCATTGTTGTTTTTATGTTTGCAGCTCCACAAACGGTCTTGTGATGGTTTTATATTTTCATTTCTGTTCATTTTAAAACAGGAACATACAGAAAAGGTTCCTAATGATGCAAATTAGGTGACGGAAAAAGAAAAGTAAAAGAAGCGAAGGCGACGATTTAGAACAAAGCGTAACAGAGGTTTTTGGGGTTTTTTGGCTGGAAAAGTAGAGCTGTCATTTTTTAGCAGAATGTTGACTAGATAAGAGTTTGTTTGTTTGTTTTTTTGTTTTACCTCTGTATTAAATAAAACATTATTTGAAATGTGTTCTAATTTTGTCAGGTTACCTGTGACTTCAACTTCAAGGTAAACGATAAATATGCAACTTTCCTATTACAGCGTGAAGTCAGTGGAAATGAGGAATTGAGAAAATCAGACACAGTGGAGGACGAAAGGGTGCAGCATTTCAAAAGCATCTTTTCTGTTTATTGGCTTGTTTTCTCTTTTTCTTCTTCAGTTAGATAAAGGCATGAGATAAAGGCATCTTCTCCACATAAGAGCCAATTATATAACAGATTTCTTCTTCATAACTCAAGAATCAATCCACTGCCATTAAGCATTTTCTCTGAGAGGTTATAATTTCCTACTGAAATATTTCTTAATGGGCAAATCCGATTCATTTGCAAGTTTGTCTTTTTTGTTATTTTTTTTTTACAAACAGGAAACACTCATGCAGACATACTTGTTTCATCTGGTTTACATTCAGGGAGCATCACAGTTTCACCAAACACGCCGTAACCGCTTGTGTCTGACGTGCAGTCTGGGAGGCAAAGTGTTTATTTCTTAGAAGTCAGAGGAGATATGCGTGTTGTGCAGCAGCAGAGTTTAATTCGTCCCGGTGAAGTGTGAGACGTTCTTACAGCGAAGCAAGAGAGCGGACTAAGAACAGAGCAACATTACCAAGAGGACATTACACTTGCACATTTAGAGTCAAACGTTTTACTAAATTGTGGTGTGCACTATAGAAAACCTAAAATCACAGTTACTCAGCAGAATCATATACGGTAAAAAAAAAAAAAAAAACAAACAAAAAAAAACTTTTTTTATCATTTTAGTGAAAAAGTCAAAAATGAGCAAAACAGCGTCTCAGGTTTCATCTGAAGCATTTTGAACGACCATTACGAGCGGAGACAGAACCTGGCGTCACTGTGCTGTCTGAGAAACCTTAGAAATGGAATAACTGCAGCTTCATACATAACATAATCCTTCATGTTAACCCTAACACGAAACCATCAGACCTTCTCCCTGTACAATCCCCTAAGTGTTAAATGACAAGACGTGTCTCCGGCTGCATTTCCATTACAAATGTGCGCAAGAATTTCTTCAGTTTCTGCTAATTGTTGGGAAAAGAAACACAACTTCGCAAGTTTTGTGTAACGGCATTGAAATCGCGCGAATACATTTGTTCACACAATAAGTCGATAAAAGACATGCCATATATGTCCTCCTACCACCTACAGTGTTCCTGCTGTAGTTTTGCGAAATTTTGCAACTCATCCTATTGCAAAACGTTTTTACTGAAAAACGTAAGTTTCATCGAAATTGCCTCGTTTCCATTTAGCAAATTCCAATTTGCGCACTTGTATGATCAATGGAAATGCAGTTTTGCCTTTACAGCTTTTTCATTGAAGCTGTAAAAGCCAGAAGCTGATCCACTGTGCTGCCTTTACAAGTGATTCTGTGACTGAAGGCGCCGTATCTCGCTGCAGAAGTAAACACATGTGCGTGTACATCAACACAAAGAACGAAACGAATACACCACTCTTTACAGCTCGGTAGCACAAACCCTTCAGTTGACCTGCAAGACCCGCCTTGAAGCAAAAAATACTCTAGATTCCGGTTTGGTACACCTTTAAACATCTGAATGAAGACTGCCAAACAGAGCTGTGATTGGCTGGTTTCTCCCTCCTCCCCCACCGTGAAGCGTTCACTGCTTGGGGCCGGAGGGGCTGGATCTCTGGGCGGCGTGGCACGGGTCCAGGGACTCCTTGGTGGCGCCGTTGTAGACGTCTATGTCCTGATCGGTCCAGGGGGCGATGTTGCCCAGCGCCGAGGAACTGCAGTCGGCGAGAGCGGCCACTTCGGCGGGCTTCAGCACCCGGTCCCACAGGTTGAACTGGGACAGCTCCCCGACCAGAGCCTGGGAGGCGTCGAAACGCCCGCCTAGCGTGTCCTGGGGTAGAAAAACAAACCACTGTGACCAACAAATGGCTGAATGTCAGTTGAATGTTTGCAGAGCTTTGCCAAATATATTCATCCACTGAACTTTTAGCACCACAAACTTATAAACAGTTATGAAATGTATCCCATTTGTCTGTGACTCTTGTATACATTATAAGTGGATGAATTGACCATTGATAGTTAGTCTGAATAACAAAAAAAAAAAAACATGACCATCAAGGAAGAGAGGTTAAAAGACAATTATCGGGGTTATACCAAACTGTTTTAATCCTTTTTTATCATCATCAACTCAGGCTTACACTGACCTACTGTAAGTCTGTCGAGCTGCAGTGCTGTCAGGTCTACTACTGTGTCCTCGTTCCTGGTTAAATAGTAATGAAAAGGGATCAAAATCCCAAGCCTCGCTCCGAAGCACTGATTTATGATGATTCTACAAAAATAAGATTAAAAATGTTTATTCTACTCCAGGGCTGCCTCATGAGGGGCACCGTGGGGGATTTTCCAATAAAATCTAGTCAACACGTCCACACAACAATCCATCAGCTGTTTACAGCAGAGATTAATAAAGTGCTAGTCCCATCGAAAACCTACCCATCAAATCAACTTGTTTAGCAGTGGCGCATCGCTTTATTGAATTGGAAGCTCCTGCTGTGTTCAGCACATGTTCAGCGAAAGGACAATGCGATGCAGAATGAGCATTGGGTTGTTTCTTTGAAAGCAGCGAGGAGGGATAACACAAGATTTTATCATGGTTATGTAATGTAGCTGACTGACTAATGAAGGAGGGTGGCAACCAGCTGTACGGATTAGCACCGCTAACGTTCATCAGGCACCAGCGTGTCCTGTCTACAGGGTTTCTGCAGACGTTTAATGGTCTTAAAGTGACAGAAATGTACATTAGAAGACAGCATGTTTTGTAAGTCTCTCTACAGCCTTAATCCACATAGAAAAGGTTTTCTTCCAGATTGCACCCGGCCTCGTGTGGATGGGCAACAGAAGTGACAACACAAAAAAGGTAGCTAACTAGCTAGCGAGGGTATATTAGCAACCAGTTACCAGTTGGCTAAACCGCCTCCTGTTTACATGTTTACATTGACCAAGGTAGTTTGTTTTGTTCAGTTAAAGATTTCTGTGGCATTCAAACATTTGCCTGACAGGAAAAACGTACATAGAATCTATCAGATTAATGTAAGTAAGTCACTTTTACAAAGATGCATATTTGTTTAAACATGTCGTGACAATCGTTGAAAAGATTGTTCTTCTCCACCTCCTCCCAGTGCTGCTACTGCCTTCAGAAGAAATGCACCGCTCCCAGTCAGAAACAACCAATCAAGAGCCAGGAGGACGGGGTGGGGAGGCGGTGAGGAAGTCTTAGCACATCTACTCAATATGCTAATGGCGGAGAAACAACTTAACCGCCACAGAAAAACTGTTTATCCTCCATAATCGGTGGCTTTGCTGACTAGCATGAGCGTTCACAACATGCTACGCTAGCTGCAGCGCAGCAAAGAGTGCTAAGTCCAGCCTCCTGGCTCTGATTGGTTGTTTCTAGCTAACACTAGTGTTAGCTAGTTTCTAGCTTTTAAAAGTGGAAGTTGACATCTTACAGCCTTAATTTTAGATACATGAATTTAAGGCTTTTCTGAGGACACGCTGTGTCTACAGCTATTATTCATTCATTCAAAAACAAAAACATCAATTCCACAAAAATAGCCTATTCTCCAACATTTTATCCGTCCAGCCCACCTGCTCCTGTCCCAGTATCAGGACTCCCCCAGGCTTGATGGGATGCCAGGCAGCCAGTCCCTCTCCTCTGCCCTTCATCTTGCCCCCCTGGTAGGCCTTCCACACCCCGTCTCGCAGGGTCCAGCTGACACAGATGTGCTGCCACTCATTCTGAGGTAGGGACAGAGGAAGCTGCGCCACCTAAAGGTAAAACAAAACACAAAAAAACACATGATGGTGGTGAATAATTTTTGCTTTACCTCCTCCAGCTGTACACAATAACAGTTGCCTTTGTTGACATTTTCTTCTACTTTAACCAAAGTGAGGCAGGTGGCTATCATATGGCTATATAGTAACTTAACAAATATAGAGATGATACCTGAATTGCACAAAGTAAGCCTACATTACTAACAGCACATTATTAGGCTGCAAAATTCAAGTATTTTTTTGTCTTTCTGATTGGAGTAAAACAATCTGTCTGCTAATCACTGTGGTGAGGTTTCTTTACCTACACGTTAAGTTGCGAACACTGTTGCTTGCATGTTGACAAAGTACTTTTCATACAACAGAGACATAAAAATCAAACAGCTTTTTGGCCCTCTTGGTGTTCCATACATGAGAAGCAGGAACGTCAGAAAGGAGCGCAACATGTCAGATGCAAATTTAGCGACCGAATGTGAAACATAAAACGCACGACGCAACAAGTTGTTGTTTGCCTACATTGGTTTCACCGCACACTCAGTTTGGTGACACGAAGACAATATTAGCTACACTGCATGAAAAGTGAGGGTGTTTAAATGTCTCACCATGGGAACCGTAGGTGTTAAAACCCCCACGGCTGTGATGCCCATCGTTATTCAGCCTTAGCTCAAAGAAACCTCTAGGACCTTTTACCTTAAACTTTTACTTCGCTCAACTTCAGCAAACGTCTTCCGTAGCGTGTCATTTCCTGTCCTATCGGATTGATATCGGTTGAGATTAAACCTCAGCTATAAGTATTGGTATCAGAAGTGGGAATAAAGTGGATCTCTGCATTCCTGAGGGTTAAGCAACATTTACGACTGATGGGTGTGAGAAAAGCTCTCTACCTTGTCATTTATGAGCAGCTCGACAGGATTGTGGACTCCCTGCAGCAGGACCAGCTCGTTGGGCTGCCCAGGCACGGAGTACGAGAAGGGGGTCCCGATGCCCCCCTCTTTGGGCTTGAGCCACACACAGGCAGTGAAGGCGTACATCTCGGTGATCTCTTTCCTCACCAGGCCGTGCATGTAGCTGGTCCGCATGGGGAAGGAGAGGACGAAGCCGTCGGGAAACGAAGGCTCTGTCAGCGCTGTGGAGACACAGAGCAGGGGAAATGAAGAGAGGTTGTCAGAAAGCAAGAAGCACTGAAAAAGATGGGCTGACAGGTGATTACTTCAGTGACAAACCTATATGTGTGTACCAATCTGCTTTTCATAGAGCAGGGGTCACCAACTCCAGTCCTCAAGGGCTACCATCCTGCAACCTTTAGATTCACCTCTGCTCCAAAAAGTCTGAATTCCCTCACCAGCATTCATTCCTCTCTGCAATAGGCTGGAAACGAGCAGTTTATTTGATCCAGGTGTGTTTGAGCAGAGACACATCTAAAATTTGCAGGATGGTGGCCCTCGAGGACTGGAGTTGGTGACCCCTGACATAGAGTAACACGCACATTGGGTGGCTAATTAGTTGGGCTATCTGCTGCGGATAGCTAACATTCAGCTAGCTGCTCAACGTCCTGGTAGTTTATCAGCCGTAGCAGCGAAACATTGATACATTGTTGATAAGAGAGATTGGTAGTGCTACTTTTGTTGCTACACCAGAACAATTGATTTATTTACACCACTTTTCCAAAGAGCTGGTGTTAAGAAAATATATTTAAAATAAGTTAGTTGTAAAATTTAACCATGACTTCAATAATTAGGTAAAATGAATGTTGTTTCAAATAAGATACTTGTTCTTAAAATGATAGCTCACCAAGGACACTCCCCAAAGTTCAGTACTGCGTCGAAGGAGGAAAACACGCCCACCCGCTAAAAGAGTGGGACCGGGAACTTTGAATCTTCAGATCGTCATGGGGTCTCCGGGGAGGACATCCAGCGCGGTGGAGTGTTTTCTCCGTATTGTTTTGTCGTGTGTGTGATGTCTGTCATGTGAGGTAAATATTCCTGGTTTCATGTAATTCTGTTAGTTTCATTTGTTGTTTTGTTTAATAAATGTCGTTATGCCTTTGGACGTGGAAACCGAGTTGTCTTGTCTTGTAAGTTCAGCTGTTACAATGATCACTTTCAATGATCCGGACAGAGGAGGAAATACACGAGTCAAAAGGTTTTTAATTATTCCTCTTCTATAATTATTTTAACACTGGAAATTTCTCTCTTGTAAAAAGAAAGGGTGAAGACGTCCTCTGGCTGCTGTACTTTAACCAGGTCAGGTTTAGTGCTAAATATGTGTTTGATTTTTATAAGACCGTTTCTTTAAACGTGATTAAGTAAGTGTTCTTGAAGCTTCCTGCCTTTGCTAATCTCTCTCTTTATTCTTTAAATGCCCAGATTTTTGCTTGAAATATACCTATTTATCATTTTCAGTTTTCCAGTGGTTTTCTGCCCAGAGACTTGACGAAACAGATGTATAAACGACGAAATTATATCCGAACTTAATGAACTCTATTTATAGCTGTATTATTTGCGCGCCCCCTGTCCCTGCTTGACATTTCCCAACCCTCAGCCCTCATTATCCATCTTATTTTCATCCACTCGGTGTATTTTCCACTGCTGTGATGACCCAGTTCACCCGCGGCGCTCGTTAAACTTTCATTTCCGGCGCCGCTCTCGGTGCTTTCATGTCAGAGCGCGCGGATGCGGTCATCCGCTTCCCGTGGGTCTCGTTTACTCCCACTGACACTCACTGTGCTCCAGCTCCATGATGCGGTGGTTGACGGAGTCGATGCCCTTGTCGATCTTCTCGTGCTGATCTTGCGTCTCCTTCCTCATGCCCTGGCGCTCCTTCTTCAGCAGTTTTATCTTCCTCTCCAGTTCCCCTTCGAGGTCCTCCACCCTCCAGACGCTCTTTCCCCGGCCGGGGGAACCTTTGGAAGAAGTCGGCCTGGAGCCGTGGGAATGCGGGGAAGCAGGACGACGGCTTCCCGGAGCGCCCCCCGCTGCCGGGGATGGAGAGCCGCCGGCCGACGAAGATGGAGTCCTGCCAGTGTCCCCGGTCTGGGTGTTGCCGTGGCTACCGCTGCTGCTGCTACCGACGACTGATGAATCTGTGAGGTTCAGGGCTCCGGGACCTATCTCCGCCTGTAGAGTGGAGGGGAAAGATATTAGTCTTTAGCAGTGACAAACAAAGAAGTTGTTTGTCTGTAAGTTAACAAAGAAGATGGGAAAACAGTTGTACTAAAAGACATATGTAGAAACAAAGATGAGGTTTTTACCAGCAGTTTCAGCGTGATGATCTTTATGCTAGGACAAACAGAAAACTTAGAAAAATCTATGGCACTAAATTGGGGCCATTAAGTTTGTTCAAAAGACAAAAAATGTAAACTGAAAAAAAAATTGAAGCTGAAATAACTGAAAAGAACTTAAATATGAAAAGTAGTTTTGAACATTTTTTTTCAGTTTCAAATCTTACTTTTCTGTTTCAAATCTTTTCAATTTCAAACGTGTTTTTTCTGTTTCTGTTATTTTTTCAGGTTCAAAATGTTTTTCTTTTGAATAAACATCATGGCCCCAATTTAGCTCCGTAAGACATAATAAATCTGAACAATAGATGATATGAAAATTACAAACAAACTGATATTAACTTTCATCATAACTGTTCACAAAATGTGAAAATGTTTTTAAGGTACTTGCAGGTAACATTTTTTGTTATATTTTCTCAACAAGCAAGTTGAGGAACTATAAGAACTGTTTTTTATGAATATTTACTTGCAGCGATTGCAGTAGGGCCATTATTTGTTCTTACTGCATATTCCTGTTGAAGAAGTTTCAGATTAAGACCACAACATATGAGATCTTCACGTACTAATTTAAAAATGCTGTACAATGTCCAAAAACAGTCAAGTAATGACTCAATCTGCATCTGTTTTAAGCAATTTTTTTTTAAATTATTTCTCAGAAATTGTATCTGGAGTGGAACTAAGTTTTTTATGGGCTCTTCTAAGATTTCATTTCCATCAAGCCATTTTCTTGGTCTGATCCATGAACTTATAATGACAGAATTGGATTAAACCTTATTGTGTCAAGCCTTTCTTAAGATTAAAATCTTACACATAACATTCTAAACTCATTTTACTGGCCAGTGTTTGTCTACAATTTCTGGATATGAGGGGGGAAAAACACTTCCTAAAGCTGCTATTTTTTTTTTTTTTGTAAACTAAGTGTTTTAAAATGAGCTGCTGCCGTACTGATAATCACTCAAGCCGTTAATAAGATGCAGAGCATAAGCTACAGAAAATAATAAATAACGTGTCTGCGAGGTTGCTGTAAACAGAGGCAAATCCGCAGCAGTGGATGAGACGTTTGCGAGGGCGATGTGTAATATCAAGAGAGTTGCTGAGGCGGTGGATCTCCACATCAAGGATATAAATTCACACTGATGGAGACAACCTTGTGACTGCGCTCACCGAGGGCTGGCAGCGATGCAGCAGGGCTTCTGTGTGTGTGTACGTGTGTGTGGTTAAGACTTTCTGCACCTTGTAAGGCCCCGTTTTTTCCAACGTTGTGTGGATTTACGAGGTCCGACGCGATAAGAAGAGCTGCAGTTTTGGGTTTGGGTGACGTTGACAGCTAAGTTTTGATGCAAGTTTATTTTGGGTTCAGCGTTAGGGTCAGGCTTTAGTAATGAGTGGAAGTCAATGTGAAGGTAGAAAAACAAAACATGGTGCACGTGCGTGGATAGATGTCTTCTGTTTTGCAATCTGAGAACACACACGCAGACACGTCTTCGGTCTCTAAACCCCAAACCACCTCTAGCAGCCTTTTTCCTGTCCGGCCAGCTTCATGTTTTATTTTACGACAACGTCCGAGTGTTGGATGCTGAGCAGGCAGCCGACATAATGGGAGGTGGGGCGCACTGGGGTGTGAGGGCCGGTTTACGTGGAAAGATTTCCCCTGAGCATGTGGGAGCAAGAGCAAGGCATGATGGGCATTTGTGTCAATATGAGTTGGTTTGAGAGCGGAGGAATAAAGACGGGCAGGCAGCCTGTGCGACAACATTTTGTGAGATGATTCAGTTATTAGTCTCTTTTGTCCAGCAGCTGCCCAATGCATAAGCAAACTAGGACGTGACTTAGGACCTCCAGGCCAGCAGGGGGTGCTCGACCACATGCGGAGTACAGACATCCAACTGTTTTTGAATAGTAAACCGACTTTAAAATTTGCTATGAATATTAAAAATGAGGATTAGAAACACAGCTGTACATCCAGCTGTATGACAAGAACAAAACGGGAAATTTTAAATATCTATTTTAGCTAAAGAATTAGTAACCAGGGTAGAATAATCAAGTTAAGGCTTGACTGTGTTGTATATTTGATACTTATGTAGTTCTAAGGATGTGAAACTGCCTCAGAAGAGGTAAAAAAAGTCCCATTTTGTGTTTCGAAACTGGAATAAAGATTTTATAATTACAAGTTTTGTAATTAATAATTACGGGAAACACTAGGTAAGATATATGGCAAGTTATAAAAAAACGTATGGTTTTTGAAATGGCTTGAATAAAACCAAGAATTGGGTCAGAAAAATTATAAAAAGGACTTTATTTCAAAATTATGGATACCATTTGTTGCAATTACTAAAACCAACCGACTTGGGTTGTGTAAAGTTTTGTGTAAGATTTCCCACGATAAAACTGATATCATGACTCGGTTTTAGAGTGTCACTCCAGGGTAATAAGTGTCCCCCCATTTTTCTGCCCTTTCCAACACTTTATAGAGACACACCTGCTTGTTCTTCTGTCAAACTCGCACATTTTATGAACGTTTAGCCAACCTTTTAAACATGTATTCCGTCATTTTTATTTATTTTAAATGCCCCCCACTCTTCCTCCCCTAAACGTAGCCCTACATACCTCTAGTTTCTCGATCCGGTCCTTCAGGTCCATGATGGCCCTGGCCAGCTCCTCCACCGCCCGCGCCGTCTGCAGCTGCGCCGCCGAGGTGGCGCTCACGTCGTCCCCGGCCATCACGCGGCGGTTCCCGCTCCACACCCCGACGCTCCGGGCCGGTGCGGTCCTCTCGTCCTCCAGGCCGCTCTCACACTCACTCAGCTTCCCGGTCAGCTCCCGGATGGTCCGCCTGTCCATGAGGATTTGGTCGCTCTGCTGCAAGACCATCTGCCGGAGGTTCTCCGCCGTCGTCCGGAGGTCTTCGTCTCCCCCGTTCCCGTATGGAGGCTCATCCGCCTGCTGCTGCTGCTTCTGCTCCCGTTTCTGCCTCAGATCTTTGGTCTTACACTCCCCAGCAGGTAGAGGAGTACAGATCAGCCGACTGAAGCTGTACTGCTTCGCCGGCCCGCCCGCCGTCTCCTTCCCCAGATTCAGCTCGCTCAGCGTGGGGACGTCCAGGCCGACGCCGCCCAGTCCGTTGTCCACTTCGTAGGACCCCGGGCCGTGCAGGGCTCCCAGCGGCCCGGCGTGAGCCACCGACCCGGACTCCAGAGGCTGGATCAGCGCCTCCGAGGTCACGGTGCCGTTGTCGCCGGCGGTCACGCCGCGTTTCCGGGGATAAACGCTGGCGATGATGCAGATGACCGCGCCGAGGAAGGCGAGAGAGCCCGCGCCCACCAGCACCACGACGAACTTCATCACGCCTGCGAAAGCCGAGGAGAAAACGGATCGGATCAATCGCCTTCACAGACTCGCAGCATCACTCCGTACCGCAGCGAGCAGGGGAGACGACGTGCTAACGAAAAACAATTGGTGTTTATTTTTCTTTTTTTTCAGGAGAAAACGTGACGCTTACGTCGACTTCAGCTGGTTCCAGTAGCGCCGCTGCGTCCTTGTCTTTCGTTCCGTTCCTCCCCTCGGAGTGTGATATCGATGGCGCCGCGGCTGTCTCGACCTGCTGGGATGCTGCTCTCCGTCTCTGCGTTGCTAAGCTGCTCTCTCCTCCGTGCCGTGCGCGCGTTGCCATGAGGACGGCTGCCGGAGGAGGAGCGTGACTGGTGAGAGTATAGAGGTGAGGCTCCAGCAGCTGCGCCAAACAAACAAGTGCCGTGATGTGATGGATCTGTGGGCGCGCGAGCGTGTGAGAGCGCGCGCGCGCGCCTCGCCGTGTGCGTCTCTGTTACTGAAAGCAAAACCCGAGCCGTGGACGTGGAATGCAATGTTAATCTGAGTTTTGGGAAGAAAGCTTTTTTTTCTTCTTTTTTTTTTTTTTTTAACTTAGTCACTTAGCCAGCCGAACTAAGGTTGTTGCCCTAAGCAGAAATGAATTCGGAGGAACGTCCACCACTAAAGCTGACATGTCGTTTATGATACGGGACTACCGAGGTGTCCAAAGTGTTACTACTGAATATTTAAAAAAAAGATAAAAAGAAAATGTTCAATTAATCAAAGTCTGTGTAACTGATTAGCTTGTTAAACAGCAGGTTTTATTTTTGTTTAAAAGTGGACCTTAGTGTTCATTAAGCCCATAAAGTGGCCCATATCCTGCAGTAGCTTCTGATAACAGACTGAATATTTTTCATACCAAGAAAATGGAAAACACCTAACCCTCACTGATTTACAGATTCGTTTTCTACAAAAATCAAACGACTTTGTTCATTTTGTGAATATATTGTGTTTAGTTTAGTGTTACGCAGTTAAAAATAATTAAAAAGCAACTTTATTATAATACATCCTGGGAGATGACATCACATGATCACAGGGCTAAACGGCAAACCAGAGGCACAAACCAAGACAACATGGCTGAACAACAAATGAATATTTTATATGAGAACCAAGTAAGACGACATGACACACAACACATGAGGACGACAAGTCTGTCAATGTTTAAATGTTCTGTCAGGTTGATATTTACACAGGTATATTCACATGAAGATTAGCTTTGTAACTTTAGAAGTGCTATATTGACAGTTGTATATACATAAATGTTTACTCATATGTTTAGCATATTATGCAGTACACATATAAATATGTTCATTTGGAACCCCCTATTCATTCTTCATTATCCGAGACTGTTCTGCATAGATCCTGCATTAAAGTTGAGGAGAAACGTTCAACGATGTCTAAGCAGCTTATTCTTTGAGCCGGCCCCAAAGAATAAGATCACGAAACCTCTTTTGAAAGGCATCAAAGACAAAAACCTCAAAATAATCTGTATTCTGACTCAGCTCACTTACAGTTGAACCCATCCTTAAGCCTGCATGCACACATGCCATTTTATAAGCCGACATCCATGCCAAGTCACATGTCTGTGCGTTCACAGATGTGACACAAGCCTAATATGTCATTAATGCAAAACTGGGTCACAACCAATAATTTGTTTTGGGGGAACGAGGAATACAGAGATAATAATACCAATGTCACAAACTCAGGCAGCTTTTTCTGTTTTATCCTCCTAGAACCTTTTTGCAACATGACTAGAAGAGGGGCTACGAGTTACTGTTAGCTTGTTTAGACCAAGCTTACAACAACAGCTGGAGCTTACAGCCTGATATTCATGCAGCATGCTCACTGCACGCGTGTAATTTGCAAAGATTTATCAGCCTTAAAATTGATTTTGTCTATTTCTGTAAACACAAACAACTTCAGGTTGTGGAGCTTTATTTAGTTGTCATGTGAAGCAACAGCAAGCACATCAGTTTTCCAGGCCATGTCTTTGATAAATGACTGTTGAGATTAACAATATATACGACAAACACCTACATATTTTCAGCAATTCTCCAAATTTTGGTAATGTGTAACAGTGAAATAAACATTCAGGGTTTCTACACATTACTAGCTTTTTTATTTACAGACCATCTTTATTGGAAAAATGAAATATATGAAAAATAAAACAGTGTAGAAAAAAAGAGTCTAAAATCTGTAATTTAAATGTTATGGTTTAAGTACGAGTCACCCAGTATTATAAAGTTTTACTAAATGTTTTCTGATGAGACAAACATCAGAAGAACTGAGTTGCTAATTCAGAATACAGAAACTTACACAACCAACCCGACACACACAAAGTCGTGTTTTCATCACTTGTGAGTACTTCACATTGATTTCCATTAACTTCTACAGCCTAACCCTTACCTTAACCTTTACCCTAAACCTAACCATCACATAACTACTTACCCAAAAACAACAATTTCCCTCATGGGGACCAAGAAAATGTCCCCACAAAGAACAATGGTGCCCATAACCCCACATTGTAGACAGAAATAGGTTCCCATAAGGATATTAAAACCTAGTACACACACACACACACACACACACACACACACACACACACACACACACACACACACACACACACACACACACACACACACACACACACACACACACACACACACACACACACACAAAAATACACAAAGTCACTCAGGGTGCCTCTTATTAAACTGAGATATCTAATTTGGTTCCATCTGGGTCTGACTGAATGGTGACCAAAAATACAAATGAAAACAGCTAAAGATGACACACAGTATGTTTCAACACCGTCTCTACCAGCAAAGGAACAAAGGAAGCAGCCGTGGTAGAAGCTGTTTGAACTATTCATCGCAGCATCAAAACACAGAGATGAAAACCCAGGATGGCCTTAATGGCCCTCCAAGCCTCAGTCCTCCTGAAAACGCCCACAGAATGCTGCAACCCTAAAACAGTGTAACAGCGACACCCTGTGGAGGATTTGGGTGTTGAACTATAATGACTTCTGCTTATACTATGGATAAAATAACCATGATTATAATAAAAACATAGACATGTTTTTTTTTCACATTAAATGTAAAAAGATGTTGGTACAAGCCAAGTAATCCACACACACACACACAATGACATAAAAACAAACTCATCTTAAAATAAAGTTATGTCTAATAGCTGGAATAATACAGCATAGTTGTTGTTGTTGACATCTGTCAATATTTAGAAAGTTTTCATGCAGCTATGCGACACATCAAAATTATATGACTTGTAAAAGCACAGAGAACTTTCCAAAATAAAATGACACTATTAGTGTTCAGAGACAGTAATAACTTGTAGAGAGCTTGAGAAAGACCTGCAAAAAAAGTACATAAACTAAACAGAAATGGTCTTTATGGACAAACGTTACGCAAGACTCCACTGCTGAAGAAACATAACTTATTAGAATATGATTTAAAGATGCTGCTCCAGATTTGGACAAGCCAGTGAAATACTGGGAGATTATAGTCTGGTCACTAAAGAATAAAATCTTTGATTTCACTGCACATGTTTGGAGGAAGGATGGTTTTGAATCTACATATCCCCAAAACTCTCTGCCAATAGTGTTTGGGCTGTTGTGCAGCATATTTCCCTTGTAGATTCACACAATTGAAGAAAAAATGAGTTCTGAAATGTATTGGAACGTTCTAAGAATAAAAAAAAATGTAAATGTGTTGGTTTCCACACAAGAGTTGTCAAACTGACACAGCCAAGGAGATTCTTCATTAGTTTCAGACAAAAGATGCAAAACTACGACAACAGCCCTGTCAGTCGCTTGATTTGTATGCAGCTGGATTTATAAAACAAAGTTAAGAACCAGAACAAATAGGAAGAACCCAAAGAACCGTCAACATCTGACGAGTTTGTGTGAAAGTCTGAACAATGCATCTGTCTAGTTTCTCCATACAGGAGACGTATTCGAATGGTGATAAACAAGAAAGAGTGTTCAATATTTATTATCTGTGTAGTATTATTTTTTTACCCATCTCTTCATTTGCACTCTAATTTGCATTGATTTATGTGTGTCATTCTTGAGCGATTTTACAAAAGATAACTATGGAGAAAAATACTGAAATGCTGAGTGCTTATTTTACCTGATTTTCCATCACATATACAGTCTGAGCTGCAGTGAAATAGTTTAGATTAAAACCTCTTTTTGTGCTTAAATGGCCTAGTTAAAGTCCAGACCTATAACGAACTGAGATTGATGAAACATAAGCTCTAAATCTGACCAAGCGTGTTCCCTTTTTACAAAGAATTGGCAAAAATAAATCAATAAACAAAATAAAATAAATATTAATCAGTGTTATAGCTGAAGTTTTACTAAAAACAACAAAGTATCATTTTAGGAGGCTGGATATAAAATGCAACCCAAAATTATAAGAATTTATAAAATGAATACCTAAAACATACCTGGAGTGCTGCTCTAATTCTTTCAGACTTTGTTTGAGAAATGTAATCTCCCGTGGCAACTATTCAGCTGTGCAAAACACCTGGGTGGACTTAGCTCCGCCTCCCAGGACGGAGATCTTCTGAAGGTGGAGTCTTAGGAAGAAAGTTTTTAAAGAAACAGACGCACAATTTCAAGTTGTTACATAATGAAGTAATTTTTAAGTCACATTTGATATACACAGATTTTTTTATAACAACTGAAGGTAGCAGTTACTTGATTGTTCTGTAAAATGACATTAATGTGGCTGGAAAAACATAATGCTGCTCCTTTAAGGCAAAAAAAGAACCACTAATCAGGTTCACTGGTACTGCCACATTAATAACAAAGTTGTGTGTTTATGAATAGATTCTTATGATCTATTTGCAGTTCAGCTATATCTCCATTAGCCAGCAAAGCTGGCAACTGGTGGAAAAACAATGACGCCACTCCTAAGGAAACCTTGGAAGTATTTTTAGAGCGCTTTTAATCAAAGGCCTTTTACAAGAAACACAAAAACAACACGTAACAGATTCACCGAATACATTATCTGTACAGCAAGAGGTTGCAAAAACATGCTTCACAAACATTTTTTCATGTCATTATCGCCCTCCGCCTTCTTCTCGTCACCATCGGTACAATGTACTCATTTCAAATCATCATAAAACCACAAAAAAAACAACCTGCAGTCTCAACACATGAAAAAAAATACAACCATTAACAATGGCTCATTCAAACAAACATTACATTAAAAATAATTATGCATATTTCAAACACGTATTAAAATACAGTACAAATATGGGGGAAAAAAAGCTTAAAAAACAACAATCCGAGTATTTTTGATTCATACATTAAAATGAGGATCCTTCAGTTTGTCCTATACATGCTGATCCAGCACTTGGAAATTACAACATGAATTTACAAAAAATTTCAAAGGGGAAAAAAAAAACAAATTAAGGAGATTATAGAACCCTATTTGGTTACATAACAGGCCACTAAGTTGAGTTGTGCTACCCCCATATGAGAAGAAAAGCAACGCTTTCCAGACTAATATCTTAAACATCTACCAACTGCTAGTGTCACCACCACCTAAAAGAGAAGAAAGATACAGAACATGAAAAATATTTTGAAAATCATCCCTCCATGCAGAGAGAAAAGCTGTTTTTTTTAGTTCACAGCATGTTTGGAGTTAAATAAAAGATTAAAGAAGACAGACAACTTCATTCGTGGTTAAGGTAATTAACTTATTTCTTCTTGTATAACGGAATAAATCCAACAGCGGTGTAACTGACGGTACAAAACAAACATACGGATACGATCTCTACGTCTGTGCCTTCAAAATAAAAATAAAAAACAACACATCAGAGACAGTGTGAACTTCTTACAGTAATGAGATCCTTACAGTCACCAAGCTGAAGTCGCGTCTTATCCAACAGCTGTCCAAAGAGCCAAGCAAGAAGAGTGGGAGCACAGCTATAAGGCAACGCATGCGGAAAATGTATAATGCACAGAACCGAGTAGAGGACTGGGAAGGTCCGGGAAGAGCATGAAGCACCAGAGAAGAAGAATCTGAGTCCAAAAATATAATAACCGCCAGAGGTTCTTTTGCTTTAAAGAAAGAGCGAGAAACACTTTGAATCATGTGAACGGAAAATTGTTCATCAAAATCAAAAATATTTTGGTTCATTTGGGACTAAAGTGGCAACACAAAGAAGTGAAATGAAGTTTGAGTGAAATGAATGATTGACGCTCAAACTCTTTCCACTAAATGTGCTAAATAAATATTTAAAGTTAAATAGCTAGCTACACGTTCTCCGTCATTCAGACTATTATTGATGGTAGATAACTATAGGGATGGACAATATATCAGCAAGAGCATCGGTATCGGCCGATATTCATCATTTTTCATTATTTCGGTGTCAACCCAATATTAACCATTACTTATTTCCTCTTGTTTGTTGATGCAGAGGAGTTTGGTCATGTGAGAGTTTCTCACATGAGAGTTGATGAAATATATATATATTATATATTATAAACTGATGATATATATATATATATACGTATATAAATATATAATATATATATATCGGATAATGATATCGGATAATGATACATCCTCAGAGAAAAGTTACTCAAAGGTTGTTGCTAGGAAACCAAAGAGTGAGTGAGTTAGTTGATGCCACCAAAATTGCTAAGCTGGCCGTGAAATGTTGAGCAGCTAAAATCTTTGCTCTGCCTACATTACCCAGAATGCTGTGCCATTCTGGATCAGTTCAGTGAAATCATGTATGATGCATTATATATTCAGTATGTCGTACTATATATTTGTAATGGAAACAGCTACTATCATGAAACATGGGAAGACGGGTAAAGCTAAATATAGGGCGGTTCTGAAGGAAAGCCAGCTACTCGCTAGGAGACAAGGACAACAAGCCAAAATGTTCAGCCAAAACTACAACTGGATGGTTTAGGAAAGAAAATGCACAAGTTTTAAACGGTACCTAACAGAGAATTTGAAACAAAACCTACAAAACGATGTGCAGAATCAGGCCGAGCCTGACAGAAATAGATGCTGACTCAGGGGAGTGTGAGTCCTAAACCCTCCTTCTTTCACCCCCCACGTCACATTTATGTCATACTTTGTTTTAGTGTATTCCAAACACATTAAGTTTGTGGTCTTAAAGGCAGAGAATGTGGAAAAACCTAACGGCAGCCTCTAATGTTCCACAGATGTGAAACATCGGGCCGTAAAAATCACAGAATCAGAAACAGTGGTTGGTTCGTTGAGCTGGTTGCTTCTGGACCTTCGAGACCTTCGTGGGATGAGAGGCTAGGAGCGAATAAAGCAGCTGAAGAAGGAAGTTGTGAAGGTTTGGGAGAAACTGAAGCAAGAAGTACAAATTTTTACAAATTCAAAAGTTGGTTTTGCATTTAAACACATTCCTACTCTGCGTTTGTACGCATGTGTGTAAGACAGAAGAGGGGGGAAAGAAAGGCCTCGAGAAACGGATCAGCTTCACTGGACGTGTTTTTCGATGCAGTCAAGTGCATTGCATTCACCTCGCTGTACTGACGCAGTCTTCAGAGTCTAAGTGCAAACAACACATCTCTTTGTTAAAACATTGGCTTGCTGACCCCCCATCCAATCACGTCGGGTGGGATCAAAAGCTTGACCAAACACCCCCTCGTGTTGCCGATGGCGACATACATGGGAACGGAGAGTCCATGTGGGTAATGGGCAAACTCCTTTCACTTCCAGCAAGTGTGCTTGATGAGAGCAGATGGGTGAGGGACGCGCTGTTAGGACAACTGGTATTTGCGACAAACAGGCAGCCTCCCATCTCCCCAGCATGTGTGTAATCAAGTGAAAGAAAACAAATTCTGTTTTCTGGCATGTGTGTGGCGCCAGTTGGATGTAATATGGCAATCTAAATGGCAAGAAGTCATACAAGCTGCCTCTTTTTTTCATTTTTTTTTTGAAAAAATATGTTTTCTTGTACTATTTTATGGCTGGGTGTCATTTAGTTGCATTATATTTGAGGGTTTCCCCCAGTGTATTATAAGCCTGGCGGGCCACCAGGCTTTACTTGCCCCCCACCACCAGGGTAAGCGCTGCACGTTTTATCTTAAAATGATTTTTTTTATTAATGCACCAATAACATTGATAACAAAGATGAGTTTATAGTTAAAGGGACAGTATTATGCGTTTCCAGGCTCACAGCGCCATATTATAGCACAATCAAGTAGCCAAGTTAACTATTTGTTAAAAGAAATGACATATATCAAATATGACTTAAAATAAATTTTACTTTGTAATTTAGCACCTTGAAATTAGGCCTCTGTCACTTTAAAACTTCTGGAAGTAATTACAACATTGTTCCTCTATTAACCCTTTAACAACATTTTTACTAGCGTTACACTAAGAAGTAGCTCCTATAAAGAGCTCAGCAGATGTGCAGTTACACCAGGTGTTTGCTAACTGCTGACTGGCCAGTCTGAAGTTTGAGTGATAGAGACAGAAGCTTGGAAACTGCAGCTCAAGAGTTGCGTCTCGAAGGCAGAGCTAGGTTCACCCAACCCTTTTAACAATTGAATAGTTGCCATGGAGATCAAAGGATATCTCATTGGTGCATGAAAGAATCAAGGCAACATCCAGGTATGTTTTTGATGAGGGAATATTATAACATGATGTAAAGTTCTAAAAAGTAGATTTTACATAAAACTGCCCCTTTAAAGCACTGAACAGGGTGCAAAGCCGAGATGGTGGAAAAATCATCCTTGTACACTGGGGTGGTGCATATCTGTATTTTTGTAACCGGCTAATTTTCCCTCAAAATTGTCTATTTGGAAGGTGTTCTCACAGAGCAGCTTCACCTGTATATGATCCCTCTATGAAGGCCGTCTTTCCAGTGAGTTCCACACCAACGTATACGTCAAGTGCAAAACACTCACGGCTTGCTTGGATCGCTCGACGCAACTTTCTAAAAGCGCAACTATAAAGGCGTAGACTTGCTGTAAAGAGGTTTGTGCTCAGCGAGCAGAGAGACTGATGTGAGAGCATATTTGTTTCCAGTCAACTTTTAACATTTGTTAACAAAAAAACATTGTGGGCCGCTGGTGGACTGCCCTAGAGCACTGACCACTGGGTTCAGCAAGTTCTCTGGGGGAAACCCTGAATTTCATTGAGTATCTAACCAATGATGGCAAACCCTCTGTAGAGTGGGTAGAACGGGGCTGAAGTGGCAACACTGGCATGATATAGTTTTCTATTCCAAATGGCATCACAGTTTGTATTATTAGATCTCTTATGGCTTCGGGACGGAAGAGTCCTCGGACGCTGCGGCGGGAGGAGGCGTGGAGGCGTTTTCGATGCTAGCAGAAGGCGAGGCGGGCCCTGACGCTGGAGAGGGAAACTCTTTTATGGTGACGGTCACGAGGTTGGTGGTTACATCGGTGACCACCACGTCCTTGCAGCTTGGTGCCATTTCCGGGTGCCAGTCGGGGTCTCCCTCGGCGGGGACCCTTTTGGGTTCAAGGGGGGTGAGGATTGCTCCGGAGCCACAGAGGAAACCGTGGAGGGAGCTTTGTGCTGGCAGGGACTTCTGGCTCCCTCAGAGGCTTCGGAGCAGTCCATGGCATCTTCGTCTTGATCTTCCAAAGATGGAGACGGAGAGAGGAGGACTGGGGTTTTGTTTGCTTTTGAACATGAGGCGTTTCGGGTTTCTGGAGATTTACTGGATTTTGACTCCTTGGAGGCTTCTGCGGCAGGCTGAGGGCGTTTAGCTGTGACGTTGCTGGAGGTGGAGGAAGAAGAAGAGGAAGGAGGCGGTGCCTGGCGCTGTGAAGAGCTGCTGTTGCTGTCCCTGGGTCCTGTAGTCGAGCTGGACCCCGTTTGGGAGTGAAAAGACATGGGCCCGCCACACTGCAGCCCGAAAGGCTTCCCGTACATGGGGAAGCCCAGCATCTTTAAAGGAGGCTGGAAAGGTCTGTAAGGGGCCTCCCCCTTCCTGCCGATGATGCGATTGCGAGACGGGATGTTTTGGCGACCCGTCTGCACATTCCTGGACCCCGCCGCGCCGCCGCCGCCCCTGCCCGGCTTGTCGATCACCTTCAGGTTGAGGATTATCCGCCCTCTCTTGACTTCTCGGGGTTTGACCCGGGGGTTCAGGATGCGGACCGTCTCGGAGAAAAGGGGAGACATGCATGCGGGACTGGATGCCACTGGAGCTGGAAAAGGCGGGCCCCGTGGGGTCTGTGCGAGGCAGCGGCCGCCTGGACATCCGGTGGCAACGGTGAATGTCTTTCTTCAACTTGTGGGTGGCGGCGAGAGAGTTGAGTTTGGGGGAAGGTGCTGGCGCCAAGGATGAGGACGAGAACGGTAAAGCATTAGGAGCAGCAGAGGAGGAGGAAGATGAGGAGGAGGAAGATGCTTGACTGGAAGTGGTTGAGGAGGACCGAGGCGTGCTCTGCCGGCTGCTGGAGGCGCGACTGGTGGGCTCTGCTTTCTGACCGCGACCCTGGGGAAGACGATGAAGTTAGAAATCTTATAAAATTAAAACAAGAACTATTTAGCTGTATAAGATGGGCTGCAATTTTTTTAGTTAGTACATGTGGCAATATTGAGCTTTGTAGAAATATACTATATTAATAAATATCATGTAGGAAATTCATTAGAATCAAAAGATTTCAGTAAACAGATGACCAGGGATTCACGATCACAACTGCCTGCAAACAGCTGGAATCCGAAAATACTTGAGACTCCCCCCCCAAAAAATGCATATTTTAATAGTTCAAACACTAAATACACCTTATTATGCATCAACAAGCACAGTGGAAACTGTTTTAGTACCATCTATGGTTTTCCCATTCATGAAGCTACAGCCAATCAATGGCAAGGAAAATGAACGGAGCTCCTGGATTGGCTGCTTTGCAAACGCCAGTCAATAGCATGACAAGTAGCATTGTGTCTAAATATTTCAGTTTTTCTAGCTGCATTTTAATTGTGGTTTATGAATGTGAGGGAACAGAACTGCTGTGTAAACAATTTTTATCCAATTCAAAATAAAATCATGAAATTAAACATCTAAATACGTGAGGAATTTTTAACAACTGATAACCAAAACGTTAACACAGATTTTAAAATTCAATTAACTGAAAGTTTACAAAAAACCCAAGTAAATTAGTGCTTCAAAATTCATCTAGAGAAAATCAATTCAGAGGAAGCTAAATGTGCTAACAGTTTTAAAGCTAGCAAAAATGCAAAAGGACTAAATAAAAATGTAGTTCCTCTATTAGCAGAAGTGTGCCCAGCACTGTTTGTATCTTGTTAATTATATTTTAAGACATCAGAAAATCCACCTTAGATCAAAACACTTTAGAAAAACATCATGGTATCAATGATAATAATTATTGTTTACAAAAATGCCAAAAATCTATGGGGGGGGGTTTTTGAGAAAAAATATGTTTAATTAGCTTTGACTGAGCTGATGGTGGTGCGGAGAAAAGAAGCAGCTAAGTGGGTCAAAGTTCCCGTCTGAGGAAGGCAGGCCTTGCTACCTAAACACCTTTCTGACAGCGCTGTTAATTCTCAGGCTGATTTCTAAAAAAAAAAATGGCTGAGTGAAAAAGAAAGTAGGTCAGCTCAAATGTTTTTCTGCCAGCTCCACCTTGTTTTCATCTCATTTAGTAATGACAGAACACGCTCTGATGCGAGAATCGAAAATAGACTTCAAAAGAACTCGATGGCCTGCTTGTAGGCGCCACGCTCCAGTTTCCTGCAAGGGGCTGAAAAAAGGTCAAACTTGGATATTTTATTGTGTTTTACAGTTGAGAGGGAGCTTTCTAATCGCATAAACCTAAATAATGGACATTTCTATTCATAAACATGAGCTGTGTAAAAAAGCAAAAAGTAGAAGTCAAACCTTTGCCACAAAGTTTTTGGGTTTCGGCCCACGTTTTTTGGGCCCGTGCATTTCCCTCTCCCGTTCCCTACAAAAAGAAAAAAAAAATGAGTTGGAACAGAAAGAGGAGCAGGCAAACAGAGCACCAGAAGTCACATTTTAATTGGGCCTTGTTCTCGTGTCCATTTCTGTTTCCATTTGATGTGTCAGTTTTAGCTCTGACTGCTTGGGTTTCCTGTAAACATCTCTGAGAGCAGCATGGGCCTTTCAAGTGGCTCGGAAGGACACACAAATAGAAAGTTTCCTCAGATAAACTTGTCAGAAGCAGTGATGAAGAACAGAAAAGGTGAAACAGAAAAGGGCAAACACCAGTTTGAAGTACACGAATGAAAATTAGAATCTACTTGAACGTCTTTGTGGAAGATGCAGCGGTTTCGTGAGTGACTAAGTAACGGTAACGGATTATCTGGCATGTTTCTCACTACGCCCACATGATGTCTACAAGAACAGTCTGGGGATGTATCACCCTGCACCGTTTCACCAGACGTACAAGCAAGAAGGCAAAGGCGGGTCTTCTCAGCAAGAATGTACGATCTGACACTTGTGTGTTTAGTTGGAACGATTTCTGATATCGAGGACTGGGACTGTCACCAAAAAGCCCCTTTCGTCTTTGGAAATGGAGGATTAAACCCTGTTTTCTCCCTAAGTCCAGCTAAATTGAGATCATTAGTCAGAGAAGCAGGTGACTCTTTTTCTTCCGACAGGAAAGCTGGTCGGTGTTGATGGGATGATGGAAGGAGCTAAAAATATGGCAATCCTGGGAGGAAAAACTACATAGCAGCTTCAAAACACTTGAGACTTAGGTGTTTTGAAGCTGAACATTCAGATCTTCTGACAGGGAGATGACCCTAAACATAGAACTAGAGCTACAACAGAGGCTTGATGCCTCATTTCTAGCGAGTGGCGGAACACGAGTCATGTGGTTGGGTTCACCGCTTTGTCTGTCTCTCCATTACAACCAACCTGTCCCACACGGTGACTACTACCTTCAGCTGTAAGTCAGTACCAAAGGTAGGGTTAAGGTGGAGCTACCGCCATCACACAACCACTCAAAGCGGATGTCCACCACATGTACTGCAAAAGTAAATGGGCAGAAATCGTGGTGTGTAGAGGTTACTGATTACACTACTTTGTTTTGGTATAAAATCCCACTGAAACATAATGTTTGTGGTTGTGGCAAGGCGAAACGTGGAAAGGTGGGGGACTTTATCCATCTTCCATGTCCTTGTGATGACAAGAGTGCGATTTTCTCTGCTTCCATCCGTTGGCACGGCAACGTTGGAGCTCCGATAATGTTATCGCAACAACATGATAAACAGGAGAACGCTGTACGATCTCATAAACATAACTAACTCTGCAGACTCTCTTCACAGCGCAGTGATCAAACTGCAGTGGCTCCAGTAAGCTGGAGACAAGCTCCGCTCTGCAGAAGCAAAAGTCAGCACAGAGGTCGTTTCTGCCCACTTTGACAGAGAGTCCCTGTGAAAAGCAGGATGGACTCATCTTTTTCGTTTGAATGCATTTATTGACCTTGCTCTCCGTAATGCTAATTCAGACAGGCTATTCTGTGAAAATCAAAAGTTCTGTTACTTTGTTATTGTTCATTTCACTTTGCTTCTTTGGGAAACTTTTGTGTGAAACAAATATGAGGAACATGGACACTGGATACAAGACTTAAAACATAGAAGTTAATGCAGCGCATGGATTTTATTCCATATAAAACAGACGATTGGACAATATACATAAAAAAAACTATCAATATTAATATTTACATATTAACATGTAATATCATAGCTTTTGTTTTATCTTTACTCTTTGTTGAATTCCCCTTGTTCATTTGATTTAAAAAAATCTGACTACGTTGTTTACATAAGTTGCTTAAAATCACATTTATGCTACAGAGATGAATGCATCCACTAATAAGAGTAGAGAATCCCTTCGTTTCATTTTTTAATAAGTTTTCATTACATCTACATCTCTTATACATGAAATGACACCAGCTTCCACTTTAATCCAACATTTTGCTTCCCCTAATTTTGGAGATAATCTTATTTTGCACTTACAAAGTTAACAGAAGAAGCAATATGTGGAAAAAGTGAAAAGACTGTTTAAAAAAATGCAGAAATTAAGGAACTGGATTTACTCACTTTTGTTCGAAACCCAGAAGGAGCCTGTCGTCCAGGATATTCTCCTCTGGCTCCCAGGTGCTGTGCCTAAGCAAAGAAATAAAAAAATATGAGATCATGCAGTCGACCAGAAATGGATTTAGCTCATTAGCAGCAGAACATGAGAGGATGCCAGATCTGAAGCGCTTTAATAAAACACTCACTTCATTGCCCATCCCTTCCATTTCACCAGATACTCAAGTCTTCCCTGTAGGAGAAAATCACATGGATTATTTTTTTAAAAAAGAAAACAGACAACATTTTTTAAAACTTTTAACCTGGGTTGGGAATCCTCTGCAAAAATATACGTGTCCACATGTGTTACTGACTACAAATTGTCCATAACCTGTCACTGTGGGGTTTAAAAGAACAAAACACTTTAATCCTTCTTCATCAGAGAATCTTTGCATTTTTATTGAATGGAATCTCTCCATTTAGAGGGAAAGAACATTCATTCCTTATTCTTTGTAAAATCAGTGTTGTTTGTCGCATTGTCATAACAAAATCCAGCTAAAACAAGTCTGTTCTATTTTTTTTAAATCATCTTTATATTAAAAAAAATGCTGCTCAGTTCCACATAACTTTAGCCAAAATTAATATTAACCCCCATAAAGGGTCTTTAGACCCACATGTGCCTGTAGATCTGCCGGTTGCAGCAACCCCCCCCCCCCCCCCCCCCCCCGCTCTGGAAGAAAAATATGCATTACAGTCAAACTCCTGTTTGTTTGCATTTCTAAGTTTTTAAGATTGTCATGTCTAGAACATATTCTCCACATTCAATGTACACAAAGTAAAAAGCATTTCTCGTCTGAAACTTACAACTGCAGCCCAACTACTACACCAATCCGACGTTGGTCCACCATAATCTACATAGCATCTTCCAGAATAAACTGCCCACATGAAAACTTCTAGAAGTCCTTCCTTCATCGACCATGCATGATAAAATCCCTCCTAATGAAGTTTCGGGATTAAAAGACCAACATTTCAGCACGAGCTGCTTTTAAAGTTCCGTTCGAGACATCATTGAACGTGATTCTTGAAGAACTAAAGGTTTTAAAAACTGCATACTTTGACTCTATAGCTTTAGCCGCAATTAGCTGGCATGAAAAAAAAAATCATGCCCTCCTCTCTGCTTAGCACAGCCCACATCGGCGGTGCTCGGATGTTGTTCTTTTGCAGCTTAGCCGCTTCTTCTTTGTGCCGCTTTTTCCTCTTATTACTCTGCCCATTGTCTCGGTATAAGAGCAACGGCTGGGACGAACGTTAGCTTTAAGCTAGCGACGGCTATCAAACTATTGGTATCCGTCAACCACAAGGCCTCCATAGCGCTGCGTATAAGAAGGACAGACTCAGTCACAGCCTATAGAGACGGGACCGCGCGCCGTCACTAACATCTGCAGCGGCGCGACGCTCACCTTACGGACGCGGCGTTTCAGTATGGCTTCCGCCGCAAAAATGCGGTCTCCCGTCGCAGAGAGCTCCATGCTTGCTCGGCCCAACTAAGCTGCCTGGTGTCGGTTTGTTTCTGTAAAGTAGGTGAGCTACGCTGCGTCTGGTGTAGTATAAGACCAACTGCGAGGGGAACGCACACACATGCACGCACGCGCGCAACAGCACGCGCATTGTCAGTGTGTGTGTGTGTGTGTGTGTGTGTGTGTGTGTGTGTGTGTGTGTGTGTTGTGTGTGTGTGTGTGTGTGTGTGTGTGTGTGTGTGTGTGTGTGTGTGTGTGTGTGTGGGGTGAGTAGAAACAGCAGCGGTGCCGCGGCCAACCCAAGTCACATGTCCGGGGTCATCCTTGGTCGCCACGGCAACTGACCCGCGCAGACCTTGAGGATGGGAAGAACCGCGTGCGGCTCCGAGCGCTAAAACACACTTTACGTTTAGGGAGCAATACTTTCTCTATTGAAACCACAGTGTTACCTTCAGAACGGCTTCACGACCTATGTTAAAGTATTTCCAGATGATTTTAGGGTCTGTTTTTGTTAGAAAAACACCCAACAAATAAATGTTGAATAGCCTTGGCTGGGCGCCAGTTGCAGATAATAGTTTTTTTATGCAAGACTAAACACATTTCTAACTTTCACACAGCACGTTTCAGCAACACCCAACGTAACATCATTGTACTACAGTACAAATATCTGTTAAAATGATCAGACTAAAGTGACAAAGCAATCATACCTAATCACATCTTAGATTTAACTGAATAACCAGGACCAAATTTTTTACTCATATTGTTTTCTTATGCTTTTCTAATGTAAATACAGCAACCTTTAACTTTCCATTTCTTCAGCAGCAAATGGAAAGTTGTACAGAGTTGATTGGAAGACGGACAATGGATAAACTGAGGGAAAATTTGAAAGAAACTTTGTAAAAGAGTCCAAAAATTTGACATTGAGTCTGGTTTTCACTTTGTGACAGAACATGGACAATAAACGTATATGCGGAACAATATAAGGATATTTTATAATCATATGATATATATAATATATATATATATATATATATATATATATATATATATATATATATATAATATATATAAATGCTCTCGCCCGTTAGCTGGAGATAGGCACCAGCACGTCCCGACCCCACTAAGGGACAAGGGTGTAAAGATGGATGATGGATGGATGGATGGATATATAAATGCTGATTAATTTCCCACTTTAAGTTTCAAGTGAAAATCACGTGGCAAGACTTGATTCACATCCAGTCTGAGAGTTTGAGCTGCTTTGCAGAAACTGATAAAAAAAAGTCTTGCAGTTACAGTAAAGAGATTCATCAGTGTTTAAAATGTTAGCCAACATTGTGTTTGTATTTCTTCCTCTTCACAAATCACTCAGAAACAATAACAATAAAATCCATTGAAGTTCAACAGGTGTGAGTATTTCTTTTTCAAGCACTATGAAGTCATACTATGAATTTTTAGTCTTTAATATCCAGGTACCCTGGAAAACAGAAAGCCTTACTAAGTAAATTTGGTCTACTTGCTAGCGAGAATATCTTTGTACAGTCAAAGACAAAACTAACTGGCTCGTAACTTTTCAACATAATAGCAACTTGCTTTAAGTCAATAATTCCTTCATATTGATGAAGAAGTACAAGCTAAAAGTTAAATAATTTGCTAGTATAATAATACATTGTGACTTATAATATGGGAAAAATGGCTCGATCCACTGGGCGGTTTGTCCATAAGACACATGCACATATAATAAACATGGATTAACAAAGGTGGGCACAACACTATTGTTCTAAGAATTATTTGATTAAAGAAAAAAGTAAAAGATCAAACAGTATTTTGTGAATGTTTTGCAGGATATTTGATCTATTTCATATTTCTGCTCAAACTATTTAAGGATCTGTCTGTGAGTAATAAGTAACCATTTTGCTGTTTTTATTGGTGGAAATTCACAGGAACGTAATTAATACTTGACATTCCTCCTTTTTGTGCAAGTCTATAAACTTCCATTGATCGCACTTTGCATTTAGGGCTCATAACGTTTTACCCAAAATGAGTAGCAAGTGTTTAGGGCGTTTGTTTATTTTTGGTTTTTGTTTTGATGAAAAACGCAGGGCTTAGCCATATAAATAATTTAATCTAAAATCTGAATACCATAGAAAGATAATACTTTAGTCTGAAACTCCCAATATCCCAATCCTTTGCTCGTCTTCTGCCCTCTAGTGGAAGATATAAGTGTTGCAAGGGGTTAGTGCCAATTCTTGTTTTATTCAAGAGCTCATTTTTCCTTTGCAGATGATTAATGCATTATTCATAAATGTAGCAATTTAACAATATTATTGGCTTAGATGTAAGTCAATGTGACCAGACCAATATGACTTAATTTAGCCCTGACTACTAAAATAAATACATTTTCATAAGAAAATCTTGTCAAATTCGACAGATAAATTTATATTTAATTTATAGTTGTTATAATTTGTAGGTTTCTATGTAAAGATATATGACTTAATATCTTAAGTAGTAGGATTTTTTAAATCAGATATCTGTTTTATTTATTTATTTATTTACTTTGTGTTTACATATTTAATACAGCAAAATAAATCAGACAAGGATTTATAAAATTAAACATAATTTATTCGGAATGTTAAAATTATGGCTATTTTTAAATAAAATTAGATGATTTAACATTGATATATTTAGAGAATATGATTAAATATAAGTTAATTTAGAATAAAATACACTAAAATAAATACATTTTTATTAGAATTTGAACTCATTACCATTGTAAATAGTTAATAAATAATATAATGAAAATCATTTAATTTGTAGACTCAGAAAAAAGGACGTTGTAGGAAACATTTTTAATAGAGTATAACTGAATAAAAATTACATATAATAATCATTTATACAAGTTAAGAAATAATTTAAAAGAAAACAAAATATTACTTTATAATTTTACATTTAATAATGTAAAACTTAACTTTAAATAAGTTAAATTTGCAGTATTTGTATCTAAAGGCTATGGCGGGGCGTTGTTGCAGTTTCATTATGATGACTGATTGACACATTTCTCTCCCTGCTTTCGCTTCCCTCTGAAACGAACCCGAGCGTCTCCTTCAACCAGGCCCCGCCCATTTAGTCCAGCGTGTCTAAATACTTCGTTCTGATTGGACAAGCTCGCGTCAATCAAGGTGTTCAGAACAGGTTTGGTTGCGACGTCGGTTGTTGATGTCGCTGTCAAAAGTCAGGCTGTCCGCCGCACTGAGAGCAGCTAGCAGGTAAGCTCGCTGGTTTTAAACCAGTTTAATGCGATTAGCAGCAACTGACAACTAAATATCCAGAATTGTCTTTACACTGCGATTATTAAGGAACTTCAAATCAGAAACATGGAGGACAGAAGTGTGGTTTCTATACAGGATACAAAGCATAGACTCAGGAAATGCGTGATCATCATTGATGGAGCTGTTTGTTCAACATCCAGACAATGAGCAGCTGTGTGTGTATTTGTTCTTCATAGAAAAATGAAGGTCATAGACCCAGACGGCGCTGTTAACAGCTACAGTCAGCCCTACTGGATAAACCACCAAACATCGCAACATTGGAAATCAATTGTGTTTCTATTCTTAGAAAGGGTGTAACTGTACAGCAAAAGTAGCAACATAATGAAAGTATCTGCTGAAAAAGAAAAAAAAAACTTGTTGCTCCACTTAAATGGTGACATCACTTCCCAGTGGACTAAATAAATAATTCATGCTGACAGGAATCCGACAGGTGTTACTGGAGAAAACGGCTAATCTAGTAAACACAGAGAAAACAGAGCTGATCTAGTGAACACAGAGAAAACAAGCTGATCTAGTAAACACAGAGAAAACAGAGCTGATCTAGTGAACACAGAGAAAACAGAGCTGATCTAGTGAACACAGAGAAAACAGAGCTGATCTAGTGAACACAGAGAAAACAGAGCTGATCTAGTGAACACAGGGATGTGGGTTTAACACACTGTAGATCACAGATCATAGATCTACTCTGATTATTCGTTCTCCTTGTTTTAAGGTAGCGATGCAGTTCCTGGGCCGGCTGCTGGACACCGTCTCCTCCGTGTCGACCCTCTTCACCAACCCTTACCGGGTCAGAGACGTCCAGCTGTCTGATTATGGAGGAGGAGGCAAAGTTCGGCTGAAGGAGGACGGACGCATGGTCCTATACAAAAACACACAGTGCCAGTCATGGGACTGTGTGCTCCTGTCCCCCGAAACGCCCACTGTGGCCCTGAGGTCAGTATGGATCACCGCTGTAGAAAGTTAAAGTCCTCATTTTTCTCAACAGTGGTGGTTTGTTTGTTTGTTTTTTATTTATTTTTGGTTACCTTTGACCACCATTGTTAAGCACGTCTGTGGTTTTATCTCTCATGTAGACTAAAACTTGAAAAACAGGTCATGGACATTCTAAGATGACCTCAGCTGTTTCAAAACCCGTAGAGCAAGTTAACGAATATTCTGTCCAATGTTACTCGTGGAATTTATTGTGTGTTTTTCTGAATTTTTATAAAGCTACTCCTAAAACGTGAACTGTCTTGAGTTTTAAAACTGATGTATAATTATATACAAAACATCATGAAGTGCTTTGCTAAAATATTTCCATGCAAACACAATGATTACAAACACAAATCCCATCTCAAAGTGGTATCTTATGTTGAGTATTATACATACTTTGACCTTTTTGAATTCTGCACCTCAAATTAAACCAAAACTAAAACTTCTACTATAACTAACCAAAACTAAACTAAAACAAAACAATAGTAGCAATTAGCAAACACACCAAAACTATTACAAGTCTGTTTTTTGCCCCTTTTTCTTGTATACCCCTAAATAAAACAGTCATATTTTGATTTGCTAATTATGTTAAGCCATGCATTATTTTACTTCCCATTACGTTGTTATGTTGGTCTACCGCATAAAATCCCAATAAAATAAATAAAAATAAGATGTGAAAATATTCAAAAACTGCATTTAACAGAGAAAAGAAAAGGTGTTTCTGTCATTCATAGAAATCAAACCGGTTAGAGTTAAGTTTCTCCTTTCACTTCTCGGCTCACCGCTGCGCCGTCCGCAGGCTGTTTCAGGTGGGGTCAGAGGAGGACGCCATGAACTGGTTCCCCCAGTTCGCCCTCAAGCTGCGACCTTTCTACGAGAGTCTGACCCTGAAGGCCGACACGGTGCAGACCATCGTGGACTGCATCCGCAGCCATCCTGACTGGAGCTCTGCTCACATCGCCGTGGAGACGGGCATGAGAGAGTGCCTCAAACACAACTACGTTCAGAGGTAGCTAACTGAGGACAAAACTGTGAAAATGGCAAAGTAATCAAATGTTATTTGACGCCCAATTTACAGATTTACTCTTCCAAAAACGATCAGGTTCAGTATAGCCAGAAAAACTTAAGATTTGTAAGCTTCCTTCTTTCCAAAGGTAACAGAAGTAATAAACAGTCAGCCTGGGCCACTCCAGCTAACAGGCGTTCGATGCCATTAGCGATTTAAAACGCCTTGAAAATGTCAAAATCTATGATGAGTTATTGTAAACGCTTGAAGCCCATTAGCCTCTAATGCATTCACAACACTGCCTCTTTTTTCGACTATCTCCTAAATGCCTGTTTTATGCATCGTAAAAAGAAAATATAAATATTCTGTTTGTACTTTTGGAAACTTTCTGTTTAGCTTCCAAAAATTCAACTAGTAGACTGACAAAGATGGACGAAGATGTTGAAAGCTGTGGCCGTGGGTCTGTGCAGTACGCCGTTAAAACACAAGCCAGCCATGAACCTAACAGCTCACCCAGGCCGTTGTTTCTCTGTGGGTGTAGTTGGAACCTCCTGGGTTCCTCCTCCTCCTGTTCTTAACAGCCAGCGTAGCTGTTTAGTAAGTCATTCTCCGATGTTGTGCTTTAAAATGTCAAACCTCCCACGATTTCTGCTCTCAGCCAGATCAACGCGCGAGACGCGTCGGGCCAGACGCCTCTGCACCTGGCGTGCGAACGGGGCGACCTGGCGTGCGTGAAGGAGCTGCTGGACGAGAGCCAGGCCCGCACCGACATCAGGGACCAGAAAGGAGAAACCCCCATGCACTACGCCTCCAAGCAGGACTCTCCCGTCATCATCCAGGTGAGACCTGAACGACGCCCAGGTCAAAGGGAGCTTAAAGCCCGTAGGGGGGTAGGGTTACGCTGATGATTGATGATTTTTGGTTTTGCTCAGCTATTAAATATGTTTCAGGAGCAAATACTGAAAAACATCCTGAATATTTAAGGTCAAACCGAAGCCCTGAATCTCTTGACAGCATGGTGTCGTGTTGCTTTCCCACTCGGGATGCGTAGCTGTCGGCGACAGCGATTAACACCTGGGACAATGTGAAGCTGAAGCCTGCAGCGGCGTGTCACAAACGTCACGCCTGACTTGTGCGAAGAGTTCTGCAGGTCAAGGGGCGCGTTAGTTTTACTGGAAAACGTATTTTGACCAAACGGTCTCCTAGTAATTGTGCATTTTTTTCCAAAGTATTTAGACAAGTGGACACAGGCTGTGAGTCTGAGAGGAGGTTATTTATAGCTGGAGGAGCCGACAGATTTGAAGAAGATTCAATGTAAGCTGTAATTACTGAGGCGCTTAAAACTGAAGACACTGGAAAACCAGAGATCCTGTTAAAAAAGAAGCTGCATTTGATACTAAACGTTGATACGAGGGTGCACAGATTGGACACGCACAATGTGACCTCAGCAGCTCAAATAAATAACTCATGACAACTCAGGGGCAGGGAGTCTCAGAAAAATATTTAAATACACTTTTTATTTCTTCCGATAAATTAGCTCTTGAAGAGGAATCAGAATTGGCTTAAATCTGCGTCAGTGGGTCAACGGTTTAGAAAAACTGGAAATCGGGTTGTGTCTGGCTCTGATATCACTAAAAATAATAATTACAGAATTCTTTACAACCTAGAAATAAGCAATATTCTTTTTTTTTTTCTCTTAAACGCAACTTTCCTGTCCAGGCTCTGTGCTCACGGCTGTGCTCAGGGGTGAACGAGCTCAACAGCAACGGAGAGACGCCGCTCCACGTGGCCTGCCGTCTGGGCCGGGTGGAGTCCGTCAAGGCCCTGCTGGAGGGCGGGGCCAAGTGCGACACCATGGGCAGCACAGGAAACCCCATCCACACCGCCATGAAGTACAGCGAGAAGGCGTGAGTTTACAAGCAGCTATGAAAAGAACAAGCTGGAGCTGCCAGTTTTTTTTTTTCTACAAGAAGCTACATTGTCTCCAGGAAGGAAGCGGCTCTGTTTGTTGTTCCGCTGACCTGCAGACTAATTAAATCAGTGGAAATCAGTGTTAATGATTCGTTTTGTTGCTTTGCAGTAATTGTGTATGAAACATCATTATAAAACAGCCTTACACACACACACACGAAACAGTGTTTCAGCTAAAATGAAACTTTGACAAACCTGCTAAATCCCAGCGAAGATGCCACAAGCATCAGAAATGATAAATGATTCGGTTTATCTAATGTGAGGTTGTCCATGCCGTGTGCTTGTTTGGCAGCTGCGTGGAGGAGATCCTCAAAGCCGATCCGTCCCAGCTGCAGGCCGAAGACTGTGTGTACGGAGGGACGCCGCTGCACTGGGCCAAAACCGCAGAGGTACACACTTCTGCACCCTCTCCGACTGTTAATGATATTAATTAATCGCATGATCAACTACAATTAACTTTCTGATGGTTAATATTGTTTGAAAGGGGCAGCTTTGTTAACAGAGACTCAGTGTGGTTCAGCTGTATGTTCATTTCTATTTATTGTTTTTGGTTGTCATGTTTTATTTTGAATATTTAAAATAACGTTAAGATTCCATGTTAAATATTCTTAATGAAATTAATGTTTATTAACAGGGACGCACCAATTAACTTTTTTTCATTTCCAACAACACCGATATCTGAGGTTCAGTATCGGTCGGTACCGATCCGATACAGAAAAACTGAGCTGGATCCATTTGAAGCGTTGCTTTTTTTTAAGAAACACAGACAGAAATGTACTGAATTACAAACGTATTTGATAACTCTGCACCAGAACAGCACACTAAAATACACCAGTAGCTTCATGGTGCATTTAACCAACTTCCCCATTAAACTTTAAACTAAACTTAAAGTGAAAAAGGAAGGTTGTCCGTTTTGCTTCCTCTCTGCCAGATGTGCCGCCTGCTGCTGGGCCGCGGCTGTGAGATAAACTACCTCAGTAAGACCGGCGAGAGCGCCCTCCACGTTCTGACCAAGAAGGGCCGCTTTGAGGCCGCCATGGTGCTGCTGACCCACGGGGCCAACGCCAACCTGAAGGGCCAGGACGGAAACACGGCCCTGCACCTCGCTATGAAGGTGAGGATACGTCTGCTCATCGTTTATGGGGTTAAAACGACACTATCTCATGGACATTTGTAAAGTTTATTCAAATGAATGAATCAAATTTTAAGTTATGGCGATCTGAAATGGCAAAATGATTTATTATCCAAATTCTTCATATTTAACGTTTTGATGTCGTTTACTGCATCAGAACTGTAGTTTATTTCTAAAACTATTTTTATTTTCGTGCCTATTCTCTCTAGATGGACCACATGGAGCTGATTAAAGGTTTGATCGTGTTTGGCGCCGATGTTGAGATCCACAACGACCTGGGAGAAACACCGGGGCTGATCGCAGCTCGCACCAGCAAAGGTGGGAGAGACCGAATGTTAAACCGCGACCGCTGCTAGAACGGTTTGTTAAAAAATAAATCTAATAACGCAAGTTATTATTTCTAAACTAAAACTTAAAAGCATGTGTTGCAGTGTAAATAACAGAGATGTGCATGTTTGGAAGTGAAAAGGTCCAGGAAAGGCTGCGTTAAAATTCTGTATTTTAAAGTGTCATTTTTGTATTTATTAATGAATCTTTAGAGGCATAAAAAGAGGATTTTTTTTCATAGTTTCATGTAAAACTAACTCAGTTTTGTGTTGACGTTCAGTGTGGTACTTCAAAGAGTTCATGATGTGATGAACTACTTAAAAACTAGAGCTTTTAAGTTGCTCATCACATTATTTTTAGTCCATGACGCCTTGGTCTGGTCAGAAATTTCAGTTAACTGGACTATTGTTAAATTATTATTTTTATTTATTTATTTATTTTGAGTGTTTTTTTTTTCTTACACAAACACTCAAAATAAATTGATCGTTTCTCAGTGTGGAAAAAAAATCTGGTTTGAAGAACCATTTCTGTGGACAACCAGTGTGTGGAAATTAACTTGCTTATATTTCAAAAATAAAACAATTGTCGAGTGTGTAAAATGTTGAAAAGACCTTAATGACATTTAAACTGTTAAAAGACCAACAGATATTATACCAAAAGTCGAAATGCTTACCGAAAGATTACTTCTCAAATTATTATTTTATTATTATTGGTAATAGTAGTATATTTTTTTCAAAGTGGATCTGTTTGTTGACATGTAAAGACGTTTTCAGTAAAATCTGATTTTGTTCTGAGGAAAATGATGCTTAATTGAGTTTCCTGTCATTTATAGATTTTTTTTTTGAAGATGCATGACGATTGCTAACCGTCTGCACATCTCTCTGCTTACTCTCCTTCCTCCTCTCTCTCTCTCTCTCTGTCTGTTACGTATCTCTCCATCTCTCTCTGTCTGTCTGTCTGTCTGTCCTGTGTTCGTGGCATGTCTGCATGTCCGCCATGTCGGCTTGTGTTTTGTACTAACCTGAAAGGTCCTAATAGAAGGATCCTGCTGGACATGCTGTGTAGTGTAGGAGTCCAGCGCTGCCTTCCTCGCTCCCCCAGCAGCCCTCCTCCTCTTCCTCCTCCTCCAGTCTCAAACAAGACCAAGCCTCGAGCCATAGGTAACGCCGGGAGCCTGAGAAGACCCGTTTGTTTCAGGAGCTTTAGCACCAAATGAGACACATTTTGATCAGGGGGGTTCAGGGTTTCCCCCCCAGAGATCTGGCTAAGCCCAGCAGAGTCCATCAGGTCTAAACTTTGCTTAACCTTTCTTTGCCATCACTGTGACTGGTGTAAATAAAAACTATATTTAAAATTAATAAATGATGCTTAGTCTGGTGGGAGGGAGGCAAGTAAAGCCTGGTGGGCCGCCAGGCTTATAATGCTGTGGGGGAAATTCTGAAACTTATTTTCATTTCACATCGAGGTCATAAATGTTCACAAGCGGCCCGTTGTGGCAGAAAATATTGATTGAAAATGAATATTGAAAAATATGAACAAGTAGTTAACTCTGTATTCATGAGTACTTATTAAAATGAAACAATATTGAACATCTTTTCACATTTAATTAATTTGGCAGTACACAGATAAAACCTTTTTATTTGATTTGGTTGGTAAAACATTATTTTAGCATAGAGTTGTTAACTTGGAGGTTGTATTTATGTGGCCCTTTAGATCAGAGGGCCACATGAAAAGCTATAGCGGGCCGGTTTTGGCCCTCAGGCCTCGAGTTTGACACATGGATTATATAGATCAATTATACACAGCTTGATCTCTGAAAGCCTTTATTTCTGTTTGCTATGAGGATTTTCCACTTACAGCTAATGAAAAAAATGTTTTTTAACATTAGAATATTACAACAGAACAATAAAAAATATTACTAAAAAGAAAATTTGGGCTAAATGAAACTCATATTTACCACCTGATTAAAGGTTATTTTCAAGCAGTATCTTTAATCTGACAAATGGGCCTCTTACTTTTCCACTTTATCGAATATGACTGCATTTACATTTCAGTTTTTTGAGTGCTCTGAAATTATATAAACTAATTTATTTCCAGTACAAATGCAGCACCAAGATGGATAATTTGCTATTTTAAAGTGATTCTAAATATATACTTGATGCTTCTTTTCAAATGGCTTCATAGCTTCTAGAGACCCCAGTCTCCTCTTCGCCTTTTTACCATTTTGACACCATGTATTATCAGGTTTTATCACTGTTTTACAGGGTTTGAGGACATCATGTACGTCGGGGCGGCAATGGGAGCAATTGGCAAATCTGAAATTGATGGACAAGTGATGGAGAAAAAGAAGTAAGTGTGTGAAATATTTGTTGAGAGCGGAAATGTATTTAATTTCCTTAATCTGGTTGATAGGCTAATACTGGCATGAGAAACTGATCATATCCACCTCTGAATATTGACTACTGAGCCCTTTGTTCTGTTTTGAGCAACTTTTAAAAAAAATTAGCAAAAGTCAGAATCAGCAGGTTAGACTTTTTCAATATCCATGATTGGTCAGAAAACTGCAATCTGTGCATCTATTACTCTGTTATTTTGTTCTAATTTGTGTTGATCTGCTATTTGAGATTATAAGCTGATGAAATGTGCAAAATTTAAAGGAGTATGAGTGGGAACATTTTTCTACGTTTACACAATACATTTCCTTCTGTTCCTCTATCTATAATGTTATTGCGTCTTGACATTTTTCTAATTTATTTGTAATTTTCTTTAATGGTTAACAGCATTTAATCCAAATCTGACTGCAGGATAGACAGGCTGCTGTGTCTGGACGGTGGCGGTATCAAAGGCCTGGTTCTGATCCAGATGCTGATCGCCCTGGAGAAGGAGGCGGGTCGGCCGACCAGGGAGCTCTTTGACTGGGTCGCTGGGACGAGCACCGGAGGCATCCTGGCTTTAGCAATAATCCACGGTGTGTTTTCACTTTTCTAACCTTTGTGCGTGCGTGCATGCCAGCAGAGCTAAAGGGTTGTTTCCTCTGTGTGAAGGTAAGTCCATGGAGTATCTGCGCTGCCTGTACTTCAGAATGAAGGAGCAGGTGTTCAGAGGATCCAGGCCGTATGAATCCGCGCCGCTGGAGGACTTCCTGAAGAAAGAGTTTGGAGAGAACACAAAGATGACGGACATCAGATTCCCAAGGTTTAAATCACACTGTGGTGTTAAAAGGAACATTTCAAAACAATTACTAGAAATAATAAAAAGTTGTTGTAAAGCAACAAGTGATAAAATGCTTCAATTCACCAGAACAGCTATTACAGACATGGATAAATGTGTTGGTACTTCCTCCATGTTAAATAAATCATAAATATCCCAGAAAGAAGTTCAAGTTCACAAATTAATTATATCACTTTTTCTGAATTAACACAAATCAGACTTTGTTTTATTTATTAATTCAGATGAATTTTTTATTTTAAATACAAAAAAATCCTGATGATAATCCCATAAACTTTAGTGATAGTCAGCATGCATTATGGGAAATTTGAATTTGTCTTTTTACTTCCATCAATAGCGGTATCTATGGAGATGACTATGATTTAACATGTGACAGATCTGTCACTGTCAGATCTTAAAACTTAAATAATTTTTGATGGGTTTTCTTTTATATGTTTCCATAATTTGCATGATCAGCAGACAGGTTGATCCAAACTACGACACCAAACTACCCAACAGCAAGTTTATCTCTCTTTAATGAGACTGAACACTTCAAAGGACTCTGTGATGCTAACTATAGTTAGCATTAACATAACAGTCATTAAATAAAAAAGAATCCAAATAAATATCAGTAAATTTGTTTATGCAATTTTTGTTTATACTTTTTGTAAAATAAATAACAAATTATCTCAGCATAATTTTGCTCACTTACTTAGTCATGCACTAAAAGTACAAAGATAAATTCAATCATTATAAGCAATATTGGTTGTCTCAGTTCTTAGAGATTTGTTCTCATAATTGAATAAATCTTCTTCTCCTCTACCAGCATCTTAGCCGTCTGTCCTTTCTCAATTTCTCTATTTTCCGTCTGTCCGTCCGTCCGTCCGTCCAGGGTCATGGTGACCAGCGTTCTGGCCGACAGACATCCAGGTGAGCTCCATATCTTCAGGAACTATGACCCTCCGTCTGTCCGCAGAGAGCCGTCCTACACCACCACCGCCACCTTCAAGCCTCTCACCATCCCACAAGGTACTGACCGGACTGAAATAGTAGCTTACCGCACTCATTTTATATATGTGGACCTTTAGCACCACTAGATGGCAACAAAGTGAGCAGTTCTCCCACAGATTCCTTTTTTTTCAATGTCATTTTTCTAAATGAATGAAGAAATGCAGTTGTGCTGTTTGAGTGGCAGCCATGTTGTTGTTGCAGGGTGGGAGGATGAGGATGTGTTGATAGTAGGATACACAGATGAGCCGCCCAGAAAGCGTAGGAAGGTGACAGATGAAGGTGTGTAGGACAAAGTCGAGTCGTTCAAAACAAAAAGCCTAAAATATCTTGACATGTTCCTCATTTAGGTCTTAATATTAGATTAGGCATCTCTTTTTTCATATATGTAAATTAAAGTGGTGTTACTAACATGACATGTGTGAAGAAGTTTATATTCTTAAACATGCAGGAAGATGAAGCTGCTTTTAATGAAGTGGCTTAATAAAACTGCTGCCATCAGGTTGTTCAAGCCATCCTATAAAATGGTGATATGTATCTGGAAAATATACAATACCCCCCTTTTAAATATTTTGAGATAAATCTAATGAAGAATGAGCATAGTCATAAAACAGATTTAACAGTTTGTCTTATTTTTGTAGTAGATCAGACTTCTCAACAGTTCCGAAATTAATTTTGGAAAAAGTAACTCAAAGACCAAAAATCCATTGAACTCACTTGCGGTCTTCGTCAGATTGGGATTAATTCAGTCTATTAAACATAATCTATGTATTTACGTCAGAACAACTTGTATGGAGAGCCGCCCGCTCCAGCGGCGCCGCACCCACCTACTTCCGACCAATGGGCCGCTTCCTAGACGGAGGGCTGTTGGCCAATAACCCGACGCTGGACGCCATGGCAGAAATCCATCAGTTCAACAAGTCATTAAAAGCTGAGGTAGCAGATTTGCACGCTTTGTGTTGTTGACTCATCCGTAAAGCTGCACTGAGCTGTTCTACAGATCTGTGTTTTTTTTGGTCGTTCTCAGGGTCGTGAAGCAAACATCAAGAAACTGGGCATAGTTGTTTCTCTTGGAACAGGTGGGTCAAACAGAAAACTACAGCTGATGTGACTGAAAGATCAGCTTGTGAAAGTTTAAGTCATTTACATCCATCATGCACATCTGCAAATGCTGTTTCAAATGCTAAACGTGTGGTTTAGTTATCCGCCTTTGTGTGCTCCTAGTGTGGGGTCTAATTCTCTAGTCGTACGCTCAGACACTTATTAACTGCAGATACATTTCTATAAAATACCACTTGCTTTCAGTTCTGTTTTCACACGAACAGCAGTCAGGGGTTTTGTGGTCACTGGTGATGTGTCTGTCCAGGCAAACCTCCACAGGAAGTGGTGACCTCAGTGGACGTTTTCCGGCCCTCCAACCCCCTGGAGCTGGCCAAGACGTTCGTAGGCGCCAAGGAGCTGGGCAAGATGTTGGTGGACTGTGTGAGTGCACCACTCTTATTTTATGCTGAGCTGTAGACATTTCTCATCTTATATTTTTGCTCCTGATTTGTAACCAAAACTTTCTGCATTGTCTGTTTTGTCTTAAATTCAAAACCTGTCTGGGTGTGTAGTGTACGGACTCTGATGGCTGCGCCGTGGACCGGGCCAGAGCCTGGTGTGAGATGATCGACACCATCTACCACAGGTCAGCTGATCGTCAACAGGCCACTTTCTTTGCTATATCCTGATTTTGCAGCTTTCTGACACGTCCCTATTTTTTCAACTCTATCACATCTCCTTTTCTCAAAACCCTGGTCGGACATTTTTGCCACTTTTCACACGTACAACAGCTGAATAAAATGGATAATTAACCTTCTGAGGAGGCAGTGAACTTCTACAGAATCCAACAAATGACCAAATATTTGACTAGTGTCTAATGAAGAAGATAAATGGTAAATATTCTGTATTTTCTTGTTCCACAATCGACTGAATGGTTGTGACACAGAGTGAAAACATCCCATCAGTAACATCAGTCCTGATCCTCTGGGGATTCAGCTGCCAGTGACCTGCAGCGACTACCAACTAGCCGCTAGCAAATTTGGCGTAATTAAATGAAAAAAATAAAATAACAGTCCAGTCACATTAATGTGACCACCACGTACTTTCCACTTCAGAGTTAAATAACCAATCACAGAAGGCAGGTGGCAGCACAGTGCAGTTGAGCGTATATAAAGGGTGTGTGTGGGCTTCGGAAAACATTTCAATCGTTGGCGTAATGCAGAAACGAAGCGATTTATCCGACGTCCAAAAGGGCATGATCATTGGCTTTCGGGCCAAGGGTGGAAGCATTTCCGAAACGGCTGAGTTTGTGAACTGTTCGCGTGCCGCCGTGGTAAAAGTGTACCGTGCATGGCAAAATGGGACTGTCCAAAATCAACGACGTGGCAAATGTGGTGCACCACGGGCCATAGATGACAGAGGCGAACGACGGTTGCGGAGATGCGTTCGGGCAGATAGACGGGCTACCGTTGAGCAACTGACCACTAAAATGAACCAAGGGGCTACCACAAGTGTCTCCCAAACCACTATTCAGCGAACATTGCTGCGTCTGGGCCTCCGAAGCGGACGCCTGGTTCGTGCACCTATGCTGACTGGTGTTCATCGACGACGAAGGCTAGAATTTGCACGCCAGTACAGCAGCTGGACGTCCACTGAGTGGCGACAGGTAGCGTTTTCAGATGAATCGCGTTTTATGCTCCATCGGACAGATGGACGTTGGCGTATAAGGCGTGAAACCTCTGAAAGGAACCACCCTGCAACCATTGCAGGAACGGTCCAAGCTGGAGGCGGGAGCATTATGGTCTGGGGAATGTTTTCCTGGCATTCTCTGGGTTCACTGATTATTGTGGAAGGCACGATGGATCAATACAAGTACGCATCTGTCCTTGCGGACCATGTCCACCCCTACATGCGCATTGTTTTTCCTCAGGATGATGGCATCTTCCAGCAGGACAATGCGAGGTGCCATACAGCTGCCAGTGTACGTGCGTGGTTCGAAGAGCACCAGGATGAGTTTACCGTCCTCCCCTGGCCAGCAAACTCACCTGACTTAAACCCAATCGAGCATCTGTGGGACCATCTCGATCGAGTTGTTCGCGCCATGGATCCTCAACCGCGTAATCTAGCGCAGCTGGCCACGGCATTAGAGTCGGCATGGCTCAACATCCCAGAGAAGACCTTCAGGGACCTAAGTGACTCTCTTCCTGCACGTCTCGTAGCAGTTCGCTCTGCGAAAGGTGGTTATTCTGGCTTTTGACAGATGGTCACATTAATGTGACTGGACTGTGTACTTTGTTTAGCAGATAATAAATCATGTTGAAAATGGTGAACAAGTGTTTGGATTTAAAGCACTGAAGGGATTTATTAAGCCTGCAGAAAGACGATCACAAAGAGCTCCACCCTTTGGGGGTTCCACCAGTTTTCTGCCTGGCT
The DNA here is from genome assembly GCA_033032245.1 of Poecilia picta. Lineage (NCBI taxonomy): Eukaryota > Metazoa > Chordata > Actinopteri > Cyprinodontiformes > Poeciliidae > Poecilia > Poecilia picta. Next base: position 27,971,075 of record CM065353.1, on the reverse strand, counting down.
CAGGTGAATCCATAGGTTGGCACATTCCTCAGATTCTGCAATCAGCAGCCGGTTCTGAAAGCTCTCAGCGCCCGAAACCTCAACTCTTTGATGTTAAAGCACTAAGCCATTCGATATGGGCTGCTGGTGGCTTTGTGTCTTTGCTAAGACTCATTAACAATTTTTTTTATCTCATGTACTCATTTACATTTTACTCTATTAAAAGACGGTTGTCAAATACTTATTAAATTAGGAAGTAGGATACAGAATTAGAGCTGGTCTGCAGTGGTGTTGTGTAGGTGTCCTGAGTCTGATGAGAAAATGTCCAAAAAAGGCTTTAGAAGACTTCAGAGATGACCAAGTTGAGAAAAGGGTCTTATAAATATCTCTTGTGCAAACTTCCTTTAGGTTACAGTATCACTATGAGTTGATTTGTAAAAGTGACCAGAATTAATTGTGCATATGACAGGAAGAAACATTTCTTTTTAACAGGCATTTTCTCTGAAATCAGACGAAGTTAAAAATTGTTGCATCTAAAAATTTGATTGCTCCTGATGCTTAAATGTATAATGCATTCAAACAGGGTTGCCAACTACTGCAGTAGTTAATGAATTTGTATGTTTCGCTGTGCAGACTGAGCCCCCAGCTGTCTCAGGAGGTGATGCTGGACGAAGTGAGCGACGAGGTTCTGGTGAACATGCTGTGGGAAACACAGATGTATCTGTTTGAGAAACGGGAAGTGCTCCAATCCCTGGCGAAAACGCTGCTGTGAGGCTGGCGGGAGAAAGAGACGACAAAGAGGGACCACAGATAGAAACCTATGAATATTTAACAAGCTGCAAGAACAACCACTATTCTAAGGGAACTAACGATTCTTGGTGCTTCCTGAAGGGTCTGTGCAAGAACAAACCACTGAAACGTTCGACTGAAATAAGTGTGAAAAGAAGTTTTAAACCCAACAGAAATCTGACACTGAAAGTAACTTGGTATGAATTTATGAAGAGGAGAGACAAGTAGCACTGACCTTATAGCTGACCATGTTTTCTGCTTTTTTTCACCAGGTTCACAGTTTTTATATAAACTACTGGAGAGTTTACATAAAACCTTCTCTGGTTTTTATATAAACCGGAGAAAAACTTCCCCAGTATAAAAACCATCCACCTCTATTGTAAGTGTTTTTAGCTCTTACAATGGAGGAAGTGGTTAAAAACAAAATCGGACACAGAAACCGTCAGCGGCTGCTGCTGCTGCTTCCTTCTCTTCATTCTCTTGAAGTCAAACGGTTCAAGCGACGTTTTCATTTGCCCTCACATATTCACACATCTACAAAACCACTCGAGTTAGAGGTTTTGTTTCCATGTCAAAGTTGTCTAAAGTAACCACCTGAAACCACTGAAGGTTATTTTCATTACCCATGTAGGGCAGCTGTGAACACTCACCAGATTTGCCTTACATGTCCATAATGGGGTTTTTTTCCACATATCATCCTTTGTATTCATTTATAGGTCATTAATGTTGTTGTAATATTTAGACACTCCTACACTCCTTACTTAATATTTCCAAGTGTTTTCTGTCTCCATAATGTGAACTGGAAACTTTTGCAGAGACTTAAATGTAACAGATCATGTGACCTGCTGCTACTTGCAAACATAAAAAAGGAAAATAATGTTTTTGTAACTTTTTTTTTCTATCACATATTGAGGTGTTTACTAATGGTGATAAATTTTATTACTACTGACAAAAGATTGGTTTCTGTTTTTTGTTGCTACAATTTCTTTGTTGTTGTTGTTACAGTTTATTGCAAGTTTTTGATACAGTTCTTAACACACACACACACAGAAAACAAAACAATTCATAAAAAGGCATATTAAACAAATGAATTAGACAAAGACCAATGTTTTAATATCTTTATTTTTCTTTGTCATAATTTTTTTTACTCACAGCTAATAAAAACATTTAGGATTACATCACACCAATAAAAGAATAAACTATCTTTTAAAAACCCACACTAAATATGTGTGGGTTTTATTAAAAGACTTCCTCAAGGTTATTTTTAAAAATGTACTTTTAATCTGGCAAATGAGACTCATCACGATGTGTATTGTAATTCATTGAATGTCAATGTAAATTACAGACCTGCTCACCATTATTGGCACCCATGAAGTTTAAGTACATATAATGGAATATTTACTGAAGGAAATTCATCAAGTCAAACAACATTTCACTGCTGACAGCTTGTGCTTGATGCAAAACAGCAAATGATAAAAAAAAACATTTAAAAAGATGAACATTATGAGGGAAAACAAAGAAAAACATCATTTTTACCATGCCAATGGTATTGGCACCCTTTGCTGCAAATCAATATGAAAACCCAATTTGGCTCACCTGTTGCAAATCACACATAAAGATCACTTGTTATGGACTGCCTCCACACATGTGACATGAATTAACCAATGAATAATCATGTTGGCGCTTTAAAAGCCACCTGTTAGTTCATCTCCACATGTGACAATGGTAAAGAAAAAGGAGCTGTCTGAGGACATCAGAAATGCTATCATTTGGAAGCACAAGACCTCCAAAGGGTATAAAGCCATCTGCAAAGACCTTGGTATCCCTGTTTCAAATGTTAAGAAGTTTTCCAGGCATGGAACGGTCAAGAACCTCCCTGGATGTGGGGGGAAGAGAAAAATTGATCAAAGAAGTCTTTGACGGTTGGTGCGACTGGTGGAAAAAAACATCACATCTAACATCTAAAGACCAACCTGGAGCAGTCTGGTGTGATTGTTTCAACACTAAACAAAGTGGGGCTTTATGGGCTGAGGCCAAGGAAGACCCCACTGCTGAAGAAAAGACATAAAAAAGAACGTTTGATCTTCGCAACAGAGAACCTGGACAAACCTCAACCCTTCTGACTCAACGTTTTATGGACGGATGAAACAAAAGTGGAGCTTTTTGGTAAATCACACAAACAATATGTTTACAGATGGCGAATGAAGCCTGTAAAGAAAATAACACCATACCAACAGTCAAGCATGGTGGAAGATCCATAATGCTGTGGGGCTGGTTTGCGGCATCTGGTACTGGAGGCCTTGACCGTATCACAGGCATCATGAAATCAGAAGATTGTCAAGCAATTCTAGAGCTGAATGTCTTGCCCAGTGTAAGGAAACTTGGTTTGAGGGAAAAATCCTTGGTTCTCCAGCAAGTCAACGACCCAAAGCACACAGGCCTGGTTGAAAGGGAAAAAAATGACTGTTTTAAAATGGCCAGCAATGAGTCCTGATCTCAATCCAATTGAAAATCTTTGGGTGAAGCTGAAATCTGCCATTGGAGAAAGGAGCCTGGCAAATGTACAGGACAGTGGCGGAACAAGTCGGCATGGGGACGGGGCAAATTTCCGGGCCCCCTGACCAATCACCGGGCCCTTACGTGCAGCAGCTGGAAACCGTGGGGGGGGGGGTGCACTTTCTCACTTTCTCGGTCTATAGTCCGACATTCGAGCGACTTGAATCCATTCCTCCCTCCCTGGCTCCTATATAGATTAATATAACAAACGTTTGGAGGCTGTTATTGCTGCCAAAGGCAATTAAATATTAAAGAGGGCTGACAATATTAGTGCACATGCTGGTTTTCTGTTTTGTCCTTTGGAATTAAAATATTTATGTTGAAATGGTAATTGTCTTTGTTAAATTACTTTGGACCTCAAATTGAAAGATCCTGCTGATATACTGTAAGTTTTGAACATTTCCATTTATTTCTGAAGACATTCACTCAGCTACGCAAATCATTAAGGAGTGCGAATAATAGTGAGCAGGACTGTGTGTATCTAAAATCACATGTCAGTGCAGCACAACCAGAATAAAAGTAGAAGGAATTTAAGAGTTCCAGTATTTAACCCAACTATTTACATCGAGATATGATTGAAATCCCGCAGTTCAGGGTTGCTAATGTTGCAAAGCTAAAAAATATATGAATTCCTTTTTAAATCTAATATATAAAATTACATCCCTCCTAAAATAATACACATTTATGAACATTTTCTAAAGATCTGAAACTCTTATTTTCAATAAATTTACCTAAAGAAGTTACATTCCTTTATAACATTAAGAAAACGACAAAATTAAGAACTACACAAAATGAACTTCTGCAACATGATGATGCATCAGTTTTGGTTTCAAAGTCAGATAAAAATAGTTCCGGATTAGCGGTCAGGTGTGTGATGAAAGCATCTATCAACAGCATATTGAAATTAGTTTTTATCTTCTTTAGCTGGCCTTGAAAAGTCTTAGTCACTTTGTTTTTTGTTGTTAGTGTGACAGAGAGTTTCCATAAAAAAAGTCTCTGGTTTCACTTCCTCAAAAAGCAGCTTACTGGACATCCAGTAAGTGTTTTCATCGGTGCACTGGGTCTGACTTTAAGAGTTATTGGGCCAATGCTGACCAGTTGTTAAAATAAACAAAATAAAAAAAATAGACACAAATGTTCACAAAAGTTTAGGTTTAATTCAGTATTTTTGTATCAAAATTGTGTCATATAGTTTCTGGATGTCCATTTCACACTCGTCTCATGTTATGAAACATCATTATATTCTCAGATCAGATAGAAACAAATACATCCTCTTTGCTGAGCCAACCTCAACACGCAGGCACATTCAGAACATAACTTTTTAAGTTACATCTCTTTATCTTTAGTCATATTCACTTTTCCTTTCACACAACTAAGATTAAATAATTTTAAATAGAAGCAATACATAGAATGAACTTCCAGCAGTAAAATACTGGGTTACCAAGGTGACAGAAAATAATTGTTCTCCCAGTGTGTCTACTTGTTTTACCTTTAAAGCACCTCATGAAAACAGATTCATTAAGGTCAATAGTCCACAAGAACAAAGTAGTTATAATGTTATTCCCTCATCAAAACATACCAGGAGTTTTGCTTTGACTCTTTCATACATGATTGAGAAATACTTTAATCCCCATGGCAACCATCCAGCTGTTCAAAACGCCTGGGCAGAGCTAGCTCTGTGTTCGAGGTCAAAGCTCCTAGCTCCTTCTCTGAGCTGCAGCTTCTGAGCTCCGCCTCACAGTGCAGCCCTGGACCTTCCCCACTCAGCTCCTTCAGACTAGCTACAGGCAATTAGCAAACATCTGGTGGAACATCTGCTGAACTCATTATAGGAGCTAATTCCCAGTGTAATGCTGATAAAGGCTAAATTAAAGGTTTAACAATCCTAAAGGTTTAATAAAGGAGTGTTGCGATTACTTCAAAGTTTCGGAAAAAGCAAAGTCAAAGTTTATTTATACAGAACATTTACAAGTTTTTTAGCTGACCACAGTGCTTCACAACAAACATCACAGGTAGATAAAAATAAAAAATAAAATTAAGTTTAGTAAAAATAATAAGACAAATATAAAATTGGCAATGATACCCCAAGCTGTTTTTGCAGCAGTTTCTTAAAAAGGTACAGGCCCAATTTCAAGGTCTTAAATTAAAGTGTCAAATTTATTTTAAGACATTTAATATTTAAAGCACTTTTAGAACAACTGAAGGTGACATAGTTACTTGATTGTGAAATAAAATGGCATTATGTGAAAATATATAATACTGTCCCTTTAAGCCCTTAGTAGGTATCAGAACAAGCAAGAAATAGGTTAGGCTCAGGAATCAACAAGCAGTAGGAACATGATGATATATGAGAACAAATGTATCTGTTCTTGTTGAGTTTGCATGCTGAAAAATTAGGTTCTAAATTATTACTAGATTTAAACTTTGCAAAAAGACCTTTTTTGCTTGGCTTTCAAAATAAAACTGATAGAATCTTTTCAAATTCAAATCTTGCTGTCCATAGTTGAATTCTTACAATTATGTGTCCCAGAGTCCTAATATGCTTTAAAACCCAAGGCTGATGCATTTTGAGCCAAAGTCACATGTGGGGTACCCCAAGGTTCAATCCTAGGACCCTCATATTTATCATCTATATGCTCTCACTGGCTCAGGTTATAACAGGTAATACGATTAGCTACCATAACTATGCAGATGATACACAGCACTACATCACGATGTCACCATGTGGCTGAACCCATCCAATCACTGAACAGATGCTTAGAACAGATAAACGTACCAAAACTTTCTCCAGCTGAACAGAAATAAAACTGAAGTTATTATCTTTGGACCTAAAGAGGAGCGAACCAGAGTCAATGCACAGCTTCAGTTATTACAACTAAAAACCAGTGATCAGCCCGAAACCTGGGAATAGTGATGGACTCTGACCTGAACCTTCAGAGCCACATTAAGACAGTCACAAAGTCGGCTTTCTATCACCTGAAGAACATCTCTAGAATTAGAGGACTGATATCTCAGCACCATCTAGAGAAACTCATCCATGCGTTTATCTTTAGCCGTATTGATTACTGCAACAGCGTCTTCACAGGTCTGACTAACAAATCAATCAAACAGCTGCAGCTGATCCAGAAGCTGCTGCTCAAGATAGAGCACATAACACCAGTTTTAAAGTCCCTACACTGACTCCCTGTAGCTCAGAGAATAGACTTTAAAATACTGTTGGTAGTTTATAAATCACTAAACAGTTTAGCACCACAATACATTAAAAATCTGTTGTTGTACCAACCGTCTAGACCCCTCAGGTTCTGGTTTGCTCTGCATCCCCAGAACCAGAACCAAACATGGACAAGCAGCATTCAGCTTCTATCCACCAGGATAGGAACAAACTTCTAAAAATCTGTAAAAACTGCTGAAACACTGAGTGCCTTCAAATCTAGACTAAAAACCCAGCTGGTTAGATTTGCCTCTGAAGTATAATGGACTAAGAATTTAATGATGACACTTCAATTGTTGATTGTATGTTGCATGACTTTGTGTTGTTATGATGTAAAGCACTTTGAAATACCTTCTTATTAAAATGTGAGGTACAATTTGATTGATTGGTTGACTGAATACAGAAACAAACCTTTATAACAGTGCCTGACGTGAACACCAGGTTGAAGGCACTAGCAATATATTTTTTGTTTGTTTATTAATAAAACTGTCCTTTTAATCATAATTAAACTTTGTCTGGAAAGTTAAAAAAAAACAACTCAACACATGGTTAGACTCACAGTTTATCTGGTTGAATCTGAATTTGTGCTTGTTCCTGTTTTGACCTCACAATAGGAGACATGCTCTTGCTCTTGATGCTGCTGGAAGCTGGAGTAAATGGGGTTTATTTTCTCCAAAACTATCTGGCTGTAATGAAGTTCCTGTTCTGCTGGTTGAGCTGCAATCTCTTCATACATATGACCAGTATTTATCTAAGGAAAAATAAACAAATATTACATGTTTAATTTAAGTGAGCAAACCTTCACTCTTAAAGTGACATAAAGGTGTTTGGTAACACTTTTAAGTGAAAAGAAACATATTAATGTTAATAGGATGATATGTGGATAAGGAAAAGAGCAGAAAAAACAGGTTTACCTCATCCATATTGTCGACAGATTCACTTTTAGAAGATTGATGAGAGGGCTTGAATTTCCTGGTTGGTGAAATGGATAAAACATAAATAATGAAGCTGGAGCTCATAGTGAGTTTAACATGTTGATAATTAGTAACAGGGCTGTAATAATCACCTATGCAAGAAAACAGCCAAAGGTACCAGGACCAAAAGAAAGACAGAGAGTCCAGCAGCTGCTGGTTTCCAGTTTACTGTTGTTGTTGTTGTTGTTGCTGTTATTGCTGTAGTTGTTATCATTGTCCTTCTTCTTCTTTGTACAGTCAGAGTCTTTCCAGCTGAGCTGATCGTCTCAACAGCACAGGAGTATTTTCCTTCATCCTGACTGCTAACTGCATCTATAATCAGATGTTTGTTTGGTGTTTTAGTCAGACTCAGAGGCCGACTGTTCAAGTACCAAATGTAGTTTGTGTTTTCACTGAGAGGACAGCTGGTTCTGCAGGTCAATGTGACTCTCTGACCCTCAGTGACCTCTGCAGCAGGTCGCACATCCACCAGGAGATCTGGAAGACAGTTGGGCTAATCATTGAACGGATGAGTAAAAGGTAGTAAGCAGTTCTATTAAAATAACCTATAAAGCTGAAGCTAAACTGTAGTTTAGTAATTTTATTATGAATTACCTCCAGGTACAGGATGAGTTATTGGAGGGGTGGGCAATCCTGGTCCTAGCTGTCCGGTGTCCTGTAACTTTTAGATGTCTCCTTGGTCCAACACACCTGGATCCAACAGCTGAATCACCTCCTCTGTTCAGTCAGGTTCTCCAGAGTCCTGCTAATGACCTCATTATTTGACTCAGGTGTGTTGAAGTTGAGACACATCTAAAGGTTGCAGGAGACTCGAGTTGCCCACCCCTGGATTATTGTCATATTTAAGATATGAAATGTTAATTAAATGCACAAACATTAAGTTTAGCAAAACATAAAAATTCATATATGAACATTTTCACAATAGAGTATGAGAATAACACATTTAGATGAGAACCCATTACATATAAAATATCATCATATTTACCTGTTACTATCAGAGTAACTCCAGGAAATTCAATTGATTTATGTTTACGTTGCTCTGTTTCCATTCTGAACTCGTATTCTCCTGAGTTTTTCTCATCCAGGTTGTTTAATCTGAGGATGTGTTGGTTCTTCATGTCATCCTGATAATTCACATCTCCTTTATCCTCCATCAGTTCTTCTTCTTTCTGCTTTCTATTTATCTTCATTTTATACCAGCGTTTAGTCTGTGGCTGCAGGTGTTCAGAATGTGAGTATTTGCTGGAGATGTTCACTGATGAACCTTTCAGGCCACAGATTCTCCTGCTGCCATAACTCACACTCCAGCAGTCGCTACCATTAACACCTGAATATGAGAAAATAATACATTAAAATAATTGTTCAAATTAAATCATAAATTGATCCTGAATAAACAAAAATGTTACAATAATCATATCAACAATACAGATTAATTCATACTCACAAATTTCATTAGAAAGCAGATCATGATGATCCTTCACTGTACAGAAGAAACTGTCTGGTGATGAGATGGGAACTGGAGTGTTTTGATCAGCTTTCTGTGTATAACTTTCTGTATTTTTATACAACTGAAGTGAAGTTTTATTGTCAATCAGAGAACAGCTGGAGCTGCAGGTCATCTTGAAATGGTCTTTGTGTGATTCTGTCCTTTCAACACGAACTTCTGTTGGGACATAATGAACATGTTTTGGATATTTATTTTTTATGTTGATCAGACCACTGATTGAATTTTAAAAATACTGTAAGTAAATGGTGTGAACAGGTTGATAAAAAAGTATTTATTTTTTTATTGTTGCTATAAAGATAGATTAGAGCAGATGTAAAACCAGCAGATTGTGTCATCATCACCTGTAGGGAATGTGATGGAGCAGGACTGGTTCTCTGATTTGTAGGAACACATCCTGCCTCCAGCGTAGGTCACACTGAAGCAGCTCCCTGAGACAGAATCTGAACAGAACCAGAGATCAGGAAGTGTCTCACCAGAAGAGACAGAAAATAAACTAATCTTGGTTACTGACCCACTGATGCGTCAGGAGCTCTGAGATCCTCACAGCCTTTGATAGCACAGGAGTATCTGACTGCCTGGTCACTGCTGACCAGCTCTTGGTACCAGGGGGACCAGTCCTCATAGAGGAACTCTCCGTTCTGGTACCAGATGAAGGCTGCAGGACTTTCAGTCAGAGAACAGCTGCTTGAGCACATCAGAGTCACTTTCTGTCCCTCTGAGGCAGGAAACACCTTTACATGAAGCTCTGAGATATTGTTGATAAAATAAGCATCAATTGAATAATATTGTTTAATAACTCAAACATATTTAATATCTGTCTCCATACCTGTAACCTGGAGCTTAATGCTGTTCTGCTGACAGCTGTCGGTTTCGTCTGGTTTCCCTTTAGGAATAGTTTCACTACAGCAGTAAAGTTTTCCATCACTCTCTGTTAGATTTCTGATTGTCAGAGTGAAACTATCCTCTGATAGGCTGAACTTCTCATGGTTTTTATGTGCAGATACATCACTATAAGCATATTCTGCATCATTGTTGTTCACAATGTACCATCTGATGTTTGCAGCTGAACGTGGAGCTGAGCAGCTCAGATTCACTGATGAACCTTTCCAAGCAAAGACGCTGTTTGGTTTTTCTTCAACACCTGAAACAAAAATTTGATCAACTAACATTTAATTTTCCTGTTTCTGCTGTAATTTCCTAAAATGTTATACATTTATCAACCTGCTATTGGTTGTGATCAATTTTCTAGATGCTGCATTAAGGTTCAACATGTCAAATCTATGTTTGATCAAACAAACCTGCAAAATTCCATTAAAACAGCTAAAACAGTTCTACGTACCTGAGATGCAGAGAATATAAACCATCAACAAACATCCAGTTGCTGATAGAAACATGACTGTTGAATTCTACTTTTAAAAATAATGCTATAATTAATTTGCCTTGTTCCAGCTGCAGTTTAATGAAAAGTTATTAAAATAGAACAGTTTAGCTCAACAGCGTCTAATGAAAGCTGCTTCATGTGATTCTGTGATTAACTTGTTACTTCCTACTTTATCATTTTCCTTCCTGAAAGAGGAGTCCTCTAGTGGAAAACCTGAGACACTGCATCACTACTTCTGTTACTGATTTAGGATAATGCTATAAAATTATTAAAACCATCCATCCATTTTCTTGACACCCTTGTCCCTTGGTGGGGTTGGGAGGGTTGCTGGTGCCTATATCCAGCTAATGTTCCGGGTGAGGGGCAGGGTCACTCTGGGCAGGTCGCCAGTCTGTTGCAGGGCAACACAGAGACACACAGGACAAACAACCATGCACACTTAGGGACAATTTGGAGAGACCAATTAACCTAACAGTCATGTTTTTGGACTGTGGGAGGAAACTGGAGTACCTGGAGAAAACCTGCACATGCACAGGGAGAACATGCAAACTCCATGCAGAAAGGCTGGGGCTGGGAATTGAACCCAGAACCTTCTTGCTGCAAGGCAACAGCTCTACCAACTGCGCCACTGTGCAGCCTAAATTATTAAAACTTCATGTTTTATTTGAGTTGCTCCTGTTTTTAGTAGAACACAAAGACACAAGGCTACATGTTTACATAATCAGAAATACTGACAGAGTAGATATAGAATCCCAGAAACAAGAAATTGACACCAAACATGTTTTTGGAGAAGATGGAGAGGAAATAGAAGAACAGACATAATGTGTGAGATGTGATGTAGAAAACCAGGCTCAAAAGTTTACAAGTCAATACAAGAGGGTAAGAAAAAGGAATTGCCATCTGATTAATAAGATTAAAATGACTGAACATATAGTCATTTCAATCTGGAGAGACTCAAATGGATAAAGAAAGTGATTAAAAGAGTTTAATGACAAAATAAACATAAAATAAACAAAGTCCTTTGGCATTCAGACCCTTTTGGGGACGTCGAGCTGGACTCCAATAAGCTCAATGAACATTCCTGATGAAGCATAACAGCAAACAGTAAACATAAATTTAATATATGTTTTGATCAAATGTGATCAAATTTATAAATACTGCATCTGTTGATTTCTGTTTATCTTTGGAGGGTCAAAATAATCCAAAAATGTAGAGTGAAAACTTTTTTGAAAATTGTGTATATTCTTAAAATGTGTATACATTGATGACCTTTTCCATTCAGAATCAGTCACTCTTCAGAGAGAACTTCATTAAACCAAGAAAAAGAAATGCTTAAGATTCCTAAAATGCATTACAGCTGGTACAGTCTGGGTCTAAATCAGCAGCAACACCTTCAGCATGGTGCTTAGTGGTTTGCATCCATTTTAGGAGAACATGAAAGGTTTTAACTGAATCTTTTTAAGAAAAGTCGTCTTCATTGTTGTCTTGACCAGAGGCATACGGAGGAATTATTCTCAATGTACAGAAGACTTCCTCTTGTTCTTGAAACTGTATGATGCTGGAGTGAAGATGATCTATTTTTTTCATCGCCTCAATATCTTCACATGTGGGGAAGAGTTTATCTAATGAAAACAGAAAAACTTACATTTTTTATTCAACTCAGAATTGCATCCCTATTAAAAAATAATAACAATGCAAAGTAAAATGTAATAACATCACCAGAGCAAAACATTCATCAGATGGATATTTTTCCAAAGAACCAGGTTATGCAGCCTCACCTCCTCCATGTTGATGGCAGCTTCACTTCTAGAAGACTGATAGAAGGTCCTCAACTTCCTGGTTGGTAAAATAGATAAATCATTCAGTTCAGAGTCATATTTAATGTAGAATGTTGTTGACTAGAAGCAGCTCTGAGATACTCACCAAAACACAAACACAGAGAGAAGTAAACAAACCAGGAGAGATACAGAGATTCTGGCAGCTACTGGTTTCCAGTTTATTGTTGTTGTTGCTGTTATTGCTGTAGTTGTTATCATTGTCCTTCTTCTTCTTTGTACAGTCAGAGTCTTTCCAGCTGAGCTGATCGTCTCAACAGCACAGGAGTATTTTCCTTCATCCTGACTGCTAACTGCATCTATAATCAGATGTTTGTTTGGTGTTTTAGTCGGACTCAGAGGCCGACTGTTCAAGTACCAAATGTAGTTTGTGTTTTCACTGAGAGGACAGCTGGTGCTGCAGGTCAATGTGACTCTCTGACCCTCAGTGACCTCTGCAGCAGGTCGCACATCCACCAGGAGATCTGGAAGACAGTTGGGCTAATCAGTGAACAGATGAATAACATTTAGTATGTTGTTCTGGTAAAGTAGGCTCTAGAGCAGGGGTGGGCAATCCTGGTCCTCAAGGTCCGGTATCTTGTAACTCTTAGATGTCTCCCTGGTCCAACACACTTGAATCACCTCCTCTGTTCAGTCAGGTTCTCCAGAGTCCTGCTAACAACCTCATTATTTGACTCAGGTGTGTTGAAGTAGAGACCCATCTAAAAGTTGCAGGAGTCCGGCCCGAGGCCTGGAGCTGCCCACCCCTGATCTAGAGTCTAGACATTTAACTATACTGAAGTTAGATTTGATGTCATCAAATACCTCCTGACATAGGACGGGTTCATAAGTTTACTAATTAACAGAATAAATGTTTTGATTGTTCGAAATAAAAATTACAGACTTTGATTTTTAAGTCATTTTCCCAAGGGGAAGATGTTAACTACACAAAATGCAATAAAACAGTTTGCTGTGAAACCAGTACCAATTAAAAGTCTTTATACTTACCTGTTACGGTCAGAGCAACTCCAGGATGAACAGACTGTATATATTCATTATACTGTGTTTTCATTCTGAACTTGTATTTTCCTGAGTTTTTCTCATCCAGGTTGTTTAATCTGAGGATGTGTTGGTTCTTCATGTCATCCTGATATTTCACATCTCCTTTATTGTGCACTAGCTCTTCATTTATCTCCATTTTATACCAGCGTTTAGTCAGTTGCTGCAGGTGTTCAGGATGTGAGTATTTGCTGGAGATGTTCACTGATGAACCTTTCAGGGCACAGATTCTCCTGCTGTCATAACTCACACTCCAGCAGTCGCTACCAAAAGCACCTGACATATTAACAAATTAAATCTGAAATTAATTAAATAAAAAAATTGTCTGCACCGAACAAAAATGTAGTTGAAAGTAATTATGGCATAATCTCTCTTTATTAGTAGGCCTGCACCAGCACCACCAATTCTTTTGTACTCACAAACTTCATCAGAGAGCAGATCATGAAGGTCCTTCCCAGTGCAGAAGAAGCTCTCTGGTGATGTGCTGGCAACTGGAGTGTTTTGATCAACTTTCAGTGCATCACTTCGTGTGTTTTTATACAACTGAAAGGAAGTATGAAGGTCAGTCAGAGAACAGCTGGAGCTGCAGGTCAGCTTGGAATGGCCTCTGATTGATTCTTTCCGTTTAACCTGAAATTCTGTTGGGAGACAATGAATAGTTTACAGACTTTTATAATAAGTGCCAGTTAAAGAGGACAGTAATATATAGAAAATCAGCTGAGATTGTGGTCTAGATAAATATATCCAGCTGGGTCAGCCTGGATAGAACTTCAGCAGATAACTGACCAGCTTACCTGCCTCTGTCCCCACACACCAGCTGCCACAGACAGAAGATGGCTCCCTCCATGCATATTGTTTTAAACCAGCGGTGTCCAAAGTGGTTCCTCGAGGGCCGGCATCCTGCAGGTTTTTGTTCTCTCCCTGGTTGGTAGTAACAACCGTTTCAGCTTGTCAACGTTCCTCTTAGGCCTCTAATGAGCCATCAGTTGATGACGGTGCGTTAAACCAGGGAGAGACTAAAACATCCAGGATGCTGGGCCTCGAGGACCGACTTTGGGCACCACTGGTTTAAACAGTGCCCAGACAATGAATACTGAAAATGAAGTGTGTCAATAATGTATCTACAGAGATATGAAAGTGTTTGCCTCCCTTCCTGATTACCTATATATTGCATGTGTTTCAGAAAGTCAACCCACTTTAAATTTTAGTCAAAAACAACATAAGTAAACACAAAATTCAGCTTTTAAATTAAAGTGTTTCTTATTAAAGAGGTGGTATTACATATTTTTCAGGCATATCGTGCCATTTTATAGTAGAATTATGTACCTTCACTTATAAAAGTGCTTTATATATCAAATAAGACTAGAATAAATAGCAAAGCCAATGCTCTTAAGTACATAGTGACTACAGTAAAATAGCTGACGACGAAGGAGCCAAGAGTCTGGTGGCTGGCGTCGAAGGAGTAGGAACTGAAGGTACTGGTGACGAACGACCCTGAAGTCTGGAGGGCGGCATTTCGGACAGCGGCTCCCATGAGAATAATCTGGAGCTTGGCCTTTAAGACGTTTGCTTGTATGTTTTCAGTGTGGGCTCCAAGCTCCTGAAACCCACCTGACTGCAACGCCTGGGGAACTTGGGGACTGGACAGGACTGTGGAGCAGCTGAATCTCTGGAGGACTGTGTCAGAGAAGCTTGCAGCTTCATATGTTAAATCCATGAACCTGTGACTCTGGGCGTCACGGTGATGCACACATTGATTGTGTGATCAAAGCCTGTTTGCTTTTCTCCTTAGCAGAACAAGAACCTGTATACTCTGACATAATGTCTGAAGTGAAGTAATTATGCAGTCAATAGAAATGCAGAGATCTGTTGAGGAAAGCTGTTACCATGTAAACAGATTTTATAAAAGATTCAGCTCTCATCACCTAACGGTCTCTCATCCTAGACAAGGGGTTGGCAATCCTGGTCCTCGAGGGCCGGTGTCCTGGAGCTCTTAGATGTCTCCCTGATCCAACACACTTGAATCAAACAGCTGAATCACCTCCTAAGTGCAGTCAAGTTCTCCTGAGTCCTGCTAATGACATCATTATTTGACTCAGGTGTGTTGAAGTAGAGATACATCTAAAAGTTTCAGGAGTCGGGCCGTGGAGGCCTGGAGTTACCCACACCTGTCCTAGACCGACAACTACTGCAGACATGTAGCGTTAGCTTAGCAGAATTTCACAACCTGTACTGAACGTTCCGCTGCTCTTGTCGGTGCTACGTTCAAGAAGTTTGAGAAATTTCAGTGTCAAAGAGTCAGACAGGATCCGTCAAAGGGTCGTAAGTTCACCACACCTGATCTATTTAATCAAAATGAGCACGTAAAGTTTTGGAATGTTTAGAAGATGTCAGACAGATAAGTTGAACAACAGGTAATAATGTATAATTATTTAGATTCTTTCTTTAGAGAAACAGCAAATGATTGTGTCATCATCACCTGTAGGAAACGTGATGGAGCAGGACTGGTTCTCTGATTTGTAGGAACACATCCTGCCTCCAGCGTAGGTCACACTGAAGCAGCTCCCTGAGACAGAATCTGAACAGAACCAGAGATCAGGAAGTGTCTCACCAGAAGAGACAGAAAATAAACTAATCTTGGTCACTGACCCACTGAGACTTCAGGAGCTCTGAGATCCTCACAGCCTTTGATAGCACAGGAGTATCTGACTGCCTGGTCACTGCTGACCAGCTCTTGGTACCAGGGGGACCAGTCCTCATAGAGGAACTCTCCGTTCTGGTACCAGATGAAGGCTGCAGGACGTTCAGTCAGAGAACAGCTGCTTGAGCACATCAGAGTCACTTTCTGTCCCTCTGAGGCAGGAAACACCTTTACATGAAGCTCTGAGATATTGTTGATAAAAAACATAAATTTACTAATCAAATTTTAATAACGCAAATATATTTAATATCTGTCTCCATACCTGTAACCTGGAGCTTAATGCTGTTCTGCTGACAGCTGTCGGTTTCATCTGGTTTCTCTTTAGGAATAGTTTCACTACAGCAGTAAAGTTGTCCATCACTCGCTGTTAGATCTCTGATTGTCAGAGTGAAACTATCCTCTGAAAATCTGAACCTTCCATGATTTCCAAGTGCAGACAGATAATTGTAGACATAATCTTCCCCACTCTTGTTCACAATGTACCATTTGATGTTTTCAGCTGAACGTGGAGCTGAGCAGCTCAGATTCACTGATGAACCTTTCCAAGCAAAGACGCTGTTTGGTTTACCTTCGACACCTGAAACAAAGATATGATTTGCACTTGTTAAAGATCTGTAATGCGTTACTATCTCAGGATGTCAATACGTTATCTTTTATCATTTTGATTTATTATTAGAGCTCACAGTGATTATAAAGAAGTCAATAGAAATAACTTTGAAAGTCTGATTCTTACTTTTTTGATAAGAAAAATACAAATAAAGTCATGCTTTAAAATTCTAAAGAAAAACAATTGTTCTTACCAGAGATGTACAGAATGTAAAATGTTAACATACATCCAGCGTCAGACACCATCATGACTGTTGTTGAATATTTCAATTCTTATGAGCCAATTCCAGCTGCTGCTTAATGGGAGGTACTTCAAACTTGACTGGTCCAATTTACCGCTATATAGAACTGAAGAGTGGTTATGTGTGAATGTACTGCATCTCACAGACAAACTGACCACAGTTTCCATAGCTCAAAGGTCACTTCCTGTACATCACTGAACCACCAGTAAAAACAGCACTCTGATGAGTTTTACAGTCAGGCGCAGTTATTTCACATCAAGTAAATTAACTAAAACTGCCAAACATATTTATGCACAAACATAAATAAGAAGAGTAACTTGAAAAAAAACTAAACTTAACTAAACTCTCTTGCATATTATATTGTCTACACCAAAAATGAAGTGGTAGAATTCTTCTCTTCTCTATTATTCCTTCAGAAGTCGCCACAGAATCATCTGCCTCCATTTAGTCTCACCATCTGTGTATTCTACTTTTACACCAATACACGTCATGTTCTCTTTCACCAAATCCATTAATGTGCTATTTAGTCTTCTAAAATAAACACAATGGTAATATGATTAATTTTAAAGTTAATGGAAAGTAAACTTTCTTTTTTTACCATGAAGAAAACAGAAATGCAAGTTTTTTGATGTAACACACACTTGTTTTTTCCATTTAGGATCAGCAAGATTCTTTTTACGTTCTAGATGCTAAATGCTGGGATAGTTGGAGAGAAAGAGAGAATTTCTTTTTACTTTCTTTTATTTCAAAAGCGTGCATATATTTCCATGCTATAAGGTAGCATTGTGAATTGCATGTCCTGTTGTTTCGTTTGTTTTTGGTACCTGCTCCTCCTGATAGAACTGGCTTAAATAAGTCAGGTTTGTGGGGCACCTTGCTCACTCAAACTATTTCAGCTCTGTCCACAAAGAATTTAAGGGACTGAAATCTGGATTATGTGAGGGTGACTCCAAAACATGACTTTTCTATCCTTAAACCTTTTTGTAACTAGCCTGGTGTTGCGCTTTGGGTTAACTGTCTATATGTATGACCCATTTGCAGAGAACTATTAACATCCTTATTTCAGTATTTTTTTGTAATCTTTTTCCCTTATGATTTCATCCATGTTGAGAAGTGTACCAGTCCCCAGTGCAGCAAATTATCCTAACATAATGCTCTTAGGAACCTGGGTTGTTGTGTTTGTGGGGTGATTTCTCTCCCTGTATTGGAGCTGCAGATCTCCATTGAAGGTTGAGCACTATTGTTGATGATCCTCCTGATCATCAGCAGGAGGATAAGAGAAGTTGGCTGCCAGACACTCTTTGTCCAAGTGTTCCCTTTTGTGTTAACACAAGCCCTCTGTGTCTCATTATGGCCTCTTTTTTGCTTGAAGAGATAAACTAATCATCTTCTTCTTCTCCTTTCCCTTAAGGCAACCTTTATGGTGTTTCCCTTAGGAACACCATAAAGATCATCCTGCAATTGTTGGGTCATCAGTTCCAGCCCAGGCTGAGTTTCTCTCTCCTTGGGCAACACACTTCACCCACCTGGTGGTGGTGAGAGGGCCTGGTGGTGGTCAGAGGGCCTGATGGTGGTCAGAGGGCCTGGTGGTGGTCAGAGGGCCTGGTGGTGGTCAGAGGGCCTGGTGGTGGCGATGCATGGCAGCCTTGCCTCTCGTTGTGCCACAGGGCAGCTGAGGCTACAATCCAATACCGTGCTGTCATCAGCAATACATGTGTGTGAATGGGAATGGCCAATTTCATTGTAAGGTCTATATGAATCGGTTGTCATTTCATTTGAATCCACTACTTGGACTTCCTCATAAATTATTTACTTCTGCATAAGCCTCTGGGTGTAGAGGCACCGTATGGGTCAGTGGTAGGGCAGGTGCACTACAAACAGAGGCTACTGTTCTCAGTGCAGTTGTACCTGCTTTGATTCAAAGGCCATTGGCTGCATTTCTTCTCCTCTTTCTGTCAATCTACTGTTGAGTAAAGGCCTCCAGTGCCGTACCTTAAAAATATCATAAAAACAAGCCTCTGGGTCTTCCTCACTTGTGTCAGTGAGGATGCTCATCATCATCCTCCTGCAAGCCAACCTGTCTGCCCTCTAATACAGTAGATACTAGAAAAGTAATAGTAAAGTTGTATAAAGATCAGCTCCCAATGAAATACATCGATTTACTCATTGTTTGTATGGTAGAACTGGTTAAATGCATTTTGTCAGTCCTAGTAAAAAGGATGAGGAGACTTAGTTTGACCTCCAGAGGGCAGCATAACTTACTTTTAATCAAAACCTTTTGCATATCATCCATAACATCAGTGCTTACATTCAACCTCTTCCTGTCTTGGTTTCATCCATTTGTATTTTGGTCACTTGTTGTCTCAAATTGCAGCATGACGACTGATTGGTAACCTATCTGCTTAATTGGAAATTATTTTAATCATGATTGTTTATTTCATCAATAGAAACTATTCATATTATCATTGCATTACACCTGACTGTACAGTGCAATAAGAATAGGTTAGAAATGAGCAGATAAATAGGTAAAAGTCACAACTGAGTAATAACAGTTTAAAACAGTGAATCATAGTGGTGGTGTTTATTATAAACTGTAAGTTGAAAAGTAAGTAAATTGCTGTCATTGAATGCAAACAAATGATCAGTGCCATTCATTAATACATTAATATATTAGCATTAAACAATGTTTTATTACAAACCTATTCCAACTTCTCATTCACTCATACCATGATTACACAGGGCTGTAGAACATGACAAGTCATGGTCTTTAATCAGCCAACTAAACTGATTGACCTTGTAATAAGTAAATCAAATATAGCAAAGCATTTATTTATCTACATGTCAAAACAATGAGAACTATGTAGAATTGTATTACTTTCTTTAAATTTGGAATTCTACATTAACTAAAATTACCATGCTTCTAAGACATTTGGGAAAGCCCAGATGAGGATGTCATGGCTTTGCAAGGTTCTGACAGGAGGCACATCTCCCTTAAGACTGGTTTATGCTTCATGGAATCTCCAACTTGACATGTTTATCTGTTCAAATAATTACTTTGATGGATATACAGAATCCCTGAGATTCCCATGTCTGGTGGAAATTGTGCAGGTCAACTACAAAACATAAACTCAAAATCTATTGAAGACGGTGACTAAAGCCGATAGAGTACATTTATCCACAATGACAGTATCATGTTGTGGAGATGTTTTACTGCAGGATGTATTAGTGTAGTTCACACAATTGATGGAATCGTGAGGAAAGACATTACCGAAAAAAAATAATAATCAAGAAGTTAAAGATTGGGCACTTATGGGTCTTTCAAATGGATAATGGCCCTAGCATGCTATCAAATTAGCTACAAAGTGGCTAATGGACACACAGTGAGTGTTTTGTAGTGGGATTCACAAAACTCTGATCTCAGTCTGATAGAAATCTTGTTGGCAGAGCTGAAAATATCTGTTTCCAATTGTAGCTGATGTTGTACTGACAGCTTAAAATAAACAGGCCATATGGTAGTCCCTCCTAACATCCCAAAACAAAGCTGAAGCAACATCAGTTTTTTTTGACGTTGATCCCTTGTACATTCAGCCCTTCAAGCTGTATCTTGTTCAGCGCTTGTGTTGTACTTTTGAAGCCTTCATTACAGTTATATTGTGGATGATAATGAAGTCTGATGAAAAGGGGAGCAAAGCCAGGTCACAAGTCTCAACACAGGAGAGAATTTCTGTCTTTCTGGCATCAGATGCTGGCTAACAGGTAATAACAAGACTTATATATTTGACTCATAAACTGACACAGGCATGCTTCAGATCAGTTCTGAGCCAAACAACAGAAGATTGGCATTGGTTTAGTGTTTCTTTAATAAAGTGAAATAACAGTGCTCACGCTGTCCTTTTAAATAAAAACCATTAGAGGCAGGTATGTATCAAAGACATTGTTAACACTTGAAACATATTCTTGACAGGACAATATGATTACACAAGAACCTGTGCAATGTTTCTTCTGCCTGACGGATTGTATTTATCCAGCTTTGTATCTGTGTTGCTGGCTGCTTGTCACATCCAGAGTAATTTTTATTATCTTCAAGGAGATTATGCTCCTAGTCTGATGAACATCCATACATGCACTGCTTTCGACTATGCTGGGTCGCGGGGGTTCCCATCTCTAGTGAGCATTTAACAAGAGGCAGGCTACACCCTGGACAAGTGGCAAGTCCATCACAAGGCAACACAGGACAAACAACCATGCACACGTACATACATACCTGAGGGTAATTTACATCATTTAAGTCTGAAAAATTACTGAGCTTTATTGCAATCGCATTGCTCAGTTCAAAGTTCACAAAAAAGTCAGGTCCTCTCATGGATGGATTGAGGAACAGAACTGCTCTTGAGGAATCACCATTTTGTTGCTACAGTACTCTCTTATGTCTCTCTTTTTTAAATTGCATTCACAGATTCAACTTAAGGATTTTGAATTAAATAATTTATGGTTGTTACAGGCAGTTTGACTCCTTTTTTGTGTTTCCCTGTATTTGAACACAATGTAGACACTTTTTCTTTTGGATAAAGCTTATAGTTCGAGTTACTTCACTCATCAGCTTATTTAAACATCCCTCTAATGTCGCCTGAGACACACCATGGCAGAGTTAGGAAAATAAAGAAAATCTAAAGTATTCACCGCATCTGTACTATCAATATTAGTGTTAGCTAAGAATGTAAGCATTGGCAGATTCTGGGTGAAAACCAAATGTCAAACAGAACTATAAAGTAGTTGTTTTGCACAAAGTGCTAGCTTAGAAATAACTGAAGTTAGCTTTAATGAACAAGATGACAGAAGCATGAGAGAAGTTCAATATAACCATATAAAATACATTTTTGTCAATTAAAAGACACAAAACTGCCAATAAAAATGTATGATTAAAAAGTTACTTACCTGATGAAAGTCCTTTCTCTGATGTCTGTTGTCTGACTTTCAGGCTCGCGAACAGTCGCCTCTTGCCTGTAAATATCCCACAATGCAACTGTACATTTAAACTATACAGTGCAGCTATGCATATAGTCTAGTGGTCCAATTAAATTTCATATTCTTTCCAGAAGCATTCCTGTTCACAGAAAAGAGCTGCATTTTCACCTTACTGTTTAATCATTAGGTAGCAATTTGTTCCAGTGGATGTTGCTACAGGACCTGAGTGAAGTTGCGCCCGATATAAAACAGAACTATTCCGAACATTACAAATTCTAACTTTTTACGGCCATAAGAATATCAAAATCACTGCAACATAGCATTATAGCACAAAAGTAACAGCATTGACATTCTCAGTGTTTCTCTCACTTTACAGTAGTTTCCTTTAAGCATTTGTTTCTTTACATAATAAAGGAATGTATTTCCCCTTCTTTTTAGCAATGAATAATAACTTTTTTAATGCTTAAAATAAAACAGCAATTTTGTATAAATACATCTATATTAGTGAATAAAATATAATATTTTTATGTGATGTGATTTATGGTTTCACTTTTCAGGTGTTAAACAGAAGCAACATTCAAAATTTTCCACTGCTCCCTAAGAGAAAAATCATTATACAACATGAAAACAAAGCTAAAGATACACTTCTACAAATACCACATTGAAAATAAATTAAAAAACATTAAATACAGGGGCGGATCTAGCGGGGTGGCAGTTGCCACCCCAAACGAGAGCCTTGCCACCCCTGTTGCCACCCCAGCTGACGACAATGAATTCAATAAATAGTTATGGCAAATCGGACATTAAGCGCATGAAACTCTCTGAAAGTCTTTTTTCCCCGACAACATTGAATGCAACACAATGTAACCTGACACCTACTGGTGAGTAGCGGGAAGTGCGAGAGAAGGACAGCAGGATGTAAATGTTACTGGACTGGATGTTATGTGATTTATCTAAGTCACACATGCGCCATTTCTGTCCATTGAGTCATTAATATCGGTGGTCAGGAAAATACTACAATCAGCAAAGAATCAGAACAACGGACCGATGTTTAGCAGTTAATTCAACCATAGATAATGGTAATAAGGGCTTCAGATTCCACAGGTGAGGAAAACGTTTTAATTTAAAGAAAACATTGAACAAGTGAGCAGTGGGTCAGTTATACTAGCCTAACTGTTATTAACCTGCTACTGACTTTGATAACCTTAACATGAGCTGCGCAGTTCGGTGTGTTTTGGTTCCTTTAGCACTAAAACAGGTCAAACCGCCACCAAGTCATCAGTAGAGCAGCTGGTTAAATCAGCTAATCAACCACCGCTGTGCTCAGGAGAAACTGATTAATAATCACAATATAGACATTAAGCCTGACAGGATCATGTAACAGACTGAATGTTCTGTTTTTGTGCTTTTGCTACTTTTTTGTGGGGGAAATGTTTGTTTTTTTGTGTTGATTCCCCTGATCAGTGATCTCTGCTCTATCTGCTCCTTGAGCTGTTGGTTGTCGGTTACCATGGCAACGGGTCCGTAAAGCCGACACACACACAGAGCGAGAAAAGGTAGAATAAAAGTTGTTGGAGCTATTTTTTCTTTATTTTTTATCCATTTGAATTTTGTTACTTTATTCTTAAATTTCTATTTTTTGTATTATTTACAGAGTTTATTTGTAGGTTGATAATTGTTGATTTTATTAATTTTTTTTTTGTTTTATTATTTTCTTGTTTATTTTTCTAAATTTAGACAGGAAGTAATGTGGGTCAGTCCACTTTCTATAAGCGCAGGGGCCTGAAGGACCAGCAGGCATTTGGGTTTGGGGCTGATGGTTTTTACCAGAACAAGAGTGGTAGCATGAGAACAAATGAAACTTTTTATCTCTGTAATTGTTTGGTGAAAGAGGAAAATAAATCACCAAGAACAATCAATAAGTTTGGACAATGAACCTTGTTTTGCTTGCGTTGAGAAACATGACCCCAGAAACATGGTGGAACTTTTATTGGATGTTTGGCTTTGCAAACAGTCAGAAGTGGTTCTGTCTAGTTTGGTTCTTCACCTGTTTATCAGCTTTATTGTGGCTCACTGCAGCTGCTGCAATTCCTAAAAACCAGCGACAAAAACTGAACTGAACCCTGTGTTCTCAAAACGTGGTGATATTTATAACAGTTGTCAAACTACGGCTACACCTTGTAGTTCCTGTGCAGCCAGGATGAGCATCTGTGCTGTCCTTGAGTCCAGCTTTGCCCAGCCACTGGTAGGATTTCCTGATATCAGCCACTTCTATGGCTCTCTCTCTCTCTCTCTCTCTATTTATATATATATATATATATATATATATTATATATATTATTATATATATATATAGTGCCACCCCTCCGTGCTGAGGCATCTTCTGTTGTTTTGATTGAGCAAAGTAGGAGCGACTACCGCTCCAAGATGGCCGCCATATTTCCTGCGCCGGAGCAGCCAATGCGGGGTCTGCGCTTATATTATGTCTATGGTTAGTGCCACAGTACATCAACAAGAGGTTTTTTCTACTTCCGGTAATTTTAGACTTCTTTGTAATAACAGCACCACATGCCGACAAAATCAAGAATTACAACCAGTTGGTGAAATAAAAGCAAAGCATGGTTTAGAAAATACATTTCACATGTACCCATTTTTCACCTGGTTACACATAAATTGCAAAAAATATGCAATTTATACATCTTTATCTTGACAGCCACCAGTGATGGCATAGTTACTTTGAAAAAGTAACTTAGTTAAATTACTCACTACTTGATTTGGAAAGTAAAAGTAATTTTTTAGTTACTTTCGGCAGTTGCTGGCAACGCTCCACCACCTGTGAAAATTACATTGAGCTTTGTCAAAACTTAATTGCAAGTTATTTTATAATGGTGACATCAACAATGTATTTCCACTTACGTATATGGTTGAACTGAAGGGGAGATTGTTTTTGGGTTACTACCAGAGGTAAGACCAAGTCACTGTTTTGCAAGTCCGAGTCAAGTCTCAAGTCAAGACGGTCAAGTCAAGTCTCAACATGCGACAAAAGAAGGAGCGCCAAGTGCCTGAGCACAACTGTGACGCAAGAAAGCTCACTGAGGAGCTGCCATGCACTCATATGTCCTGGTAAGTGTGAACTGATCTGAATGAAAAGGTTTGAGTGAGCAGTTAGCAGTTTGGCCACGTCTGTTTGCTCAAAATGAATAAACTGAATACGGTACTTTGCCTTTGTTTCATGGAGCCTTTCAAACCTTGGGATCGTCCTTTTACAATAAATTGAAATGAATTTAATTATCATGAAATGTTAAAGCTTACTTTATTTGAAAAACCAACACATCAGCGCGTTTGCCGGCATAACACCGGCTCCTGCCTGTCTCACTGTGCCATTTCAAGGTGTGTTGAGGAAAAACTTAGAGCTGATTATTATTCCAGGCTTTATTGGCTATTCACACGCTTTTATTTTGGTTTTGGACAATAAGTTACAAGTTTGAAGTCAACATTACTCATTAACATCTTGAACATATCACTCAACCCATGCTGGTATGAGAGCGTTAGAAAGAAAATCCAATACATTACAAGATTTACCTTAACAATATTAATGAACATGCCAGGACCCAATATAATAAATATTGTACAAAATGTATTTATATATTTTTTTCTTCAGTTTATTACAAGAAATCTCAAGGTGACAAACCATAAGCGGTGCATTTAGGCCTTGTTTAATTCTACATGAACAAATTATTTTATCTTTCATTGCATCTATTTATTTATATAGAGTAAAAGTATTAGTCCTAACTCAGTAGGATTTAGGGGGTTGAAACATTAGCATTATAAATGTTAAAGAATTATAGTTTTTGTTACAGAAAATCTTCCAGTTAGTATATTCAACACTATAATACTGCCAATTTTTCTCTTTTTTTGGCTGTAGTGGCCTTTATTTGAAAGTAGTTCAACAGGAAGCAGGGTAATGAGAGAGGGGGTAGACATGTGGTGAGGGTTGCCTGGGCAGGAATCGAACCTGTGACCACCACCACAAAGACTAAGGCCTCAACATGTGGATTGTGCTTTGCACCTGCGCCACCACAGCACCCCATGGTTTGATATGTCTAACTAATTGTTTTGACAAGTTCTACATTATCACTGATGTAAACGTTACTTGGTTAGACTGCATCACAGATAGATTGACTTTTAAATGTAAAAGTTGTAGATCTTTCTATAATCTCAGTGGCATTTAAGCACAAAGCAACACAACTGACTCATGTATCCATCTTATGTCTTCATTTTCTTTCTTTCATTTGTTTATTTTGTTTGATCACTTCCAGTAAATGTCTCCATTGTTTTTTTCTATGTATTTTTAATTTCTGTAAAGCGCTCTGTGTTACAGTTGACTAAATTAAAAGCACTGCACTTGCTAACATTACTTAACTTACTGGTCATTACAGTTACAATGACTACATCCTAAGTGCTTATTGCAAGGAAATTATACAATTTTGCTATTCTTCTCTTCATCTAGTAACGTGTGAATAGCTGATATAAGCTAGGTAAGCTAGGTTATTGTAGCTTTCCAACTACAGTTAGCAGGTAGTTTAGTTACGACACCATCACTGTGTTATGTGAAACATTTTATGGAGCCAAATTCATCTCTCTTGTAAGCATTGGAAAATTACACTAATTATATTAGGCTTTGTGTATTAGGCTTCTATTCAGCCAGTTGATCGGCAGTGTGCAGCACCAACAGGGAGCAATCCACCTTGTCCTCCAGCGTCTACTTAAAAGAACTTTATATTGTAGAAATGAGGTGAGAAATTGTAGCAGTTCTGAAACCACAACTTCTTAAAACTGCGGTACACTTTGACATCAATAACCAGCCCGAGCCTGTTACACAGTAATAAACAAAAAGGACATTTAAAATCTTAAATTTGAAACTGCTTCGCAATGGTTTGTCTGGACGCTCAAATACATTTTAGGTCATACATACCTATAATACCTAAAATGAACTTTACTTTTTTTATATTTTTTAAGCATAATCAAAAAAATGTGTTAATTTGTATTTTTTCTTAGTCTGAACTGACCCTAAAGCTGATTCTGGTTCCAACAGTCCAGTACATCTAGTCCTGAAACCAGAACTGATACATGTGACACTAAAGGAGGACTGGCTTCTACAGGCAGAGAGGTTCACTATGGAAACCTTAAAGCTTAACACAAATAACCGATTCGGCTCCTCCTCTTCTAGATAGAAGCTGTTGGAAATATGAAACGCGTAACTACACTGTGTATTAATTAAACCTGATTATATTTGCAAAAGGAGTGCTAAATCTACTGTAACGTAATAAAACAGGTTGTTTTCAAGAATACCACCTTAAATAACCGCATCCTTCGATAGAGAGCGATAAACAGGCCCCGCTGCTTCTAAGCAAGATTTCGTTGTGATGTGCAGGTTATCATTAATAGGGGCGAATAATTATATTTAACACACAATAGGTTTTTAATATTTGACCCGTTTAGGTTGCGAAACGGCGGCGGTGTGACAAACAAGGTCGTACAATTGCATAAATGGCGTAGAGTTAGAGGGCGAGTTGGATCTACTGATCTACTGACCGAGTTTCGGAAGAGCGCAAACTTCTCAGCTGAGCGGAGCAACTAAAGCCGTTTTAATAAACTCGCTACAGACAGAACTAAAAAGGGAATAAATAAAGGTGAAGGGTTGGAAACGTGACCAAAATTTCCGACGTGCTGTGCAATGAGACAAGTGAGAAGGAAACGAGGAAGCAAGAGGTCAGTCTCCGGCTTCCGGTTCACCGCTGCTGATCCCGTTCCCTTGACGACAGTCCAGCGCTACCCCTATTGGACTTTGATAACTACATGTTAATTAATTAATTAGTTATGCTAGTATGTCTCTGTAAGTTGGAATAACATTCCAATTAGAATATCATTGAGATAAATAAATATAGTATGTAAACCTATTGCAGCTTCTGCTTATTATGTTAATGTTTTATCTAAAACATATTTAGATAAAAAATGTCATTATATACAGTGCATACTTGGTTGGGACCAACCAATAATTTTCTTCCAAACCCATTTGCAGTAAAAGCACAATGCATTTATTCAGCTGTAGCTTCAGGTTGCTGTCTTGTTGCGTCAATATTTCATAGTATTCTTTCCTCAAGTACACTATCTATCTATCTAATCTATCTATCTATCTATCTATCTATCTTCTATCTATCTATCTATCTATCTATCTATCTATCTATCTATCTATCTATCTATCTATCTATCTATCTATCGCAGATTTCTTTGACAACTCGGTGGCGTGACGCAAACGACGTGGGCGGCTAGAAAACTGACAGCGTCATCGCGTTGCTAGGATATTTTCTTTTATAACGTAATAAAGGTTCAACCCCGAACTTTGACGTCTATTTTCAGCCATTCTAAGACAGTTCACTTTTCCCGATTTTGGAAAACGAACAGAACTTTTAAACAGCAATTTTTTGCAAAGTAAACCTAGAAGAATTATTCAACTTTTCTTGTCTGCCAGGATTTACCCAGACATTGCAATGTCAAAAAGTTTTAACACACGTGGTGCAGAGAAAGATGAGGAATCATGCAGACTTTACGTGTCGGAGCATGAAGCATTTCCCTTGGAACAGAGATCTTCAATGTGTGCTGAGGGACTCTTTCGTGAGAAAGACTCTTTGGAGGGAAAAGACTCTTACAGAAGCCAGTACCAATCACAGGTTCAACTTTCAAAGGTGAACCAACAGCATAACAGCTATCTTAACACTAACGACATCATTTTTGAATTTCAAACTCTCCTTACAAGTATAGATTCTAGCGGTCTTCAGACAGAATTGTTTAGACAGATAATGGCAAAGGAACATTGGAAAAATATGTTCTTTCAATCCCAATCTTGGTTGTTGAAAATGTATTCATTATGGAAAAATTTACAGAACCAGCTTCAGGAAAATATAGAGGACAGCGCCTCAGAGGACAGCGCCTCTGATAATGACAACATTTTTATAAAGAGAGATATTCACGTTCTATCTTTGGTTTTGGATGAACTTAAAGTTAAAGCTGAGCTTTTGCAACAACAAGAAAACCAGACACAAAATCAGCTGATTCCAAGAGATGTTTTGTCTGCTGAGCTTGTGCAAAATGAAGACAGTAGTTACATGTCGTCAGAGGGTGAATCTGACTATCGTAATGTGGCCAAAGTACAGAAATCTGCCTCTTTTGAAATCAATTCTTCAGGGTCTAAGCAAAAGGAGATCTATGCTGGAAAGGCTCAAACAAGCAAGGACACAAACTATGAGCTTCTGTTTCAACTGGAAGCATCTAAACAGACTGCTTCAGATTCAGCAGTAGACAAGTTTGCAGTACAGGAGGATGTCGGTCAGAATTTTGAAGAAAACATGACCGTGCCTAAAAGTTCAGGTTCATCTGGAGAAGACAACTTTGAAAAGGCAGATGAAAACATCAAATTTATGCATAAATCTGAAGAGTTAGTAGTCCCAAAAGAAAGGTTTTTTGAAGAGACTGACTACGACAGGCGGAGGCTCTCTGTGATTTTTGAGGAACTATCTGAAGTCTCTGACACTACAGAAAGTGAGCCAGAAGAGATTTCTGCTTTGGAAGTTGAACTTGTCGAGCAAAGGCATTATATTCAACAAAGCCAAGGATCTGAAATGCTGTGTGTACCAGATGAAGCTCTCATCAAACCACTTTTGAAGAAGCAGAAAGCTTATCATCTTGAGGCAGAGTTATCAAATGAAAGGGAGGAAAAGGACCATTACAAAAAACTGTACAAAGAATCACAAGATGTGGTTTTGCAGTTGCGTGCAGCGAAGGACAAATGCAATCTGCAGTATAAAGACAAGTCAGCAGAACCTGAAAGTTCAAGTTCATTTAGAAATAATGACAGTGATCATGATTATAATGACAGTGATCATAATTATGATGTTGATGACAAAGTAAAAGATAGCATAAAAGGTGTGTGGAAATCTGTAGATGAACTTAACTTTCAAGTTCAAACAATGAAACAGATAGTAGAAAACTTTAAGAACTTACCAGATTCAAAAGAAGTTCTTAGCATGAAGGACAGTTCTTTACCAACTGACCTTAGAGACACAATTGATGCTCCACAACCTGCACAAGTGGAGACAACAGCTCTTGAAAGTTACCAAGCACTAATGACCATCTTAGTTTCTCGTCAACAGAGATTTTGTGATCTTGAGACAGAGTTATCTAAAGAAAAGGAGCAAAGAAATCTTTACTACAAACTCTACAATGAGGTGGAAGCTGAGCTCCTGCAAGTGCAAACAACACTGGATAAAATGAATCACAAAGATGGGACAGCTGGATCTGACACTGCAAGTTCATTTGGAAGTTATGGCAGTTATGAGAATAAAAATGTCGAACCTGTGCAGAAATCTGAATGTACTGAAAGCATTAAGAAATTAGCAAAACCAAACGAAGCAAATATGAAGGACACGATTCCTTTAGAGTCTGATCAGAGTGTGAACAGCTCTACATTTCTGGATGCTATTGGAGGGGAACTTGATTTGCCTAACCTGCAGCACTCTAGTGACACCATGGAAATCACGGTTCTTGAATCCCTGCCAGAGGACACGAGTTTTTCAACACAGGAAGAACTTGAGGATACTAACGCTGAGGACTTTACTTTGTCTGAGGACCATCATGTGTGTACAACAAAAGCAGAAATAAATCATCTACTTTCCCTTCAACAAAGAAATGATGATCTTGAGGAGAAATTGCGTAAGGAAAAGGATGAAAAGGACCATTACAGAAATTTCTATGTTGAAGCACTACCTGAACTGCTGGAGTTGCGTGCAATGCGGGACAAGTTCCTTTTGAAATTTGAAGAGACGGCAAAAGCAGCCGTCACATACATGATTGTAGCAGAGCCCAACGAAACAATTTCAAATGAAACAATTTCAGAGCACAAAGAGAACATATCTTACATAATTGTAGATCCTAACAACATGGAGCTGGTTCTGCCTACTTTACAGGATTCTATTGTTTCAGTGGAAACTTCACAACCTGCACAACTGAAGACCTCTGCTGCTACAACTGAGGGATCTAGAGACAACCATTATATAAGCTTGGATACTAATTGTCAGGACTTTAGCACATCTTTGGACATCACATCTCTTCAATGTGATCAAGAACATACATCCACTTTGGGCGGTGGCCCTCTGAAAGAAACACAAGCTACAGAACAAAGCAAAGAATCTCAAATTTTGTCTCAACTAGAAGCAGAGAAAAACAAGGTACTTTCCCTCCATCAGAGAGTTTCCACTCTTGAGACAGAGTTATCTGAAGAAAAGGACCAAAAGCATTACTACAGCAATCTATCAAATGAATTCCACGATGAGCTCCTGAAACTGCGTGCAACACTTGAGGACAATAATCTGACATCTAAACACAAGACAGCTGTACTTCATACTTCAAGTTCATTTGAAAGTGATGGGAATGATTATGAAGATGAAAATATCAAAGAAGCACAGAGTTCTGCAGATGAACTTGAATGTGAGTTTCAAAGACTTTTAGAACTCACTGAAAAAATTCAGAGGACACAAAAAGACACATTTTCTTTAGAGACAGATCAAAATGTGTGGATCTATACAGGATTGGATGCTGAGCATGACAACCAGGATGTGTGTACAACAGAAGAAGAAATAACTGAGTTACTTGCCGTTAGACAAATAAATTATGATCTTATGGAGGACTTGCTTAATGAAAAGGATAAAAAGGACTATTACAAAAAACTGTATGATGAAGAACATCATAAGCTGTTGGAGTTGAGTGCAATGTGCAACTTCCTTTTGTCCCACATTGAAGAAACTATTTCAAATGAAACAATTTTTTCCGACGTTGAGGACAAAGAGAAAACATCTTACACATTTTTAGTCACTGAAATTGATTATGTGTATGTGGAAACTTTACAGGATTCTAGTGTTACAGTGGAAACTCCACAACCTGCACTACTGGAGACCTCTGCTGCTACAACTGAGGGATCTGGAGACACAGGTTACATAAGCTTGGATACTAATTTTCAGGACTCTGGCACATTTTTGGACATCACATCTCTTGAATGTGATCAAGAACACACATCCACTTTGGGCGGTGGCCCTCTGAAAGGAACAGAAGATACAGAACAAAGCAAAGAATCTGAAAGTTTGTGTCAACCACAAGCTGAAGTAAGCACGGCATTTTCCCTTCACCAGATAATTTCCGAACTTGATACACAGGTATCTAGAGAAAGGGAACAAAAGGACTACTACCACAAACTATACAATGAATCGCAGGATGAGATCCTGAAATTGCGTGCAATACTAGACAAGACAGCTGTGCCTGACACTTCAAGTTCATCTGGACATTATAACAGTGATTATGTAGATGAAAATATCAAAGAAGCACAGAGATCTGCAGATGAACTTGAATGTGAGGTTCAAAGCCTTTCAGAACTCGCTGAAAAAATTAAGATATTAACAGAACCATG
Organism: Poecilia picta; assembly: GCA_033032245.1. Lineage (NCBI taxonomy): Eukaryota > Metazoa > Chordata > Actinopteri > Cyprinodontiformes > Poeciliidae > Poecilia > Poecilia picta. Next base: position 27,938,775 of record CM065353.1, on the reverse strand, counting down.
TCAAGCAAATCCGAAGGGCACATTTTCTTTAGAGACGGATCAAAATGTACGGATCTCCACAGGTTTGGATGCTGAGCATGAGAACCAGGATGTGTGTACAACAGAAGAAGAAATAACTGAGTTACTTGCCATTAGACAAATAAATTATGATCTTATGGAGGACTTGCTTAATGAAAAGGATAAAAAGGACTATTACAAAAAACTATTTGATGAAGAACATCAAGAGCTGTTGGAGTGGCGTGCAAAGTGCAACTTCCTTTTGTCCCACATTGAAGAAACTATTTCAAATGAAACAATTTCTTCCGACGTTGAGGACAAAGAGAAAACATCTTGCACATTTTTAGTCACTGAAAATGATGATGTGTATGTGCCTACTTTACAGGATTCGAGTGTTACAGTGGAAACTCCACAACCTGCACAACTGAAGACCTCTGCTGCTACAACTGAGGGATCTAGAGACGCACATTATATAATCTTGGATACTAATTGTCAGGACTTTAGCACATCTTTGGACATCAAATCTCTTCAATGTGATCAAGAACAGACATCCACTTTGGGCGGTGGCCCTCTGAAAGAAACACAAGCTACAGAACAAAGCAAAGAATCTCAAATTTTGTCTCAACTAGAAGCAGAGAAAAACAAGGTACTTTCCCTCAATCAGAGAGTTTCCACTCTTGAGACAGAGTTATCTGAAGAAAAGGACCAAAAGCATTACTACAGCAATCTATCAAATGAATTCCACGATGAGCTCCTGAAACTGCGTGCAACACTTGAGGACAATAATCTGACATCTAAACACAAGACAGCTGTACCTCAAACTTCAAGTTCATTTGAAAGTGATGGCAATGATTCTGAAGATGAAAATATCAAAGAAGCACGGAGATCTGTAGATGAACTTGAATGTGAGTTTCAAAGCCTTTTAGAACTCGCTGAAAAAATTCAGAGGACACAAAAGGACACATTTTCTTTAGAGACGGATCAAAATGTGTGGATCTATACAGGATTTGATGCTGAGCATGAGAACCAGGATGTGTGTACAACAGAAGAAGAAATAACTGAGTTACTTGCCGTTAGACAAATAAATTATGACCTTATGGAGGACTTGCTTAATGAAAAGGATAAAAAGGACTATTACAAAAAACTATATGATGAAGAACATGATAAGCTGTTGGAGTTGAGTGCAATGTGCATCTTCCTTTTGTCCCAAATTGAAGAAAATATATCAAATGAAACAATTTCTTCCGACGTTGAGGACAAAGAGAAAACATCTTACACATTTTTAGTCACTGAAATTGATGATGTGTATGTGGAAACCTTACAGGATTCTAGTGTTACAGTGGAAACTCCACAACCTGCACTACTGGAGACCTCTACTGCTACAACTAAGGGATCTGGAGACACAGGTTACATAAGTTTGGATACTAATTTTCAGAACTCTGGCACATTTTTGGACATCACATCTCTTGAATGTGATCAAGAACACACATCCACTTTGGGCGGTGGCCCTCTGAAAGGAACAGAAGATACGGAACAAAGCAAAGAATCTGAAAGTTTGTGTCAACCACAAGCTGAAGTAAGCACGGCATTTTCCCTTCACCAGATAATTTCCGAATTTGATACACAGGTATCTAGAGAAAGGGAACAAAAGGACTACTACCACAAACTATACAATGAATCGCAGGATGAGCTCCTGAAATTGCGTGCAATACTAGACAAGACAGCTGTGCCTAACACTTCAAGTTCATCTGGACATTATGACAGTGATTATGTAGATGAAAATATCAAAGAAGCACAGAGATCTGCAGATGAACTTGAATGTGAGGTTCAAAGCCTTTCAGAACTCGCTGAAAAAATTAAGAAATTAACAGAACCATGTCAAGCAAATCCGAAGGGCACATTTTCTTTAGAGACGGATCAAAATGTGTGGATCTATACAGGATTGGATGCTGAGCATGAGAACCAGGATGTGTGTACAACAGAAGAAGAAAAAACTGAGTTACTTACCATTAGACAAATAAATTATGATCTTATGGAGGACTTGCTTAATGAAAAGGATAAAAAGGACTATTACAAAAAACTATAGATGAAGAACATCAAGAGCTGTTGGAGTTGAGTGCAATGGGTGACAACTTCCTTTTGAAGTCTGAAGAGACGGCAAAAACAGCCAAGACACGCCTGTTTGTAGCAGAACCCGAAGAAACAATTTCAAATGAAACAATTTCTTCCGACGTTGAGCACAAAGAGAAAACATCCAACACATTTTTAGTCACTGAAAATGATGATGTGTATGTGCCTACTTTACAGGATTCTAGTGTTACAGTGGAAACTCCACAACCTGCACTATGGAGACCTCTACTGCTACAACTGAGGGATCTGGAGACACAGGTTACATAAAACTTGGATACTAATTTTCAGGACTCTGGCACATTTTTGGACATCACATCTCTTGAATGTGATCAAGAACACACATCCACTTTGGGCGGTGGCCCTCTGAAAGGAACACAAGCTACAGAACAAAGCAAAGAATCTCAAATTTTGTCTCAACTAGAAGCAGAGAAAAACAAGGTACTTTCCCTCAATCAGAGAGTTTCCACTCTTGAGACAGAGTTATCTGAAGAAAAGGACCAAAAGCATTACTACAGCAATCTATCAAATGAATTCCACGATGAGCTCCTGAAACTGCGTGCAACACTTGAGGACAATAATCTGACATCTAAACACAAGACAGCTGTACCTCAAACTTCAAGTTCATTTGAAAGTGATGGCAATGATTCTGAAGATGAAAATATCAAAGAAGCACGGAGATCTGTAGATGAACTTGAATGTGAGTTTCAAAGCCTTTTAGAACTCGCTGAAAAAATTCAGAGGACTCAAAAGGACACATTTTCTTTAGAGACGGATCAAAATGTGTGGATCTATACAGGATTGGATGCTGAGCATGAGAACCAGGATGTGTGTACAACAGAAGAAGAAATAACTGAGTTACTTGCCGTTAGACAAATAAATTATGATCTTATGGAGGACTTGCTTAATGAAAAGGATAAAAAGGACTATTACAAAAAACTATATGATGAAGAACATGATAAGCTGTTGGAGTTGAGTGCAATGTGCATCTTCCTTTTGTCCCAAATTGAAGAAAATATATCAAATGAAACAATTTCTTCCGACGTTGAGGACAAAGAGAAAACAACTTACACATTTTTAGTCACTGAAATTGATGATGTGTATGTGGAAACCTTACAGGATTCTAGTGTTACAATGGAAACTCCACAACCTGCACTACTGGAGACCTCTACTGCTACAACTGAGGGATCTGGAGACACAGGTTACATAAGTTTGGATACTAATTTTCAGGACTCTGGCACATTTTTGGACATCACATCTCTTGAATGTGATCAAGAACACACATCCACTTTGGGCGGTGGCCCTCTGAAAGGAACAGAAGATACAGAACAAAGCAAAGAATCTGAAAGTTTGTGTCAACCACAAGCTGAAGTAAGCACGCCATTTTCCCTTCACCAGATAATTTCCGAATTTGATACACAGGTATCTAGAGAAAGGGAACAAAAGGACTACTACCACAAACTATACAATGAATCGCAGGATGAGCTCCTGAAATTGCGTGCAATACTAGACAAGACAGCTGTGCCTAACACTTCAAGTTCATCTGGACATTATGACAGTGATTATGTAGATGAAAATATCAAAGAAGCACAGAGATCTGCAGATGAACTTGAATGTGAGGTTCAAAGCCTTTCAGAACTCGCTGAAATAATTAAGAAATTAACAGAACCATGTCAAGCAAATCCGAAGGGCACATTTTCTTTAGAGACGGATCAAAATGTACGGATCTCCACAGCATTGGATGCTGAGCATGAGAACCAGGATGTGTGTACAACAGAAGAAGAAAAAACTGAGTTACTTACCATTAGACAAATAAATTATGATCTTATGGAGGACTTGCTTAATGAAAAGGATAAAAAGGACTATTACAAAAAACTATATGATGAAGAACATCAAGAGCTGTTGGAGTTGAGTGCAATGGGTGACAACTTCCTTTTGAAGTCTGAAGAGACGGCAAAAACAGCCAAGACACGCCTGTTTGTAGCAGAACCCGAAGAAACAATTTCAAATGAAACAATTTCTTCCGACGTTGAGCACAAAGAGAAAACATCCAACACATTTTTAGTCACTGAAATTGATGATGTGTATGTGGAAACTTTACAGTATTCTAGTGTTACAGTGGAAACTCCACAACCTGCACTACTGGAGACCTCTACTGCTACAACTGAGGGATCTGGAGACACAGGTTACATAAGCTTGGATACTAATTTTCAGGACTCTGGCACATTTTTGGACATCACATCTCTTGAATGTGATCAAGAACACACATCCACTTTGGGCGGTGGCCCTCTGAAAGGAACAGAAGATACAGAACAAAGCAAAGAATCTGAAAGTTTGTGTCAACCACAAGCTGAAGTAAGCACGGCATTTTCCCTTCACCAGATAATTTCCGAACTTGATACACAGGTATCTAGAGAAAGGGGAAAAAAGCACTACTACCAAAAACTGTACAATGAATTGCAAGATAAGCTCCAGAAATTGCGTGCAAGACTAGACAAGACAGCTGAATATCAAAGAATGCAAAATACCAAAGAAGCACGGAGATCTGCTGATGAACTGCCTAATCAAGAGCACCCTGGAGTCCATACAGTCACTAGGCTGGCTCTATGGAAAGACAGACCCAGGATCCACAGACTGGTTCCTGAGTCTGTGTCAGACACCTCTGGGTCTCTGGAAAAGGAAATCTCATTTAAAGTGACAACTCCAGAATGTGAGCAGGTTGAAGTCTTTACTCCTGTCAGGGAGCAACACGAGCAAAATCAAGACACAATTTTTACAACAGTCAGACATGCTGTTGTGGAAACAATAATTCCAGAAGAAGAGTCAAGTATCATTGAGGCTGAGAATCATGATATAATAGAGCCTTCGACCTCGTCTGCACAACCTGAGAACTGGGCTGAAACTGGTGAGTTAACAGAGAGTTTGAACAGGTTGGAAATCTCATTCTCAGAAATTGAGGACGAACTGTTTGGCCGATTTGAGCCACACCATCACGATTCTTCTGACTCTGATTGTTCGATTTCAGAGTGTGAGACAGCAGGTCCTGATGAGGGTACTGTTAGGCGTCACTTTTCAAACGCTTGGAGTTTTTCATCCTATATCCTAAAAAGTATTTTTCTGATCATGCTTTTCACCTTTTTGGGTGAATATATATTCCATAATTATATATGGGTGGGACCCAACGTTGATGTGTGCTACGATGACTCCTCAATATCGGATCCCGTCTGTACCTTTGAAAATCCATTACCAGTTCCATTCTAATTTAGCCTACAAAAAAGCCAGTGCATTTATTTGGATAAACTTACAAAAGACCCCAAAGAAACAGATTTAAGACAAGTACTATTGCCAAAAAAGAGAAAAGCAAACCAAAAGTTCTTAATAGGAGGATAATGACAAAGAAGCAGGAAGCTTGGAATGTGCATATTTCTCACAAAATGAGACAGGTATGCCTTAAGTGTTTCATCAAAAGGACTAATGTCCTGTACTGAATAGAGCGTAGCACAACTTGAAGGTGTTTGGTTCTGGACAGAACCTTTACTTATTTAATTTGCAAGAACCGGTTTTTCTCCAGGCGCTCTGGTTTTTTCCCAAAAATTGGAAGTCAGACAGACCCACCAGGAGGTCACCTTGCTGTGTCTGTTCGGCAGTAAGGCTGACCTTCAGATCCTCCTGGTGGTTTTTCTCCATTAGGTAAAGTTAATTTGTCATGTTAAATGTGCATATTTGTCACAAAATTAGACAGGTATGCCCTTACGTCTTTCATCAAAAGGACTAAAGTCCTGTAATGAATAGAACGTAGCACAGCTTGAAGGAGTCTGGTTCTGGACAGAACCTTTACTATTTTTTACAGACATAATCACAAAGCACTGTACAATAAAGGTCACCTAGCTGATGAGTCCCACAAGGAGTCTGGTTCTGGACAGAACCTTTACTTATTTAATTTGCAAGAACCGGTTTTTCTCCAGGCGCTCTGGTTTTTTCCCAAAAATTGGAAGTCAGACGGACCCACCAGGAGGTCACCTAGCTGTGTCTGTTCGGCAGTAAGGCTGACCTTCAGATCCTCCTGGTGGTTTTTCTCCATTAGGTAAAGTTAATTTGTCATGTTAAATGTGCATATTTGTCACAAAATTAGACAGGTATGCCCTTACGTCTTTCATCAAAAGGACTAATGTCCTGTACTGAATAGAACGTAGCACAGCTTGAAGGAGTCTGGTTCTGGACAGAACCTTTACTTGTTTAATTTGCAGGAACCGGTTTTTCTCCAGGCACTCTGGTTTTTTCCCAAAAATCGTTCACTTTGGTTAAGTTATCTGGCTAATGTAAAATATCTGTTCCTGCCATACTGACTTTTCTTTAGATCAGTTTTTCTTTAGCTGCTGCTTGTTTAATTAAATTTAAATCTCTAAAATTCTTATTTTATTATTCACTTTATTCAGATTCATTTTGTCTGTTCTTAGATTTTATCCTCCTCATGTGATTTTACTTTCTAAGTAAGTAAAGTTTTTTACAGACATAATCACAAAGCACTGTACAATAAAGGTCACCTAGCTGATGAGTCCCACAAGGAGTCTGGTTCTGGACAGAACCTTTACTTATTTAATTTGCAAGAACCGGTTTTTCTCCAGGCGCTCTGGTTTTTTCCCAAAAATTAGAAGTCAGACAGACCCACCAGGAGGTCACCTAGCTGTGTCTGTTCGGCAGTAAGGCTGACCTTCAGATCCTCCTGGTGGTTTTTCTCCATTGGGTAAAGTTAATTTGTCATGTTAAATGTGCATATTTATCACAAAATTAGACAGGTATGCCCTTACGTCTTTCATCAAAAGGACTAATGTCCTGTACTGAATAGAACGTAGCACAGCTTGAAGGAGTCTGGTTCTGGACAGAAACTTTTTGTTTAATTTGTAGGAACCGGTTTTTCTCCAGGCGCTCTGGTTTTTTCCCAAAAATTGTTCACTTTGGTTAAGTTATCTGGCCAATGTAAAATATCTGTTCCTGCCATACTGGCTTTCTCTAGATCAGTTTTTATTTAGCTGCTGCTTATTTAATTGTATTTAAATCTCTAAAATGTGTTATTTTATTATTCACTTTATTCAGATTACAATAAAGGTCACCTAGCTGATGAGTCCCACAAGGAGTCTGGTTCTGGACAGAACCTTTACTTATTTAATTTGCAATAACCGGTTTTTCTCCAGGCGCTCTGGTTTTTTCCCAAAAATTGGGAGTCAGATGGACCCACCAGGAGGTCACCTAGCTGTGTCTGTTCGGCAGTAAGGCTGACCTTCAGATCCTCCTGGTGGTTTTTCTCCATTAGGTAAATTCAGGGGCGGATCTAGCGGGGTGGCAGTTGCCACCCAAACGAGAGCCTTGCCACCCCTGTTGCCACACCAGCTGATGACAATGAATTCAATAAATAGTTATGGCAAATCGGACATTAAGCGCATGAAACTCTCTTTTCCCGACAACATTGAATGCAACACAATGTAACCTGACACCTACTGGTGAGTAGCGGGAAGTGCGAGAGAAGGACAGCAGGATGTAAATGTTACTGGACTGGATGTTATGTGATTTATCTAAGTCACACATGCGCCATTTCTGTCCATTGAGTCATTAATATCGGTGGTCAGGAAAATACTACAATCAGCAAAGAATCAGAACAACGGACGATGTTTAGCAGTTAATTCAACCATAGATAATGGTAATAAGGGCTTCAGATTCCACAGGTGAGGAAAACGTTTTAATTTAAAGAAAACATTGAACAAGTGAGCAGTGGGTCAGTTATACTAGCCTAACTGTTATTAACCTGCTACTGACTTTGATAACCTTAACATGAGCTGCGCAGTTCGGTGTGTTTTGGTTCCTTTAGCACTAAAACAGGTCAAACCGCCACCAAGTCATCAGTAGAGCAGCTGGTTAAATCAGCTAATCAACCACCGCTGTGCTCAGGAGAAACTGATTAATAATCACAATATAGACATTAAGCGTAACAATAAATCACCAAGATCAATCAATAAGTTTGGACATTGAACCATGTTTTGCCCGTGTCTAGAAACTTGACCCCAGTACCTCAGTAGTGGCTTGGTGGAACTTTTATTGGATATTTGACTTGGCAAACAGTCAGAAGTGGTTCAGTCTAGTTTGGTTCTTCAGCTGTTTATCAGCTTTATTGTACCTTTATTGTGTCTCACTGCAGCCGCTGCAATTCCTAAAAACAAGTGACAAAAACTGAACTAATCCCCTGTGATCTCAAAACGTGGTGATATTTATAACAGTCGTCAAACTACGGCTCCTACAGCATATTTAAAATAAAACTATTCTTTCTTGTATCTTGACAGAACTAATAGAAACTAAACTGTTTATAGATTTACACCATGGAGAATTTATCAACCATCAGTTTTCTAATCTTTATTTTAAGTCGTATTTAATAGATATATCGAATAACAAATGATGGAGCTACTAATATTTTTATGACAGATTTATCTTTGTCCTGTATTGGGATAAAATGGTTTTCTGGACACAATGCATTTCAATTGATATGTGTATCAGTAATGCATATCAATTAGCAGGAGTATGAAAGACGTGACAATAATTAACTATACCATAATAAGAAATTGTATTTAAGCCTTGGTGCTACATGAAGCTGATTTTGACACAAAGCAAGTTAAAAATAATATCTTGTATTGTTTATATATATATATATATATATATATATATATATATATATTATATATATATATATATATATATATATATATATATATATATAGGGTGACACCCCACAAATATTTTTCTAGATCCGCCCCTGATTAAATATATGAAAAACAAACAAACAAAAAAACATATGCGTATGTCATGCAACAAAACATTGAGAAAAGAGTTCAATACACCTTAGCTTTCAGCTGGCTGAGGTTCACACAGAAACATAACTAGTAATGGCGGTAGGCAACTAGCCATTTTACTCAGCTGCTCAAACTCACTAAGACTTCGTCAGAAGTTATATTCCTGACTGTCCAGTCTTCAAAATAGTGGCTGTTGCATCACACAATGTACTTCAGAAGACACAAATAAATTTTAGTCACTCAAAATTTATAATTTTTCTCTTTACAGCCGTGCAGGGGCTCATGTCGGTCTCTCTGGCTTCTTCTCGATTTTAGGGGGAGGGACTTAAACTGACAAGCCAATCAGAGATCAGCATTTCTTGCTAAAGCCAATCACAATGCTCCTGTGAAACATTGTTGTAATTCATACATTTTATAGTGAATAAAGCAGAATTTTTACTGACAAATTTACTAATAAAATGGATTAATAAAGCTAGTCAAATTACAGCATTTCTTCCACATATGCTAAATTAAGAACAATCCAACTCCATGAACAGGCACAATAAAGACTCATCTAACTAAACTCAAAATGATTGTGTTTAACTTTACTTTGTTCCACTTTGCTTTTCTGCTGCTCCTTCCAATCACTTAAGGTGATTGTGATTCTCAACCACACCTCCTCCTCCTTCTGGAAGCTACCGTGGCCTCCAGACTGATGCCATGATGTCACCTCGCCGTGTGGGTCACACAGAGGGGGCAAAACTCTACCTCTGCTTCTTCCGTCTGTTGCCCCTCTTCAGACAGCACTGCATTGTTTCTCAGCCAAAGTTAGCAGATCAGCAGCCCTGCAGATCCTTTGCTCCCAAACTGGCCACAAAGTGGGAGAAATCCTTTTTTTTTTTTTTTTGGAAAAAGAGGACAGTTCCCAGTGTGGCGACACCTGCCGTGAGAGCTTTACTAATTGGGCTTCTAATCTTTTGAATCAGAAACAAAAGAAAAGCGAGTGGGAAAGAACAGATGGACAATATTGTGGAGGAGTTGGATGTTGTGGGATCCTTTGCTTATCTGTTTGATTTCCTTTGTTTTATATCTTTCTCTGCATGAGGCTGTGCATAACAGAGCGATAGATCATTTTGGTAAAATAAGTGCAGAATTGCTTGTTTGGGAGAATTTGTGGCTTGTGCATGTGCTTTCAGTTTGCTTTCATGAGTGTGTGGTGGCGTGTGTGGTCAGGAGGGGTCCACTAAAACTTCCTGATGATTCATCATCGGAAAAACACAATTAACTCCCTCACTGCCTCCCAATTATTTCCAAAGAGGAAATTAAAGTCTCCCAACTGAAACGCTGAACAATCGAAGACAGACGAACACTACACTCAAATGTTCCACAGGGTTGCCTTGCTCTAACGCTCTGCTGTCATGGCTGCCATACGGATCATCTGCGTGTAAAACAAAAGCCTTTATTGTTTTTTTTCTTCTTCTTGCCTCGTTGTGACTCAGACGCAGCTGTGTTGATTGCGGTTATTACAACAATCGATTGGCTTGCAATGAAGGCGAAGGTGGCAGAATGGGAGGAAAAGGAAAGAGGAAAAAGGTGTTGGCGTTCCGCTGATGGTTGGAAAAGGTCTGGCTCGGGACCCGAAACCAGGCAAATAAAAACTAACCAGTATATTTACTCAAATTGAACATTCACTGATTTTTATTTTAAGCCACCGCTAAATATTTAGCAGACGAGTATAAAAACTCCTCAGTGCCCTTTTTTTTTCCTTTTCTTTTTGTTATTGTCAAATTTAAAACAAAAATGACTAGTACAACTTTTCACCATGCCATCCAGACCAGGTTCTTGAACATATCAGTACCAAATGCTTTCTCTTCTTAATGAGAACAATGTCAATGTTTTGTAGGCAGAGCTGGAGAGGTGCCTGTGAGCAAGGCAGCCTAAAATAAACTGACTCAGATGCTTCGGTTCTGCCAGAAGCAAACTATTGTGAGCAGAGGAAGAATACCCAAAATGTTTTACCAAATTCACTTACTTTAAAAAAGAAGTTCTGACACACGCTAAAGGAAATGCAAAAAATAAATATATTCCATCCATTGTCTGTAACAGCTTGTCCCTGCCATAGTTGCAGAGGTTGGCACCTATTTTCTGCAGTTACTAAGACGTTGGACAAACCCCATAAGGGTTGCCACTGACAGTCCATCATAGGGCAACCTAGAGACACAAAAGACAAACAACCAAGCGCGTCATGTTTTTAAACTGTGGAAGAAAACCTGGACAGAACCGACGCACATAGAAAGTCAGGATTCCACACCAAGGACCTTCTCGCTGCCCACTGCACCACCGTTCAGCTGGCAAGAAGATTTTCCATTTTATCGTCTTGCACATTCTTGTCATCTAGCAAATGGAACTAATCTTTTTCATGGCAACTGACAAGTAAAAGATTAGGCTAACATAATGTTCTCAGCTGTAGGTGATTACTTTAAAACACTCCACAGGTGTGAGCACTTAATAGAGGCAGTGTTGTGTGTTTTTATAGCCACATAGTGTCATTTTAAAGCACAGTCAAGTAACTACGCTGCCTTGAGTTGTTGCAGAGATCTAGTAACCTCAAATATGACTTGAAATTAAATTTGAAAAGAAATTTCTAGGTGATTTAACACCTTGAAATCAGGCCTCTGCCTCTTTAAGAAAGTCATGCAATGTTTGAGAAATCCTTTAATCTCCCGTGGCAACCATTCAGCTGATCAAAACGCCTGGGAGGACCTAGCCCCGCCTTCTAGGACGAAGCTCCTCCTCTGAGCTGCAGTTTCCAAGCTTCTGCCTCACAGAGCAGCTCCTCCCCTGCTCAGCTCCTTCAGACTAGTCAGCAGAAATTAGTAAACACCTGGTGAAACTGCACTTATACAGTTCCATTATATGAGCTTCTTCTCAGTTCAACACTGATAAAAATGTCATTAAAAGGTTAACAGAGGAGAGATGTGATGACTTCCTGAAGGCGGAGTTTCAGAAAGAGCAGGAGTTTCTTAAAGAGACAGAGACCCAGTTTCAAGATGTTAAAGTTGAATTTCTTTCAACAACTGAAGGTAACATAGTTACTTGATTATGCCATAAAATTGCACACATTATACCCCTTAAAGGAACAAGAGAGGATTTCTAAAGATGGTTTTAGCTCAAAAATTTTTTATTAAATTGTCACAAACTGACGATTGTCAATTTTACGGATAGATCAAATCTGTCTGTCATTACCAATGTGAGAACTTAGAAAACATCAGGGCACAGATGAAACTAGTCTATTAAGACGATCGTTTTTGTCTCCAGCCAACCTTTCATGAACAATAAATCATACAACAGAAAAAACACACATATTCAGTGAGGTTCTTAAAAAACTCTGTCCTTTAACATATTGCTAATGTTTGTATTTGCTTCCCCATTTTGAAATATTCCTATATGTACGCTGCATTTTCAACAGACCTTACGCAAACAAAAGCCAGAGGCAGAGTCAGCTGCACAATACGAATGTGGATTTGTCCCGTCACAAATCGTATCCTGCGTCTAATCTTTACAGCTCAGAAGTCACGTCGTTTACAGGAAGAATTGCAGGGAAATCTGCTTTGATCCGGCGGCCCGAGTGTCACAGAAGGTTTTCCGGGCCACAGGGGCTTATGAGCGGATCACCGTTTAATAGCTTACTTCGAGGTTTTCCAGAGGATTTTCATCAATCCAAACTGAAAGATTAGTGAGACTTAAAGGCACTTGGAGAATGCCAACCTCTGTACACTGTTACATTGTTTTGCAATAAGCAGATGAGAACAAAGCCTATCATAGATATCTAAATATCCCCCCCTCTTGTCTTTTTTTTTTTTTTTGCAGCAATAAACAGGTCTCAGTATTTCCTTTGTCTATTTTCTTCGTTGTCCTGTTTTGTCACCAAATAGAGGCTGTAATTTGGGGGGAAATCCTGCTGGCAAACATTTTCATAGGAGGGATTTGACAGAGCCGACTGCACCTGCAACCGGTTCAAAAGAAGTCAAACTGATATTGATCGCTTAAACTGGTGATCTTTTCCTTTATTTGAGTCTAAGGATATCGCAGGATTCGTTTTTGCAAACCGACTAAATTTCCGTTTTTCTGGAGTGAGATCTCAACAGGATTTCTTCACATAGACGCATGTGAAGTGGGACATTTCACTGCTAGAATGAAATACAGTTATAAAGTAATTTTAGGTAAGTTGGATCAGTTCAACCTTTTGTTGTTTGACAGCCGCCGTTAATATTTCTTTTTGTTGATTCTTTTAAGTTTATATTGTAGAATATATATTATTAAACATTTGGCTGCAAATACATGAGATTATAGGCAGTTGGCAAAGTAATCCCAACCGCTGGAGTTTTCTCACATTTCGTTACGTCACAACCACAAACTACAATTCATTTTATTGTAATGTTTTATGACACACTAATATATTGTGTCTTTAACTCTGGAGTGGAGACTAAATTGTTCAAATGAGAATGTACAATGTATGAAGTTATATTCATCCTCTCTGAGTCAATACAACCACCTCTGACAGTAATTACTGCTGTCAGTCGTTCAGAATATGTCTTTAGTTTCTAGAGACTGAAGGTTTTGCCCATTTCTCTTTATAAACCAGCAGAGGTTCAGTCAGGTTGGGCTTTTAGTTTGATTCAGACATTTGCTCAGATTAGACCTTTCTAATTCATGAATATACTTTGATAAAACCATTCATTTACATCTCTGACCAGATCAACCAGTTCTGATCAGCTCCTCTATCCCTGTGAGCACAATACAGCTACCACCATGTTTCAGAATGGAAGCAATAGACAGGGTTTTGCACAGAGGTGCTTTTACACCTAGTAGTGTTTGGGATGTTGGTAGGAAATTAGAGTTTTATGCTCATCTGATCTTCTTTAGCACCTTCTTACACAAATTTACCATAACAAACTTCTAATGACTTGCTTGTGTTCCTTTTTCTATCTTTCCAGTGATATAGTGAGATTAAAATACACACAGGTTAAATTAATCTGCTAATTAGGGTGGTTATACTGAGTTTCATTCAGGAGTAACAGAGTAAAGAGAAATGCAAAAACAAACTCAACCGTTTCTCTGATTTAGTGATTTAGTGTTGGTCTGTCACACATTGAAATTTGCATGAGGAAACATCATTTTTCAAGGCACTGCATGTGAAAAGTGAATTTTGGTTTTGGTCTGCAGTGAGGGATGGGGGGATTAGAGAAACATAAACAGGACAGGAAGTCCTCAATGAAACAATGTTTGGTCTCGGAGAGTCCGATAAGACGGTGAGGTTGTGTCTGTCCCGCAGCAGGAACAATTTCTACCTCCGCTTCCCACATTCATTGTTTTATTTGACTTTAATCTGGGTTATTTTCACCTGTTTTGGCAATAATAAATCACTGTAATCCTTACTAATGAGGCTATGCCTCATTAATCTGAGTTACAGTAAAAACCACATCAGGACTATAAGGTGGGTTTTCTTTTGTGAAAGGCAACCTTGTTCCCATGAGTATGGATTTCCGTACCATCACCGGCATTTTAATCCAGATACATTTGTGACATGAAGCGTGTATAAATATTTATCTTTTCATTGAGTAGCAGAATTAAAAAAAGCTTTGCGGGCGCAGAGGCATTTTCCCCTCTGAGGGCTTTCCAGTTTAGTTAGCAAATCCGACTCAGGCTGGTGGGAGGTCCGGCACTGCCGACTGCATGACTTCTTCAGCTGAGTGGCCTTTCTGTCTCCGCGACCCGGAGCTCGTTCAGCACAAGGGCCCCGTGTTTTCACTTCCTCAAGCAGAAGGACGTCAGAAAAACCTTCTCTCTGAGTTTGCAATGAACAGTCGGTTGGTTGGTGATGGTTTGGTGGAGTGGTTGAGGCCGAATAGGTAAATCCTGGCATGTTTTATACGATAATCCCTCGTAAATCCCCACTTGGCTCATGACCAAACATGTCATGTCCCGCACAACTGGTTCTGGCAAGTGTCCAACTGTGGACAAATTCTGGGGACAGCAGCAAAAGTGTGTTTTCTTTTAATTTCATGTGGACTGAAGTGAAGAGAGAAGGAAAGTTTCTTAAATTGTTAGCTTTTTATTATTTTCTGCCACCACAAATGAATGTGGGGATAGCCCCTTAACCACCACACTGTTCATAAAATGTTTTTTTTTCCCCTTCGTCTTTAATAGATTAACTTTAATTCCCTCTGTGTTTCCTAAATGCTCATTTTACCCAAATCTGCTCCAGCCTCCTCCTAAAATCTGCCTGTGATTTTTATGTCTCTTCGTCTCACGTCCAACGGGAGAGCAGATGGAAAAAGCTGAGCCACTTATGTGTTCTGGCCCGGGTTGTCCTGCGGTCCTTTCTGCATGGTTGTTGGGTGTTCTTGTTTCTGGTACTCCGGGTACCACGCTTCCAAAACACGTCGCGTTGGGGGCAGAATTGGTCTCTCCAAATTTTTCTTTAGGTATCAATGTGTGTGTCCAATGGATGTCTGTCCTGCGTTGAGCTCGTGACCCGTCCAGGACATACCTGCCTATCGCTTAGCATCTCCCGAAGAAACTGTGGAAGGATGAGAGAGGTTAGACAACGGGTGTCCAAAGTGTGGTCCGGGGGCCATTTGTGGCTCTTGAAATGATTTTGGTCTGCCCCCAAGTCACAAGTCAAGAACAATACAAGTTTCGCCAACAGATTTAGAGAATAACTGTGATGAAGAGACGTTTGGGAATTTGGAAATTGTCTGTGTTTTTTTCTAATAAGGCTGCAGTCTGAAGCCTTGTTTGTGTTTTGGATCATTAAGGACTTGTAGATTTAATTGTTTTTAATGTATTAAACAGTTAAAACAACAACAAGAAAATAATCATGCATGTGAAAACAGAATCTTGTTCTTGCCATCTGCAGTGAAGGACCGGGTTTTTTACAGACATTATTCATTCATTTAATGATTTTTGTGGCCTGTTACTAGTTTAAATTAGCCAGTTTTGGTCCCAGGGGCAAAAGGTCTGGATGCCACTGGTGTTGACAATGGATGCATGCTATGCAGATGGATAAATGTACACTTTCTACTCAATACATACATATTGCTGCATATACTTGCTTCTTTTAATTTTTTTCTAAATTCTATATTTTATTCAGAAATTCAGATCGAGTTAAATGACATTTTTCAACTATTTTATTCTTTAAAGAAATTAGCTAAAGAACATAATATGATGACATAAAAGCGATTACTAAAGGGACAGTACTGTGTGTTTTCTAGCCACGTAGTTTCATTTTATAGCACAACCAAGTAACTATCTAAACTTCAGTTATTATAAAAATGCTACATACTGTATATCAGATATAACTTAAAAGACATTTGATTTTGTAATTTAATGCTTTGAAATTGGACCTGTATCCTTTTAATCCATAATTATTGTAGAACAAATCTCAAATTTAGTTATTATTAGTTATTATCTTTCACAAAATTACCAGTGGCATTCTCACAATGTCAGGGCCTTTAGAGGAGAAACAGACCAGAATGTTGACCTTAAAGAAATGTCTTTATATTGAAATAATTCATGGATTTGTTGGTAGTGTAACTGATAAGCAGAAAATGCTTTTATTTGGTCTCTTCCTGCTCTGTTATTATTATTTCTTATAACATCTTTGACCGGTATTGTAACCGTATAAAGGAAAGGAAAGTGTGTTGCCCTTAATTTTAATAAAATAATTAGCTGGTTAAAACTATCAACGTCTCTTCTGAAAAACAGAACCTGGGGCTCATTTTCACAGCTACTTCATGACTTTTAAGACAAAGAACATCGTCTTAAAAAGTAAATGTTTTCTGCTCAGTTTCCTCTTGATGCCTGAGTCTTGCTGTCCCCAAACTTTGGCAGAAAAAAAGGAAGTAAAGAAAAGACACGGACTGGAGAGAAACGCAGTTCAAAGAAGCTGCTGTTGAGAGGAAGTGACAGCGTCACGGTGCCAGGGATGCCATTCAAGATCTGAGTCGGTTCTGACCCATTTACCATTCCATCTTTCCGGTTCTTTGTCTCTCCTTCTCTCCCTCTGTCTTTTTGTATTTGTGTAATTTTACGCTGAGGCCTCTTATGGAGGTTCAGAGACAGCGATGGACTTTTTTTGGTTGTTGCTGCTCTTATGAAGTGTGTTTGTCCATCTATGTTGGACTACCTGGACTTTTAATTGAGGGAAGGGGGAGAAGTTTGGTCCACTCAAGCTGGTATTCATCAAATTACTCTTTTCTTCTGAATCCGAGATGATTTCCTCTCTTACATTCTTGGCCAGGAGTTTCCGTCTGTTCCTTTTGTCCTGACGTTAAAACTTGGACGACACTCAAAGCGAATTTACTCCAAATGCCTAAGTGAGAGTGCGTGAGGTCAGGGAGGATGTGCGAGCATGCCAACCAGAAGCAGACAAAAATGGAAATATGTGTTTGTGGGTGTGTGTGTGTGTGTGTGCGTGCTGGAGAGCTTGAGGCTGGGTTTTATGAAGCATTTGATCAGGAAAAAAAAAAGAAAAAAAAGCCCAAAGTCTTTTATATTTTCCCCACACCCTGACCCAAAGAACCACTTCTGATTTTTTTTCTCACTCACTCTCAGTTTAAACACAATGTCGGAGGGTGTTGGTTTAAATGAATAGCACATTGCAGAAAAAGACTTAATATTTTTCGGTTCTTCTTTCTAAATGAGAAAGAGTAAATGGGATTTGCTCTGATTTCAAGATTCGGAATTTGTTTTGAGGTTTGTTTATGATTCTGTGTCTCTTTCTTTGTTTCGATCAGCCTTGTTTTTGTTTTACATTATCTCAGTCCGTAGTTTGTGATTCTAGTTTATTTCTTATTATGATTTATTTATTTGCTAGTGCCAGTTTATCTCTCTCTCTATCTCTTCTTATACCTGCAGTCAGTTATCCAATCAGCCCTGGTCCATTGTTCCACATTTGCTCTCCCAATAATTAAATACTTAAACACTCCTCTCACTCTTTGCTAGCTTCTCTTATTAAATCCTATAATTTTCCCCCATGTTCCCTGCTGGCTTTTTTTCTTGGATTTATGGTTTTTTGTGCTGCTCTGGCTCCCTGTGCTCCCTATGTTTTTTGTAAGCTTATCCATAATTTTTCCATTAAACTTCCTTCGTTTACTACATCTCTGCCTTTCTGCATTTGGGTTCATGATCAAGACAAACATCAGATTTGACAGATTTGTTGTTAACACAGCATGTGAACAGATCCTGAGTATGATGTAGTAAGATCATAGTATGATCTCATAAACTCAGTGACAGCGTCACGGTGCCAGTGATGCCATTCAAGATCCGAGTCAGTTCTGACCCAAGATAGCCTCAGGACTATCCAGTTCAACTGAGAACTACTAACTACTAACAACTAACTACTGACTTAAGACGACCAAATACGACAACTGACAAACGATGATTCGACAACACAGACAACAGGTGGGACTAAATACACTAGGAGGGTAATCACAGGAACGAGACACAGCTGGGATCAATCAAGACAGCACATAGACTCAGGGGAAAACAGAACTAGACACAGAAAGAAACTCAAACTCAAAACACAGAAACACACAGAACCTAACATATTTATAGATATTGATAAGTCTGAATTTTGCTGCATGTTTCTGATCTTTGGTTTTTAAACTCTTACTCTGTCTGTTTATAACTTCTCTATAGAAGATTACAGATATAAATAGAGAAGATATAAATAGGGCACTGGAAATATTTTATGCGAATTTATCAAATGTTTATAGTTTGACAAATCGTGTTCAGCCTTCCTGTTAGCTACAAACAGTCTTGCTCTCTCAACTGCAAACCGAATAGTTTTATAATGATAGAATTAGTTCATTAACTGATCCAATTTCTTTCTTCTTCGACTGTCTGATCACAAATATGCTGAAAATCTTCCAGTTCCGTTTGATTTTATGTCTCCAGTTATTTTAAAACATCATATATGTAAACTCTTTGGTTCTTTACTAAAAGTTTCTGCAACCTTGACCGTGTGATGGATCATGGGAATAGCAAATCTGAGCCCAGTTATTATGTCCAGCATGAACAATCGTCAATGCCCTTCATTTCACATCAAGTCAGCATCTGACATAACCGCTAATTTGTTTGACACACACTCCTGCTTCCTCTCCCTCACGCTCCTAAGGCTCCTGTGGCTTTTGCAAACCTGTTTCAATTTATGTGATTTGGACTCTCAAGAAAACTTGTGTGGAAATTGTTTAGTAGGTCATGAATCACCTTCTATGTCATAAATATCACTGCAGTACATCAACGTCACCAAGTTGTTGGCTTTGTTTGATTGTGGTGGTTCGTCCCACTTCTAAAAAAAAGAAGAGTCATATAGATTTTATAACAATGTTTAATGTAAATATTGCTTATCTCAGCTAAATGACAGAGTTCCTCCATATTTGTTTCTCTTTGTCTTCATTGACATTTTTTGGGGGCTCAAATATTGACGGTTCCCAGTCCCGTCTGGCTCTGTATTTTATTATTATTATTACTATTATTACTATTATTATATTATTATTATTATTATTATTATTATTATTATTATTATTATTATTACTATTATTAATATTAATATTATTATTCGTTATTTTGGCCCAGAAATAACCCATAAATGTTAAAATCTCATATAAAAAGGCATTGTAGCTAAGATGAGAGCAGCTAAAGACATAAAGTACAACTTCATTATTTTCATATTTTATACAACATCTGATGTCACAAAAGTTTGGGCAAAGATTAAGAAAAACAGCAATGGTTTGCTGAAGGGATTAGCAAATTAAACACAAATGCAAGCAGTTAATTTACAATGATGGGAAGGAAGGAAGGAAGAAAGGAAGGAAGGAAGGAAGGAAGGAAGGAAGGAAGAAGGAAGGAAGGAAGGAAGGAAGGAAGGAAGGAAGGAAGGAAGGGAGGAAGGAAGGAAGGAAGCTGCATGGATAAATGTGTTACAGTCTAGAAGTAAAGTCTGAAAATTCAACCATTCAACCATCTGCGCAGCTGCAGAAACTTGTAGAATTCCTCTTTTCTTTTTACGCGGCTACCGTTACGCAAAGCGCGCTCACGCGTCCAGAGCCTCGAGGGCGCGCGGCGCTATATTCTGGGTCTGAAGCGTCTCGTGTTTATTCACCCCGAGGATCACAGCCGCGCGTGGAGCTCAGCTCGCGGTCATCTCCTGTCGGGGCTGCGCTGCGGATTTCAGGACATTTTTTACCAACTGTTTCAGTTTGGCTGCAGTTGATTGAAGCAGAACAGGTTCCACATGTTCGTGGTTCCGCCGACACGCTGAGGGTTAAGACCAAACGCTGCAGGTGGAATAAAGTGTGTGAATTTGGACCGGATCCCGCTGTGAACAGAACTGGATTTCTGGATGTGTGTAAAAAAAAAAATATATATATATATATATATTTGATAAACTTTATCTGTTCACCTGTGAATCTGAAGCAAATAACTGCTGGAGATCATCTGCCTCCGTTTTATTTGAGTTTTCCCCATTAAGATGTTTTTCTGCTAGTGGGTTTTTATTGGAAAAGATTTTGTGATTTTGTCACTTAAAGTGACTTGTATCAGAAGCACCAGACCGCACTCTTCATTTAGTTTCTCTTATGGTCCAAAACCTGACTTGAATGTTGAGCTGGAGTCGCCTGGTCTAAGGTTTTGGAGGCAGCTTTTCCTTCCGAGGGATGGTTGAAAGCTGTGAGGTCCAGGGAGCAGCAGTCCGGCTCCTGCAGCGGAGTTTCGCCTCGTCGTGCTCATGCAGCGGACCTGAGAGGAGATGAAAGCCGCGGTCTTCCACCTCCTGACCGGCTACTTTTGCCTATTACGCACCGCTGCCGAGGTGAGCCTTGAAAATAACGACTCGCTGACGTAGCTTCAGATTTGAGACGCCGTACGTCGTCATAGTTTCACGTTGCAGTTTAATTAGGCGCGTGTAGGATTATAACAAATTGCGCTTTTGTTGCTTTGCAAAAGAGCAAACCAGAGTCTGCTTCAGGGCTTTTCTTTCTTTTTTTTCTTTTTTTTTTTTTTTTAGGATAAATTATGTTTATACGATTAATATTTTTGCACCACTTCTCACTTACATATTTTATTCTGAATGAATGTGATAATAACTGTGTATCTGTCCAGGAGTCTCCTCTCCCTCAGGAGCTGCTGGAGCGGTTGTCCCGCAGCGAGATCCGCAGCATCAGCGACCTCCAGCGGCTGCTAGAAATGGACACCGTAGGTAAAGCACCTTTTTTTTTTTTCCTTCTTTTTTTTAATATAGCATCTCGGCCTCCTCCAAATCACCTGTTGTCCTTATAAATGTATTATTAAAAACTAATTCAGCGAAAGATATAGTTTAAGTTACTCTTGTTACAAATGAACTACAGGTGACGAAAACACCCCGAAAATCTGCTAAATTAGCAGTAAACCAACTTAGCAATTTTTTTTTAGCTAGTCCTTCGTTCGATTCGTTGATTAATGAACACAACAGGGGAGTTTAAACCAATTGAGTTACATTTTTAATTTAAAATATGAGATGAGGGTAACTCATGTAAAACCACAAAACTGTAGATTAAAGAAATAATACTTAAAATGTTTTCCAAACCATTACATTTTGACATTGGCTCTTTCACAGGGGGTGCATTTAAACAATGGGTGCCCCAGCACCATATACAAGAAACAACTTATTTGTCTATCAATGTTGCCTTAAAACATGTGATTTCTAATGTTTTTATTCTCACACGGTCAATGGGGAGTTGGCTGATGGCAACATTCATGCAAGAACTGCTTTGAAAGGAATTTTCAATAACATAGTTTCATTTTGTATTTAGAAGTAGAAGTAAAGTGAAAAAGTAGAAATAAATATAGTTTCTAAGCATGTAAACAATGTAATAAGAATATAGATAAATAGGAATAAATCCTTTTTCTCTGACTTTTCTTCAGGGGTCCCACAAGGCTCTAGTCTTGGGTGGGTCTCAGTTACCAGAAGTGGCGTAATCATTTCAAACAAAAATGCTTGTCGTAATATAATTATTTTGTGAATCAAGGGGCAAAAAAAACAACAAAAATTATTTCTACTGCTGTTTTAAAATTAAAATATAGTTATTTTTATTGCAGAGGCCAATAATGTTTCTTTTTATGAAGTCCAATTACTTATTGGTAGTGAGTTCAAATTCAAAAATATGTTACTGATTCCAAAGTTAAATTAACTCATATTAATTCACAATTCTTCAAAGATTTATAGTAGATAGTTATGGGTAGGGACAGGAAAGATCTCCTGTAGCAGATTGTTTCACAGCACATTTGAAGGAGCCTCTGACTAAAGAAACTGTTTTTCTCAAGAGAATTGGCAGGGACTGGTTGCCCATAATTTTCTTGATTTAATGTAAAATCCTTTTCCTGCATCTCATTGTTTATTAAATATTTTGATACACAATACATAGAATGTTTGTTATTTTGTCCTTCTCGTCTTTACAGAGTTACATTGGCAGTTTAGGATGCAGATTTTTGCTGACTAATTTATGCTAAAAACAGTGCAGCTGCCTCTTTTTTTCAGCCAGCTGACCAACAGTGCTCAGCAACGGTTGGGGGAGGGGCAGTGCCGTCTTACTCAGTGCTTCTTACAGTCTGAGAAAACGTCCTACATTACCTCATCAAGAGGTCTTTGAAATGTAGGAACGTAATGACTCAGCATTTTAGTGGTTTTTGAAATGCTAACATTTTGAAGCCTTGGTTTAGCTCAAAATTCTGCTAATAGACAAAGTATTCTAGGCATACAGGAAACATATTTGATTCTGGTCTATAAAAATGTAGTTTACAAACCTCTTGATATAAAACAACATTGACAGAAACCCTTTGAAAAACACTTCTAGTTTTAAATCCAGAGTAGCTTGGCTAGTTATGAAGCGCTAGCCACTGGGAACTACCGCCTGCCGTTCTTTGCCCTGCCTTGACCTCCGTTCGCTCCTTGAAAGATTGAAGTATTATTTTCATGTGGTTCATGGCAGAATATGAAGATAGTGAATCATCTCATTACTGGGTGCCTTTCCAGATGCTGCTGGAAGCCAAAACGTTTCCTTTTTATAAATAAAACCAGTTTAAATTATCTTTGTTCCTTTTCCACTTGTTAGCTAAAGGTTTGACCTGGAAGTGCAAACAGAACACAAAACCACATTTGGATGAATTAGTGAAGAAAAACAAAAGCACACTAACAAAAAATCCCCCTGACTTCTCCAGCTCTTCAAAAATTTCCTGCATCTTAAATCGTTCCATTTCTCGTGAGACGTTCACTGCTTCTTTTTTTTTTTTTCCTTGTCTTTCGGTAAAGATCGGTGCCACCATTAATCCTGGCATCATTGAGATGCAAATTCAGAATGTGACAGCTCCCCAGGCTCAGCGGGGGTCAAGTGGCTCACTTCATTATACTGTTGTCATGCTGCCCATTATTAGTTTGAGAGGAGGGCTCGCTGCAAGGCTGCTGTGTTGCTATGTATAATTCATGCTGGAATTCCAGCGTGTCAGACCACAAGAGGAGCGAGACGGAGAGAGGGAGACAGTCAGGGGCGGACTCTGTCGGGTCAGCCAGCACACTGTGTGAATATCTGCACAAACAAAAAATATGTGGACTGTCACAGAAACAAATTAGTTAGAATTAGAGTCATTACCACAAAGAGATCTGAGCTGCAAATTCTTGGTCGGGGTAAGGTGTACAAAAAACTTTTATGTGGAAATTATGAGTCGTTAGCAAATTTGTATAATATGATTTTTCTGAACGTGATTTTCTTTGTATAGAATCACATTTCTCCAACAGTGTGATTGTTTTTGATGGAATCACCGTCGCCTATCTCTAATGTTGCAAGGGGTAACATTATGTAGCGTGACGTAATGTCAGAGGTGTCCCGCCAAGTTCAGTTGTCGGACAGGTCATCTTTACAGTTTTTGTTATTGATTGGTTAGATGTCTGGACAAATGTGTGCAGGTGGCACATATTTCAGCCACATTTCATCTTTGAATCTCTTATCGACTGCTGGATTCACACTATAGAGGCTTTATATGTAGATCTGGTACTGCAGTGATGAAATAAGCAAAAAAAGGAAGAAAAAAAAAGGTTTCAATGCAGCAAATGTGAGTTTTTTTAAAGGAAGTAAAATGATGAACAAAGTAGGAAACAAAACACTTAGTAAAAACTGGAAATGCTGACAAAACTGGGTTTTAGTCTATATTTAAAAGCAGAGAGTAAATAGCTTTTGAAGATCCAGGCAATTAGTTGGGGAACTAAAGCAGAACCCTGAGGGACACCAACATGTGCGATATGTTCCGCCTGTCTACTTTTTAATTCGTCTTCCAAGAATGATGTAGACCAGCTTTATGAATTTATGTAACAAAAATTCACATCAAATTTAGATTTCAAGGCACGTTAGAAGAAAAACAAGCATTTTTCATTTCTTATTATACAAAAAGACACAATAAATCAAATTCATACCAATACAATCCAGTCAGATTGAAATCAGCAGTCCAATGTGGTCCTAAATGAGTCAAATGTGTCATTTAGTCGCTGTCGCACAAACCCCCCCCCACAAGTTTCAAACTGCATCCAGAAGCCTTGAACTCATCGTGTAATATATTGTTTCTGATGGCCAAAATAGGATAAATATTTCAGTTCACAACTGTCTCAAACTCTGACTCAGCAAAACATTTCCTCAGCTGACGACCTCTGAGTGACCCCAAACAGCTCCTGTTGGCTTTCAAACTCAATTAAAGAAATTCTTCGCACGCTCATGGACAGGTTTGTTTTTCTCAGATGAAATTCACATGGAGAAGACCCTGTGACGTGTTGACATGTATAAACACCATAACTTAGTTAGAATAACCGTGTTAAACTCTGATCAGGAGGAAGTTCCTCTGAATGCAAAGTTCAAATTCATCCTGCTTTGTTTTTCACATTTCATCAAGCGTATATGTTCTGATAAAACGACAACAAAAAAGTGACACAATTCAAGGTGGAGATTTACTCTTTATTTGTTCTTTGATGATTTTTTTTGATACTTATAAGCCAAATATATTTATTTACGAATGTACACAACCTTAAAGGGCTAGTGCTATGTAAAATTGACTCTTTTCAGCTACACATCAAGTTATAATGTTATGTCCTTATTCAAAACATACCTGGACTGTTGCTTTGATACTTTTACGAGTGCTCGAGAAATCTTTTAATCTCCTATGACAATCATTCAGCTGCGCAAAATGGATGGGTGGCTGGGTGGACCTAGCTCCGCCTTCGAGGCATAGCTCCTCTTTGGAACTGCGGTTTCCAAGCTTCTGAGCTTTCAGCTCACAGAGCAGCCTGGACTCCACTCCTTCAAACTAGCCTGCAGCAATTAGCTAACACCTGGGTGGACCTAGCGTTGCCTTTGAGGCACAACACCGAGGAGGAGTGGTAATGTGACTTCCTGAGGGCGGAGCTTCAGGAAGAGCAGGAGTTTCTAAAAGAGATAGAGGCCCCAATTTCAAGACGTTAAATTTTGAAGTCAAATTTCATTTAAATCATATTTGATATATAGAACTTTTGGCAATGTAATATGGTTATTTAATTATGTACTTCTCCTTTAAAAATTCAATTTGAAACATGTTTAGACTGGAGAAAATCTAAGTTTCTCAAAGGTCACTGAAATGAGTTTGAGAAGATGTTTTACCGTGCTCCCAGCAGTACAATGTGTCCTATTTTGTCTCCGTTCAGAGAACGAGGTGATCGAGGAGACCAAACACAGCCACCACAAGGACTTCTCTCACATCTCCCCCACTCACAAGAAACCACACTTACACACAAGACAAAGGAGAAGCACCGGTGAGCCCCGCTGAGTTGCAAAAGGATTCTGTTTCAAATCAATTTTTAGTTGTTTCTACAGTAAATGTAGCAAGATTATGCACTGTAGCCCTTCAACAGCAGGTTGCTGAAAGCGTTTGAGGCCTTTTTCTCCCTTCCCCCCCTGCAGTGGTGGAGGAAGCCGTGCCGGCCGTGTGCAAAGTGCGCACAACAATTTATGAAATCCCGAGGAGTCAGGTGGATCCCACTTCGGCCAACTTCATCATCTGGCCTCCCTGCGTGGAAGTGAAGCGCTGCACCGGCTGCTGCAACACGAATAACATGAGGTGCCAGGCGGAGCGTAAACAGCTCCGCACTGTCAAGGTAAAATGGAAAATCCCACTTCACTGTTTCTGTTACTCTGTCAGTTCTGCTCTGATTCAGCTCTTTATGAACGTTCAGTTCAGTACCAGATAATAGCAACAACAAAAAAAAACAGACATACCACTTATAAAATCAATCTTGTAAGGTTGGAATTGACTTTAATTTACTTTTCTAAGAAAATTCCCACGCTTCATGAAACCAGTTCCAAATCAAATCAATTCAAATTGTGAATGAAACTGGTTTAAATTATATTGAATGCTTCTAAAAATAAAACAAAATAGTGTGAGATTGTGATTCTAATTGATTTTTCCAAGGTTTAATCTTTGTGTTTAAACCTTGAATCACTATTATTCCTCCCTTTTTTTTGTTAAGATTAAAGATGGCTACACTTAATCAGCAGAGTATATAATTCAAAGTATTTGAAGTCTGTGTCGTCTTTGCATTCAAACACCATCTTCCACTAACACAACATGGCTTTCCCATGTCGTTGAATAAGCTTTCATGTTCTTTGTAAACTGATCACTTCTTGACTGGCATGTATAAAAGGCTTCTGTTATTTCTCCATGAGTGGCACACACTCAAGCCTTACACACACACACACACACACTCGTTCATTACTTATATGCACACACACATAACAAACACACGGCAGGTCTTTATACTTTATATAAACACAGAATCTGCCAAAAGTAACTCCTTCCAACCAGTGTGTGTATGCGCGCTGTGTGTGTGTGTGTGTGTGTGTGACTCTCAAACTTGTAACAAAGTGTCTGTGTTTGTTTGTAATACCTTGTGGGGACCATTTTCTTGACACTACGTTGTGGGGACCCGCTGCTCCTTGTGGGACCGAAGCCTGGTCCCCACAAGGGGAAACGCTGTTTTGGGTCAGGGGTCAGATTTATTACTAAGGTGTGAATTGAGTTTTGATTAGGGTTAAGTATGTTAGGGTTAGGGTATGTTTAAGGTTTAGCCTGTAGAAATGAATGGAAGTCAATGAAGAATGTGTGCGTGTGTGTGTGTGTGTGTGTGTGTGTGTGTGTGTGTGTGTGTGTGTGTGTGTGTGTGTGTGTGTGTGTGTGTGTGTGTGTGTGTGATTATGAGTGTCCCTACTGATGCTTGAGATTCAACCAGTACGTTTGTTTATTAAAATGTTAGCTTTCAGAGCAGAGGCGTCATACATGTGCTACACAAATAAACTTGACTGATTGACTGATTGGTTGAACATTAATGGGAATTAAATCCATGTTTCTGATCTTTACAAACTGATTGAAGTTGATGTAAGGATATGTTTTTGAAATATTTGATAGGGACAAAAAGAAAGCTGGAAGGGGCTTTTGAGTGCTTGAGAGTTGCCAGAGACAAAGAAGAGAAGGAGAATTTTATTTTCGAAGCTCTGGAAACCCAATCTCAGATGAAAGGAGTCGTTCTTTGACCGCTCACAGAGGAAATCAAAAATAAAGTCGCTTGCCTGTGCCGAGGTTCAGCATTCAGAGGGTAAACGGTCACAACTGCATCCCTGCTCCATATGGCAGGACTCAGAAGAAAAACAGCATTGGTGTTGCTTTATATATTTATTTCAAGCCTGATGAGAGTCACCAAGTCTGTCCTGATTAACCGTTTTGATTTGAGCGGTGGTCTATGGTCAGATACTTTTTCAAATTTAATCTCCATTAGATATTTAATCGAATCCATTTATTTTATTTAATGTGTGAATAAAAAATGTAATAAACAGATAAAAACACAAAACAGAATTTTAGGAACAAAAAACTTGAGATTAGTGCAATCATGTAAAATGCACCATGTTTAAGAGCCTGCCAGCATTTTTTCAGCCTGAGGCAGAAAGCTGTGCAGCCTTTGAAGCTGCCGCACCGTTGGCCTGATGGCATCTTTCTATAAAGTTCACAGTGATTATGTGAAGAGTTTCTGACAATGTTCAGACAATTCTGATAATATGTAATGTTTCTAGTTACATTCCACTCTAACGTGTAAAAGAGCAGCTACTCACACAAAGTTGGCATCCAGCTAAATGAAAAATATTAAAAAAAACTGAGCCCAATTTCAAACTTTTATCTCTACTTACAGCAGAGACTCTCAAACTTGTAACAAAGGATAATTTTACTACAAAAAAAGCTGTATTGTTATTTTCCTTACTGGGTTCACTTCGTCAATCTGCATAACATTGCAGATTGACGATCTGGCTTTCAGCCACGATGTGGCTGAAAGCCAGATCGTCAATTCCATTCCAACTCCAGACATAAACTGTGCTACTGAAGATAAACTACATAAATACTAAACAAGCACCAGCCTGTCACTGTAAACTTTCAACTGCAATTATTTTTTTTTTCTCTGTTCCTAACAAAGATTTTCTTTTTAACATCTAAACCTTGAGGGCGTAGATGTTTGGGGTTATAATTCCTGTCCTTGATTTCATTTTTGTTACCGTACATGCATAAAAAAATAAAAATAAATGAAGTATAAAAAAATTAACTGCAAAAGAGCAAGGAAACCACATTATTTACCTCTAATCTGCTGTTTAGATGTGAAATTAGTCAACGTTGTCGGTGTGATAATGTTCTGTTTTTGTTGATGCTGAAGACTTTTTTCCATAAAAATAAGCAAAATAAAAAGAAGGAAAGAAAATGTTATATTTCCAGTTTATCTGTCTCATGCTAAATTGACACAAAATAGTGACAGTTTCGACAAATATGTAAAAAAACAAATAAATACATATATATTATAGAAGTTACATACTGCAGCTTTGAGTGAAGGGATCAGGGTAACTTTGCTCATTCTGTTTTTATGTGACCCCAAAAGTGTTAATTGCTATAAATCATCCAAAGCATCAACACAAACACACGCAGTGTAAAAATGGATCCATTGCCGGCCGCAGCTCAGACTCAACTAATGAAGCAACTTTGCGTTATACAGTCTTATGATGAACGAATGAAGCACACTTTAAATGTACAGATTGTCAACTTTGCCTCTGAATCCTAAATCTTCAAACCTTGTCTTATCCAGACTCAAGGTTAAAAAATAACACTTTTTTTTTAAGGCCAGGCTCTGCAGAACCGCAGGGCTCACCTTTCAGCGGTGTCTGACTCTTGTTTCTCACCTGGCCTAACCCCGCTCTGTCCTTGTTTATGAATTTGTTCAGACTTGAAGCGGAGACGCTGTTGCAATCAGACCTAAAGCTCCAACCAATTTGGGAATGTGAGCGCGAAGCACGCGGGCTTTATGTGACTGCTTTAGGACTAAATTACTGCGCACACACGAAGAGCAGCTCCTGCAGCACTGAATGTGTGTGTGTGTGTGTGTGTGTGTGTGTGTGTGTGTGTGTGTGTGTGTGTGTAGGTGTGTGTGTGTGTGTGTGTGTGTGTGTGAGTGTTGACACTGAAATCAAGCCTCTTGTCCCTATGAATGCAATTCATTCAACCAAACAAGAGCAGCCACACCCATCTGTTTACATAGGGCTGGAGGTGTTACATAAGATTAGGAAGTTAAGGAGGAGCCTCAAACTGATGTGTTTTTAGTTTAAGTTGAAGTAATGATATTTTGATACAGAAAAAAGTATTCACATACAAATGAATCAACTTTAAATGATGCTGTCTAGATATTCTGTGCTGCACCTGTTACGTTTTCCTTTTGTTGGTGTAAAACTATCTGTTCATAATGCCGATGGACACGGGTATCACATTCTGACAAGCACGTTTCCTCAAACTTGCTGAATTTCTCCATGAAATTTGGAAGTTTATGCAAGTTTATGTTATATTGAATATTGAGCGCAGGTCGTTTCCTGGTCATTTAAATACTCTATATTTAAAGGGGCAGTATCATGTGTTTTCCAGGCATAGATTACTTCAAATAAATGTTACTTCCTGATTTAACGCCTTGAAGTTGGGCTTCTGTCTCTTTAAGAAACTCCTGCTCTTTCTGAAACTCCGTCTTCAGGAAGTCATCTCAGCATGGCTCCTCTATTAAATTAACCCTTTAACAACATTTTTACCTATGTTTCCCTGAGAAGTAGCTTTTATAATGAGCTCAGCAGATATGCTGTTCCACCAATTGGTTGCTAATTGCTTCTAGCTAATCTGAAGGAGCCGAGTGAAAGGATGTTGTTTTTATTGGCTGAAAAAAGTTTTCTTCACCTGCTTCTTTGTCATCTACATTTTAATCAATCAATCAAGTTTTTTGTATAGCACATTTCAAAAACAAAGCAGTTCAAAGTGTTTTACATCATAAAATCATAAACATATTATACTATCAACAATTTTTTAAGCCAGTAACAGAGGTGGCATTTTGTTAAGTGCTCCCTTTACAGTCATCAATGTTGGGTTTTTAGTCTTGACTTAGAGGAACTCAGTGTTTTGGCTGTTTTGCAGTTGTCTGGAAGTTTGTTCCAGATCTGAGCAGCATAGAAACTGAATGCTGCTTCTCTGTGTTTGGTTTCAGGTGGCGAAGGTGGAGTACGTGAGACGGCGGCCCAAACTGAGGGAGGTGGAGGTGACACTGGAGGACCACTTAGAGTGCACATGCAACAACAAGCGGCACATCAGCCAAAACCAGGACAGAGATAATGGTGAGCAAACCGCTGAATGCTACCTGTTGCTAATGGCTCAAACTGATTTATCAACATTTCTCCTGAAATGTACTGCTGGACTAAAACTGAATTTTGAATAACGTGATTATTATTATTATTATTATTATTATTATTATTATATTATTATTATTATTATTATTATTATAATAAACATTTTCTTTGAACCAAAATTTCAAACTCTGAAGGCGCTTTCACACTGCAGGAACGGAACGGGACGGAATGAGTGTGTTCACATTACAACTTGCGTTCCACCCGACCCCAAGCGTTCCAGCAGCTGATTGGCTGATATTGAGACGAAAATCAGCGTCTGACGCCATAACAACCAGCGGCCAATCAGCTGCTGGTTCTAAGCAGAAACGCTTGGGGCCGGGTTAACGGTTACTACGACAACAACAATGGACGACATGGATTTAATTTTGCTGCTCATCAACCTCATACAATTAATTAAATTCCGCCAACAAGCTGCCCTCAGAAGACAAAATGCTAAACGACTTCTACATAGTGCAAGGAGAAATATGGAAGAAAAATACCACTCGTTACAAAATACAGTGAGAGCCAGCTGTCAACGGGAAATCAACGTCAGACTCCATAACAACCAGCGGCCAATCAGCTGCTGGAATGCTTGGGGTTGGGTGGAACGCAAGTTGTAATGTGAACACACCCATTCCGTCCCGTTCCGTTCAGTCCCGTTCCATTCTGTTCCGTTCCGTTCCTGCAGTGTGTAAGCACCTTAATTTGTTATAGTTAACTTCATCAGTTTTGTTCAAGCTATAATTCTGATATGGCATCTTATTCGGGCATTGAAGCGACAAACTCTTTATACTTGAGACATATGCAGCATTTTGGGAAAATTGTAGTCTGTGATTTTACAGGAAAGCTATGGATGCAACATTTTGCAATGACACGACTTTTTAGGAACTGTGAGATGCGGTGAGAGCTCTGGAGGTGCCAGCTGGACAATGTCCAAAAGAAACGAAAACAAACCATCATCCTCCTACTACTTCCTGTTCTCGTCTTCTTTGTCGTTTCCACCAGCAGTAATATCCAGATGTTGATCTTGTGACTTGCGTGATGTGATAAAAGCTTTTCCGTTGCAGTTTTAAGAAATTCTACTATTTCAAGTTTGGTGGAAAAGGCACCTCATCTTACTGCTATAACCTTAATTCAAAAAACATTATTATTTTAAAAATTATCTCGCTTGCTTTAAGCACATTTATTTTCATACTTTTAGTTTGAAAATAAATTTTATGGTTAATGGAAACATAATTCTTTTACTTCTTCATGAGTTTATCCATCCTCACATTCATAAAGTCTCTTCTTTAACCAGGTATCAGGTGAGCAGACAGGCAGATGCTGCGGTGGATGAGACAGAAAATCCACCTCTGACTTCGTCGCCGCCCGCTGTGGAAGAGACGGATTTTTCTCGAACCTGTGTGGGATTTGTGCGACTCATTTGGACCTGAAGTGTACACTTAAGAGTTTGTTGCAAAATAGCAAAGTTTGAAAATCTCCCAAGCCCAGAGACGTACTTCAGACAGACAGAACATTTCTCAACTCAGAGGACGAACGTTTGGATATGTGATATGTTTCATTGTTCATCAAAGAACCAGCGGCTCTGCTTCTTCACCTGAACAGTAACAGCTCAGCACTACAGATCACCATCTGGTTGAAATCTTTTCTTTTTTTTTTTCCAAACAGTGACTGGCTTGAGGTTTTCTACTCCGTTTGTTCTTCCTCTTGTAAAACATTCATGTATATCCCCTGATTTTTATAATCTGTTTTTTAAATGCGGTGTTTTTTTCTACTTCTGGTACTTTTTATTCATCAAAAATGGAAGCAGGATTTTACTGAATCAAATAAAAATATTTATATAAAACACAAGTTGGTGTTGTTATATAAAATCAGAT
The DNA here is from genome assembly GCA_033032245.1 of Poecilia picta. Lineage (NCBI taxonomy): Eukaryota > Metazoa > Chordata > Actinopteri > Cyprinodontiformes > Poeciliidae > Poecilia > Poecilia picta. Next base: position 27,906,120 of record CM065353.1, on the reverse strand, counting down.
TAATAGGGCTTGTTTTTAAAGTACATGCAAAGCAACTGGGAGATGAGTACATGATTTAGGATGTGTCTCATTTAAGGTTGTGACTGTTACGTAATTTATTTAATTAGCACATTGTATCAAATCACAATCTTCAATGTTTGTAAAATCACACTGTACTGTTTTGATGCAATATTTGGTTAGATATATTATTTTAAGTGTCATGCAGTAAAATGGTGTTAAACCATTATCACAACTGGTAAATATGTAGTGGTTGAAATGCTAAAGTTTGCATAAAATATTGAGAAAATTCTCAATTCACTCTTCTCACTCTTTGACCAGCATATTCCCCTCCTCACCTGTGGTGGCGCTGCACCAAGAACCACTGAAGAAAACAATACAAAAAGACATTGAGCACAGATTCCTTCTTTGGAAACAAAAATGGGGTGGAGTAAGACTTTAGCGGTTGTAGGATTTCTCTTTTGTCTTTGGTAAAAGACCAAGAGCCATTTCTCTCACTAGTGCTAAACTTGTGGATTTGTTTTGGTCCTATTTACTCAGAATGCTTTTGAGCAATCTCCGGTCCACATTGCATTCGGACCGTTCCAGAGTTAATTTTAACCAAACAGACCTAGGTTTGTAGGCGGACCAGAGTTTGATTGGGCATTGACACCTCCACAAACGAAGTGGACTCTCCAGACAAACAAACTGGAGTTAGATTAAAGTGGATTAAACAGGGAAAATGTGAATACACCCTAAGAGAAAGATCTCTCTTAAGTACTGTAGCTTTCAAGTAGATGTCCTTGGACACCTAATGTTCATTATCTGGCTGAATCTAGCTTATTCACACAACACCTTTCTCTTTAGGTGCCTCTATAAATCCGGTGGATTTAGACGTTTCAGGTGGCTCACATGAATGATATTCACAGACACAAAAAGTCTGTAGAAAAGCGGTTCAACAGAGCAGAACATGCTCTTGGATGTTCTCCTGTTTGGAGCTGATTGCTCTTTACTTTAAAGCCGACTGAATTTAGACCATAAATCCAGCATTCCTCGGAGGCTGGGCCCATCTTGCCATTCTTTAGTATCTGTTGGTCTAGCTCCAGCCGGAGCCATAACAGCTTGGTGCTTGTCTGGAGCAAAGTAAGCATTGAAGTATTTTATATGAGTGTCCAAACCTCTGGTTCTCAGTTATGAAACGTTGCTGGGCAATAAAATAAGTCTCTGTTGTCTGGACTTGAATCTGTACTTTCATTATTTCCCATAGCGTGCGTCAGTGGGCGACTTACATTGACTTTTAAAAGAAGACATCTCGAATGCTTATTGGTAGACTGGTGAAAACTTACATAACTTTGCTGGCATATCGCTCTTGGTAGAGGTAAACCACGCGGAGACACTGGCCAGCAGTGCAACCAGACTGAATCGCTGGTGTAAAGACATAAATTTCATGATTCAGTGGTTGTGTGTGAGCTGAACAAAGAGGCTACTGTTGGAAAACACATTTTTAAAGGTTTCAATTTGCTGTCTTTTTCTGCTGTTTCCCACAATTTTGTTAAAGTAAACGCATAAACCAGACCGGTATCATGTGAACAAGGGAGCACCAAAACAATTATTTAATTTTTTTTTGAAGAGAGAGAGGGAACAGTGAGGGAGCGGCGACAGATGGGGGATAAGACTGTAACAGGGTTTGAAAGGTGAGAGGGAGGAAATGAAAACAGACAGGATGGACTACAGTGCAAATGTGTGTGTGTGACAGACTTTAAATCAGTGTTAGTGTGTCTTTGTGTGGGTGAAATGGGATAAAGTGCAGATTTGTATGTGTTTGTGTGAGAGAGTGTGTGTTACCCAGGGAGAAATATCTCTAAAGCTCCGCTAAGCAGATTAACAACAGGCTAGCTAAAATGCACCGAATGCTGCGCAGGTCAAACACAACCTGATATAGACTGAAAAACATCCAGCCCAAGCCTTTTTTTAGCAAATATTTCAGATCAGATTACACAACCCTCATACCTTCATAACCTTCACAGCCTTTAAGAAGCTGAGAGTAAATTCAGAGATCAAGATGTGTTTTTTTTTCTGGTGGTGTTGCTGCTGTCGCCTGGTCACAGCAGATAGAGTTACTGGAACCGGTTTAAAGGAAAATCCACAAGAACGTTTATGCAAGCAGTTATTTTACAAGCTTAATGTGAAGATGATGTGAAAAGCTTCTTTTCACTAGAAAATTATGTATTTATTTTTAGGTGTTTTGTTGTTTATTTGAACCTTTTTTTCAAGAAATGTAGATCACACCATCTGTCTGTCCATCTGTCTTATAGCTAGCTAGCTTTCAGCTATCAGGTAGTTATCTATTTAATGAGGTAAATACCATAAAAGCTAGCTAGCTAGCATTAACTGCTAGCTAGCTAGCAATAAATGGTTTCTTCAAACAATGGCTTTCAGCTAGCTAGTTAGCTTTTTTTAAGCGATGTGTAGCTAGCGAGCTATGAATTGTATTTACCTCCTAATATTTTACCCCCGTATTAAATTCTGAATAAATGCTAAGTCTATTAACTTTTGGGAAAGCTGAACTCTCTGACTCTCAAATGAACTTAGTTAAACAGAAATGACATGAGGTAGCTTAAAGAGCAATCCTGTTTAAATCCCAAGAGGTAAATAAAATAAGAAGCAAAGACATCGACATATTCTGAGGGGTTGATATGTGTCATGGAAAAAAACCATTTATGGAGCTTATGGATTCCAGTGAGTTACAGTGAAAGACCTTGTCCATAAATTGAAAAAAAAAAACACTGAAGAGTGATGAATGAAAGAGACCTCACTTGCCTCAATTAAGCTAAAAAAGTTGATACATGTTTCCAAATTTTGTGTCGTCAGAGCGTCAGACATTTCAACAACACATTTTTCTTGTCTATGTGGGTAGATGCTTGATTTTGGAGGAGGAGCTTCTCTTTGTTATCTCTCTAAAAGTCCATGACAATGTTCAACTCCATTTTGTGTGAGCTAAACATTACCAACTTCATTCTTTGCAAAGTGTAAACAAAAATGGACTGGTGTCTCTTTTGTCTTTGGTAAAAGACCACAAGCCATTTCACTCACTAGCGATAGACTGGCTTTGATTTGGTTGCATCTACATACAGTGAGTAGAGTAGAGTTGAATCAAAGCGGACTAACCAGGAACGGTGTGAATGCAGCCTTTCTGTTGACAGGGACGCTCATGAACTCCCAGTTCTTGGTTGATGTTAGTTTTGATTGTTCCTGGTTTACACCCTGGCTTTTGTTTTGGGTAACAATTTAAGTCAGATTGTTGAAGCTTCGGCACAACTGGGATTTTACCGCAGGGCAATGATCCCACACATTAAAACCGATTTTTATTGAATAAAGAAGACTGATATAAAACCTCTAAAAGGGTTTCCTGAAAACATGACCCTGTAGCTGGGTTTGAGACACAACCAGAATCTACCATTCATGTAAAGTAGTGAATGTAGTAAAACTGATTTGTTAAAAATGTTTCGAGGGTGATGAGTAACTTACTAAAATATATTGATTTTATACCAGGTCTCTTTAAATCTACACCTCCAAGTATATTTTCGGTTAAGGTTGTTCGTTCTGTGCTCATTTGACCACAGCATGAAATAGTTCACTCGTGTCATTAAAAGCCCCAAAACGAGAAGCACGCCTGTGACCTAACTCATCTATCACCTGCCTTCTGCCTTGTAAAAAATCAAACTCTTTATCCCAGCCTGGTTTCATCTCTGAGTGTCTGCTTGTTGCAATTTCCATGAGTCAGAGCTTTTGTGTTTTTTTCTTCTTACCAGACAAATATGTCCGCCTCATTCCCACCACTGGATACAGCAGGAACAGAGAACTGGACAACGCGGGCTGAGGTTTGGCATTCTGCAGCAGGGATTATGTTTTACTGCTGGCTGATGTTGTAGTGCTGGATCCCGTCTACGTAGATCTGGTTTCCAGAGAACAGTGATGTGAACAGAAAGGGGGGGGATCATTCTAAAGTTACCAGATTGACTGGTGACATTTTGGAGTATCAACCTGTGTCCCACATATTTATAATGAGAACAGCTGGAGCCGCCTCAGCCACCCACCAATCAGCTTTGAGCTCTGGAGCCCCTGATGTAAGGGACGCAGGTGGGCGGTTTGCTTGCCTTCTCGTGTTTTAATAGAGCATTGCGAATCCATTTACACACGTTGGTCAGAATCATTTCAAATCCCTGCTTAAAGCTGCAGTATATAACTTTTTTTAAGTATATTTTTACACATTTGTTAAAACTGTCACTATGTCTTGACAGGATAGTATGAGACAGATAGTCTGTGAAATAAAATCAAGCTGCTCTGACCCGCCTCCTGACTGATTGGTTGTTTCTGACCAGGAGCGGTGCATTTTATTCAGATGACCATAGTAGCTCTAGGAGAGATTATGTCAGTATCATGACAAACTTTCACAACATCGGGACAGTTTTAACAAATATGTAAAAAAAAATATATACACATTCTTTACAAAAAGTTAGATACTGCAGCCTTAAAGGCCATCAGATCGAAATATAAATGCTTTTAGAGACATGCAAACAGCCATACAGCAGATATTCATAAATATCCACTTATTGGGTCTGTGACAAAGCACTAAGGCATGAAATGTTTGATGCCAAATGTTTAACACTGTGTGATAAAATTCTGTTCTATGCTTACAAAGACATGGAATAAGTTAACGCAGCATACAGAAGTGTCCACAAACACCAGCAGTGAAGGTTTGAATGTTACTACAAAAAACTTCACTCCAAGGTTTCACTGCCTGTTGGCAGATAAGTGGACAATTTCTAATGGTGTCACTATGATTACTGCAGTTCACCCACAACTCTTCTTCTGTGGTTTGTGTGCTTTGTTATCGTGTTCTAACTTGGTAGTTCTGCTCAATTATGGAAAAAATCTTGATTATTTTGGTCAGTTGGAAAGGAGAAGAAACATTTTAATTAAAGCCATGATTATCTTGTGGTTTTGGGTACTGCGTCAGATATTCTCATGTAGATCGTATCTTTAATGTTCTCGGATTCGGTGAAGTTTGAAATACACAAAAAGCTAAAAAGAAAAAAAGAAAGAAAAGGAAAACACAGAACCTGGACATTTGAACTATGCCAAATCTATTAAACAGATTTTTTTCTTTCCTTAGTAACAACATCTTCGCTCACGTCAAACGTCCTGGATCTTCTTCATCTTTATAAATGAGCCCGTCTCGTTCCCGGTTCTGTTCCCACACGGCTGATTGAAGCAGGCGAGGCTGCAGGTCTTCATTATTATGAATCCTCGGGGGAAACAGCTGCCTGATCATTATCAGATACTCAAACACCCACTTCACCTTGTAACCACTTGCCTCCTTTTTCTGCTCTTCACCGCTCGACTCCAACTCAACTTTTTTTTTTTTTTTTTTAATGGCGTAATACTCAAATGCCGACAATGTGGAAAAAAACTGTCCTGCTGTCAACAGCTCCAAATTACTCAGCTAAACAAACCCCCTTCTCGTCTCCCTCCTCTTCGTCTCCGTCTCCTGCGGCTCATCAATTGTCTTTCTTTTTTTTTGGGAGGGGGCAGAGAGACAGGCCTGCTGCTACCGACACAAAGAGCAGGGAAACAGTGGGACTAAAAAATAAAAACAGAGCATCAGAATGAGTTTTGGAGGCTTAATTCTAAAGAATTTTTTTTTTGTTTTTTTAGCTTGTTGCAAAAATCAGTTAAAGCTAAGGTATATGTTTAGAAAAATGCTATTGATGTTTTTATTAACTCTATGTCAAACGGAGTCACCCAATACCTTCACACAGCAATGAGGCTTGGAGCATTAAATGTGTTCACATCCACAATCTGAACCTTTAATAAACTGCATGAAATCCCCTTTCAATCACTTTGATGGAATAAACAAAGTCAGATCTCATAATTGTGACTTAATTACCTCACAATATCGAGATGTCATCTCATAATTATGCCTAAATCACAAAATTGAGATGGTATCTGGTTGTGATTTAGCAAACTCATGGTGAGACAAGATCAGACATTCTTTTTCCATCAGAGTGGCAGAAACAGGCTTCTGTACGTAATATCACATATACGGCCTATTTTCCAGGAATGCATTGGTGAAGATTAAATCTAAAAGCAGTGAACTGTAGTTATTTTTCTGCCTGGCATGTTTGCCTTCTGTAATCCTCCTGTGAATGCATCCTCATTTACGACAAAGCCATCGTGAGCCACTTGGAAACCAGAGGATCACCAGAGCATCAGAAGGGAACTAGAAATTGATGCTTTCGTCTACTTTTAACTTGATTCAGGAAATGTATTCCCTTCGAACTTTATTACATTTCTTCGATTTATAACCACAAAGGAAATTCGATTGGATTGGATTATTATATATATATATATATATATATATATATATAGTTATATCTGTATATATATATATATTATCTATATATATATATATATATATAATATATATATATATATATATTTATAGTATATATTATTATATATATATATATATATTATTATTCCAACAGATCCATGTTTTCACCTCTCGCCCATTATATATATATATATTATATATATATTATATATATATATATATATATATATATATATATAATATATATATATATGATAAAAAATAAAAGTGATGCGACCTCTTCTTTAAAGCCAAAAGCATTGGACCAGTTCAACACTATATCGGTTTGCTGTTCCCGGGAGACGTGACGCCGTTATAAAGTAAATGAATGACCCTCATGTGACCACAGGCAGTAAATGTGCTTCATTCAAGACTTCATGAAGGGGGTCTGACTTCAGAGGGACCACCACACAGCGACCCATCAGACCTAACAATGACTCGCCTCTTTATAACCCACAAACCTTGTTGTTCACCCCTCTGAAAGTGGAGCACTGCTCTGTTTGTGCTGTTTCTAGCAGAGTCACACTTGGCCTTCAGGGTTTTTAGTAAGTTGTTTTCTGGGTGAGGTTCAACAGTATAAAGTGGTACGTTTAGGAACTTTGTGAAGGATTTGATTTTTGGAGTGACTCGTCAACGTTCAGGTTTTAATTTTGTTCCACATGATCATTTTTCACCTCAAAAATCTTCACATTGTTGATTTGTAGAAATCAACAATGTGAAGTGTCCAGTATTTCAGTATAATCACAGGCCTTCATGTATACTGCAAGGATTTTATGACATGGCAGAACAACATGTTGCTGCCACCACCACATTCTGCCAAAAGGATAATGTTGCAGATGAGACCATAAATAAAAATTTTTTAAAAGTTAAGCAAAGATACAAGCAACAATAAAAAAAAATCAGTACAAATAGGCAATACTTATTTATCTGCCAGATCTGGACACATGAATTTTTTTTGTGAGAACTTTGTGAAATAATTGCACAACATGTTTGGTTCCTCTTGGAAACTGCTCCTACATTTCATCTGTCATCTACCTTTGGAAAACCATCAACATGTGCAATTTTCTCTTCTCACGAGGGCTTAGATTCAAAACTGAAAAATAAAAACAATGAATTCACAAAATGTTTTATTTACTGTGGTTATAAATAATGTACTAATCTCTCATAGTTTGGATTCTGTGGTGAAGGTCAGTGGTGTTAACCATTTTTGTAAATAAATCTCAAAAAGAGCTTTTCAACTTCCTGATGGTTAATAAGAAAAAAAACAAAACGGTCTGAGGCGTCTCACTGCTTCTTTTTCACTTCAGTATCGGGCTTCTGCTGACCCTTGACACTCAACCTCTTGACCTCTGCATTGTCAGGCCTTCAGGTGCCAGCTTGCTGTCCACAAAAATCAGGATTACTTCAAGACGTTCTCGTTTGACGCTTAGAGCATTGTCTGTCTAGACAAGAAGAAGAATCACCAGTTAAACACTCAGATAGTTGTTTTTTTTTAGCAAACTTTGTTTTTGTGTCACCACTTGTTTTCGTTAAGGGGACAATTATATGTATTTTCCAGCCATTTTATAGCACAACCAAGTAACTATGTTACCTTCAGTTGTTATAAAAATGCCATAATTGTTGTGTTGTTTGGTTTGTAGGCTTGTTATGAATCCTGTGTGAACAGTATTTTTGTAGGTTATAAGCATGTCTGACCTTATCCATGGTATAACAATGCACTTCCAACAAATGGTAGTTTTCATAGCAATAAAAGTCCTACCCGAAACATTGCCTATTCCTTGTTGTGCTCCAAACAACCCCTCTGTGCTATAATTTATGGTAATGCATACGTACATTAATCTGCTTGTTGTTAAATTGCTTTAAACTGTTATATAAAATAGACAGAATCGTTGCTCCGAGCCGTACGTTACATAAGGTTGGTATTTTAGGAGGAGTGAGAAAACATTTGAAAATTCATTTGTCAAATACCAGATAAGTTGAGAAGGCAGACAGTGTGACGCAAGTCTTGTGCCAGAGGGGCTTCACAGATAGCAAGCAGCACTCTGGATCTTCTGTGAAGATGACAGGTAATTTCATGGAGGGCTTTTCAAGGATTTCTGGCAAACTCTGCAAAAGAAGTTTTGATGATATGGGGTTGTCACTTGCCGTGCCATACCAGGCAGAGTAAGACCTCAGGATCAGATGCGTATGAAAAGTTAGCCTCTGTGATCTTTTCTTTATTCTTTTGCTTCTTCACATAAAAGTTGCAGACCGCTGTGCAGCAGGTGTGAGGTTACAGGCAGTTGTTCCAGCCAATCACTGTGAAGCTTTAAAACAGCCTAACAGCAGTCATTCCAGTATAAATAAACCAAGAACGAAGAGCAAACCGGGTAACGCTCAGATATCAAAAATTCAGATGCAGAAACAAACCTAAAAATCCAAACAACCCAATTTCATCATCATAATCAAGGCAGATGGTAGACAGAAGTTGAAAAAACCCAAGAAACAAAACAACATAAACTAGTTCAAGTTGGCAACATGTAGGTTGTCCTAGGTAGAGGAGGCCTGGAAGGTGACTTTCGCAGTGCAGAAGGTCTTGGAGGCTTGTGGTGTAGGAGGTAGGGTACCAGCAGTAGATGGACTTTGGAGGCTGATGAACACTGGTGGCCTGATGTGGAGGAATCCTGGAGGGCGTTTTGATAGTATGGAGGCCAGCTGCAGTGGAGCCAAGCAACACAGGAGCTTGGAGACTGAAGGCCAGGGAAACCAAGAGCTGAAAGGTGGAGGTCTGTTATGCAGAAGGTTAGAATGGCTCAGTGGCTGAGAAACCATGGAGATTGACAACAGAAGGAGAATCGATGTTGGTGGCAAGGGATGCTCTGAGAGGCCGCCATTGACTTCTGAGGAACCTTGATGATGGCTGACAATGGAGGAACCCTTGAGGTCATCATTGAGTGCTGATGAACCATTGGAGAGCAGTGATGGTGGAACCTTGGTGGCCAGCCAGGAGACTTGGTGGACCAATCAGAGGCCTCAAGTACATCAGCACAAGGAGTCATTAGAGAGATTGGTAACATGAGTATGAGGCGAGTCCAGCTGGAATACCTTGTCAGAGAACTCAGGAATATGAGTACAAGGCAGGTCCAACTACACCTGGCTTACTCCAGAACATCACAGAGGTCTGTGATGTGTCTGGTTTGTGAATCAGAATCATGAGATAGAGGTAATTGAGGTAGATGTGGAGCTGGAGAAGAAGGAATGGTTTTAGGAAGAGGCATTGTCTGCAACGCGAAGAGGAAACAGGAGGTCTAGAAATGGGTGGTGGAGAGTCACAGTGAAAGTCACAGTTTGTGGCTAGAAAGTGTGGTTATGATTTTGTCATCCTTGATGGTGACTGGCACAGGGAGAGGCCATATTGAGAAGATGCACAGGCTGTGGATGTTTGAGTTTGAATGTCCCCCGAAACCTCTTGAGACCACTTTCAGTTGGAGCCAAAACCATTTTATGCCCCAGGAAAGCCGACTCAGGTTGTTGTACCTGATCCTGCCTTTGTCACATGAGTATGTATTTCTGTGCAACAGTCTGAGATATTTAGTAATTTAGTGCACATGAACCCAAATTATTCCAGATGTCTTAATTATCTCACAACTTTCACACAGAACAATGACTTTTAACACCATGGAAACAAATTATTCTTAGGATAAGATAAGTTAGGATTGTTAGGATTGAATTTTAACAGTTGTGACCGATTATGACAGCTCTTCTCACTTCTCTTTTTTTGTCACAAACAATCACATTATAGGAATTGCAAGTTTTATTGGATTTAAGAATAGCAGAGAAAAACAGTCAGCTCATCTCTTAGTTCTCTGACTTGACATCTCATTTTCTTCGGGAGTTTTTTTCTTTACTTGCCACTCTTCACGGTTGCTGAGGAATGGTGAGAAGCCTTTGACAGAAGCAAAGGGTGCAATTACATCTTCTGGTGTTGACAAAACAGCACAGAGAAAGTAACATCCTGCCAGCTCGAGTGTTTCCAACCGTGGCCGCTCCCTCAACCCCTCCATCTTCCTACCCACTACAAACATCTTTCAGCCCTCCCCTACAACCCTAATGGGAGCTTTGCTTGAGTCGGTGTGAGGCTTAAGTGAACTTGTCAATGTCTTGTCAAAGATGAAAGGAGCTTTCTTTGGTGGTCCCTGGTTGTGTCTGGAAATGAGAAGAGAAGAGTGAAGACAAGAAAAAGAAAGAGGACCAGGCAGGAAACGCTTAAATACCTCAACGATGCACTTCTGGTGTAATGTGCCGGTAGCTTTCTGGTATTGTTTGTCAAATTTGACAGGTGACTTGAGGAGATTTAATGCCTGGAATCATTCAGCGATTGCCTCATGAGAGGAAATGTTTAAATTTATGAGCTGGAGCAGGTTGTGAGGGCGAGACACCACACTACTTTTAGCTTCAGGCAAGACTTTAGTGTCAACAACAAGCGGACCTCTTTGTTTGAGGGCTCAAGGGGGTAGACGTGGACTTCCTGGGAAATAGACAGTTGGACGTACAAGGGAGACGTCCTTTTTGCAAATTAGGGACGCACGTACACGGTTTTATAAATTAGAGTGGGCCGGTTGACCCTGGCGTAACACCGACAGCCGGCAGATACTCAGAAGGAACTGGGTCAAGCCAACACTGGGGCTTTATGCAGAAAACCTTTAAACAACAGAAATGCTTCTGTGGCTGCACCACGTCCAATAATAATGGCATTGTACGAGCCACGTACCGCAAAGGTCAGAGAGTAAGAAACATTTATAGCCTCACGATCACACAACAAAGCCAAAGGAATCTATGAAAACGAGGACGGAGGGGTGTCCTCATAATACGAGACGAACACACAACTGATCAAATTTAGGAAATGAAAATAGATTGGTGACATGGTTCTAAAGATTGGCTTTAGGACAGAAAGCGATCATGTGCAAATAATGCATCCATCTATTTCCCTTACCAGTTTTGTCCTATTGTTAGCGGATTACAGCCTGTGGGACTATAGGCAGGTTGTAGCAGAAATTAAGTGGTGCATGTCAAATGATCTCAATAGAATATTTAACAACCCTCTGTGTAATTGCAAAACAAGTACATTGAACTTTGACCAATCACAGCTTTCCACTAGATTTTGTTTTAACCTTTTGAAAACATAAAGACATTTCATATGCATTAAACAAAACAATAAGTTTAATCTTTTTTTTTCTAGTTTTGAGAACATGCAATTCTGTGCAAATGTGTTTATTAAACATATTTTCTTAAGGTTTCATGTGAATGACAAACACCATATGGTGCATAATTGTGAAGGAGGAGATACATGATTTAAGGTTTTCAAATTGTTGGACAAATATAAAGTGCAGGATGTATTAATATTCAGCATTATTTAGTCTGAAAACCTCAAATTAAACCCAATATAAATAATTCTCTTCTAAAGTTACTTCATGGAAGGGCAGTGGACGAATTAATAACTTTTTTTGTTGTTCTTATCAATATGATAAATATTTAATCAATTGATCATGTCAAATTATAGATTCTCAGAGAAGAAATGCTGCAGCTCAATGAATGAAAACAAGATATAAGCAGAATGGAGATTTTAAAAAATCTATGAATTAAAAATATAGATTACTCAACAGAATCAATAACTAAATTTTTTTTAAGTTTCTATGAAAACAGCTAAAGAAAACTATTTTCGTCCCTTTTTTTTTTTTGCATACAGAGTCCAGATGGAAAGATCATAAGTGTCCTGGGTAGGCTTGGCCCGCTGTGTAGGAGGAAGCCTGGGAACAAACCAGCACACAGTGGATCTGAGTGGGTGGTCTCATTCATGGTTTTATAGTCTATACACATCTCTTCAACACATCAAGGTACACTGGCATGTATCACAAATATGGAAAATGTAAACAAAACACAATGTGCTCAGCTAATCACACACCCCTCCCTGTCAGCCAGAAATGCTTCCCTGCTGTGGAAACAGCGAAACGACTAACCGTGGAAAACCTGACATTAGACAAAAACAAAACTTGGAAATTCCTTAAGTGATCAACCACAAAATGTCTGTGGGCCATTTAGGGTTTCAGAGCTCAGATTTATGGTAGGACAAAGTCTGGCAAATGACAAACAAGGTGTGTGTTGGGATTTAATGTACAGCCGTCTCTCAGGTTAAGGGAAGTGGAAATATCCACAGGGACGACATAAAAAAATTCCCTGTTGATGTCAGAGAAGAAAGAGAAGATTGGTTTGAGATGAGAGAAAGGCGGCAGATTGTTGGACTAGGGTTGCAGCTAAAGGTTTCAGGACACCGACCCTCAAGGACTGGATTTGAGGACCAGCAGTTGTTGTATTACTACTTTATCTGACCAGTTAGTTAAGGTATTCTCTTGCGTGTTGGACATATTTCCTCAGGTTAGTGTTCTGTGTATCTTAGTATCAGCTTTTTTGGCCTGATTTCAACACCACCAAACATAACAAATACCAACTCTGGACACACAATAGTTAAAACCTTGAACCAGATGAGCTTCATTAGCAGAAAACCAAACCAGGAAACTGAGATTTCTTTGAACTTTCTTAGATTAGAATTGCTAAATGTAGCAGTAAGTCGCTACAAAAACAGAAGACAGCGACTAGATAACTTGTGCCTCACTGCACATGGGCTTCAAAGCCATGAATAGTCTTGCCTCCTGAAAACCAAAATGCAGAAAGCAATCAGAGATTGTGGATCAGGGAAAAAGAAAACATAAATGTATCTCTGCACAAAGAGCTTAGCATGGTGTCCTTAGAACTTGGGACATGGAAGGCAGCATCGCACAATCTCTGTTGATTTCGTATCGAACTTCAGTGATGAGGCGACAGTTGATCCCCTCCTCCTTGCAAGCAACAGACACAATTCGCGCAAGTGAAATTTTGAGCTTGTACACATAGACATGCAAACACACGTGGGCTAATGATGCAACACAAGAAAGTTGGAAGAAGTTTGTCTTTTGTTGCTGCCATCCGTCACTCCCTGTGCGTCTGAGCTGGAAGCGGTTGATGCAGGTAATCGATGAGTGACCATGGTTTAAAATAGAAAACAAACTAGTATATGGGTTGACATATACTAGTTTTGACAGATAAAGTTTTTGTTTGTGCCGTGTTCTTGCACCCCTCTCTGTTTGTAATGCTACCGTGGGTAAGTGCCTATATGTCCTATATTGAAAACAGCCAATTGGTTTAAACAGAGACACTTTTGGGGAAACTACATCTACACAGTTGTTTCTGCCGTTACAGCTTGAGTCGTTTAAACAGCACTTCGTTCTTACGGTTCTTCTAGAGTTTTCGTAGCACCTAAAACCTTCTCAGCTCTTACATGTGTTATCGTCCGTATGTCAGGATTCTGCTTCAACACATGACATCATCTGAGTTTGAATATCACCACATAGGCTTGTATAACCTAATGAATACGATCTGATTGGTCGTTGTGCATTCCCAGTATTCCCATAGTGAGGTGACTCATCATAGGAAATTCCTTATCTAATTAGAAAACGGACCACCTACATGCAGCTAGGAAGACAGTAATTCTGATGGGAAACAATGTCATTTCATACAGAGTGGACTGGGTTGAGATACAAAGAAAATCCACTGTTTCAATGAGGGAATGAGACGAACTATGAAACATAACTTTACGGGTTTGAAAAAGGAAACCATGTCAGTTTCGTAGAACTTCTTTTGTATCTGCTAAGGTTTATTTTATTTTACCACTTATCCTAAAATATACTTATATCAGTTTACTGTCACTTTTTAGCAGGAAATTTCACTGACCCAGCTAGAAGTATTTGTTGAGCTCAAAAAAATAGAATGGAAAACATTTTTTTTTTTTTTTTTACAAAAAATATTTTCTCAGGTCAAAGTTTATGCAAATCTAAGCTACATCTGCCTTGTTAGTATTGTTTTTTTTATGAAACACATTAAAAATTAATTTATATAAAATGTTTTCCCTGTTAATTTCCCAGCATTCCTCAAACCATACATCCCTTCACTGCAACAATACAAAATCTTAGAAAAAGTCTATTTTCTTGTGCAAATATCCAAGTACACTTCAAATAAGACAAAGTTAAAATAACTTTTCGGCTCAATATATGAGCTTGTATTGAGTCACTAATTCCTTAATATTGCTGATAAACTACTGCTTCCACTGACAGGTAAATTTACTTATTTTTCCATGTGATGAATGAAATGATCTGTCAGTGAAACTAGAACGTTTTCATCAGTATTAAAGAATTATTGACTTCAAACAAGCTCCTGTATCTTGCTGAAATGTCACTTGTATGTCGGTTTTGTCCTATTTCAAGTGTACTAAAACACTTTGCACTAAAAACCAGACCATAAAAAAAAAATAACTTGGTAATATTTTGTGTGAGACGTGCGGAGGCCCGCACGACACACTGATTGCCGTAATTCTGAGAGAGCGTTCAGTAACACAGTAGCTCAGCCTGTTACCATAACAGGCTGATCATCTCCACAACAGAGAGGAGTGCGGAGTGTCACGTTGGACATGGTTTGACATTTTGCTCCCTCTCACTGGTGATATATGTGCTTTGCCCCGGAGCTGCATCACCAGCTGTGTGCCTCTTCGCTTTCCACTGGTCTGTGAGACGACTCCGTTGTTGTCACATGGGCGTGTGGGCACAAAAAGCGGCTCAATGGGGATTAAAAGAAAGCATGTGTTCCCTTCTTCTTTTGAGTCTTATTTGTGACATATTTATGAATGTCACGGTGGCTGTGGGGCTAAGTGTGATCCACATCACTGGGAAAACTTGTGACTCTGTGACCAAGATTTAACTGCTGCACCCGCAGGCCCCTCCGACACTATTGGTTCCCCTGTGAAGAAATATGTTGAGATAAAAAGGTTTTACAAGATTGTAGCTGTCCTATTCGCAGTGGTATTCCTTTAAAATACCGATAAATAATTTGAGTAACTGAAGCACTTTACTTGAAATTGACCAGAATGTGGACATTTTGTTTCAGCTGACTTGTCACAGGTTTGATAACAGGATTTTATGGTGAAAGATCTGAAATGCTGTGGGTCCGCTGGCTATTTAAAAGCCGGAGGAGTCTCGTTGGAGTGGACAGCGTCATGAATCTGCTGACATAACACAGAATGTTGCATGTAAAAAATGCACTGGCTCAATTTTATGCTATACTTTTTATATGATTGATGTAAGAGCTGAAGTTACAGTTGTAAATATATTTTAGGTATTTCTGTACACAGTTTATGTTAATGTACCTATACACAAAAGAGAAGAAGAATTTTTTTTTTCATTTTAAATACCCAAATTTGCATGTGGCTGTATTTCTGCGATTAAAGATTAATTAATTTTTTAGCAATTTTTTTATTAACCTGTTATTTATCAATTTGCATTCCACTATTTCTTATAATTGTGAATTTGTTTTTTTTTATCTTGCTCCAAAATGTAGGAAACACTGGTTCATGATAAAAAAAACATGTTCTATTTTAGCCCATGATATAAAGGAGCTGTGTTGGTGTTTGACAGTGGTTATGGCATAATGAGCCACAACCCCAACACTTTAAAGGCAGCAGCCAGCGTGACCTAAGCTGCTTTAAAACAACACAATGTGTCTTTGAATGTTTAAATGTGTTAATCGTGTTAAGCTGGAGAAGTGAGAGTGTGACCTTGACTTGACCTCTTCATCAGCTCACTTAACCTCAGACCAAGTGAGGTCTGAAACCTACAGAGTTTCAGATTTTAAAAAGCTAGAAACTGAGAACTTGTTGCTGTCACTGATTATAGAAATGACCCCACTCAGATGAGCATTTCTTTGAATCTAAATGTGCTATTTTTAATAACTGGTCAGTATTTTGATTTTGGTATATTTTACCTGGTGAGAATATCCACTTGCTGCTGGTACATTTCAATGTTGCCACTGAAAGACAATACAGGGCATTGTAGTCTAGCCTGGTCTAGTCTCCATACTAAGGGTCTTCATAGTAGAGCAGTTGGCAGTGCTGTCGCCTTGCAGAGCGAAAGCCCTGGGTCTAACCTTTAACCTTAGATTAGAGCTTTTTTACATGGAGGTTCTCATGGAGTGTTCTCCCTGTGCATGTGTGGGTTAACTCCAGGGACTCCGGCTTCCTTCTGCAGTCCAAAAACATGACTGTTAGGGTTTGCTTGTTTCTCTTAAGAGTGAATGTGTTGGTTGGCTGGTTGGCTGGTTGGTTGTCCTTTACATTCTTGCATATTCCTGTGATGGACAGGCGAACCACTAGCATGTTGTCTGCATCCTAAGTGGGTATAAACAATGGATGGATGATTATATACTATATATACTGTTACACTTAGACTCTCACAACATGGATGCTACTTTGGACTTTGTTCTGAAGACGGACTGACGGGGAAGAAGACACGAAGCAAGAAGAGACAAAAACAGAGTTGAGTGAGGCATACTAACATCCAATCAACGCTTTCTTGTAAAAGGTCCAGACAGATATGACAGCTTTGATCTTTTCTTTTCTTGTTTTTTTTTTTTCTATGATCTCAACCACCTGACACATCAGATGACTGACCGTCTTTCCCTGGTATTGTTAAGTAAACATTGTAGAGCAGGATTGCCTCAGAAATCCATTCCCAGATTAACTCCCATTCTATGTCTTTTTCTGCTGGAAAGTAAGTTTTAATACAACATTACCACCCAACCTAAAGATTTTAACATAAATATTTAAGCGAAAATGCATGACTCAATCTGTGTTTCAGTGATTTTTTTTTCCTGAACAGATTAAGGATTTCTGTTGGCCATTAGAGTATAAACTTGAATTGACATTATTTTAAATTTGTTTCCCTTTTTCTATATCAAACACATAATACATGTATTAAAAAGAAGCACTCAATAACAGACATTCTTTTAAGCATGAAACATTACCTTAAGCATTAGATAATATAACATTGTATATTTCTCAAATTTTATTCTACAGTATGGCTTTGTGATGCACAATTTCCAGCTCCCTTAAAAAAAAAGAAAAGTTAAACCTTCACAATAAAAAGCTCCCAGCTGTCGGTTCTCTGACGCTGCAGTCTAAGCGCCTCTCAGCCCCACACTGCCATCTAGCGTTTAGAAGAAGAAGCGCCGGATTCTTTTCTTTAAATGTAAAACTTGATCCATTCGGGAATGATTTATGTTTGCGTCCCTCGACAGAGAAAAAAAGAGCAATTGTTTCAAATTCAAATATACATTATTAATCCCAAAGTGAGATATTATTAATTATTATTGTTATTAACTTTTGTTAAGCGATTCGCTATGAATATATGACATGAATTAAAGGTTTTCACGGAAGTCAACTGTACAAACGAAATCCATTTGGATTTAATTTTATTTAATAAATCCATTTTTAATAAATATCAGGTGACGGTCTTCACATCTAATTTGACCTCAACGTCATCAATAATTGTACTAATACTACAACAGTTACGTTTAAACATTTCCTGACAACAACGTATTCATAATAAAACTCGGTGGACTTTCTAAGTGGGCTTTTTTTTTTGGTAAAACTACATTTAGTTCAATTTAATTTTAAAATATCTAATTTTGAAAGGCAATTTCCGTTTCAACCTTACCACGCATGCGCTCTCCTGCTACCCACCAGCTGTAGTGACGACAAAAATGGCGTGCTCCGCTAGCCGGCTGACAACACGCTTGTTGGGAGCTTCTGCTCCACCTGGTCCTTTCTCCGGGCTCCTCCTCGTTGTCCCAGGCAGACACGGAAAGGCTCTTCACCCGGCAGTCCTGCACCCTCACCGGGGAAGGATAGCGGCCAGCCTGAGCTCCTGGGCTCCCCGCAGCGTGGTGACATTGAGGGCTCTGTCAGGTGAGAGGAGTTACCTAACAACTCCTAACAAAATAGAGAGAGAGAGTCTGACAGCACAGCAGCGCGTCCTCTGTGGTTCACAAAGCCCGCAGGCTGCTGTAACATCCAGCGGTCTGAAAAGCTAAGTAGTGTTCAGCTGCTTTTGTAAGGTTAGCTAACCTTGGTGTTTGGATGATGCAACTCCTGTTGCAAAAGTTTGGGAGAGAAAAAAAATAACATAAGGGTCTGCTGTGGGGGTCGTCTGATTCTTCTGGGGTGTTACAAAGCGGATTATAAACGTACTGTTGCTTAATTTGTAATCAAAATATCTGTTGTGGGATAAACAAAACATCCTTCAGGACATTTGAGAGCATGTTGCTATGACATTGTGTCTGAAAATATCACTTATTTGCATGAAACCATTTGCTGTGGCAGAATAGAAATGCATACAACAAGCAGAAACAAGAAGAAAAGCAGCTGTAAAAGTGCCTGAATCATTGTGTAAATTATGGTCAGTAACATTTTGGCCATACATTTCAAGGTTTCCTCCAGAAAACGTGTTAATCCCGATGGTTGGGCCACTCAGCACTCGTTCATCCAGCAGCCTGCTGTGTTTTTGAGTTAAAATTTTTTGAGAATATTACTTAATAATTATGTGTTTTTGGAAGAATACCAACAATAAAGTCCTTAAAAATGCAAACATTGGAAAAAACTTTAAGAAATAAGCTTTAGCAAGCCTGGTGGGGGCACAAGTAAAGCCTGGTGGCCCACCAGGCTCATAATACACTGAGGAAAATCTTGCATTTAAATGAATTAAATTCACTTGTATATAAAAACTTAATTTGAATTTCTGTTAAATGGTTATTGTGTGACTTCTGTTGTTGGGAGTGGCCATATCACCGTCATGGTTTTGTGTATAAAGTATAGACACACTATGTTTTGGTCAGTTTGCAGAATGACACATGTTTCCATCAGCTTTTTAAGGTTTAATCCTTTTTTTCCCCTTTTCACTACAGGTGTGAAATGCCGCCATGGCGTCACCTGCCACTCCTTCCACTCCAGCTGCAGACTCCCAAACAAACAGGACTTCTATGAGACCCTGGGTGTCGCTCGCACTGCTTCACAGAAAGAGATCAAGAAGGCTTACTATCAGGTCCAAGACGCATTCAGATATTTCTTTAACCCAGAACTGGCTTTTATTCCTAATATTAACACATTTAAATGTTTTATGTGTGTGTTCCCTTCGTCCAGTTGGCTAAAAAGTACCATCCAGACACAAACCCAGATGACCCGGAGGCGAAAGAGAAGTTTGCAAAGCTGGCTGAAGCCTATGAGGTACAAAACAGTTTTTTTTTTTGTTTTGTTTTTGTCCTGTGACTCAGAACTGTTGGTGAATTAGTTTTGAAATTCAGTAATTCGGTCAGTATTGTGGTTCAGCTTAGCTAACTGATTTGTTTTCTGTAGGTGCTGAGCGATGAGGTGAAGAGGAAACAGTACGATACGTACGGAGTTGCGGGCTTCGACCCGAACCGAACCGGAGCGGGCCAGCAGCAGTACTACCGGGCGGGGGGGGCCACCGTAGACCCTGAAGAGCTCTTTAGGAAGATTTTTGGAGAGTTTACGGGGGGCATGGGCTTTGGAGACTTCAGCAACATGTTCGACCAGCGGCCTGAGGTATTACTGGGGATATCGAGCTCATTTTCATTTAACTTTCAGGGTTTCCCCCAGAAAACCGGCTTAGCCTGGCGGTCTGAGCGTCGGGGGGGGGGAGCTAACGGGCGGGTTTGGCAAAAGTACAAGCTTAGTTTTATTACACATGGAGCACATTCTCCAATATGTGGGAGATTTTTTTTTTTTTTTTGAAAGAAGAGGCATCTTTTTTTGCAATCCTACTGTCTAATCCAGACATGAGGAAAATGGGAGTTTGTTGTAAAACACAAACAGTATTTTTTTCAGATTTAAAGGAGCAGCATTGTGCGTAATCGACTGTTTTGAGCTTTACTTCATGTTATAATATTATTCCCTCATCAAAAACATACCTGGATTCTTTTATGCATTTTTGAAAAATCCTATAATCTCCCATGGCAACCAGTCAGCTGTGCAAAACGCCTAGCCCCACCTTCGAGGACGAAGCTCCTCCTTGGAGCTACAGTTTCCGAGCGTCTGTCTCAGTGAGCAGCCCTTCTCCTGCTGAACTCCTCCAGACTAGCCAGCAGCAGTTAGCAAACACCTGGTGGAACTGAGTGTCTGCTGAGCTCATCATAGGAGCAGCCGCCGATTTCATTTTCGCCCGTAGAAGAAGAAGCGTGCAGTGCATGCTGGGATAGTTGTCAGTTCGTTGGTTTGTTAATAAAGTTTGACTGACCTACCTACTGACCATATAGAATCAGGTCGTCTGCAGGTCATTTAGCACCACGTTCTCCACCAACATGCTGTGCGCAAACGGAGAAGGGTGATCATCGTCCGGCCCGGCCCAGTCACGGAAGGCTCTCCTCGCCGACCGGAGTCGGACTGTTTGTTGACGTTCTTTATGTCAACAAAGTGACCTTAGACATTAATCCGGGGTGCTTCGACTAGGGTTACCAAGGGACCAGCACCTATACATTTAAAGCTTAAGAGAGACGGAGACTGCGGCGGCAGCGTGTTGGTTGGTCTGTGTTACCCAGAAAGCAGTTGGGCACAATATCGCAACACCAACACCGTGAGTGAAACAATGACTGAGGCAGCCTAAAGTACTCGGGGACCATTGCTTTACAAATGTGGATGTGTAATAATAGAGTACGGAACAAATCGGCAACTCAAACTGAAGGTCTGTTCTATGCGCCTTATAATGCGTTATGTATCCTTATATATGAAAAAGTTTTAAAATAGGCCAGTCATTGAAGGTGCGCCTTATAATCCAGTGGGCCTTTATAGTGGGGAAAATACGGTATTTTAACGAAAAGTGTTTAAGTTTGAGTTAAAAAATGTCTGCTAATTAACTTGTGAGTTTTATAATGACTTCTAACTCAAACTTGGAAATCCTATTTTGAAACACGTTTTGAAACATTGATTCATGTACTTGGAGCACGTTATTCAATGCACTTTATACTGAATAACGTTCATCACACACCGTTTTCCTCCACAGTACATGATGGACCTCACGTTTTCCGAGGCAGCGAAGGGGGCGAGTAAGCAGCTGAGCGTGAACCTCGACGAGGACTGCCCTCGATGTGGCGGCAGGGGCAACGAGCCGGGCACCCGGGTGTCTCAGTGCGGCTACTGCGGCGGCTCCGGAGTGGTTCGTTTCACACCCGTTCTCTCTCCGTCTCCTCGGATTGTATCCGCAGCGAGGAATTTGTTCTTTACACATGGAGTCAGAGTACTTCCATCCGTCTCCCTCCCCACAGGAGTCGGTCAACACCGGACCCTTCATGATGCGCAGCACGTGTCGACGGTGCGGCGGGAAGGGGACCATCATCATCACGCCCTGCGCGCTGTGTCGAGGGTCGGGCCAAACCAAGAGGAAGCAGAGTGTGACGGTGCCCGTGCCGGCAGGTGGGTCCTCACATTCTGAAGAGGGATATGTGTAAAAAACTGCTTCTAAAGTTGGTTGTACACAAAATCTTCACTGCTGTTGAACTCGTCTGTCTCGACTGGGTTAATATTGAAGCCCTTAGTCTTGAACAGATTGTGTTTGGAGTATTTTTTATTTTTTTTGCAGGTGTGGAAAATGGTCAGACAGTGCGCTTGGCTGTAGGGTCAAAAGAAATCCTTATTACGTTTAGGGTAAGTATTGAAAGTTGAAAGTAAAGTAATGTTATAAGTTCTTATTTTTAAATAGATTATTTATTTGCTTTAAGCAATCTCTCAAGCCAAATCTGTTGTCTTTAAGTGACTAACTCCCACCTGCAGGTGGCAGTATTTATGATTTCTACTACACTGCTGCTTCAACCTTAAGTGACATCAAGTTACTGTCTGTGATTGATGTGGCGAGTAACAAAAAGTCATGTTTACCATCATACATAAGCACAGATATTTTTAAAGTAGCACCACAAAATCGGTTATTTATAATTTTTTTTAAGGCAAGAAATTACGGAAATTGAAAATCCGAATGGGATTATTATGAGTATTTAAACTCATCAGACAATCCAGGATTTTGAATCAAATTATCTAGATTTTTTTTCCACACATACTGTCCTCTTTTGTCACGTTTGTGTCTTGGGACTTAAAGAAGCTCAACCTACCTTGTGTTCAAAATATTAAAGGAGATCAACTTGGTTTGAACATAAATAAGGATAAATGCATAAGAAATAATATTTGCTAATCAAAAGTAATAAACAGCTAATCAAAAATAATAAAATAAAAGGTATGTCGAGTTAGCAAATATGTATATTATTAAATTTTACTGTTGAATAATAATGATTTTCAGGATTTATTCTACTTGACATGGCTTGTCTTTTTGTCTCGATCTGGTTTCATTGAGCCAAAGACTCTTGGTACCCAATAAATCTTAGTCATGAACATAAAGTAGTAATTCTATATTTAAAGATAAATGAACAAGAACAATCAATGCAAACATTACCGCGTATCAAAATCAAGCCGTAAGCAGTAAATTTCTATCTCTGTTTGGATGTTTGGTGGATTTGAAACTTGCAGGTCCAGAAAAGCTCGGTATTTAGACGGAATGGAACCGACATCCACTCTGACGCTTTCATCTCCATAGCCCAGGCCATCCTGGGAGGAACAGCCACGACGCCGGGCCTGCATGACACCATCACTATAGGGGTGAGTGACCCACAGAGATGGATCTCGACTTTTTGTTACAAATGTAAAAAAATTAGGGGTTAACCGATTTATCGGTGCTGTTCTCCTTAATTTTAGGTCATGTTTGCACATTTGCAGTTTACAATAATCTCCCCATTGTTACCAACTCGGCGACTGTCTCACTACATTTAGTGACATTGCAGACCAAAAAGAATTGGCATCGGTCAAAATCAGAATTGGCAGATCAGGTTTTTTTAAAGATCGGCGATCGGCCAGAAAACTACAATCAGTGCACTGCTATAAAAAATTAAAACAAAAACCCCAAAACAACAGAGGTTGTTTATGACTTGCATCTATGACTTCACTTGTAGTTGAATTGCTTGGTGTTATGTATTTCATCACACAAACTGCTGCTTTGTGTCCTCAGATCCCTTCTGGCTGTCAGGCTGATCAGGTGATCCGCTTACAGGGCAAAGGCATTCGGAGGATGAACAGCTACAGTTATGGAGATCATTATGTTCACATCAAGATTAAAGTACCAACGTAAGACCCACACTTTTACCTCTCGGTTGAAATCTAAATCATCTCGAGTAAAAATAAATTTGAAACTAATTGTTCATTATTTGATTCTTGTTTAATCACAAGTTTCTTAGGTTCCGTTATTAATTTATTGTTTTGAGGAAATAAAAACAGCTGAACTATTTCACCTCTGTTGTTTGAACATTTGAATAAATGGATCAACACCCTGTTGGTGTTCGAAGACATTCCAGAGTGAATTTGTCTTCTCCTTTTTACCGCAGGAAGTTATCTCGACGGCAGCGGTCTTTGTTGCTAAGCTACGCAGAGGAGGAGACGGATGTTCAGGGGTCAGTCAACGGTGTCAACCCTTCAGCAGGTCAGGAAGACGGATCCGATCTGTTGCAGATAAAGCTCTATGATGCCAGCTAAAACCCCAAATTATTTTTAAGCGACAAAATGATTCAAGCATCCAAAATGGCTACGCCCTCTTTTAGGGGAAGGCAATGTTATTTAAATAGGAAACACCTGGGGTTAAATAAACAACTGGGTTTTAAGTGTTAGGTGTTTGGATGACTTGGCAGAACAGCTAAACAATAATATGGTGCCTCTGTCAAAAATATTGATGTAACTGGACAAGAAGTTAGTCTTTTCAGTCTTTTCCCGATGAAATTTTCTTCCATGTTAAAAATTTTCTTTGTAACTTTGTATATCAGTGACAACTTGTAATTCCAGCACTTATATTTTCCAAAACACGTCTGCCTTGAGTGTTTTATTAAACTATACTATTAAAAACTAGAAAATGTCTGGGTTTGAAAAGTTCAGCATCTGCTTAAAAAGCTCAGAAAATTTGAGTTTGAACGGTCGAAAATTTGCTTGAAATTAATCCGTTTTTTTCTAGCAAATTTTTGACTTTTGAAATTCAGACATTTAAAAAAAAATTTCCTAGACAATTTTTGAGATTAATCTAAAAATGTTTTAGATTTTTGGCAGAAATGTATTTTTCTTTTGTTGTCCTACAATGACTCTAGTTTACCAGAGTGTAGTTTAGATCTGTCATTTTGGCCACGACTGTTTTCTCCCTTAATAAAATGCCTTTTTTGTCCAGGAGGGGGCAGCAGCGCCTCAGACTCCAGTACAAGGGCGACATCATCAGAGGAGACGCAGGACAAACAGAAGGAGGAAGGAGGCTTCTTTTCCAAGCTAAAGAAAATGTTTAGCTAACACTCAGCTGCAGGTCAACTATTTAAACTCCCAACTATTCTCCTGACGGATGTGAAATCTATTATTTTAACTAACATTAGCGACACAGACTCAAGTATAATGTGCTTTATTCTTATACTCTGAATTCTAATTTTGCAGATGGCATGAAAGAAGAAAACAAACCTACTTCTACTGGCTGGACCTCCATGTCCCTTTCTGGGGAGATTAAGCTAAGGAAAAGCTAGCTCATGTGGCGTTTGTTGCTGTAGACACACATACTGGTACATATTTAAAGCTGAGGTTGGAGAAGCAGCAGGGTCCATCCACACACCCACCATCCCTTCACTACAGGCAGAGGGTGGCTGAGGAACTCAAGTTCTGCTGAAACAAAGTAGAGACAGCAGACTGTTGTCTCAGGGAAGCAGTTTATTACAAGCAAACAAACTCAACAAGCAAAGAAGAAGATAACTGTTAGAAGCTGGATAAGAATAAACCATGTCAATGGATTCTAATAAGCTTTAAGTTTTCATTTGTTTCTATGGCACATTGGTAAAGGGTTAATAGAGGAGCGATGTTGCGATGACTTCCTGAAGGTGGAGTTTCAGAGACAGGAGCAGCTTCTTAAAGACAGACCCAATTTCAAGGTGCTAGATTATGAAGTCACACTTCTTTTAGGTGATATTTGATAAAACCAGCATTTTTATAATGTATTTACTTGATTGTGCTATAAAATGATACTATGTGGCTAGAAAATTTGATACTATTACCCTTCTAAACTGAGGGTGAAAGGAATACAGCACAGGATATTATGCCATGCAATGTAAAAGCAATATGAAAGAAATGCTAATACAGCTAAAGAATACTCTTACACAAGGACAAGATGTCAAATTAGAACTTTTATTAGGAATTGGGAATATTTAGATCAGTGTTTGCACAATTATGACTCAAAACAATGTTTGTTTTTTTGGCTTGTCTATATTTAAGTTGCCGCTGCATTTGATGGTTAGCTGTTCATATAGATCCAATCCTAGATTAAAGTGATTTTTCTGATCACCTCTGCTGTGCTGCCGTTTTCCTCAGCGCCTTGTCTGTTAATGCAGTCAGGAAGCAGAAGCTGTAGTGGAACTGCAGCACGTCACACACTTTGGACCAGAAGTGTCCCGTGAGACTCTGGAAGACCCGTACCGAGCGAGCCAGTGGTCCAGCAGCTTCAGCACCACAAACCCAGCGCACGACAGCACAGCTAGCAGGAGGTAGCCCGCGGTGCGGCGGTCTCCGCGCGCCGCCTGCACGCGGACTCCTCTGTACAGCGCCAGCGCGACGTGACAACCCAAAGCCACCTCAAAGCCGCGCTCGTGCGCGAGCGACAAGCCGTAGCTGGCGACGGAGCACAGCTCGAGCGACACCGCGTGCGACACGCGCCACTTCCCCGGCGCGCGTTCTATGAAATCGATCCACACGAGGACCCACGCGAAGATGGGCAAGGTGAGCCACTGGTCCAGCACCGCGGGAGCGCGCCGCAGCGTCGCCAGGCGCGTCCACTGTACTGGTGCGTAGAAGACGGCCGTGAGGGCGAAGACTTGTCTCAAGTAGCAGCTTTGCTCCGTCTCCGTAGCGCCTCTGCGCCGGAGCAGCCAGTAGAGTCCCATGAAGATGTACGCCACGTTAACCAAGCAGTTGAACGGCATTACCAACAACGCAGGCATGTTTTCAGCCCTTCTTTCTGCGTAATGTTCGTAAGTCAGGTCCACTTCAACTTCACTGAAGAGGTTCGTGTTGACCAAAGCGACACAGGCTAGGAGTGGTACCGTTACATGAAGCAGAGCCGACCTCATTCTGCTTGTAGACACGTAGTATAACCGACTGGAAAGAAAATGGACACAGACTGAGGTGGAAAGCTTTTGGGGTCAAAAGTGAGCGTTGTTTATTTCCGGGTTTCAAAATCACGTGTTTTGAATTGAGGTTTTACATTGGGCGCTTTTTCGCTCGTGCTGCCAGGCCCCTTTTCTCAGCCACTGTCATTTGTCGAGTCAGCAAAAATAAATGTAGTCATATTGTCTCCAGTCTCTCGTTCATACTTAAGAAAACAATGTGTAGTAAATCCTCAGTGGTAATAATCAGGATATGGACGTTTTTATTTATGTAAGAACTCTTCAAAAACCTGAATGCTAAGTCGGATATAAAAGTAAGCATTTGAAAATGTATAAAAAGTAAAACATTATAGTAAAGAAAACTAAACAATTTCTACGAGTCAAAAAGAAAAACCTACATGTTGAGTCTATGATGTTCAGAAATAGACAAAATGTGAATAGAAATACACACAATAAAACATAAATGTGTATTTGTTATATATTTTGTGTACAATCTAGAGATGTTTCATTTTTCCTTCAGACCCTAAAAGGCTCATAATAAATTGAGCGTTCAGGTATAAACCACTCAGACACAACTTTGACTATTTACCTAATAACAGTGTTTTCATCTCCTGTTTGCTGACAAACTCATCAAGCCATAAACTCTGCAAAATAATAGAAAGTGTAGTATTAAAACTTGGCAACAGGTGGCAGCATTTAGTCAGCAATCACTCATCTTTATTCATCCCCACAACAACACTGACCAGAATGCTGACAGACCTCCAGCTCTCTGTTGGATGTGTTTAACCACAGACCACAAACTTTTGGCCACAACTTAAGCTTTATGAAAACATTTAGCCAAAGTGGATTTATTTATGCAAATAAGACTAGAAGTAAAGCAAGAAGAAGATTTGGGTGCACATAGATTACACCCATAAGTTTTATTATGAACGGCTCAAACTGTCATGACATGACCTATTGTGACCTCAAATTGAAATTCTAGAAATAGCCTATATTGTATCTCAGGTTTTTGAGCTTGTGTACATTTTTAATATATATATATTCCACCTGCATATAACATCCAGTAGTTATGAGCAGGATTTGAGCAAGACCAGCATAATGAAACAAAAGGCAACTTTTTATCATGAAAATAAAAACTACAAAAAAGGGTTTGCGCATTGCTGCAACAGTTTGACACTGTGGGTCAGTGTGTGCACTGTAATGCTGCAATACGTCAAATGTCATTCATTAGCCTAATCCAGGCCTCCTTTCCGCAATTTGTTTGAAATATTCACTAAAACAATGAACGTAAAACTGTCTGTTCAAGCAAACAAACCAAAAAGACTTGCCAAAAGAATTTTGGAAGCAACTAAGCCTTTATGGACTGAGTCACATACATCTGCAAAAATAAACATTTATTCATATTTGATAGATGTATGAGAGTACCCACACATGACTTGCTGCAAGAAACCCTGCACTTGAAATTGATATGTTGTTGGCAAGCTGGTGTTAATCATAATTAGGTTTCACTTTACTCTTTCCTAAATCGCAGTGGGTTATTTTTTTCCAATCTGCATCCCAGATCTTGTCGTCTAGTCAAAGTTCCCCACCCAATGAGCTTAAACAGACCCACATGTGGGAGAGCCCAGCAGCCAAAGTGTCAAAAGCTAAGACACTGGAAAACGTTTGAGTCATGCTCTCTGAAGCACAACACGAAGAGTCAGACATTACATCAGTTCTTTGTCGGTTCACAGTCGAAAGTAAAAACAAAAATCCAATTGAAGCTCAGGAAAAAAAATGATATGACTATTGTGGATTCACAGCTCATGTGGAGCAGTTTAAGCATCTTTCTTTCCTCATAAATGGTGCAATCTACCAGATTTCCTAGTTGTTATGACGTCATGATGATCATTAATTTACTCTTGTTCATGGTTTGCAGTATTGCATATTGAATACTTACTATATTTGTAGTATTTTCTCTAACTCCTTTCTCTGTTTGCATTAGGAAAAAGCCTTGTTTTATTTTAATCACTATTATTTTCCCTCTGAACTCAGGTTTAAAAAATAATAGGAACAGAGATTAAATATTATGAGCATGAAAACCTCATGATGAAATATAGAAATCATTTAAAGTAAAGGTTTTATTCATTGAATGTTTAGAAACATATGTTCAGCTAAAGCATTTTGTAAAAAACTTTTCAGTTATCACCACCTGGGTGAACTTAGAAATGATGTGGCTCATATTTGTCAGAAATGATTTGCCGTGGATCATAATTGTTTTTGCCTCAAAACAATAATTTAAACTAAACCATAGAATTACTGCAAGTGTTACAACCAAATTTTTTTTTCACATTCAGCATCGTATGTAAATGCAGCTCTTTTTTGCATGTTTTTCACATTACACATCAAATATTAAATATACTATTGGGTATTTATGTCCCTTATCAGGCACATAATAGGCTGTAGTTTGAATTTTAAAGGGAAAACTGTCAGAAGAGGCAGGCCAGGTCAATGGCTGCGTTTCCATCACAAATGTGTGCACTCCTTTATTTGTCTATATTCTGCTAATGTAAAAAAGCACTATTTTGTAATTGTGTTGTTTCTACTAAATAAGAAATTAAGTTAAAATCAAGCATGAATAAGCTCGTTCATGCGACCAGTCATTAAAAATCAAGGCAGTGATGAATGTTAACAGCTATACTAGATATGTTAATATTTCAATGCTCATCATGTATCATCCATCAGAGGAGACGCTGGCTGAATTATTTACCTTTCTCTATCTGCCCATTTCCTGTCTGAGTGGTGTGGATGGAGGCCGACTACGAAGAGCCACAGGAAAACAAAGATGTGGCTAAAGCCGATTTTGGCTAATATTAGCATTTTGGCTAATGAGAGAGTGTTTCAGAACAGCACATAGCATTAGCTGTCGGCAAACGCGCAACTAATAGCTTGTTGGTTAATAAAAACTTAAGTCTAACTTCAAGACAATAGACAATGTTTGATATTAATATAAAAAATGTAAATGCTAGCATGTTTGCTAGCACTCCCAATAAATTTATTGTTTCTTTTCAAAGCGTTATAATATAGAGGCACTTTAGAGTCCTAATGGGCTTTTTGTTGTTTTGAGAGCAAGAATAATGCTCGTTCCTATTTTAGTTTGCCCAGTGTTGCAGTCATAAATGACCGATGCAATAATTAGTGAATCCATTAAGATTGTGGCAACACTAGGTTAGGAGTCTGGTACTCTGCTCCTCACAGCAGGGTAACCAGAAGTGGTCAACAACGCCACCTTGGGAATTACACCCAAGGAAATACACTTGTAGGTAGGCTCGAGGTTCGTGGCCAGAGAGAACAGACTTTTCCAAATGAAATGAATTACATTTTTCAGAGTAAAACAGGACAATCACATCATAAAAAAAAAAAAAACACAATAGGAAGGGGTGTACAGACTGAGGCCTACCAGCAGGGGAGGGCAGTCCAAATGGAAACTGGATCCTAAAATAAATGTATAAATCTAAACTAAATCACCCCAAACACTTGTGAACAGGCATTCAATCGTGAAGAAATCCCAACACCGGCCACTCGCACGACACACAGTTCCAGTCTCCCTGGAAGCCCCTCCCACTACCGTCAGCTCTCAGCCTGGAGACAAAGTGTGGGTCAAACAAGCAAACACAATTAGGGAAAAAAAGAAACAAGTACTACGATTTAAACTACTAAAATGAGGTTACCTCCGACATGATCCATTAAAACATCAATACTTTAATAAGAGTTTAAAAGAATGCCAAACGGCTACCTGACGCCGGGTTGGAGGATGCAGAACAAAAGAATACTCCAAAACCAAAACTAATTTAAACCTAAGAAAATTAAACAAAATAGCTACAAAAATAGAAAAATAACTGCTGAACCAAGAAAAACAAAACAAACCAAGGAAAACAAAATGAAATGAAACAAAATAAAACAAAGCATATGAAACAAAACAGCAGGGTCTCCAGAGAGCTGCAGCAGCGTCAGAGCTGGAATTAAATCAAACAGTTAGCAGGTGATTTACAGAAGATGGAAGCCAGAGAAAACCATGATCACCTACCAGAGCCAGATGACTTCACCTGACCCCAGAGAATCCCTTTTCAGCCCCTGGCCAGAGGATCAGCTTTCCCATATGTTCTATGTATAAATAATTGTTATTTTGGTGTTATGGAACTGCAAGGATTCAATAAAGCAATACATACCAGTTTTAGATGAAAACTGCACTGGGGAGGGTAGATTACAGCCACACCCCAGTACCAAGCAGGAGACAGTCCATGGTTTCTAGATTTAAACAATTCAACTCAAACACTGGATCTGTAGGTCTTGTGCAAAAGGAGAAACACTACTTACTGATTTTAGAGCTCAAGACCTGCATGTTTTCCAAGTGACGTTCCCAATAAGAATGTGACCAAACGCCAGCATCTGCAACCAGGTGAGAGTCTCTCCCTTTATACTCTCCAGCAATCATGAGGTGATTAGTGGCCAGATGTTCTGAATATTAGGGCAAGCTTCTTCCTGCTACAAAAATCTACTTACCAATATATATATTTGGCCAGTTGTTTCATTGGTGTACCACTTTTTATGCTACAAGAACCAAATTGGAGGCTTCAATTCTAATATGTTATAGTGGCTCAGCTTTATTATTTTACCCTCTATTTTATCCATTTCAGCATTTTTTTTATTACTCCACTTTTTTCCTTCATATATTCAAAGTTGTATTTATTTTATGCAAAATATGTATAGTGTACAATTAATATTGCAGTCTTTTCACAAGGTAACTTAAATATTGTGCATCTTCATTTCAGCTCCCAGTTTTTAATGAAAACCATCAGCCCTCAGTGAGGAAAAACTCCACAACCTTTGTGAACATGCATCAGATTTCTGCTTTGTAAGGCCAAAAGTTAAGTATTCACCAAACACATTCACATTTGTATACTCCTGACACAGAAAGAAATGGGGAGTAAAGCAACCAAAACCTTTGCAAAATCAGAAAGCGGATGATTTTTGTCCAAGACAGCAAGACTTCACCAAAGTCAATAAAAGCCAATTAAACCAGAACAAGCAACTTAAAGACCTCATTTAACCTCGTCTTGCAATTAATGCCAAAAGTTAAACAACCTTTCAGCTATACAAACAGAGAAAAGCTCCTGCCTGCCAATCAAGTGTGACTGACGTGTGGTTGCTGGGAGTAACTGGGAAACCTAAAATGGCATCATAGGGAGGTCTAATTGATTTTTTTTCCCTTGAGTCGCACAAGTAAAGGAACCTCACAGCTTCTCACGGTTCAATACAAAAGGTTAAAAACAGAGTGTGCTGGGTAATTGGACTTGTAGGGTCCTCCTGTGCAACTATTGCACGCTTATAGGCAATTATTTTTGAGAATAAGAATACATAGAAAGAGAAAAGGAATGAGGCCACACTATATAGCCAGCTATTTATGGCAGGAAGCTCTGTCTGCATTTAGGTTCATGGATGTTTAGTCTGGAGGACCCCCCAGGCTTAATGGCAACATACTCTTAACGACAAGCCTAGTTTACCACAGCTGTTACATACCTGCTGTTTTTCCTTAGAAATGAATTTTGTTTTACACGGAGAGCATTAAGTCAGGGATTTGTTTGATTTCTTCTCTGTGGGTTCTCATGTGTTTTAATAAAGACTCTGAAGGTAATGGGTCTTGGTGTCAACCCTGTAAAAAAGACATGTAGGTAGGTGATCAGGGCAGGATTTAGTAGATTGTGGCCCCCTGAGCAACAGACCGTTTTGGTCCCACACAAGTTTCAGCAACACTTTATTTGAAGGGGTATGCTGACATGACACTGTCATAAACACGATATAACACCTGTTGAAGAAGTCTTCATGAATGTTTGTGACTGTTGTCATGAAGTGTCATTCAGAAATAATGACACTTTTAATGCAAAGTTGACACATTTAGCAGACTTTTAACCCCACCTTTTGTGCAACCTTTCATTAATAGTGACTCCATCACGTTCATGACAGGTGTTATGTCATGTTTATGGCAGTGTCATGTCAGTCTTATGTCTGGAAGAAAGAGAGAAGTGAACAAAATAAACACCCCTTCAAATAAAGTGTTGCCCAAATTTCTTATATTTATACAAGTTACAGTTACAATAAATTAGGTACACACAAGTTCTTAGGTTTGTAGACTTTAACCAAATGACGGTAGTTCTCAATGCTACCGCTGTGTCTGTCCTTAGAGTCACTACTGTACACCAAAAACAAAATAGTTGGGAGTTTTATCAGATCCCTACAGACATTTTCACTCATTTAACAAAAAAAAAATAAAAATTCCGGTCATTCTAATTGACCTAACCAAGAAACGTTTGGTCTGATTTAACTTTAGACAGTGAGAAAAAAATATCAGCATGCAAAAACTTCTGGTTTCGTAGAACTTGGGTTTGGCCACAGAATGAGACAAAAAACCATTAAACCATTCATCCAAGATTTTAAGGGCCTGACTTTTTGTTGTTATAAAAAGTAACCTTCTGGGTACTAAACTTAAATAACCACTGCCAATGACTCTTATATGTGTGGTTTAGAAATGCAGATGCAAAGGTAAGAATGAGTAATCTAAATCCAATTAGTCTATGATTCACGCCGTAGTTACAGCTTCCAAAACGCCCAGAATGGAAATCCGTAATCACAAGGGATAAATCTGCTCCAAGCAGCAGGCCTACTCTGATATTTATTTCCAGTCCGGTACGTTTTAGTTGCAAGCGTGCGCATGTGTGTGTGTACAAGTGTAAGGCTAAAAGGGTAACATTGGTTTGAGCCTGTTTCCCATTTCCCCTCAATCAGGGGAACCTCTCATCCAATTTCACCCTTCCCCTTCCTTCCACCCCCATTTCCAGCTAATTATGGATCCAGATCACTACCACATGCATGTAGGCTCACACTGATGTGTGTGTGTGTGGGAGGTGTGTGTTTATGTACATGAGTGTGTATTTATTCTCATCTCAAGAGGTCAAGGAGATGTTCTTTACCTCTTCAGCTATTAAAAGGTTGACCCCAGATTCAGTATCAGATCACCAGATTGCCAAATGTTTTCCACATGGTCTTTTCATATCTTTCCACAATCCTCCTCCTCCTCTCACCCTGCCACAGAAACACAAGGACACTCAAATGAATGACCTCATGAATGGTAATGCTTTTTCAGAGATCCCTCAGATGTATCACACAGACTGATAGGCTTTTTGCTTTCAGCCAAGCTACCAATTGGCCTTCCTGCACAGAGGTTTGAGTTTTTTTTTGGCTGACTTATAGGCCTGGAGCTAACAGACTAGGATATCTGGGGGAAATCAACGCCGGGTGGCAGTGTTGTGGTACTCGAAGTTGGTCTTGGTCTCGGGCGCTGAGGACTCGACATTTTATTTCAAGACCAGTCGAGACCGCAACTGTGAAAATGTCACTAAACTTTTACTTTTAATAATGTTTCTATCTTTTTCTAATCTCTTTCAAAATCTCTGTCTATTTCTGTTTTCATTTTTATTTATGCGTCATCATGACTTTACACAAGTGTGTTTTTACCTCCGCGGCAGAGGCTCCGCCGAACCCCTGAGACCGACTCACCGAACCCCTGGGGTTCGACCGAACCCAGGTTAAGAACCTATGTTTTAAAGGATTGTGATGATCGACATTTTAGCTGCCCCCTATGGATTTGGCATGTTAAACAACACTCAGAGGTGTAATTCAGTGGGTTTGTGTGGGACAACTATTTTTCTAAACCAATCCTGTTTTTATAAATTTTTAAATCAATGTGGCGAATATATTTGTTTTTATCTAAACCCAGCTACATGTGTAGAATGCCTAAGTTGAACCTCAGAAATGTTAATGTGGTTTAACAAGTGTCTTATTGTGGGTATTGTCAAATTTTGCACCTGATAATATTTTTCATTTAACTTATATACCCAAAGTTAAAATCTGTTGAGTTTGTCAACAGTTCAGTTGTGAACCTTATAATAGAGAAGTACTTACAAGGGAAAGAAAATCCATCTAAACATCATGACATCAGGTACTAATGTTCTAATTAAGACCAGTTGTACTCTTAATAATTTTCTTTGACAGAAGATATTGTTTTTCTTGTTTTGAAAGAAATCTACAGCTACATTAACCCCTTTAAAAAAACAGCCCCTTGTTCTACGCTTCACTTCGTGCAGAAGGTCTGGACTCTGGGCTATAGACAAATGATTAATTGTTGGAGGCAAGGACTCTGTTAAAAATTTTAAATGTCACCCAGTTGCTAACGTTTGTCCTTAACGAATGTGACGCACCAGTTAAGATACTATGAAGCTTACTGGAAATTAAATGCATTGTGAACAAACATCCTTCAATGAGAAGAGTGAAGTGCCAAGCTGAACAAGATGACTGTTAATCCTCTTCAGATGTCCAGGACACATTGTACATGTTGCAAATGAAGCCTATTAAAATGTCAGTTGTATTGAATGGAAACCTCCTGTACCATCGGCACAACAGAAGAAAAATTATGTGAGGAACTAAGGAATTACATTTTGCAAAGTTTTCCCAATGTGGAGTGAACATTCACCTAATTTCTGATTTAAAACAATATTGTGTTTTATATTTTGACTTTGAATTATTTTTAACTGATTAGAAAGAATTGAGGTAATGTATTACTTAGGGCTGTCAACATTAATGCGTTAAAACATGCGATTAATCTGAAAATTTTTACTTGTTAATATTACTTTACGCAAATTAATCGATCTACCTATTAAAAATAGACTATTGCCTAAAAATCTCTCTCCCATGTCACAGCAATGCGTTATAAACTTGACACACACATACAGCAATTAAAGTTTACATTTTTTCAGCTTTCTTGTGTTGAATCGCTAGTCCACGTACGCACATCTACGTGTACCAGCTTAAAATGTCATATGCTCATATTACAGGCAGGATGAGGACAAGAGACTGTTGTCTAGGGTTGCTACCTTTCAGAAATCAAAATAAGGGACATCCACCACGGCGCGTGTCGCCCGACTCTCACAGGTTGGAATGTCCACTGCAGTAATACATTAGTGTTTTGTGTCTACAAAAAGTGATCCATAGAGCAATTGGTCATGCATAGAGGTTGGTTAGAGTACCCCAAAACTCTACTCCAATTAGAGTGTAATACTTTAACCCTTGTGAGTGCAAGAACTAAGGCAAACGTAGAGGACTACGGCAAATGATGAAAGTTTTACGCATGTATGGTCGGTTGGACCCCATTTCTACATACAAGTGTTAAATACGTTTAATTAAGCAAGTGTAAGAAGTATTTGGTAAACCACCGAGTAAGTGATCATAACACCTGATTTAATGTTCAAAATGTGTCCTCAGATAACTAAAAGTATAAAAGTTATGTGAACATTCTTGATATTTTACAGAGTATTACCAAAATAGTTATATAAATAAGGACTTAGGTTTGGAGGCTGGTTCTAGACCAGATTTACCACAGGGGCCAAGGCAGGCAGCCTTTTTCCATGGCAAAAAAGAATTTAAAAAACCCAAAAAAACAGAGCAATATCTCATCATTTGATATAAGTGAGCCAAAGAAGATCCCTGGCAAATGGAAAGTGTGATCCTATCTCCATACAGCAGCTAAAAGTTCAGCATTACAATTTTTTATTCATAGTTATTTTTAAAGTAAAATTGTGAAGGCTAAAAAAAATCCACCGAGTATTAACTAGAGTTGCCACCCTAGTAAAATACGGAATCGTCCCGTATTGAACCGATACGGGACGCGATTTGTTCTGTATTCTATAAATGTCCGATTGACACGCCTATCACACATATCACCACTTAGTGTAACAATAATGACCAAAATAAAACACAGGAAATATTAAAGTTAGCTAAATTGTTGTGGCAGGAGCTACACAGGACCCCAGAACGCGACAGACTGACACTTGTCACGGCTGCCTAGAGATGGACACTACACAGCCCAGTGAGGTGCTGACTTTTTAAACGTCCTCGGCCTGATTCTCCAGGCGCAGTGTGCTGCTGTATGAATGGATAAGGAGAGGGACTGCAGACCCATCAGAACCTAAAGAACCAGAAATAAGCGTCTCTTCATCCTTCAATAATCTCCCGAGGCTGATATGCTACAGAACATTTTGCTACGAATATGTTTCTTATTGAGCTTTTATTGGTTTGATTATTTGCTTATTTAATCTATAATAGTATCAGCCACAGACTGGCGACCTGTCCAGGGTGACCCCGCCTCTCGCCCGGACGTTAGCTGGAGATGGGCAACCCTCCTGACCCCACTAAGGGACAAGGGTGTTAAGAAAATGAATGGATAAATGGATGGATGGATGATGGAATCAGCCAAAACAATACAAGTCATTTAAAGAACAAGTCGTGTAAATAGATTAACACTAAATTCAACCTGGAGAGACTCACGGACAGAGAGAGGTATTAGAAAGTTTAATTGACAAATGAAAGTCTTTGGCACTCGGACCCAGGAGGAAGACGTGCTGAAAACCGCTATCAGAGAGAATGAGCCGCTGTGTATGAAAATTAGAGACGTCTTCCCCCCTGGGCCCGGACACTGGTGGTGGAAAGGATGGTGGAGACTGAATGGACATTGAAGAAATCTTGGGCTGATGGTGGAGGAGGGGTGGAGGAAGGTTGAACCTCAGCCAACAAGCAGACGCAGATGAACAGCTGGACCTTATCAAGGGAGCGACTTTTGATGATTGGAGGAGGAGACCATCACCGATTGTTTGGAATCGAGGTGCAGGACGACATCTTGGTTGGGCAGGTGAAATGAATATAATAGTCTTCCAGTCTGAATTTTTGCCTAGGCTTCATGACATAAATTTTTCCTACTTTAAAATGTTTGTTAGGGCTTTCTGGAGGTTTTATTTTGAAATATTGATATATTTTGTGAATTCATTGTTCAGTGGTCATTTAATGAATTATTAATGCACCAGACATAGACCTGTAGCCTTGGGCGGTTCTAGATGGGGGGCCAACGGGTTACCAAAGAAGTTGTACTAAATAAATGTCTTATGTTAATGCTCAGTGGTGGATCACTTTTTTAACCTTTACAATTTTACTTTAACAACGAATTAAAAATTATAGTGCTGCACTTTTAGCTGCTGTATAGGATCATACTTTCCATCTGCCATGAACCTTAAGCTCTGATGACACAAGTGGCTCTTTGGCTCACTTATATCAAATGATGAAATATTGTTCTGTTTTTTTTTTTCTTCATTCTTTTCAAGTGTCACCATGAAAAAACACTGACTATCCTGGCCCCTGTGGTAAATTTGGTCTAGAACCAGCCTCCAAACCCAACTCTTTTTCTATAAATATTTTAGTAATATTTTTTACAGTACCAGAATGCATATTTTGAATATTAAATCAGGTGATATGATCAGTCACTCAGTACTTGAGTAGTTTACCAAATACTTGTTACACATGCTTAATTAAAGGTGTTTTTAAGGTATACTCCTGTGATTGGAGTACAATTTTAGGATAGAATGAATGACTGCTCTACTGATCACTTTTTGAAAACAAAAAACACCACTATAAAATAATGTATCACTGCAGCCACCTTTTCTGAAAGGTGGCAACCTTTCAGAAAAGGTTGCCACCTTTTCCACCTTTTCAGAAAAGGTTGCCACCTTTTCTGAAAGGTGGCAACCCTATTTAGAGGTCGGCCGGGAGACCAACAGGACTCGCTACAAAGCCCTGGCGGTCAGCCCAGAGACCAGCGGGACTTGCTATGAAGCTCTGGAGGCAGGCCAAGAAACCGACAGGACCCACAACCCACAACAAATTAGCTCTTCTGCCATCAGCCCCAAAGCTCCTCTGACACCTCAGTCCTGTTGTTCTGAAGCTTTTCTGCCACTGACAATCAAGCATGAAGCTTGGAGACCTCATGACACTTCTTTATTTAGAATTACCATGCTTCAACTCAGTGCCTGAGATCGACTGTTTGGTACATTCTCACAAGTGTACTGGTGAAACCTCTGACCACACGTCTGAATATAGGTGGGTCTGAGGCTGGTCTGAAAACGGCTGGCTGTCTTTGTCAGTTTCCTCTTCTGATAGCTCCTCGTTCTGCTGCTCTTCTTTGTCCCTCAGCCTTTGGTTCAGCTGTTCCACTTCAAGCTCAAGGTTGGTATTAATACCCTCCAAGACTTTTCTTTCCTGCTCAAAGGCGTCACTTCTGTGCTGCAGGACGATGCGAGTCAGCTTCAGGGCGTTGTTTTCCTCTTCCAAGATGTTTACCTGGCGGAGGATGTTGTTTTTCTCCAGCAGGGAGGTTTTATCCTCTTCCAGTTTGATGTTCTCCTGCTCCATGACGTTGTTCTGCTAGAAGTTGGTGTCTCTCTGCTCCAAGGCGGTGCTTCTCTGTTCTAGGGCAGTGGTATCCTGCTCCAGGGTGGCGTTTGTCTACTCCAAGACTGCATCTATTTTCTCCAAGGCAATGCTTCTCTGCTCCAAAACTGTATCTGTTTGCTCCACGGTGGTGTTTTCCTCCTTTAAAGTTCTGTTTTCTTCAAACAGTTTTTTAACGTCCTCGTCGTTTTTCTGAAGAAGCTTTCCAATTTGAATCTTCAGATCCTCATGTTTTTCAGCATGTTTTCTCTTTCAATTGACATGTTGACTTCTTTCAAGATGCCTTGGGGCTTCTGTGTATCTGTAGCTAAAGTTTATGTGGTCTAGACAAATCCAAAAGCTGCTCAATGTTTAACTTTACTTTCTTTGTTAGAAATTGCCTAAATAGGTAGGAAATCACAAAAAAACAAAACAAATTTGAAGTCACTTTTTTTCTTCGGTTTTCAGGAGGATATAGTGCTTGGGATCTTCTTAAAGGGGACACTCTTCTAGTTTGATTAATTTAGTTTGGTCTAGTTTTGACCAAACGAGTGATAGAGATCATCTGTTTTGCTACTAAAAGGGAGAGATTTTTGCAGCATTAGGATGTGATTGGTCTGCAGAAATCTTCAGGAAACATCCCTGAGAATATCTCCATGGAGTTTTTCCCAGCAGGAATCAAGACTGGCCTCTGTCACAGTGTTACTGTTGCTAGCTACATTAACACCATGGGTTGCTGGTGGTTTCACTGTTGCAGATCAACGTTAGCAAATGTATTTAATTTGCACATATTTTTTGACACATTAAGCAAATGGCAGTCTGACTCCAGTTTGAGAGGCCCAAACCACATTTTTATAGCAGTTTGTGTTCAGCAAAGCAGACGATTATTCTCTGCATTATCAAAATGTCTCTTGGCAAGTGTTTGATATCGGCGAAAAGCAAGAAGGCGTGCAAAGGAAATGATGTAAGTGTCTGACTGGTTGGGGTGTAAATGATTTCTCACC
Source organism: Poecilia picta (assembly GCA_033032245.1). Lineage (NCBI taxonomy): Eukaryota > Metazoa > Chordata > Actinopteri > Cyprinodontiformes > Poeciliidae > Poecilia > Poecilia picta. The sequence goes on along the minus strand of CM065353.1, from coordinate 27,866,181 downwards.
TCTGTATAAAGTCAAAGTGTGTTCTTTCAGAGTGGAAATTCACCCCCACCTACTCTGATTGTTCCCATGCTTTGGGTGGGTGAGGTTTTCTTTCATTGCTGCTAACTGCAGTTTATTTAATTGGAAAGATTGATTAACTTTCTGCCATTACTTACAAAAAACTCTTAAATAGAAGACAGCCAAAAGCCTAACCTTTAGCAGATATAAAGAATGGGAAATTACAGAAAGGCAGGAAGAATAATTTGGTATTTAGACACAGAATCATAAAGAAAAAGCTCCATCCACTTAGGGTGCATTAACACCAACCCAACACAAAAACCCACAAAGAAGACACTGAGTGCAACTTCCTCATTTACAAAATGTAACAAAAAATGGAGTTGTGTCAGATTTTAGTGGTTGTAGGATTTCTTTTTTGTCACCCTAGGGGTGCATTCATCCCAGCCCTGTTTAGTCTACTTTAATGAAAGTCTGGTTTGTTTGGGGATGTGTGGATGATGCAGACCAAAAAATATCAAACTCTGGGCCATCTACAAACCTGAGTATCGGTTTGACTAAAGTGAACTCTGGTGTGATTCAAATGCATATGTGGATGCAAGCGGACCACAGCCTGCTCCAAAAGCAGGAAGCGGACTACAGCAGAGGGCATTCTGGGAAAATATAACCAAAACACGAGAGTCTAGCGCTAGCGGGAGAAATGGCTTATGGTCTTTCACCAAAGACAAGAGAGCAATCCTACAGTTGCTAAAATCTGACCCCATTCCCTTTTTTGTTTACATTTTGTGAAGAAGGAAGATGCTATAATATCTTCTTTGGATGGTTTCCTGTTCTTTCCTTCAGTAATTCCTGGTGTAGCGCCCCCACAGGCCAGAGACGTCAGTGTTGTGCCATGTTACTACTGGCGGAAAAGATGAACAAGACTGCAGGAAGTGGGAGGAGGATGACAGTGCGGCATGTTCTTTTTAATGACTTACTGCATGGACAAACTTATTCACTCTTAATTGTGTTTCTTATTTAATGGAAACACATTTGTGATTTTTTTTTAACAGCAGAATATTGGCAAATGTTTTCCATACATTTGTAATGGAGATCTTGAGTCTTTTCAATGTGCTTTTATTTCTCCAATAGCTTATTTTTTCACACAACTACAGTTACAAAGGGGCATTGAGGCACACTGCACAAAAGAGTGTATTAGAGAAAAACAAAACAATAATTTTATATTAATTATGGTGTATGGTGTAGGCTAATGACAACTTTTCCATGTGTCATTATTCCTCATGTGGCTTTTTGCTGTCTCACCGGATGTTTCGAAGGCAAACAAAACAAAACAAAAAAAGCTTTGCCGGCCAAATATAACCCCTGCCGTTTCTTCTCTTTCTTAAGGAATTACAGTCTTTGTCTATTTTAGCATGTCCGTCACTCTGGTTTTGGCTTTTCATTGCTCTCATGTGGAATGTGCCAGTCCACCAGAGGCTTTGCTGCCTCGCTCTCAGAGCGGATGGGAATCTTCCTCAATTTTGCCCCCAAATTGTCTTTAATTACAGGAACCCACAAGTGCGGAGCAGCAAGTGGCCTGTAATTACTGCGAGTGAAAATAGAGCCTGTTTGTGTTATTCTGAACAGATTACTTAAGACAAAAGGTGTCAGGCCTGGAGCATAAAAGCAGCTCTGCCACTTTCTTATTTTGGAGCCTAAGCTCTGTTATTTGGTGGCCAGACATGTATAAATGTTTAAGTTCTTCGCAGCATGACATGAAGACATGAATCGTCTTGCGAATGCAGGAAATGAGGGAGAAAATACAAGAACGTCTCTTTGGTTGTACGGAGAGATCATGCCATCACAGGAATGGATGCAAACTGTCTGCCTTGCAGCGTTTGTCGTCATCTCATCTCATTTATTTTTTTATTTTTGCGTTTGTATTTTATTGCTAGTCTATTTTAATTTTTAAGGAACATTAGTTCAATCTGTAGAGACTCAAACAGAGAAAGAAAGCGATTAAAAGAGTTTAATGACAAAATGAACATGAAAATAAACAAAGTTCTTTCTTCAGGTCCCGGTAGACGTTGAGCTGGACTTCGATAAGCTCGATGAACATTCCTGATGCAGCAAAGGAATGTAGACCCCCGGGGCCTGTACTGGTGGCGGCGGTCGGAGGAGGCCTGAGAGCCGGGAGCAGAAGGTGGAGATGGGGCAGAGGTGGGTTGATCGCAGCTGGTGAGCAGAGGAGGCCATGGGTGAAGGTCCTTTTGAACTGGAGATGATTGGCTGGAGCGAGGCTTGGACCGGCACTGATAGGTCCAGGTTGCAGAGAGGGAGGCACTGATTGATGAGGCAGGTGTGAGTAGAGAGTCTTCCAGACTGAACTTTTGTCAAGACTCCATTTGTTTCTTCTCTGATTTATGCTGACCTTGCTGACCCTGTCGGTTTTGGGCCACAGCCATTTTTTGGTCGATTTTCAGCAGCTTCATACTCTATCCCTTTTCATATGATGGATTGAATCGTGAGATGTTCACAGCTTGTAATATTGTTTGATACCCTGATCATAACCCCAAGCTTCTCTACAGTTTCGTAGTGACCTGTGTGCCGTGTTCTTAATGTTCTTTAACAAACCTCTGAACTGTGAATTGAGATTTTTTGGTTTTCACACCTGATGGTCCCGTAGACTTGGTTTGATTGTGGACCAAAGTTGTAACATTTGTTGCATTTTTCATCCAGTGAGGTTCACTTTCACATTTCGTTGTATCAAACCAACCAAACCGTTTGAAAAACCTGTACACCGTCTCGCCTGTGGGAGCACTGCACCAAGAACTACTGAGGGAACACGAAAGCCTCTCAAGAAGACTTGAGCGCATCGTCCTCGATTACGAAATGCAAAAACCAAAATGGAATAGTGTCAAACCTTAGTCGTAGGATTTATCTTTTTCCTCCCCAAGGATGCATTCACACCAGACCTGTTTAGTCTTCTTTAATCAAACTCTTGTTTCTTTCCCTGGAACGTTTGGGAAAGTGGGAATGCGTCGTCTGACCAAAAAAATTGAACTCTAGTTTGCGTAAAAGTCAAGGTTTTGGTTCGGTTGAAGTTAACTTTCAGTTCAGTTTGTATGCATCCAGGAATGCCAAGAAACCAAAGAACTCTCCAAAAGCAGGAAGCAGATTATAGAGCAAGGCATTCTGGGTAAATACAACCAAACCCACCCAGGAGTTTTAACGCTAATGGGAGAAATGGCTTGGGGTCTTTTACCGGAGACAAAAGAGAAATCCTACAGCCTCTAAAATCTAACTCCACTCCATTTTTGTTAACATTTCGTGAAGAAGAAAGTTGCGTTCTGTGTCTTCTTAAGAGGTTTTCATGTCATTTTCTTCAGTGTTTTTTGGTGCAGCGCCACCACAGGATCGTTTGACACCATTTTACCAGAAATGTCTGTTTCATTCCTTTTGCCTCCCAGTGTGTAGACTAAAGCTAAATTTACACATCATTTTACTTTAATAGCTATGAATTAGTATTTAAAAGCATGTCTCAAACGCGCTGCATTCAGTCAGCCTGCTTAATTAACACCCTGTGCTAAACCAACTGTATTTGTAGAATAAATTTCTTCATTCCTGCCTTCAAAGTTTAGACTATAATGTGACAACCAGAGGAAGTGAGTAATTATGTTATAAATTACTGAAGATAGACTTAGACTGCTTGTGGTTTCACTGTATAACATTGTCTGTGTGCATGTTTCTTTCTTTCTTTCTTTTTTTTCCTTGCTGTGCTTTGCAAACCTCTGGCCTGAACGGAGGTTTGAACATGCAGCCGTCCCACTGCTGACTTCATTTCAGACGAGTGGCGTAAGTTGAGGTCAAGAGGGTCCTGCCCTCTTCCTCCTCCTCTGTCATCTCAACAACAGCTGCCTGGCTTCATGTGAGCTCTGCAGCACGTTCTGCGGCACATTTGTGTGTCGGATAAATGTACACAGATGTTTACATCAGTGTAAAAACAATGAGGCATGGGGATGGGGACCTGGGGGGGACGACGGGGGGGATGAGTAGAGAAAAAGGAAACCTGGACAATTGGTTGTGTTCTGATGAGTAAACACAGATGTTGAGATGTGGTGCATGAAGACGTAACTACATCACAGTTTTTCACAGTTGAGTGTTATTCTAAGACGCAGCCGCTAAAAAACAGATTAAATTATTATTTGAAGATGTTTTTCAAAGGAACATGAAACTGCATTTTCAGCAGAATGAACAGCAGCAACACTTACACTTACTGTTTGGCTACGTTCACACTGAAGTTGTTTTAGTGAAGTAAAACTAAAGAAATAAATACTGAAATTGAGAAAACATTTTTCATTAACTATAACAAATAAAAACGGTAGAAACTATGGAAACTATAACTAACTAGAACTATAATGTATAATTACAAAACTAAGTCATACAAATCATATATATAATATCCTTAGTGTTCTTATTTATGAATGCATTTCAAACTGATTTTTTTTTACCCCACACAGGCAGTTTACATTAACTGATGGCAAATAACAGCCCTCCTCCTCCTGGTGGCGCGTACGGTGGTCTGCTAAATGGCAATATTAATAGTTGGGTGGAAGCGCCAGAGTCAGTTGGCCTATCAACAATAACTGAATACATTTTTTGAAAATAATATTTTCTAATAATAATAACTAATAAAAACTAGCAAACATTCTCTTTAAAATTAATTAAAACTAGCTGAATGAGTCAAACAAAAAGTCTAAATGAAAACTAAACTATAATGAAAAACCCAAAACTATTATAACCCTGGTTCACACAAAAGGTCGTGTTGCTCGATTCATATCATTTTTTCCCCCGAAATCTGATTATTTTTGATGTTGTTGTTCAATGACGTGATCTCGGTCAGGCTTGAACAGTTTGTGATCACAAGAAGAACGTAGAGATCACACAGCAGTGCGCTGTTTATGGAAGTAATAGTTGACGCCTCCATCTGTGGCTCGATTTTAAAGTTTACTCAGCTATGAGAGCAAACAGGATTGTCACAAAATGATAAGATGAAGGAAGCCAACTAAGGGAAATCAGAACTGACACGGATGGGGTTTTGTAAGGCATTCACTCCAGCTTCTGTAGAGAATGTGTGCATTGGTAGGAGTCTGATGTGAACCACCAGTGGAACAGACCGCTTTAATCATTTCATAATTATGATTTTTACTTTTCAGCCATTGTTTACATCTGGTCTCACTTGGCTATTTTCATGTCTGCGCTTAATATGATCTCCATGTGTGTAGTGGCAGTGTAAATAGTTATTCTGACGTGTGCTCAAGGATGGGAGTCTGGGAATCTTTTTTTTTTTTTTACATTTCAACATCTCTTCAACGTTTCTATGCAACTGGGTTTCTGTTGAGTGAAAGCCAAGAGGGCGAACTTTCAGGGGTACAGAAATATAAATATGCAGAGTACGTGAGATTGTGTAACCGTTTGAAATTAATGGCTCAGGAAGGAGCCGGAGAGCAAGAAGTATTGTGTTAAGTGAGAACGGTGTTACATCATTTTTAACAGTCCTTCTGAGAACAGGAAAAAACACAATTTGCACTAGCAGAATATATTAGACTGTCTCAACTCTCAGCAAAAGCAATAAAAATTTCTGGTAGGGGAAGTAGAAGAGATTAATCATTTTTGTTGATAGAAAACATAACTTATGGTCTATTTGTTTGTGTTAATATATAGTCTCATAAAAATCCTTCTGAACATAATACTTTCTAAAATTACCTACTATCTAAAATACATATGCAAGTGAGCTGAGCCTGTTGCTTGAGAGCGTCCAGCACAGGATTTGTGAAGCCTTGATATTTTGCAAGGGAGCATTTAGACATCTTCTAGAAAACACAAGATTAGAAAAAGAATAAAAGTCATGAAGAAAAAACAAAACAATAACAACTTCAACTTATTTTCAAATAACACCAAAAAAAGAGGCACAAACTTCTACGCATCCTCTTTAAGACTGCAGACTGCAACAAAAGAAAATGTCAGAAGACGCACTTAGTCACGTGAACAGACCTTAAATGGGAGATACGTGTGGGCCAACACACACCTTGTCAAAATGAAATTGACAGTTGGCCACCAGCCTGCCAGCTTCCCTTTTATGGGACCTCAGGGTGTTGAGTGAGCGACACCTAGTGGTTTCACCTGTTACAATAGTGCAGCATAGAGTGGCTTTTATCCACCGCCTTTTCTTTTTGTTACGTCTTTTATCTCTTAAAAAGACTCCACAAACTATCACTATTGCTTCTACATTGTCATCTGTGTTTTGTTGTTCTAAATTTCCGCTATATTGGGGATTTTTACTGGATTATCCTCTGGAATCGGGATGTTTGTGACTGGAATCAGTTTGTGTTGCTCTTGCCGTGTGGCTGAACACGAACCGATCGACCCTGTTGTACTTTTATCAGCTCTGTGGTCACAGAGGTTTGGAGAATCGGCCGACAATTCATAAATCTTTCCGTCTAAACCAGACTTAAGTCTCACAAGCTCTACTCGTCTCCTCTCGACCACTGCCCAAACAGTCTCTTGACTCTGGTCACTATGGTAACGTTTACATATCCCTTCAAAATAAGATACAGATGCACCACAAAAACGAACATTTTACTTTCGTGAAAATTTTAACTCACAATAATGACTAACGGGAGCCCTGAGTTTGTTTCTCTGCAACGAGACGGTCCCATCAGGGAATGATGGGAGACAATGACACCCAAAGTGTTTGCTTATATGCACAGCCTGCTTGGTCTCTACGCGGCAAAGCAGTTGAAGGATTCATTGCCTCAATAGCAGCCGGTCGCCGCATGTTACGCAGAGTGGGTTTGTAATGTGGGACTCACCTACCAGTCGGGGATAAATCCATTCTTCTGTCTCTTCTCTGGGCCTTTTCCCTTCGCAAAGAAACTTTTCAAAGACATCTGATCTGTTTCTTACTCATTTTGCTGCTTGTGGGCTCAATGTTGGCACACAAGTAACCAAGAGAATCCAGTTAAAGGATTTTCAAAATAAAAGATTCTCCAGATTCAAATAATACATAAAATGGAAATATTTTGTAGCCAAGACATATATGCAAACCATATCTCTACTATTAACTCTATTTAGCAAAGAAAATCCAATTGAGATTGAAAATCTTTTAAATTAATTTTCTAATTGATTCAAACAGCATATATTCATCAACATGGTAATTCATGGCAGCGTAAATATGCAGATGTGAGCACAATAGCTAAGTTTGATCCTTTGCCCCAAAACGTTTTTTTGTTACAACAGAATTCTGGAACAGCATGATTCAGATACAGCCATTATATATCAAGTTTTTTATGCATGTAAAGACAACAAATCATATCAAAAATGCATTTATGTGATTAAAAAGACTCATTATTGTATTTCTGTGGAGTTGTTACATGACTTTACAGTTGACCATGGTCTTTGATAGCCTTCACAATGAGGTTAAGGTGCAGGAGAAGGTTATTGTGGAAGAAAAAAGTATGGCAGAAAAGACAGAAGACTGTGAATGCAAACTGGGTTCATTTTCACTTGCGTTGCAACAGCTGTACGTAAACACTAAGATTAGCTCATATTTCTGGATATTAACATATTGCTTCACTGCGTCCGTGCTGGTTGTCCTAACTGCACACCAGGCGAGGACAGAAACGCGCTCACAGGGAGGGTATAAGTTTGTTTTTACATGTTTGCACGCATTCCAGTGGCTGTCAGCGCTGAGTGATTTTAGCTCTTTAAATGGTCCAAGTAAGAGCAGTATTTTCACTGCTTACCAGAAAGAGACGGACGCGGGCTGATTGCAAGCGTGGTCTTCTGCTGTGATGAAAACGTTCTGGTTTACGTTGCGCAGGCTGCTGCCAACCTCTGCCTTGACAAAACTTCTGTGGAGTTTTGGTGCTGCAATCAGGAGCTGTGAATGTGAGCTGCTCCTACTGTTGTAACATACAGCTTTGGACATGCAGAACATTTTCATACATGGAAGGGAAGTCTGTTTTAATCTCTACTTTACTTTTAATGGCACAATTAAGTAACTTATATCTTCAGTTGTTATAACAATACAATATGACCTAAAGAAAATTTGACTTCATAATTGAATGCCTTTAAATTAGGCTTCTGTCTCTGTAAGAAACTCCTGCTCTTTTCTGAAACTCCGCCTTCAGGAAGTCATTACCATATGGCTCTTTTTTAATCCCTTTAAAAACATTTTTTTTTACCAGCTTTGAACTAAGACAAAGCTTGTAAAATGAGCTCTATTGGTGTTTGCTAAGTGCTGCTGGCTAGTCTGAAGGAGAAGAGTTGGGGATGCACAGGGGAGGCCTGGTCTATGAGGCGAATCCATCCAGGAGTTTTTAACAGTTGAATAGTTGCCACTGGAGACTGAAGAACGCAAGAAAGAATCAAGGCAACACTCCAGGTATGTTTTTGATGAGACTAACTTTAGAACAGGATATAAAGCTGTTCAAATAGTCGATTCAAAATAATACTGCCCCTTTAAATATTTTAAATAAATTTTGAACAATGAAAAACCTGTAGTATCCAAAACTATACTGTTCGCACTCTGAAGCCTTTGGAAATTTTAAACAATTCGCCGTGTTTGTCTTTTATCTTTTTGTCGAAATCAAAAATGCACAAGCCGATCAGAGAAGTGCTGGTTGCCATAGCGAGCAGTCAGGCACACGTTTACAGCCTGCCTTATCCCCGTTTGCGAGACGGACGACCGGATGACCGTGCTTCCTCTTTCCTGTGTGCTGTAAACACCAGGACGCAACAGTTCTCACAGCTTTTAACTTCAGCCAGGCACGCTGACAACTTTACAACACCACCTTTCTCTGTTGACCAGCCTGTCTCTGTTTGCTCCGAGCACATAATTCAGGTTCCATTTAGTTCCAGGCCGCACGCATGTAGGGTTCTCAGCAGAGCTCCAGAGGCTGTGTCAGGTGTCTGTGTTTGCAGATGACGCTTTATGGTTCTCTTCAGAGCACCCACAGATGTTTAGCATCAACCTGGGTCGTCTGGCAGACAAAAGACGCAAACAGGATAAAGCAGGCTGGTGGGCCATCGTCTGGTGGACAGTCGCAGACTGAAAGAGGAACTAGTATAAAGAAAACTTCTCCCATCAGATAATTTTGGACTAAACCTTGAGCGCTGTTCATCCACTGAGCATAAAGTTTAGAGAAAAAATACTACCTCACTTTCACCTTCACTGTGCTAGTGTCAGCTATTGTACAAAATGACTAAACATGAAAAAGTAGTCTTACAATGTCCTATAGAGCTCACTTTTACCTAAGGTTGTACATCTCTTGGCCAATAAAATATGTGTAACTAAAACTAAATGTTACATACATCAACTAAAAAGACACACTTTTTTCCTCACCGTCTGAAATTAAATCAGACCAAACTTGCAAGAATTTGCAAAAACAATGTCCTTTTGCTAAAAGCCATCATGATGAAAGAAAAATTCAGAACGATTACTATCTTTTTAAACAATGAGGGAAAAGAAATAATGCCATGGATTTGAAAACTTCAATTGGGTTGTTTGACACAACAGAGTTAAGTGGCGGTCCAAATGTGGATGTAGTTTATGGTGTCACCTCAAAGACACTGCTTTCTTGATGGATATCATTGGCTCTAATGAAGTTAGGATCTCTAGCCTGGTTAGGTAAAGACTAACCAGAAGGTTGTTCTGTTTGTCTTGAACCTTGCCTGTGATCAAAGACTTTTCCTAATGACAGAGTTGAACTGCTTATTGAATTCAAAATCCCCATCAAGGTTCACATCAGGGTTTCTGGTGTGAACCTTGATGAAAAGAGGAGATAAGGAACCTAGTCTGGTGAATGACCACCCTATTGATTTATGTTTGCTTTGGCCAGTGGGTCTGAACTCTTGGCTATTGAGAAACAATTGGTTGGTGGACTCTGTTGAAGGTTTATTGGATAGAATCCAATTTTACCCAATCACTAACATCTGGCGTATGTAAAGCTCTGACTCGATCGTGAAGGAAGCCACGCTATGAAGCTTACCTGAAATTATGTAAGCGACCATCTCCCGCTGCTTTGGGAGTAGGGCAACAACATCCACTTGATCATACTTTAATTGCTCAGTATTTATAAGTGTGGCTGACATAGATGGAACCATTAGGGACACAATTTACTTGTGCAAGACAAACAGGAATTCATTTATTCATGTTTTTGAACAAACAGATGTGTCAAGATTGTGCCATACCTCTTACCCAATGAGCAGCGCACACGACCCTTCATGGGTGACGGAGTAAAAACAATGGATATGAAAGAAGAGATCATGCTGAACTCATCTATGACGGTGTTTATAGGACAGTAAACACTTTACTTTTACAAATTACTGCAGTTACTGGTAAACTGATGTGTTATGGATATTTTGAACTTAAATGACAGAAAACTAAATGGTTTTTTTAACAAAATGTGGTTTGAGTTTGATGTCTTAACCGTTGGTCTTTTTTTTCTTTATATTTTTTATATTCTGAATGCATTTTTCTATTAAGTGTATTACTAGAAAAGAGCGGAAAAAATTTCAGCCCATTATCTCTAACGGTTTTTGAGATTTTGGGGGGGTAGGTGTACCTTGCCACAAACCCACCTTTGAATAGAAAAAGATGGGGATTTTGAAAGCCGATTACTTAAAAAATAAATACATTTGACATTTATTTGTAATGACATCCTTTAAATATAAATAAATCATATTGAAAAACATGAATTTATACAATATAAATAGTTTACTTTAAAAATGAAGGTTCTTCAAAATCTGTAATTTTTAAAGATAAAACAAATTTCAATATTTACCCTGACAGCAGAGATGGCATGTTTGGGATACAATATTAAAAAATATATGTTGAAACCAAGCCCCAAAAGCTATTTTGCCCGTCCTGCTATGTGGACTGTTCAATAAAGATTTATTTGACCGACAGAAAAAAAATTCAAAAATTGACAAAATTAAGTATATTTTGACCACTTCCCAAACTTCTATTTTTCATCAGATTTCAATAAAACATCTCTACTACAGATAAATTAGGCTGCTGAATTTAATAAAGGCATCCATTTTCCTTGATATTGCTGGTAGAAAATAGGGATTTTTTGTTTGTTTTTTCAAAAAAAAATCAAATTTTAGAGAATTTTAGACTTGCATCAAAATGTTTATTTTTTTATGCATTTCATTGAAACTTCCTTCTTAGATGTCAATTAGGCTGCAGCATCATATAAAAATATTTATTTATGGCTATCTTTAGTATTTTCTTCTATATTGTTGGCAGAAAATAGACATTTTTTTTTAGATTTCTTATTTTATGTAAAATTCCCTACTACTGACCAACTGTACATTGATTCCGCAAGTGTGGTTCCAGTAATATATTAAAGCTAAAAAATGTATCTTTATTTTTATACCCATTTTGTTGGGTTTATTTTATAAAATTCGTTCGCTATTTGATGAAGTTTTGATACTTTTTCTGATTTACAAAAAAACTAAAAAAATAACCCTTGACAAACCGGGTATTATAGAAAGCCTATAGTTTAAGGTTTAATATGATATCACTGTTGGCTCATTTGGCCATGTGTTCGTGACGCCCGAACCGATTTTCTTGGACAATGTTTCCGCGCCTTTCAGGAGGGGCGTTCGGATCAGCATAATGTGGCTTTTCAAAAAAAAATATATGAAAATTAACGGGAAATTTAAAGTGTTTAATTTAATTTCAACATACATAAATCTGGTATCGTTGGAAAGGAAAATCATTGAACCTTAACAAAGCAGTGTTGCTTTTGGAAAAAAAATATTCTGAAAAGGACTTTTGATGGTGGGAAGTTAGGGCATTTTCTGTGATCAGCCTGCTTTCTCTCCCATTCCGCTGCCGGTACCTATTTATACATTTTTTATGTCGGGGGTGTAACTGACCTTCTGTGCTTTTATCTTTTAAAATCTTCAAACTTATACAGCTAGAAGCTGTTTCTCAGCCTGTTGGTCTCGCTCTTCATGCTCCTCAGCCTCAAGTACTTTTTTTCCTTAGAAATTCTGGAAAAATTTCCGCTTAAAGACTTAGTAGCAGATGTGTCAGTATTTTTAGTTCTAACACCCCGGTTAGCAGCTGGTAAACAGTGAATAGCTGTTCAACAGCAGGTTAGAATTATGGTTCAACAGGTAAACTGTTTATTAGCTGTTTACCTGCTGTAAACTGTTACAGCTGATTTTACCTGCTGTTTATCGGCTGGTAGAAACAGCTTCTCCGCCTAAGGTCACCGTTAGGCTCCGGTGTTAAAGCAGCGGCTCTGAAGATAAATCTGGTGGAGCCTCTCTTAGAAACGTGCAAAATTTACTATAGTGAAATCATAATAAAGTAACTGCTGAGTTATTATACAGCTAATATAATTAATAGGCTATTAATAGGTTTCCCATTAAAGTGTGGGACTCAGGAAGAGTCAGTGTTGATGGAGTTGTAATTGACATTTTGTTTCTCTCCTTTTTTTCTCCATAGGATGGTTTTAACTGAAACGACAACCTCAAGACTGGAAACACCATTTTACAGACTACCCCCAAAAACATCAAAATTTTAAAAACTAAGATTTTAAAAATAAAAGAAGAAAAGGCAATAATATGGGGATTGAGCGATGGAAGAGAAAATCCTCTTTAGATTGACTCTCTACAGAGTATTTCTGAGTCGATTAGTTTAGCATTTCTGCCGGATTTTCACAAAATATCAGCCACGACAATGGACAGGTGAACTAACAAGTTCATGTCATCTTTTGTGGACGGCATGAGTCACGTGATGCCTCCAACATTGTGCGCATCACAGCTAAATGCTACCAGTCAATGAGGAAAACAGCAGATCCTCACACCCTCAGTATAAATATATCTGTGGACAAGATCACTGATGCCCATTGTTCTTGCAAGGCTGGGTAAGTCGGACATTCATGGTTTTGAGGGAGATTTGAAATGAGTGATTTTTGTTGTTTGCAAATGTTCGCATGTGCCTCAGTCTGCTCTGATAAAACAGTGCAGAGCAGCACGTTAGCACTCCGTACTTGGTGGCTAACACGATTACAGTTTAGTAAAAAACCTTTTCAGGTAAAATAAAATCTTTAATGTATGTCAGATATGGTACACATTGCATATTGATCTCTTCAGCTAACATAAGACTGTAACAGACAGGCTTCAGGATGTAGACGTTGCATCGGTACTGACATTATGCTGTACTTGGCTAAAAGGTTTTTATAATGGAAGTGTTTATTATTGACTTTCATTCACTAAACACAAAGAAAGCAAAACAATAATACTTAAGCCAGCGGACAATCTGGCTTAAGTTTGTCTTAAGCCAGATTGTCCGCTGGCTTAACTGTCATATTTTGATCCTATAACAGTTGAGCTGCAAACGCGGTCTGAAAAAGTTAAATCCAAGCAAGGCTTTCCGTTTCAGATTTCGTAAATCTGTGAATTTTAGTTCCACAAACACGATCAGGATACCTGACATCGCCTGTACAGATTCCCAACTGACAGTGGAGAACTATTGTTTTAGAGTCCTGACGCAAAAACTTTCTGTCGGTCCGGTACTCCACAATGTATATTAGCGTGAGTTTGTGAGACGGTAACCCACTGATAGCTGCGCTGTGACGTCAAATGGGTTATTAACCAATGAAAAGGTCGGGCTGGGGTAAGGTCCATTGGGGGATTATGCCTTCAGGGGGACAGAGCCCCCTTACATGCTGAATGTAATTCCGATTACGCAGTTTTATAAAGGGCCTAAGGTGGCCATTAACAACGAGCTGCTGGACAAAGCTGAGGCTTGATGGAGTTGTAATTGACATTTTGTTTCTCTCCCTTTTTTTCCCATAGGATGGTTTTAACTGAAACGACAACCTCAAGACCGGAAACACCATTTTACAAACCACCCCCAAAAACATCAAAATTTTAAAAACAAAATTTTAAAAATAAAAGAAGAAGAAAAGGCAATAATATGGGAATTGAGCAATGGAAGAGCAAATCCTCTTTAGAAAAAAAAAAAACACAACACCAAGTTATTAGAGATGGAACATGTGTTGCCAAATTAACAATATTTGAAAAGTATTAAAAAACATCTCAGAGGGGCCGTCATATATATTGAGGGGTTATGCCCACAGGGGGACAGAGCCCCCTTACATGCTGAATGTAATTCCGATTACGCAGTTTTATAAGGGCCTAAGGTGGCCATTAACAACGAGCTGCTGGACAAAGCTGAGGCTTGATGGAGTTGTAATTGACATTTTGTTTCTCTCCTTTTATTCCCCATTAGATGGTTTTAACAACAACTTCAAGACTGGAAACACCGTTTTACAGACCACCCCCCAAAACATCAAGATTTTAAATACAAAAATTTTAAAAGTAAAATAAGAAGAAAAGGCAATAAGCTGGGGATTGAGCGATGGAAGAACAAATCCTCTTTAGAAAAAAAAAACAACACCAAGTTATTAGAGATGGAACATGTGTTGCCAAATTAACAATATTTGAAAGTATTAAAAAAAAGCATCTCAGAGGGGTAGTTATATATATTGAGGGGTTATGCCCTCAGGTGGACAGAGCCCCCTTACATGCTGAATGTAATTCCGATTATGCAGTTTTATAAAGGACCTAAGGTGGCCATTAACAACGAGCTGCTGGACAAAGCTGAGGCTTTGTTACATCCCCCAGCGCCCCTTACCCCCCCCCCCCCCTTTGGAGCCGACAGAAGTGGAGAAACGGCTGATCAGTGTCCAAGGAGAAATTGTTGAGGTACAAATTTCTTATTATTTTCCCATATGATAGGACTTAATTTGCTAACTGTAGATCTAAACTAACTACAGGATAGCATGAAAGGCCCCATTATGTGAACTCTAAAAGTACATTTCTATGTACTTTTCAGCTTGCTGCAGTTAGGATGGTCAGATCTGGAAGAGTAGATGTACCCACAACCTGCGGCTCAAACAGGTACAATAACTTGTTTTAAGATTTGGTCAAAGCTGCAGTAGTCAACTTTTATAAAAACAGATAAACACATATCTGTGTTGACATTATAATACGGATATAAAAACAGTTTAAACAAAAATGTAAAAATCATACTGTAATAGAAATAATCTACTGCAACTTTCAACTTTAACGAAAAATTTCAAGTTGATGACAATACTAGCTTGTATGTTGTTGTGCAGCCCTCTACGAACTCTGCATTGGGCACCACGTGACGGTTTCCCATGCAAGGTGCCAGGAATATGGATATGTCGCTCCGCTGCAGAGCACATCATTTATAAAAGTAGAGGTATGTTGTAAGTTACTACTTTTATTTTACAGATAGTCTTGATATTTTTCTTTGTTCTCGTTTTTAGATGACATGAAAACTCACAAACCTGATTGTATTTATAATATATGTTTGGTTTGTATTAACAGGCTAAAGAGAGCAGAGAGTGAGCAGACATAGGACATCTGCAGCTCTGGCAGCCATTTGATGCTGAGCTGGAACAAGGCAGCATTGTAGCCAAAATCGAAGTCAACGAAAAGAAACCATGAAAATAAAACAATAATTTCAGTTCAAACCGAAAAAAGTTGTATGTTAA
This sequence comes from Poecilia picta, assembly GCA_033032245.1. Lineage (NCBI taxonomy): Eukaryota > Metazoa > Chordata > Actinopteri > Cyprinodontiformes > Poeciliidae > Poecilia > Poecilia picta. Next base: position 27,850,600 of record CM065353.1, on the reverse strand, counting down.
TGTTTCTGTTTTGTATTTGTTTTGTGAAATAAATCTAATGAAATAAGATTAAATTTGCGTTTAAAAAAATACATTTTGGGGTTTAAGTTATATGACTTCATCTGTTTGTTAACAGTGGCTCCTCAGTCCCTGCAGGACTATTAATGATGCCTATAGAATTAGTGAGACGTCCTGAAACGCTCCAACAACAACCAAGGATTTAAGATGGATGCATCAGAACTTCATAATAACGTCGAAGGTAAGTTAATAAATCGTTTGTATTTACCATAATGCCTCACATATGTCTGACGTAGCTAACGGGGACAAGCTTAGAAAGGTGCTATGTAATTGTTAAGTGTTTTGATTATCTGTGCAGTGTGCAATCTACAAATCTACGCTGTATAGATACGTATATATATACAGTATGTATATAAACATACACAGTGGACTGTGTATGTATATAAACATACTGTATATATATATTGTGCCCAAGCTATCAATCGCAGCTGAAGTTAGCTTCCGAATGTAACATCTAATTCTGAAAATAGCTAAAAGGCGATTACACTTAATTTTCACTATCTTGAGCTTTTTTAATGTGTTATATTTAAAAAACCACAACACCTAGACATTTTAAACCTAACTAGATTATTCTGTACCAACAGCAGAATAAATAAAACATTTGTGAAACCTAATTGATTTGTGAAATTTGTAAAATGTCTAATAGATTCCTGGACGCAACAGATACAAATTATTAATTTAACATTATTTGTTATTTTAACTTTCCGTTTTCTTTCTTTTATTCTTATCTATATTATAGTTGGAGTTGGACAGGAGTTCAGTTTGATGGCTTCCTGGAGGAAGAGATTGGCAGAGCTAATGTTGCCAACAACTTTTTTCCTGCTATTAACTTTTTTGCTTTTCTTTATATAGAAATTATTTATCAGTTGCTCTTTTTCCGTTTTGTATAAAGTATTTGCTTATACAGTATTTTTTTAGTTTTACCTTAAGGCTTACCTGGTCAGTCGAGGTGGAAATGTACATCCTCTTGATTACTGACAAATGTCAGAACCTCATGGACTGAGCTGGTTACATCAGATCAATCTGAATCTTTATTTCTCATGAAAACGACTTCTTGTAATTTTAAGACATTTTTATAAAATTTCATCTTTATTCTGCTGTAACAATGACTGCATTCTTGCAATTAAAATTTCTTGTATCCTGACCGTAATGCTCCCTTATACAACTCACAGAACAGATGATTGAAATAAAGGCACTTTGTGAAAATATTTTCTGTGATTTTATTATAGAAATTGAGGACGAGAATAATCGATTAAAATCAAATATGATATGAAAAAAAAATCTTGTAAGTCATATTCAGCCTTATTCAGTATATTAAAAACACTGAGAAAAGGGGGGAAAAAAAGGTTTGTGAAATGTAGAGTATTACAAATTAGATTCAATTTTATTGTAGGTACAAACAGGATAGCAAAATGAACAGTGAATATATAATATACTTCCTAGACATCAGACTTGTTTGCCTTTACTGGTGATGAAAACTCGTCACTATGGAGGAGAGGAAGAGGCTCAGCCCCGTCCAGGATGACTGCAGTGTCAGAGTAGCAAACAAAGTCTGCAGGTAGATTTTTGAATGTCTGGTGTTCCGGTTTTCAGATTATAGTTTAACCAAGTACTGTAAATAAAAACTTAGACCACGTTGTGACGATCCGGCAGACCATGGACTGATGGACGCCGTCAGTTGGTCCAGGTGCTTGGATCCAATGGAAAGGTAATCAGCACAGCGATCATGGCTCAGAAACACATCACGAAGTGTTGCGATGCAAACCTGAAAAATTAAAAACAAACAAAAATAACCAATAGGCACCCATATTTAGCTTTTGTTACGGCCAGTGGCCTTTTCTGTGTTTGTCTTTTTGCAGTGGCTAATCAAGTTAACTCCACTTGCAAGTGGATGCAGCCCTGCCTTCCTGTGCTGCTCCGTGAGGTCTACAGCGATTGGCACACCAATTATCTGCTCCACCAATCCCTGAAGAGGCCTCCCCTTTAAATACCAAGGACTTCCTGGGAGAAGGCGCCGCTGATTCTCTGTTTGGACAGCTTGCCACCTTGTTGGTTGTGTTCTGACTGCTGTAAATTTATTTTACTAGCTCGGATAGTTTTGTTAGCGTTTGCTAGATCTGACAAACTTGTCTTGTCCCTGTGGGGGGGACATCTGTTACTTTTGAATCTCTGGTAGAGACTTGTAGTTTGGTTTTGTTTAAGGTCTTTGATTTACAACTGATTGTTTTGTGGATTTTGTTTCATTTATTACATTTTGTTGTCAGTCCCTACATTTTGTTTGTTCATTTTTACCCTTTGTTTTTTTTTTTTGTAAAACCCAACAATAAACCCTAAATTGTTATAAACCTTACCACCTAGTTTCTTTAATGTTACTCCCCTTTCCCCTGGCAGAGCCGGGTCGTAACAGCTTTAGTTGCACAATGTAATCAAAACTAATAAATCCTCAGCTCTTTGAAAGTTTTGCTTGAAAATTGACAATATCTCAGAAAATGGCTGTCAATAAATGCGATAGTCGCTGAAAGTAATCAGTGGACATTCAAATGAAAGTCTAATGGTGGTCGATTTTGCCCCCGGTGAACGTCCCGCCGTCTTCCTTTGGAGTTTCATTTGGACGTCGATCAAACATAATCACCAGCCGTTCGGCGGACAGTTAAGACAACGTTTAGCGGACGTGCTCCAAACATTCAATGCTAGCTGGGTAGGTGTTGTAGTTTTTTTTTTAAATACAACACGTTAAAAATGCTCAAGAAGGTGAAAATTAAGTGTAATCGACCTTTAGCTATTTTCCGAATTACACAGTCCAGTCACATTAATGTGACCACCACGTACTTTCCACTTCAGAGTTAAATAACCAATCACAGAAGGCAGGTGGCAGCACAGTGCAGTTGAGCGTATATAAAGGGTGTGTGTGGGCTTCGGAAAACATTTCAATCGTTGGTGTAATGCAGAAACGAAGCGATTTATCCGACGTCCAAAAGGGCATGATCATTGGCTTTCGGGCCAAGGGTGGAAGCATTTCCGAAACGGCTGAGTTTGTGAACTGTTCGCGTGCCGCCGTGGTAAAAGTGTACCGTGCATGGCAAAATGGGACTGTCCAAAATCAACGACGTGGCAAATGTGGTGCACCACGGGCCATAGATGACAGAGGCGAACGACGGTTGCGGAGATGCGTTCGGGCAGATAGACGGGCTACCGTTGAGCAACTGACCACTAAAATGAACCAAGGGGCTACCACAAGTGTCTCCCAAACCACTATTCAGCGAACATTGCTGCGTCTGGGCCTCCGAAGCAGACGCCTGGTTCGTGCACCTATGCTGACTGGTGTTCATCGACGACGAAGGCTAGAATTTGCACGCCAGTACAGCAGCTGGACGTCCACTGAGTGGCGACAGGTAGCGTTTTCAGATGAATCGCGTTTTATGCTCCATCGGACAGATGGACGTTGGCGTATAAGGCGTGAAACCTCTGAAAGGAACCACCCTGCAACCATTGCAGGAACGGTCCAAGCTGGAGGCGGGAGCATTATGGTCTGGGGAATGTTTTCCTGGCATTCTCTGGGTTCACTGATTATTGTGGAAGGCACGATGGATCAATACAAGTACGCATCTGTCCTTGCGGACCATGTCCACCCCTACATGCGCATTGTTTTTCCTCAGGATGATGGCATCTTCCAGCAGGACAATGCGAGGTGCCATACAGCTGCCAGTGTACGTGCGTGGTTCGAAGAGCACCAGGATGAGTTTACCGTCCTCCCCTGGCCAGCAAACTCACCTGACTTAAACCCAATCGAGCATCTGTGGGACCATCTCGATCGAGTTGTTCGCGCCATGGATCCTCAACCGCGTAATCTAGCGCAGCTGGCCACGGCATTGGAGTCGGCATGGCTCAACATCCCAGAGAAGACCTTCAGGGACCTAAGTGACTCTCTTCCTGCACGTCTCGTAGCAGTTCGCTCTGCGAAAGGTAGTTATTCTGGCTTTTGACAGATGGTCACATTAATGTGACTGGACTGTGTAGATGCTACATTCGGAAGCTAACTTCAGCTGCGACTGATAGGTCCGGCACAATATAGATCTAAATACGTTTATATACATATATATCTATATCCATCTATACAGCATAGATATGTAGATTGCACACTGCACAGATAATCAAAACACTTAACGTTTACATAGCACCTTTCTAAGCTTGTCCCGTTAGCTACGTCAGACATATGAGGCATTATGGTGAATACAAACGATTTATTAACTTACCTTCGAAGTTCTGATACATCCATCTTAAATCCTTGGTTGTTGTTGGAGCGTTTCAGGACGCCTGAATAATTCTATAGGCATTATTAATACTCCCGCAGCGACTGAGGAGCTGTTAACATACGGAACCAGTCTATGTGAGAAACGGCCACGGCCTTATGCACATGCGCAGTTGAGTGGATGTAATGGCGTCCTATGAACGTCGCCTGCACGTGCTGAGCGGAGCAAGCTCCTGCCGCCTCTCACACAGTAAGTTAAACTAGAACATTCCTGCAGAAATTTTACGGGGCCTGCCAAAGTGTGCCCGTCGGTTTTTAATCAAGCGTTCTGATGCAAAAAATTTGCAGTTTAACTGCAATGTAGTCAGTAACCTGTGGTGAGTCAGAAACATGTTGACTAAGCTCTACCTGTACAATTCATTTTGTTAAAACAAAAAAAAAAACACAAAACAACTGACATCATGACAGCACTGTCAAAGCGTTTTAAAATAAAAGTTACAAACTGTGTTCAGCATGGCATGTTGTCATAGCAGTGTGTCTCTTAAGTGACAAGTCCTCTCCTAAACTTTATCAAAGATAGATACGCTAAAAAAATTGCCTAAATATCTCCCAAAGCTGATAAACCCACCAAATACAGTCATCATTTCATGACCAGATGTACATTTCAAAGTATGACACACACCAGTGTTATTCAGAGCAATAAAATAATGACTAGAGAAAATGATTTAAGCTGCAGCTTTTGCTATTTAAAGGAAAATGAAGCATAGTCTTGTTTGTGTAACAGTTATGGGCTATGCAGCTAACTGCGGCTACAAAAGCAGCATCAGAAGATGGTTCTTGAAGGAGCCTGAGGTGTGAATGAAGACACGAGCAACGTTTTAGGTTGTAGTTTTTTTGTATTGGTGATTTGGGGGGGGGTGGAGAAACAACAACAAGCAATTACAAATACACAATGAGGGTGTTAATAAGCAATAAGATTTTCTGTAATGTTTAAGTTCTAAAATGTGTGTGTATGTGATCCTTTTGTTTGTGAAATGGTGTGTCCTTGTAGCAGCCATCTTGAAACCTACTAGGGAGGAGGCCTGCCTCAAACCCAGCTCTTTTATAGAAGGAGCCATGTTTGGCTGGGTAGTTAATTGAAAAGGCGGGGACAACCGTATATAGAGAGACTGAAAGCTGAGAGACTGCTGGAAAAGATGCCATTCTGTCTTGTGGTTGAATTATGCTGTGCTGAAGGAGGCCTAATAAATCACCTTTGTTCATGGTACAGCCAACTTTGCTGAGTTTCCTTCCACACCACACCTCAGTGTAACAGAGAGACAACTTAATTCCAAATAAATCAATTCAAAAGATCAAAGTTCTTGTCCTTAGCTCACCATCAGTTTCAGAGAATCTGAAGGTCTGATCCATCATGGGAAAAAAAACCCCTGACCTAAAAGGCCAAAAAAAATCATTAAATGTTTTATCAAACAATAAGTATGTGCAAACACAAATGCAATAAATATCAAATTCAAATGCAATTATTAAATATCTAATTAAACATTTCAGTCAGGTTAAATTAACCATAATTTAAATAAACAAAAGGAATATCATATTTCAAACTAATCTATTTAAGGTTAAAGTTGAAATCAAAGTTCACTTTCAAATTATCAATCAAGAGAAAATAAATTAACTCAAAATACTCAGTGGGAGGAAAAGAAAAATAAATATACTGCGCAACATCAATTTAAATGTAGCTACATCCTATTTTAATCAATTTCATTACAAAAGTAATGAAATTGGAAAAAGTAGTCTTGCACAAAAATAAAAACGATCATGTTACCTTTGCGCAGAATGGGCCGTATTAAACTGTGATCAGCTATGATGATCCCGGTGACGGCCCAGGTAACAACCGCCGACAGTTCTAATAAAACAACGTTCCATTGAGCAATCGAGCAGAATTTTCATGCCGAACAATACTGCTGTCATACAAGCAAACTCACCAATAGTTCAAATTAGTTATGTCAATGTCAAATTTATTTATATAGCCCTTTAAAGCAGTATAACTGCACCAAAGTGCTGCACAAGAACAACAACACACATAACAAACAGAGCACAAAACAATACATCAATTAAATGCCAAAGAGTAAAAAATAAGTTTTAAGAAGCGATTTAAAATGATCCAGGCTGTGGGCAGATCTGATCTGGAAAGGCAAGTTATTCCATAAGACGGGAGCAGCAACAGAAAAAGCTCGATCTCCTTTCCTCTTTAGTCGACTACGAGGAACTGTCAGTAATAACTGATTATTTGATCGCAAGGTTCTGGGCACAGACCTGAGATTTAAAAGGTCCCGAAGATAAGGGGGCAAAGCAATGAAAGGAAATATTAAATTTTTCAAAGATCTTTCCAAGAGGAATTAAATACAAAATAAACAAAATGGGCCCTAAAATTGACCCTTGGGGAACACCATATTTCAAAGGTTTAGCCCCGGAACATGATTGGTCCAGATGAACAGAAAAGGTTCTGTCGTCTAAATAAGATTTGAACCATTCGAATACTGAGCCCCTCAGGCCAACACAGTGCTGTAGTCTATGTAAGAGAATCTGATGATCTACCGTGTCAAAGGCAGAGCTCAAATCCAGAAGTAGTAAAACTGCTACGTTGCCTGAATCAACAATTAAGAGGAGATCATTATATACTCTGAGCAAAGCAGATTCAGTGCTATGAGCAACTTTAAACCCAGACTGAAACTTTTCAGTTATATTATTGTCTTTTAAAAACATTTCAAGCTGAATTGTTAAAGAGATTTGGGTTAATTTCCAGGAGGAGATGATCCGCAAGATGCAAACAACCAGCCACAATCACAGTGGAACAGGTGGTGTTCAAATTGCGCTGGAGGCGCGGCTTTAAATAAGTTGAAGAGTTTGGGGCAAGATAGGGAGTTATACTAAGCTTTACTAATTGACTAATTGCGGGTTACATTTGTATAACAAAAACTGCAGTGTGTCACAGTTAAATCAATACGATACACGCTAGCTGTAGTTAGCAGGCAAGGCTCGACTGAGCTGATGGGAAAGGGTTATAAATGTCACATCTGAATGTGGTCTTAAAAAAAGCTAGTTTCTGTCTCTGAGAAGGTTTGCTTGTCCTCAGCAGATTAGGCAACACTGTATGAATTAAGAGATGATGTACTATGGTACAACAAAGTCGTGGCTGCTTTCTTGAAGCAGCCACGACAGATGAGAAAAATTAGTTTCTGTTGTGCTGTTTACATCCTGCTCATCAGTCGGCGGTTACCTTAACAAAGAGCCGAGCATTCACCAGTGAATTTAATTCATTTGAGAGAATGTGGTTCTCGTGGCCATGTTTGGTGGTTTCAAACATGAGACCACCCAATCTTTATTTCTTTCATGTCTGCTTCAGATTAGTTTGAAGTGTTTTTCCTATGTACTTGTTTAAATTTAAATCTGGACTCCATCATTGCTTTTCTTTTTTTTAACAGTAGCAAACATGTTTTATTGGGTTGAGATTTTCACATTTCAGTTTGATTACGACAGACTGAATGTGAAACAAACATTTATGTTCAATACATCAAATGTATCTTATCTGACATTACCAAGTTTATTTAAAATGCAGGACATGCTTCACCACTGAAGTAAATTATCTAATTCAGAATCAGACTGTCACAAAAAAAGAAGCAGACTGAATTACACTGAAACAAGAGATTCACTCAGATGCATCAACTACAAATTGTGAACATTGCAATTTAGAAGAACATGGAGGGCTTTGTTAAACACCATGTTGGTGCCAGTTTAACAAGCTGTAAACCGTTTTATATATGTATATACATTTATTGTTTTCAACAATAAATATATAAAAAGCAGACTGTCAAAAGAGAGAGCCTGTCGCACAGGCAGGAGCAGAGCAGGAGTCAGATACCCCAAACAAGGCAATAATACAATCTGAAGGTATCTGCTGTTTATAAGCAGTTTGATAGAGACAAAATATGTCAGACCAAAACGTTGTTAAATAATGGCAGTACCAGAACTGATGTCTAAGGGTAGCCTTAGGGTGTCCACATTTGTCACTTAACTGTGCTTTAGAATAGTGCAGGCGATGTACAACTTTAAACTGGATTAGTTGTAATCCAGCATTAATGGAGCAATTTCAATTCCCATCAGCACGCGATCCCAAAATCCAGTAGAAATTGTGACTCGCAAATCTTTGGACTAAGCATCTCTGATATGAATGGATGATCTAGACATAGAAAAAACATTCACTAACTGTGAGACAAGATGTCTGGAAGTAGGAGTTTTAACAAGAAGATTATAAAAAATATGCTGCACTCGGACTAAGTTGGTTTGCAAAGCTCCTAGCCTGCAAATAACAAAAAAAATTATTTGAGGACAGATTCAATTTGGACTGTAGCTGAGGGTATGATAAAAACTGTTTATTGATAAAAAGGTCATTGAGAGAGGAGAGGCCCCTGCTCAACCAGAGCTTAAAGGCAGGATCCAAAAGACCCGGCTTAAAGCAGGGGTTATGACACAAAGGGGCATAAATAGATAGATCTGGAAGTTTTAAGACCCTCTTTATTTGTGTCAAGATCTTACTTGAGTTCCTAAGTATGAAGTCGGCAGCGAGTCTCTTGAGAGGAATATCAGGTTTAGAAAATTATATTGCAGGCAAAGAAGCAGAAGTTTGTAATAATAAATTATGGGATTCAATCTGAGGCCAGCCAGGAAAAGAGGCAAAAGGTCTCCTCGCCACAGCAGTGCCCGACGTCCAGAATGTCCAAGCCCTCGCATTGCAGGCCCAATAATAATGCCGAAAGACCGGAAGACTCAAAGCCACCCTACCCCTAGCCTTTTGCAAATGTGCCTCAGAGATTCGGGAAAGCTTGTATCCCCAAACAAATGGCATAATAACTGAATCCAATGTTTTAAAGAATGAGGAAGGAATACAAATTGGGATGTTTTGGAAGAGATAAATGAACTTAGGAAGTACAACCATTTTGATAATATTAATACGACCAATTAATGAGAGTGGAAGTAACCGCCAGTAGTCAATCCATTTTTTTAGTTGATTTTGAAAGCACAGAACTGCCAAAACTCTGCAGTAAGTCAAGAAGGAGGAAGGGAGGCCTTTGCGTCAAGTAACGTCAAGACTTCATCATCCGCATATAAACCTATGGCATGCTCTGTGCTCATGTGACACCTGAGATAAGCTGATTAGACCTGATGGCAAAAGAGCATAGGAGACAAGCAGCAGCCCTGCCTAGTGCCACGTTTCAGCAGAAAGGGAGGTGATCTATCTCTACTGGTCAACACATAAGACCTGGGGTGAGTGTAAAGCATTTTTATGAGAGACAGAAAACCTGTGCCAAAGCCAAATCTTTCAAGAACAGCAAATATGTATCCCCACTCCACCTGATCAAATGCCTGCTGAGCATCCAAAGATATGATTGCTGAATTGGAACGAGCAGAAGAGTGAATAATGTTCAGTAGTCGTCTTGTGTTGGAGAAAGAGAATCTTTCTGGAATTAATCCAGATTGATCTGGATGTACCAGTGTAAAATTCTGCTTCTATTTAAAGCCGAACTCACAAAAACACACAAGGGGGTTGCTTCACAGGTTTCAGGTAAAATATTACGCCAGTTAGATTGACAATAAAAATAAATAGTCAATCACTCAAATGATTTAATACAAATGATTTAATACAAAAAACCATAAACTAAGAAAATAATAATAGTTATCTTGATAAATCAGTAACCAAAATTCCTCAAAACAAATCTAGAATAGATTTAATTCACTGTCAATAAAGAAATTCAAATGATTAGATGTCCAATAACTTTCAATCCTTTTTCACGAATAATGTCCTCAAGAGTTCCATAACTCGGGAGACATTCTCCCTTTTAATCCAAAGTCCGATCCAAACGAAAACTCCAAAGCGTCAAAACCCTCCCACAAAAAATGAGAAAAAAAAAGAGTGGTACCACCAAAAATCCCCAAAAAGAAACGTAAAGTCCAGATCTCACCGGGTATGACCTTGTTTTCCTTCCGGCGGCGTCCACTCGCTCCGTTGGAGTCCTCAAGCCAATAGACCCTTTTCACAGTGACGTCAGACAATGGCCGCCATGACACGGAGCTGGGTATCCTTACTTCCGGTTTGATTTTGCCTTGGGAACCAAGATGAAAAATTCCCGCATTCTCATAATCTTAAGGATATAATAAAAGGTAAGTTTAATAATAGCATTTAAGTGTTAGTAGCTGTTATTACTCTAACTGTTTATAAAATAAACACCCTCCAATCGGAGAGCAAACCAGCATGCAGCAGCTTTAGCCACAGTTACGAAACAAACACCGCCACCTGTCAGTGCTGTAACGCTTAGAGGTTCATTTTCTGTATTAATGTAAAATAAGGGGCAGCTTCCAACATCGTTGACGACATATTTGTTTTTCCAGCAACAAAATGCGCATCTCCATGCACTGTTCATGTTTCTGTCTCTCCCAAAGACGCACAGAAGGAATAAAAATAATTACAAAAAAAATATAAATGCGCAGTGATTTGGATAAATAACTTTAATCTGATTACTGGATTTGAAATACAAACTCGTTAGATTATTTGTTACCGAAAAAGTGGTCGGACTAGAGGAAGGCATTACAAAGCAGCGGCGGCACCGGACATCTGCTTATAACAAACAAACCCCTATTCTATTGGATGAGTGGCAACTCCAGTCTATAATAAGATTAGAGCCTAAAACGATATATTTCAAAAACAGTAAAAAGTTCTGGTTAAGGAACAGTTATGTCACGTAGTTAGCTAGCTAACAAAATTCACTAATGCTAAGCTAACGGATACGCAAAACAAAAATACCTTCATAGTCAAACAGGTATTGTTCGGTGAAGAATTTGTAGCCTTTGTCTAATTTAGATTTTGTTGTCAGAGAAAATTGGTTTGCAAATCGTGATACATCTTCAAATCTTATTTTAGGCAAATGTTTTAGAGACTGAAAACTCCATGGTCCGATGTTCTGTCTGATAAACATATGCTGTCAGATATATACATATATATATATATATATATATATATACAATGTCCATTTTACATACATTTATATATGTAATAGACAACTTTATCATTACTTACTATGTACACTGACTGGAACTAAGGATACACAGCTTCGAGCCAAAACGGAAGTTGTGTGACGTTATGTGAAAAGGGTCTATTTGCTGTGGATCATAGCACAAAATTAATACCTACATTTTTAAGTTTCACAGAGTTAACGCGGCTATGGATGACATGTAAAAGATTAGTCTTTTTGCCCCCCAGCGTTGTTTGCATGTGCAAAATTTCCGTAGGTCCAATAACATGGATGGTGTCTGAGTCATAAGTTAGAGCCTCACCACACGTCACTGAGATATATATATATATATATATATATATATATATATATATATATATATATATATAATGAATATGTAAAGCAGTACATAGGATTTCCAGAAGAGGGCGCTGTTAGTACCACCACAATCCTGACATGTTTGTCCTGCCAGGTTCAAAACCTGGCAGGACAAACCATGTTTGTCCTGCCAACTGTTCTAAACCAGGTTTAGAACAGTTGACAAAGGAAGAGCCCTTCCTTCACACCAACAAACCATCCAACTGCTCATCCAACCAACAAACCATCCAACTGTTCATCCAACCAACAAACCATCCAACGTTTCATCCAACCAACAAACCATCCAACGTTTCATCCAACCAAATGTTCATCCAACCAACAAACCATCCAACTGTTCATTCAACCAACAAACCATCCAACTGTTCATTCCACCAACAAACCATCCAACTATTCATTCAACCAACAAACCATCCAACTGTTCATCCAACCAACAAACCATCCAACTATTCATCCAACCAAATGTTCATCCAACCAACAATCCATCCAACTATTCATCCAACCAAATGTTCATCCAACCAACAAACCATCCAACCAACAATCCATCCAACTGTTCATCCAACCAACAAACCATCCAACTGTTCATCCAACCAGTTAGAGGTGTGTGTTGTACCTGTTCTCCTGTATTTCTGGGGCTGTTTTCTGAGCTAAAGTCGTGGATTGTCACCTTAAAGTCAATCCATCGTTGATCCTGGCGACTGAAACAGAAAAGAAAATCACTTTCTGTTGATTTTTTATGTTTAAGATCTGAGTTTAACCAATACCAATAGTAGTTCTGCAACAGATTACATCATTAATGACCAACAGTTTCAGAACATGATAGCTCCATAGCAACGATCAGAAGCAAGACATTGAACATGATGTCAAAGATGACATCACAGTAGATCAAAGAAGTTCTGAGGCTTTGAACACTTCAGTCAGAATCAAAACGCTTCTCTGAGATTCAGATTGTGTGTCCAGTGACTATTTTTGCCCTTCCAAAATGACAGACCCTCTTTTAAAATCACTCGGAGATTTTTTGGTGACCGGAATGAGGACGGTATTTAACTACTTCTTCCCAAGAGATGACTCCGACGAAAGGAGCGGAGACGAATCAGACGAAAGGAGCGAAGACGACTCCGACGAAAGAACAACTCAGGATGACGAAGAGAGAGACTTGTTCTGGGACGGACTTCCATCCCGTCCCCAAGCACAACCTGACCCGGATGAGGACGAAGATAGAGACATGTTCTGGGACGGACCTCCATCGCGTCCACAAGCACAACCTGAACCGGATGAGGACGAAGAGAGAGATTTGTTCTGGGACGGACCTCCATCGCTTCCCCAAGGACATCATGACCCGGATGAGGACGAAGAGAGGGATTTGTTCTGGGACGGACTTCCATCCCGTCCCCAAGGACAACCTGACCCGGATGGGGACGAAGAGAGAGGTTTGTTCTGGTTCAGATTTCCATCCCGTCCCCAAGGACAACCTGGCCCAAGTGGGGACGGACCTCCGTCCCGTCCCCAAGGACAACCTGACCCGGATGAGGACGTAGAGAGGGATTTGTTCTGGGACGGATTTCCACCCCGTCCCCAAGAACAACCTGACCCGGAGGAGGACGTAGAGAGGGATTTGTTCTGGGACGGATTTCCACCCCGTCCACAAGTACAACCTGACCCGGACGAGGACGTAGAGAGGGATTTGTTCTGGGACGGATTTCACACCCCGTCCTCAAGAACAACCTGACCCGGACGAGGACGTACAGAGGGATTTGTTCTGGGACGGATTTCCACCCCGTCCCCAAGAACAACCTGACCCGGACGAGGACGTACAGAGGGATTTGTTCTGGGACGGATTTCCACCCCGTCCCCAAGCACAACCTGACCCGGACGAGGATGTAGAGAGGGATTTGTTCTGGGACGGATTCCACCCCGTCCCCAAAGACAACCTGATCCGGATGAGGACGTAGAGAGGGATTTGTTCTGGGACGGATTTCCACCCCGTCCCCAAGCACAACCTTTCCCGGAGGAGGACGTAGAGAGGGATTTGTTCTGGGACGGATTTCCACCCCGTCCCCAAGAACAACCTCACCCAGACGAGGACGTAGAGAGGGATTTGTTCTGGGATGGATTTCCACCCCGTCCCCAAGTACAACCTGACCCGGACGAGGACGTAGAGAGGGATTTGTTCTGGGACGGATTTCCACCCCGTCCTCAAGCACAACCGGACCCGGACGAGGACGTAGAGAGGGATTTTTTCTGGGACGGATTTCCATCTCGTCCCCAAGCACAACCTGACCCGGACGAGGTCATAGAGAGGGATTTGTTCTGGGACGGATTTCCATCCCGTCCACACGCACAACCTGACCTGGGTTGGGGACGAAGATAGACAATTGTTCGGGAACGGATTTCCAACCCGTCTTTCCAACACTTGGAACAGGTTTGTAAATGCTCCATTAAACAAGAACCACCCCGGACGGGGTGGTTGAACCTCATCTTCCGAGGAAAGACTTTGGGACCAAGTTTGAATGCTCCATTGAAGAAGAACCACCCCGGATGGGGTGGTTGAACCTCATCTTCTGAAGACAGACTTTGGGACCAGGTTTGAAAGCTCTATAGAAGAAGAACCACCCCGGACGGGGTGGTTGAACCTCATCTTCCGAGGAAAGACTTTGGGACCAAGTTTGAATGCTCCATAGAAGAAGAACCACCCCGGACGGGGTGGTTGAACCTCATCTTCTGAGGAAAGACTTTGGGACCAGGTTTGAAAGCTCTATAGAAGAAGAACCACCCCGGACGGGGTGGTTGAACCTCATCTTCCGAAGAAAGACTTTGGGACCAGGTTTGAATGCTCCATTAGAAGAAGAACCACCCCGGACGGGGTGGTTGAACCTTATCTTCCGAGGAAAGACTTTGGGACCAAGTTTGAATGCTCCATTGAAGAAGAACCACCCCGGATGGGGTGGTTGAACCTCATCTTCTGAAGACAGACTTTGGGACCAGGTTTGAAAGCTCTATAGAAGAAGAACCACCCCGGACGGGGTGGTTGAACCTCATCTTCCGAGGAAAGACTTTGGGACCAAGTTTGAATGCTCCATAGAAGAAGAACCACCCCGGACGGGGTGGTTGAACCTCATCTTCTGAGGAAAGACTTGGGACCAGGTTTGAAAGCTCTATAGAAGAAGAACCACCCCGGACGGGGTGGTTGAACCTCATCTTCCGAAGAAAGACTTTGGGACCAGGTTTGAATGCTCCATAGAAGAAGAACCACCCCGGACGGGGTGGTTGAACCTCATCTTCCGAAGAAAGACTTTGGGACCAGGTTTGAATGCTCCATAGAAGAAGAACCACCCCGGACGGGGTGGTTGAACCTCATCTTCCGAGGAAAGACTTTGGGACCAGGTTTGAAAGCTCTATAGAAGAAGAACCACCCCGGACGGGGTGGTTGAACCTCATCTTCCGAGGAAAGTCTTTGGGACCAGGTTTGAATGATCAATAAAAGAAGAACCACCCCGGACGGGGTGGTTGGAACTCATCTTCTGACTACACACTTTGGGACAGTTTTGTAAATGCTCCATAAAACAAGAACCACCCCGGATGGGGTGGTTGAACCTCATCTTCCGAGGAAAGACTTTGGGACCAGGTTTGAATGCTCCATAGAAGAAGAACCACCCCGGACGTGGTGGTTGAACCTCATCTTCCGAGGAAAGACTTTGGGACCATGTCTGGATGCTCCATAGAAGAAGAACCACCCCGGACGGGGTGGTTGAACCTCTTCTTCTGACTACAGACTGTGGGACAGGTTTGTAAAGGCTCCATAAAAGTAGAACCTCCCCAGACGGGGTGGTTGAACCTCATCTTCTGAGGAAAGACTTTGGGACAGGTTTGTAAAGGCTCCATAAAAGAAGAACCACCCCGGACGAAGTGGTTCAACCTCTTCTTCCGAGGAAAGACTTTGGGACCAGATTTTGAACATTTCACCAAGGAAGAACCGGACGGGGTAGTTTTCCATTGGAAGATGAGGATAAACTTTGGGACCAGTTTTTACTGTGTTCCATACTGAAAAACTGATCCAGAAGGGGAAATTTTCTATGACAAAAAGATTATTTTTTGGCGTAAAGACAGGAGCCTCGTGTCAACGAAGGAGGACAACCTCTGTACAGGTTTTCCAACAGACTCAGAAATTGTTGGCAGTTTTTAAAGCGTTCTGAAGACGACACCACACTGCAGAAAATCCTAGCTAGCCATTTCTCCTGCCACTCCTCTCGAAAACAACTAAGCTGGTTTTGGAGAGGAGCAGGAAACATTGAATTTCGTGAATCAACTATAAAAAGTTAATATCCTGTTTGCAGGTTTCTCTCTGGGCGCTCCGGCTTCCTGCTACAACCTGAAGTCATCGTTGTTGGGTAAGAAAGTCCTGGGTTTGAAACCCGGCCTGGTTCTGTCTGCATGGGGTTTTCTGCGTCTCCAGGTCCATATATTCAGCCACTGCTCCAGTTTGGGGTTTCTGCCCCGAGGGCCCCGATGACCACAGGCACCACTGTGGTCTTCAACTTCCAGGTCTTTTCCAGTTCCTCCCTGAGGCCCTGGTATTTCTCCAGTTTCTCCTCTTTCCTGATGTTGTAATCACTTGGTATTGCTACATCCACCACAACGGCTTTATCTGTTCTTTATCCACCACCACAATATCCGGTTGATCTCATCACCATCTTGTCTGTCTGGATCTGGAAGGCCCACAGGATCTTAGCTCGTCATTCTCCACCACCTTTGGGGTTGTTCTCCATTTCGATCTTGGGGCTTCCAGTCCATATTCTACACAGATGTTCCTGTACACTATGCCCGCCACTTGGTTATGTCCTTATTTTTATTTACTGCACCCTTTCCCTGGTATCGTTTCTGCTTTGGGGTTATAAAAAATCTTATACGTTTCCAGCAGAATTCCCGCCAAACCTTCGATCTTGTTGTTGTCCCTGGTATCTTACAGATGTGGTCCCAGTTTTCTTCTGAAATCGTCAGGCCTGGCTTCTTTTTCAAACTTCACTTTAATATAAACAGTGCTGTCCTTCTTACCCCGCAGGATGGTGTCGTATAACCTGGAAATAGTTTTACCTGGTTTTGATTTAGTTAGTAATATGAACGTTTCCACAAATCTCAGATTGTGTAAATCTACTTTTAGATCTTTGTTAAAATAATTTCTGACCTGTAAAAATCTAAAAAAAATCATCTGCACATAAATCATGTTTTCTTTTCAAGGTCTCAAAACATTGGAACGCCCAGAATAGAATAGTAGAAGGAATAGTAACTAGTTAGACCTTTAGAAATCCACTTCTTGAATCTATCGTCATGCTGATTTGGGATGAAATCCGAATCATAAGCGCACCATCTTAAAAGTTTACAAGCATTTTCTAAGCCACAGATTCTAATTGCTCAGTTCCATGCAGATATCATTACTTGTGTTATAGGTTCATCTGCCAAGTTAATTTTGCTTTGTAATTTTGTGTCAGCTATTATGGCTTTAATCGGTATTGTGTTGACCGTTTCCCCATCCACATTTTTCCATCCTGCAGTGTAATCCGGACAGCGCAAACATATCAAAGGTCTCAGCTGAGCTGCACAAAAATATTCTCGTAAACATGGAAGCCCACAATCCTCTTTTTCCTTTTTTAATTGTAAAGTTTTGTATTTGACTCTGGCTTTTTTCCCTTTCCAAATGTATTTGGACAGCATCTTATCCGATTCTACAAATTGCTTTGACGGTACGGGAACTGGCAGGGATTGAAATAAATACATAATTCAGGTAGGGACCACCGTTGCCCTAACCCTACCCCAAAATTTGGGGAAGAATGTTTAATTTAACTGACTCAATCCTGGAGTGTAGATCTAAGAAAGCTGTGGCCTTCCATCTTTGGATAGCCGACTTCATGGCTACGTTCAAAGGAGTCAAACATTTTAGTAGGGTCACGATGGATCACCACCCCCAGATACCTAACACTATCCGCCTCCCATTTCCATTTATAGCAATTTTTAATTTCAGCTGGTGGATCGTAGGGTGCGTTCACACGGCAGCCTGAAGTGACTCAATTCCGATTTTTTGGCAATTCTGATTTTTTTGCCGGGTCGTTCACACTGCCAGTAAATGGACCTGTATGTGTTCTGCAGTGTAAATGACCTGAAAGTGTCCCGCATGCGCAGTAGAGGGCGCTATAGCGTCAGTGTTCTGCCAACTGCCATAAAAGAAGAAGAGCTCAGTGTTTGAGTAAACATGGAGGCTAACGGTGGAGCTTAGCTTACATATTTGAAGTTGTTGTCCAACCAGAGCAACATATTAACAACTTAATCCTCATATAGTTGTCATGGTTGTTGTTTTTCTTCCTGTATCAGGACTCAGAATAGTGAGATTTGTTGAGAATCAGTGACGTTCAGTTCAGATGAATGAGACCCGGACGTTATGTGGTCGCATTTGAATCGGATACGTATTGGATATGAGTCACATTCAAAAAGAATCTGACCTGAACTGTTCACACTGCCATGAAAAGATCGGATACAGGTCACATTACGTCAGAAACATCAGAACTGGGTCATTTCAGGCTGCAGTGTGAACGCAGCCATAATTTACCGTTAGTACCTGTGTTTTGTTCACATTAACCCTGTACCCTGAATATAAACCGAAATCTGATAAGATTTTCATTATTTTGGGGAGAACCTGTGTAGGATGAGATATAACAAGCAACAAGTCATCAGCAAATAAGGGCAATTTTTGCTCCCCTCCAATCAAAAGCCTTTTTGGCGTCTAAACTTAACACTCAAGTCTCTATTTTTTGTCTATGAACCTGGTTCATTATATGTAAAACTTTCCTAATGTTATCTTGAGTAGCCTGTTTGATCATTATGTCCTGGTAGGATAGTTTCAAGTCTCTTAGAGATGATGGAAGTAAACGACTTATAATCAATATTTAATACACTGATTGGGGGATAGTTGCTACAATAAAGGTCATCTTTTCCTTCTTTCTTAATTATAGAGATTATTGCTTCTTTCCATGATGGGGATACAATTTTTTCCTCCATTAGCCAATTAAATGTTTTCTGCAAAGTGGGAGTCAAATTATCATGCATTATTTTATACCATTCTGGGCCAAATCCATCTGCCCCTGCCATTTTTTCCCCTTTTAGTCTTTTAATTGCTGAGTGAATTTCTTCTCTGGTTATTGTGGATACTAACAATTGATTTTGTTCCTCCATCACTGTTGGCAGCTCTAGTCTAGACAGAAAGGTATTGACATCTTAATTATTATCTACATGGGTTTGGGAGTAAAGTTTTTGTAATAATTCTGAAAACATTGTTGAATTTTCTCCTCTTCGGTTTCTATTTGACCATTTAAAGGATTTCTTATTTTGTGTATAGTCCTCTCCGCTTGCTGCTTTCTGAGTTTATATGAAAGTTTTAGTGATTTCCCCCCTACATCACAGTACTGCTGCTTTTAAAAATGATTTTTTTCTGTACTTCAATCATGTTTAGGTCATCTAATTCTTTTTTAAACTTTACCATGTCAGATTTAATGCTGTCGCTCATAGTCACAGAGTGTTGATGTTGTAGTTTTAACAATTTATCTTCTAGGTGTTTACGTTTTTGCATGTTTTCTTTCTTTAAGTGGGAGGATTTACTAATAATTTTGCCTCTAATCACTGCCTTGATTGCATCCCACGATATTCCTGGTGACACCTCCTCATTATCGTTTTGAGCCAAGTAATTCTCTATTTCTTTTTTTAAACTCTTTAATGTTTGGGTAGTTTAAAATATTTGTGTTCATCCTCCATAATGTAGATCTATTTTTCCTGTTCAGACAAATATCGGATAAACTGGATTATGGTCAGAAATTGTACATGGACCAATTTCACAAGTTTTAATTTTAAACAAATCATTCTTGAACATAAGAATGTAATCTAACCTAATATAAGTTTTGTGGGTGCGAGAAGTGGGTCACTCTAAAAAATGTTTTTTGGGCTTAAGTTCATCTTATGGACTTATTTACATTAATTTAACTTAATTATTTTGCTTTTGCTATTCCAACTTACTTTTTTGTGTTCATTTAACTCAAAACGTACACTAAATGGTTGAACCAAATTAATTGAATTACTTCTATAGGTAACAAGCAATTCAATTAAGTTTATCCAACTTAATTTATTGAGTTTAACCAATTCAATATATTCTAAACATCCAACTCAGTTTGTTAATTTTCTTTAACAAATTTATTAAGTATGTTTAAGATAAGAGATTTAAGTCACTCTTACTCAAATAATTTATTTTCTTCTGATAAACATTTAAAATCTCTTTGTCTTAATTCTATAGAAAGTCAACTCAAACTAAATTACCTTTTTACTTTGACTTTACTTGAAATAATTAAGTTCAATACCATATGTGGACAGATTCCTCAGTATGTGACTGTGGCTCAGTGGGTAGAGTGAAGTCGTCTTGTGATTGGAAGGTTGTAGGTTCAATAGACCCTTTTCACAGTGACGTCAGGCAATGGCCGCCATAACTCAAAACTGGGTATCCTTACTTCCGGTGTGATTTTGCCTTGGGAACCAAGATGAAAAATTCCCGCATTCTGATAATCGTAAGGATATAATAAAAGGTAAGTTTTATAATAACACCATTTAAGTGTTAGATAACCGTTATTACTCATTGTAAATCCACCATTCTCTAACTGTGTATGAAATAAACAGCTTCCGATTGGAGAGTAAACCAGCTAGCAGAAGCGTTTAGGCCACATTTAGGAATAAATATACTCTGTCAGTGCTGTAACGTTTAGAGGTTTACTTTCTGTATTTTATAAAACAGTGTTTACGTGTTAGATAACCGTTATTAGTCATTGTCAATTTACCATTGCCCAACTGTATTCAAAGGAACCAGCCTCCGATCACGAGTAAACCAGCTAGCAGCAGCTTTAGCCACATTTAGGAAAAAATATACTCTCTGTCAGTGATGTAACGTTTAGAGGTTCACTTTCTGTATTAATGTAAAATTAGGGACAGCTTCCAACAACGTTGACAACATATTTGGTTTCCCAGCAACAAAATGCGCATCTCCATGCGCTGTTCATGTTTCTGTCGCTGCTGTCACAGTCTCTCCCAAAGACGCACAGAAGGAATAAAAATAATTACAAAAAAAATATTAATGCACAGTGATTTGGATAAATAACTTTAACCTGATTACTGGGTTTGAAATACAAACTCGTTAGATTATTCGTTACCGAAAAAGTGGTTGGATTAGAGGAAGGCATTACGAAGCAGCGGCGGCACTGGAGAACTGTGCTTATAACAAACAAACCCATATTTTATGGGATGAGTGGCAACTCCAGTCTATAATTTAAGAATCGGATCAAGATTAGAGCCTAAAACGTTATAGTTCAAAAACAGTAAAAGGTTCTGGTTAAGGAACAGTTATGTCACGTAGTTAGCTAGCTAACAAAATTCACTAATCCTAAACTAACAGTTACGCAAAACAAAAATACCTTCACAGTCATACAGGTATTGTTCGGTGAAGAATTTGTAGCCTTTGTCTAATTTAGATTTTGTTGTCAGAGAAAATTGGTTTGCAAATTGTGATACATCTTCAAATCTTATTTTAGGCAAATGTTTTAGAGACTGAAAACTCAATGCTGCTGTGTTCTGTCTGATCAACATATGCTGTCAACATATGATGTGTATATATATATAGAAATATATATATATATATATCATTACTTACTACGTACACCGGAACTAAGGATATTGTTAAGGAAATATAACCATTTTTAGTGTTTTGAGTTAGCTCTATCGTTTACTTGAAACCACTGGGGTCGTAAAACCACAGGAGACAAGCAGTCTTATCTGTGTGGGGATCATTTAAAAACAGGCCCACGTTTGGTCTCAGGAGGGGAGGAATCTCCGGTGGACATTTGGTGGGATAAACTATTGACCTGCAGTTCACTTTAAAGACAATTTGGTCTAAAACAATACAGCTAAGTCTCCTGAGGCATTTGTAAGTTGTAAAAGTCAGCAGGATTTTAGAGTTCTGGTTAACCTCAAATAACATCAAGGAGGTAAAAGTCTCTTTGATGTCTTGACCAAATTGTAAGGAGGTCCCGTTTTTAGTAGGGCTAGGAGACAGCTTCTCATTGGTCGAAGCAAGGAACGCCTTGCTTGAAGCAGGAACCTCCCACGGCGAATATAATCTGCTTACACCAAAAATAATTCAGAAATATATCCGGTTTTCACTGCTTGTGGGTCTGGTTATATTCCTCCAAGACGTCTTGCATGTATGTCTGTCTGTCTGTATTCTACGTATCTCAGGTAATTGTATGTAACTCTGCATGTTTATCTGTTCTGCTCTGTGTGTCTGATACTTTGTGTCTGATTGGATTAAATTCTGAACTTCTGTGACGCCATCACGCTGCTTACGTCTCTTCTGTGTCTCGCGAGAGTTATCAGACCGCGGACAAGAAAACCGGGACCAAAGAACAAAGGAAGAATCAAAATTGCATAGTTTAAAGGTTTTACAATAAGAATCCCCTTATTTCTCGACAATATACAGCTTCGAGCCAAAACGGAAGTTGTGTGACGTCATGTGAAAAGGGCGTCCTCCGCACCCTGCAGCGTTTTCTTGGGCGCGAGCTTCAAATCGGCTCTCAATGTGCACGATCCGCAGCGCTGGGGCGAACCTTGACTGCCGTTTTCTCCTTTCCTCGATTTATACTTATTCTAAACGTTTTGTCAATTCAAGTTCCCCGATGCACGGACTTGACTGTGAGCGTCTTCCTCTGTGATTGCGCCGCCCCTCGCGGACGCACACGCCCCTTTTTATTCCCTAATATTAGCCACATCTAAAATCAGCATGGCCTGCCCACAAATCAGTTTTACAAGTGGAAATGCGGAATAATTTTACAATGAAATAACTACAACTGTTATACAAACCAGATGATACATTTTCTCTTCAGTGTATTTTGTACAGGAATAAAACAAACATAGTGGTTATGTTACACCAGAGCACTGATATGGGAAGACAATCGATTAGCTAAAACCTTAGCAATGATTTTCTGATCAGAGTTAAGCAGGTTCAATGGGCGATATGATGCCACATTAGTAGGATCTCTATCCTTTTTAATAAAGTAAAAGACAAATATTGGCATCGTATAAGAACTCAGGAAAATGCCCGAGCTCAATGGAAGACTTGACCATACGCAGAATAAGTGGCGACACCATATCGATATGAGACTTGTAAAACTCAATTCTGAAGCCGTCAGGGCCGCCAGCCTTTCCACTAGGAAAAGAGCGTATTGTTGCCTTTTTCTCCATCAGAATTGCATCACCATCTAGTTCCAGCCTGACGGCATCTGTAAGAGTTGGAATGTCCAATTGTTGAATAAAATGCATGATATCCTCTGTAGATGCAGTTGTATTAGATGCATAAAGTTTATTATAGTACTGAAATAAAGTTTTATTTATTAGCTTATGATTGAGTCTGAGTGGACCATGTTCCGTGCCTCCATCGCCAAGGCGGCTTATCGGAGCTGTGGCCGCAAGGTCGTTGGTGCCTGTCGCGGCGGCAACCCTCGAACCCGTTGGTGGAGACCTTCGGTGAGGGATGCTGTCAAGCTGAAGAAGGAGTCCTATGGGGTCTTTTTGGCCTGTGGGACTCCAGAAGCAGCCGATGGGTACCGGCGGGCGAAGCGGCCTGCGGCTCGGGTGGTTGCTGAGGCCAAAACTCGGGCGTGGGAGGAGTTTGGAGAGGCCATGGAGAAAGACTTCCGTACGGCTTCGAGGCAATTCTGGTCCGCCATCCGGCATCTCAGGAGGGGGAAGCAGTGCAGCACCAACACTGTTTATAGTGGGGATGGTGTGCTGCTGACCTCGACTCGGAACGTTGTGGGTCGGTGGGCGGAGTACTTCGAAGACCTCCTCAATCCCACCAACATGCCTTCTGTTGAGGAAGCTGAGCCTGTGGACTCTGGGTTGGGCTCTCCAATCTCTGGGGACGAAGTCGCCGAGGTGGTCAAAAAACTACTCGGTGGCAGGGCCCCGGGGGTGGATGAGATCCGCCCGGAGTTCCTTAAGGCTCTGGATGTTGTAGGGTTGTGTTGGCTCACGCGACTCTGCAGTATCGCATGGACATCGGGGGCAGTTCCTCTGGATTGGCAGACCGGGGTGGTGGTCCCGCTATATAAAAAGGGGGACCGGAGGGTGTGCTCCAAT
This sequence comes from Poecilia picta, assembly GCA_033032245.1. NCBI lineage: Eukaryota > Metazoa > Chordata > Actinopteri > Cyprinodontiformes > Poeciliidae > Poecilia > Poecilia picta. Next base: position 27,826,642 of record CM065353.1, on the reverse strand, counting down.
TACAGAGGGGTCACACTCTTAAGCCTCCCTGGAAAGGTCTATTCAGGGGTCCTGGAGAGGAGGGTCCGTCGGATAGTCAAACCTCGGATTCAGGAAGAGCAGTGTGGTTTTCGTCCTGGTCGTGGAACACTGGACCAGCTCTACACCCTCAGCAGGGTCCTGGAGGGTGCATGGGAGTTCGCCCAACCAGTCTACATGTGTTTTGTGGACTTGGAGAAGGCGTTCGACCGTGTCCCTCGGGGGGCCTTGTGGGGGGTTCTCCGGGAGTATGGGGTACCCCGGGCCCTTTGATACTGGCTGTCAGGTCCCTGTATGACCGGTGTCAGAGTCTGGTCCGCATTGCCGGTAGTAAGTCGGCTCGTTTCCGGTGAGAGTTGGACTCTGCCACGGCTGCCCTTTGTCACCGATTCTGTTCATTACGTTCATGGACAGAATTTCCAGGCGCAGCCGAGGTGTTGAGGGGATCCGTTTTGGTGACCTTAGGATCGCATCTCTGCTTTTTGCGGATGATGTGGTCCTGATGGCTTCATCAGATCGTGATCTGCGGCTCTTGCTGAAACGGTTCGCGGCCGAGTGTGAAGCGGCCGGGATGAGGCTCAGTGCCTCCAAATCCGAGGCCATGGTCTTGAGCCGGAAAAGGGTAGAGTGCCTTCTCCGGGTCAGGGGGGCGTCCTGCCTCAAGTGGAGGAGTTTAAATATCTGGGGATCTTGTTCACGAATGAGGGAAGAAGGGAGCGGGAGATCGACAGGCGAATTGGGGCGGCGTCTGCCGTGAAGCGGGCGCTGTACCGGTCCGTCGTGGTGAAGAGAGAGCTGAGTCAAAAGGCGAAGCTCTCGATTTACCGGTCGATCTACGTTCCCACCCTCATCTATGGTCATGAGCTTTGCAAAGGTCATGACCGAAAGAACGAGATCACGGATACAAGCGGCCGAAATGGGTTTCCTCCGCAGGGTGGCCGGGCTCTCCCTTAGAGATAGGGTGAGAAGCTCGGTCATCCGGGAGGGACTCAAAGTAGAGCCGCTGCTCCTCCACGTCGAGAGGAGCCAGTTGAGGTGGCTCGGGCATCTGGTCAGGATGCCTCCTGGACACCTCCCTGGTGAGGTGTTCCGGGCACGTCCCACCGGGAGGAGGCCTCGGGGAAGACCCAGGACACGTTGGAGGGACTATGTCTCTCGGCTGACCTGGGAACGCCTTGGGGTTCCCCCGGAGGAGCTGGAAGAAGTGGCTGGCGAGAGGGAAGTCTGGGCCTCCCTTCTGAAGCTGCTGCCCCCGCGACCCGATCCCGGATAAGCGGAAGAAAAGGATGGATGGATGGATGGATGGATGGATGATCTGTCAGAAGCTGACCTGATGGAGAAACGATCTTGTTGATGGCCCGCTCAACCTGCATTCCCTTCAACTGCCTGGATAGTAATAGTATTTTATGTGCTTTGTCCCCCAGTTCAAAGTACCGCTGACGCAGCCTCTGAATATCCTTAATAACCCGCTCACCCAAAATGCAGTTATATTCATACTTTAACTTCACGATAGAAGAAAATATGAGGTCAGAATTAGAGCTGCGGAATGTGTCTTTCCAGAGTGATTAATTGTTTCTCAATTTCAGCCAGACGATTACGACCGACTCTTTTAACATTGGATTGATACGATATAATATCACCTCTTATTACGACCTTGAAAGATTCCCAGAGAGTAGAACCAGAGACAGCACCTTTATCGTTATAAGCCAAAAAGTCTGAGATCTTGTTAAAAACAAATTTGCAAAAGGAGCTGTCCAAGTATCAGGAGGGATTAAGTTTCCAATTGTATTGTGCTCTTTGAATATCAAAGTTAAATTCAACTGATAACGGTGCATGGTCAGAGATGAGAATAGAGTGATAGGTAGATTTAAGAACATGGGGTAATAAGTTTGAGTCAACCAAAAAATAATTAATTCTTGTTGAGGATTTGTTACCCGAAGAAAAAAAGGAATATTGCCTCTATAGGATGCAGATGCCGCCAGACATCAACCAGATCTAAAGAGGTTGCTAACTTGGTTATAAGTGAAGTGGACTGCAATGGTGGGGCGGGTTTAGGAGAGGACCTGTCAAGCACAGGGTCGGGTAATTGTTAAAATCCCCCTCAACAATGATCCTATACTCGCTGTGCTCCGCTACAAGATTAAATACTTTTTTGTAAAAGTCTGGACAGTCAAAATTAGGTGCATAGATGTTAAGAAGGGCCAGAGGGACTGAATTAAGGGTCCCTCTGGCATAAGAATGTATAAGAATGTATCTCCCGCCTGAATCAGTCACTTGAGACTCAAATATGAATGATATGGTTTTACGGATGAGAATGGCAACCCCTCTCGCCCTGGAGGTGAAGTTGGATGTCCTCAAGCGTCTCTGCTCTGTAGGTGAGATATGCATTTCCTGTAGAAAGATATCAGAAGACAGATGCTTTAATTGAGAAAAGACCTTGCCCCTCTTGAGAGCCCTACCCATACCCCTACAGTTCCAGGTGGTGAAGATAATGGGATTTATGGCTGGCTTGAAAGGAGCGCCATCAGAATACATTCAAAACGGTAGATGAAAACAACATTGTCGGAGCTGAATAAGAGGAAAAAGAAAGGGAAAGAAGAAAAGAAAAACCACTCTGAAATAAGGAACAAAACCCAGTGAATCTCCAGGATACAATAAACAGTGTAAATGGGCACGTGAACAATTATAAGTTTCAGCGATCAGGTATATAGAGACGGCAAAGGCAAATATTTTCTGCAAAAAAGAAAATATTGAAGCTGCAAAGAAGTTAAGTACTTTATACCCGGCATGACCGCTGACAATATAATGTGTAGCTAATATATGGGTAGAGAATGAGAAAACAAACAAAAAAAACCACCAACAACTGTGTGCAATGCTTCAAGGTACAGAATATTCCATCGGCCGAGCGAGTAAGTCCAGTGTGACTAGGTTCAGACATCTGCAGCGGGAGAGATGGAAACACTGAAATGTTCAGCCTCTGCCAGGGAGAGAAAAGTCTTAACATTGTTGTGAACAACCTGCAGCTTGGCTGGATAGCGCAGCGGCCACTTAGCGCCCGCCTCAGTTAGCTTCTTCCTCACGTTGTTGAAGGCCATCCGTTGCGCCACAACTTCAGCTGTGTAGTCAGGAAAGATGGACACACGGACACACAACCCTCCATTGATTTCTTTAAGTCATCAATAAGATCGAAATGTTTAGCGACTTGCGAACCCTGGGATGTAACAGCAGCTAAAATAGCTTCATTGCTAGTTCCGGAGCTCGGCTGAGCTGCCTCCCATTGTGCGCCGTCCTTCTTCCCCATTTTGACAAATAAAAAGTAAAAGAAAAGTAATCCCACTCACTTGAAATAAAACAATATAGACTAAAGTACCAGGTGCGTTCTATTAAAAACGAAATTTGAAGAGACATCACGGAGCCTCACAAAAAAAGCGTCTACTCTACTACATTTCAGCGCTCTAGCGCCACCTCCCCCGCTTTTCTTTTTTTAAAATTTAGATATTACTTTAGGGCAGAGGATCCCAAACCGTGGGACACGCCCCTAGGGGGGGCGCCTTGCCATTGCAGGGGGGCGCGGGAAGCCGTCTGGATGGAAAAAAAAAACGAATGCTGTATGCACTGGGTTTTTACCTTAGAATGGCCAACTCTGTTATTCCTAAGTCAATTTGATACAGTAGGGGCTTCCACACTTCCCATATCTGTGTCCTCTGTCACTTTCATCAGCAGTTAAAACTGTTTAATCCGTTGTTAACATGTGATAACCTGTTTTCCAAGCCGCCTTTAAACGCAACATGAACGCTACTATGCTAGAGCTGGGTTTACACCTGTGCGGCAGTGAAGGAGACCTGCTGCTGCTGTGCAGAGCTACGCATGTGTTAGAATCATGGCAGCAAACCAGCAAAGTGCAAAGAACTTTTCACAGTTTTTCCTCCAAACTAACAGACTGTTGAGCAAAGCTGTTGAATGCAGGTAAAGTTAGCTAAAAGATGACTAGCTAGCTAATATCAATACAGCACCTTAAGCTTAACAAGTAGCCTGTGTGGTACCGATGTTGTTGTCTATGTTCAGCTACGTACATTCATTTTGGCCCCCCCTCGTCCCCCCCATTCCCCACCGCGCCACCACACCCCACACACACGTCGTTCAATCAGACAGCCATTTGTAATTCTAGGGGGGCCCAAAAAATGTTTGGAAATCACTGAGGGGGCGCAGGAGAAAAAGTTTAGGGAATGTGAGATTTTGAAGTCGATGTCTTTAGTATGTGAAAATGACAGATTTCTGTCAAAACATGTTTGCAGGCATTCATTATCACATTTGCACATAGAAATTTACGTGATTAAATATGTATACTTTTTTTTATCTTTTGACAGCACGAACTCTCATTTAGCTCTTTATGCGAAGAATAAATTTTTTCCTGCTGTTCCTTTCAGACAGAACACAGAACTCCCACAGTATCTTCATTTCATACATACTTCTATTATTGGTAACAGATCCACCTTCAGGATAAACCTCAGAAACTTTCCTGCTAAAAGCAAAGGAGTGATTCAGCAGTAAGACGCTGACGGCCCACTGCACTTCTTCGGGCCAACATTTGAAAGACAACACTGGTGAGAAAACAGTCCTGGCTCAGATGGTGTAGCTGCTGCACAGACCACCCACCCCAAAAGGGTTTTTTTTTTCTTCTTTTTTAGAAAAGGAAGTAAAAAAATGACAGGTAGATCTAGATTAGACTAATCGGATTGCCTGATGTTATTCTCAGAGCTGATAAAGTTGCAGTGTGTTGCTGCTATTTACTGCTGTTTTCAGCTTAAATCACCCAACACATAAAATCTATGTAGTTACAAGCTGATACTGTAACCTATTGAAGCTAACCTATTGCTGGGCTGCAGATGACGTAGCACCGATGTCACCAAATGCACATGGAAGGCCAGAAGTAAATTCAGCCCAATTATTTCTGTTGGTCCAACATCAAAATGTCTAAAGTCTGACTTTAACGGTTGATCCAACCGTTCAAATAGAGAGAAAGATAAACATTGTGTTTGTGTTTCGAAGGTAGTTGTCACAAGGGAGTTAATTTTTAAAAACCTACTGAAAAAAGAGGAGAAAAGTGGATCAATAATTTCCTCTAAATCAGGAAGTGCGGAAACTAACAGTGCCAGAGTTTGCAGCGCCACTTTCTAACAGGAAACAATCACATCGTTTAAATTGTATTTTCAGATATTTTATTGGACAGTTACTTAGAAAGACAAGCATTTATATGTAAGGTTTAATATATTTTTAGGCCCTAGCATGGTTGTCCTCAGAGCGCTAATGTTGTTAGCAGCTAGCTCAGTGCTGAGTCACGGACAGAAAATATAATGATTATTCAGTGGGACTTTCATGCTAAAAAAATAAAAATTTGAATAAATTATTAATAAAATTATTTACCAGGAGATTCAAGCTCATAAAATAACATGGTTGTTAGCGATAGCATTGTTATCATAGACTAATTACTTAAAATAGCACAACTCACTACTCACCCGGCAGAAACAAATCGTCAGCCATTTAATGCTTTTGTTTTTATCCTAAATGCTTGACCCAACTTGAAACTAAATAATTGTATAATAAATGTATACATCATTTAATATGAGGTCTGCAGCTCCAAGTAGTTAGTTATGTGGATCGCCTCGATACCAGGTAAATCCTCAAGATTATAAGATAAGTCTTTTTTTTACAGAGATAATGCAGATCATATCCTAAATATACGCGTATTTTTTCGATATGCCTCGTCTGTTCCAGCCTATTTTTAGGGCATTAGCACACTCGTGATAAACTTTGCTTTGTTTTAAACTGGAGAAATCCCTTTCTGGCCCTCCATCTGAATTTTGTGTCATCCGGGTCACCAATTGGGTCAATTTTTAAATAGATTGTCTTAGTTTATCTTTATTGGTTTAGATGACTGTAAAAAAAATTGCCACACTCTGCTGTGTTTCGGTTTTTGAGTTACTTAGCTTGGGTTTTTGTCTTTGAATTGACTTTTTTTAGCATTTTTTTTTTGCTACACAGCAAAAACATTAAGTATTTTTTTTCTGCACTGCAAAAACACAAAATTGTTGTATTTCAAGTGAAATAAGATGAAGCTAGATGAAAAGAAACCTTTCAGCAAGATAAGTCCACTTGAATATAGACAGAAAAGAATAAATACTAGTTACACTGGCAGATTATTTTGCACTTACAAAATATTTTTCCTGTTTTAGTGAAAAATCTTATCTATACTCAAGAATTATTGACTTAAAACAAACATGTTTATTGTGCTGAAAAGTTAAAGCTAGTTTTATTTTACTTCAAGTGTACTGAAATATTAGAACCAGAAACTAGACAAGAATGCTTGGTAATATTTTGTGTTATTGCAGTCAACTTTCAAGTATTGTCTTCTCTCCAGATTTTTTACTTAAACATATATTAAGTGGGAGAAGCAAAAAGGTACTCTGTGCACCACCTCACAGACCGAAACTCATTTTGTTTCTAATCTTTAAGTTTTCTCTTCCAACAATAACAAGACTCTTGAAGAGAACAAGACGTTCTCTTCACCTCCCTGTATTGGGACTTTCCTCCTTCACTCTGAATTCATTCTGCTACTTCTGGATGTTCACCATAAAAAAACAACTTTTTTTTACCACCACACAACTGTAGAAGTATTACAGATTTCTAAGTAATACCAGCACATTAAATTGCATCTTTTGCTGAGATTTTTTCTATATTTCTATTTTAAATGACCCGTTTTTTAAAGTTATGAAGTGGCTTTAGGGATTTCTTCTCCTTTTGCCTTGTTGGTCACAAAAAGAGTTTTAGATCAAAAATGTTTAATATAAAACTAAAACAACCAAAATAAATATATTCCATAAGGTTGATTTCATTTTTTCTTGAGACTATGGAAACCAATCTAGTCCTTTGTGATATGTTAATTGCCGCCATGCTAATTGGCTGTTCCAACTTTGCTGACAACTGCCATTAAAGTGTTTTTGGAAGATTCAAAGCTTAACGTTTTTCCACCAAAGCTGTTCAGCTGTTTTACAAAAATGAAACTTTTTGTGAGTGCAAACAATGACAAACGTGACACTGAAGCAAAATATAGTTGTAAGTTTTCATTTAGGATCCATATTCACCTTTGAATTCATGTGTAAAAAAAAAAACTCCCTTCTTAACATGATGAGTATTTAAAAATCAGCATTTGGTGCTCGGATGTGTCTATTAGCGTCGTTACTGAAGCTGTGACAACATTTCTCAGCCATAAGGACTCACCACTTTGGGTAGAGAAGTGATTCGTCACGTTGTGAATAATTTGAAAGTTAAGGTTGGGGTCAGGCGAGCAGCTGTTATTGGAGACAAATATTAGTGACACTGGTCCTCCTTCCTCTTGGCTCTGTCCCTGAGAGATCGTGGGAATACGCCCTCTTATAAGCCCCTGCCTGGAAGCAAAAGTAAATAGATAAATAAAATGGGATAAAGTAAATAACCAAAAAAAAACACCACATCTAGAGAAATCCATCCAGTCAGCATAGAGTCTATCCTTAGACCATGATAAAATGTTTGGCAACTGTGTCTACTGTTATGGCTTACTGTATTTATTTATTTTTTTCAGTTTCACGAAATGTTTGAGGTCTATAGATCTGTTCTGTTAAACCCATCTACTTCTTACTGCACTTGTGAAGTGAGATTTTCCCAAAGTACTTTGCGTGTGGTTTTATGGTTTTGGCTATTTTTATTCCATTCTCACACTGACTACATGACTCTTAAGATAAACTACTGTATCTCCATATTGTTTACCGCTTTAGTATTCCATTGAGGCTTCTCTGTCCTACCAAATCTGCAAAGTCATCATTTATGTAACAATTATTCAACAAACATTTCAAGAATTGGTTCTAATTTGGGGACACTGCTTTTTTTTAGCATCTCATAGTTTTAATAGGATCACTGATCAATACTGAATAATGTAACGTGATATTTCCAGTATAAAGAAGCAACCAAATGGAGTCTTGACAAAAGTTCAGTCTAGAAGACTCTAGTCGCACCTGCCTCATCAGTCAGCGCCTCCCTCTCTGTAACCTGGACCTATCAGCGCCGGTCCAACCCTCGCTCCAGCCAATCATGGTTTGGGCTCCAGTTCAAAAGGACCTCCACCCATGGCCTCCTCTGTTCACCAGCTGTGATCAACCCACCTCCACCCCATCTCCACCTTCTGCTCCCGGCTCTCAGGCCTCATCCTCCTCTGACCGCCGCCGCCAGTAGAGGCCCCAGGGGGTCAACATTCCTATACTGCTTCAGGAATGTTCATCGCGCTTATCAGAGTCCAGCTCAACGTCCCCAAACGGGGCCTGAACGCCAAAGAACTTTGTTTATTTTCATGTTCATTTTATCATTAGACTCTTTCAATTGCTTTATTTCTCTATTTGAGTCTCTCCAGATTGAAATATTATTGCTCAATTTGCAAATTACGGTCCATAATTATATCATCTTAAAAAATTAAATACAACTTTGATTATGTTAACTTAATACTTTACAGTCATAATATTCAATGACTTCTTCAAATGAGGCCAGGTTGACAAATCATAAGCATCGTTTGAAAGATACCTGTTAAAGCTTAGTACCTTTAACAGAGAATAAACTTTTCATTAATCACACATTTTGGATTAAAAATATGTTTTTTAACATTCTGGTATAATATTTTATGTTTTAAATTTCATCTTTCCATTACCTACAAATGGAAAATCAGTAATATTAACAGAAATGATGCATGTATTTAATCTATATAACGTCACTTTGTCATAAAGTTCCTTAAATAAATGGACTTTTCAGTAATATTCAAATGTTTTCAATAGGTCTGTAGTGGTTTGTCAAAGTTAAAATAAAGTTTTAAACAAAAAAAACAAAATAATGTTTTGTCATTATTCTGTATGACTTCGTGAGAGTTGCAAAGCTACATTTATGTCGGTTTGTGGCTTTTCAAATGGAAAGTTGTCCTATAGGAGCCAGAACGTCCCATGACCACCCACACCGGTTGACTGACAAGTAGTTAACTAATTAGAGGTGCAGGATGAATACAAAAAGATGGAATAATAAAAAAATAAGTCAACATCAGGCGGTCAGTTAAAAAAGAAGGTACTTGGTGTGCAAAAGAAAAGCCTAATTTATTTTCCTTTTCCACCGTTCATTCACTGCTTTGAATCACACACATAGGTGTCCGAGAAGACCTGCAAACAAAACACTAATTGGAGACAAATGGTGCCTGTCGTGTGTATGTGCAGAAAGCTAGAGAGAGATGGAGCGTGTGTGTGTGTGGGGAGTTTTCTGTGTGAACCAGCAGTGGGGAAAGTGTGGGCGTCGTAGCTGGAGGGGAGCGGGGCAACTTTCCAGGACTTTGGAGGGAAAGCAGAAGAGGAGGGCGAAAGTGAAGGAGACGAGGAAGCAGAAGCAAGGGGGAGGGTGAACGAGGGATGAGGAATTAAGGATGTAGGAGGTAAAAAAAAACAGAAAAAGTGAAAAATGACTCTGTGGATCTAAAGTATAAATATTGAGGCAGCATATGAACGTATGTGGGGGCCACGGGTTAAAACAGAGGATTACCATCATGGTGGAGTTAATAAAAAGCAAGCAGCTTTTTATCATACACGGGTCATGTCCTTGTTTTCCCTTTGTCCACTCTCCTCTCGCAGATGGAGGCATTAAAACACAACGCTGGTACGAAGTAGCTGTGTTCCCTTCCACTCAACAGACACATCTCATGTCACACGCCTCCTCTCTCACGCTGAGCTGGGCTGGAAGAATCCAGATCTGGAGCCGTCCACCTAGATAGACACAAATACAACAAACACTTATATCGCACAGCCAGAGTCGAACACAAATACCTCAACCATTAAAGAGAGCACCTAAATACACACTGCGGCAGCCAAGCTCAACAAGCGCCACCGGCCTCACACACAAACCGAACATTCGTGTTTATTTGAGGCCCGGACTGTGGATGAGGGGATTTCCAGCCTGATGCTGCACAGCTGCAAGACGACACCCAGCGCACCGCCAACCTGACGCAGAGTGATGAGCTCATCAGATCGGGAGCGACCGAGAAAACGCGTGGAAAAGCAGCTTCAGTGTTGATTTCAACAAATACCGCAGGACGTGTGAAAAGGCGCTGGGCATTTCAGCGCGTTTTCTGAGTTTATTTTCAAAATCTGGGCTGACTAAGAGATTTGAGCGCTGCGGTTTGAATGAGGTTGAGTCCAGATGAATCAACGTTTTGAGTTTTTGTTTTGAAAAAGGATAACCTGCTCAGTATTTGTAGGTTGAGATGTTGAAGTGGCATTTAAAATGTGCCCATCAACCCAGGAGAAAAAGACCCTCTGGAGATGCTAAAAGGAGTGACACTATCTGTAAAGAAAAGAGTCCTGTCTGCACACTAAGGTACAAAAACCTTTTTTGAATACATGTCTGATTAAAGCAAAATTTAAATATTTAACAATATTGACCATTATATGAGAAAGAATTGTGCAGAAAGAACATCTGGAAAATATCAAATCATCAGTAAGAAAGTAAAAGTGTTAAGAAGAACATAAGTTGTTCTTATTGTTACTTTAGTTTTTATTTACTTTGTTTAAAGTTTAACCAGCACCAGGCAATAAATTGGAATGCTTCGTTTTGATAGTATTCAAATCAACAGACTTAAAACACAGATTTAAACTTTTACAGTAAATCATATTAGCATGTCATCAGCTACGTTTGATTTAACCAACAAATTATAAAGCACGTAGTTTAGCCCTTGAACATTTTACAGTGTAATAGACATCAACATCAAACCCCACTGTGCTATAAACAAGAGCACGGTGGTGCTCTTACTAAAGGTCCAGTTACCATTGTGCTAAATAGCTGCTAAAAGACAAAATAACCCATGAAACCACTAGCAATTTAATTAGTTTAGAGCTAATTTGTCAAAACCCACATGTAGAACAAAAAACATATCTTTCAATACCTTACAACATTCAACATGAACTCATCACGTTTGGAAATATTAAAAAAATATAAATAAGAAGTAGTTTTCAAGTTAATTTAGCTTGGTTGCGTCAGGTGATGGCAACATAAAAACCACATCCAGTTCACCGTCAGGTCACTTTAACCCTCCAATCTAGGAGGTGGCAGTAATGCACTTTAACTTGTTTGACAACTGTCATAACGATACAAGAAGAAGAAGAAGTCCCTTCAATCACGTGTGAAATAAAGTTTAGAGCTCACTAGTGGAATGGGACGATGGGGAATGAGGCTCAACCAGTTTCTGTTGAGGTTTGCCTGTTCCTTTTATTTGCAGGTATGTATGCAGCATGTACATCCTAAAGTAAGAGACTGCTGTGAATTTTTTTTTAGTCCATTTCCATAGCAACATCCGACTCCAGTTGGATGACCAAGCAGTTAGCAGCTTTGTTTTATGCAGATTGATGAAACAGTAAGTCTGCCTGCACAGGAGGCCTGACCTGAATCTGTGGCTTACCTCTGAACTAAAGCCCAGAGCTGTAATGGAAAGGCTCAGGGCTACCGTCATCCATGGAAAGCACAGTGTTCAGTTACCATGGAGAACATGAATGCTTCCTAGTGGGGAAACTTTGCTGCCACTGACACCTTAGGCCAGGGGTGGGCAATCCTGGTCCTTGAGGGCCGATGTCCTGTAACTCTTAGATGTCTCCCTGGTCCAACACACCTGAATCCAGGAGCTGAATCACCTCCTCAGTGCAGTCAGGTTCTCCAGAGTCCTGCTACTGACCTCATTATTTGACTCAGGTGTGTTGAAGTTGAGACACATCTAAAAGTTGAAGGAGACTGGCCCTCGAGGCCTGGAGTTGTCCACCTCTGGCTTAGGCTCTGCTGCTGTTTGGGTGTCACCAGATGCAATACATTATACTTCACGTGCTGAAGGAAGTTATTACTTAAAAAACATTAAAAAAAACCCACATTATTTTGTTGTAACATATTTTTCTCATATACATGAACTGGAAAAGTAAAGTACTTGTTAAATAAGTAAAGGCCATAACATTTCTCAAGGTGGTTTTGAATCTTTCCTTACCCACTTTGCAGGTGGATAATCACAATCTACTTGGATGCTAAATTAAAGGGAGAGTGAAAATAAGTTTTCTCCCGTTTGCCTCCACTACTGGCTACTGAGTTTTTCTCTTGAAGGACTTGGAGAAAATTTTCACCAGTTTTGTCAGCTTAGCGGCCCTATAAATTGCTGGCTGCACCACATGTGTGTTGAACTTCCTCCACCTGTAGCCATTGATTTGAAATTGATGAAAATTGGATTACATGGATTTTAAGGTCTGATGCTTTAGTTGGATTTCGGTTGAGGACGCATTGATGGGTGAATAGAGTTGAAGGAGAAGGTGAAGCTACTCCGAGCACGTACTTATTTGGGAGAACAGGAAAAGAGAAAAGCTTCGTCCCTTTGATATGCAGATAAATAAGATAAATCTCAAAGCACCGGTAAATTCCAGTGTAATTAAAAATAAAACCCTTGGTCTGCGTTTTGTCCAGCCAATCCCCTTTTCTTCACTTTTCATCTTGCACAATCCAGTATTTTTTTCACTTACTTACTCAGCATGTTTTTATGAAGTCTTTCATCCGCTGCTGGTGTTTTGTTTTCAGAAACTTCACTCCAGAGCTGCCAGAAAACACTTAAGTGCTCACATATGCCTAGCATTGGATCAACATGTCCGCTGCTTGCTGTGTGTTGCCTAACCGTTTCAGACTGTGTGCAATTCCAATCTGATTCTCATTTGTTAGAGCTCATTTTACTGGCAGGATCCAACAAACACAAGCCCCCTGATTAATGCTTTTCAGGTTACATGTAGGTCGCAGCAAAGAAAGCAATCTAGAAGGTTAAAAAACTGCTCTTAAGTAGAACTTACCTGTCTGTGGATTTTTATGTCTGACTCCAAAAATAAGAGACATGGAAAAGGCTGTGGGAAGCTATAAAGCAGTATGTAATCGAGCAGTGATTGCAGAAAAAACGTTTATCTGCCTGTGCAACAAACTACGGCCAACTCTGGAGCAACAGCAAACGACTTTCCGCCAATTTGTGCCTTTATAAAAGAAAGTGGCCACTGGACTGTGGAAGCTAGCTACTGGCTCAGAGTACAGGAGTGTTGGACAACTTTTTGGAGTCAGTATCATGAAAATGTGTATTTGTGCGCATGAGTTTTGTGCTGTAGCAGAGACATTGTTGGTGTTAGAACAAGTCAGTTTGCCTGATGAAGACAGGTTTAAAGAAATGGGCATGTACATTGAGAACATGTCAGGCCTTCCCCTCTGTGTGGATGCTATCATAGCCATCATACTGAATAATCTTTATCAGAAAGTCATACTAAGTATTTTTATCAGAAAGGTTGACGTTGCTGTTGTAGATCAATCAATCAAGTTGATTTGCGTAGCGCATTTTAGCAACGAAGCAGTTCAAAGTGCTTTACATCATAAAAACACAAAAATACAAAATCATAGAAGTCACCATAGTCAACAATTGTGAAAATGAGTACATGTTTTATATTTTGCCAAGTGTCATCATTACACATCAAAGTGTTATGGTTTAAAAGAAACTAAACTGGTGGGTTGTTAGTCTAGATTTAAAGGAGCTCAGGGTTTCAACTGTTTTGTAGTTTTCTGTAAATTGGTTCCAGATTTTTGGTGCATAGAAGCTAAATGCTGCTTCTCCATGTTTGGTTCTGGTTCTAGAGACGCAGGGAAGATCAGAACCAGAAGATCTGAGTGTTTAGGGAGGTTCACGTAAGGATGCTGATGCAGTGATCAATGCTACTAAAGGTAAACACGTGGGTGAGTTTCTCTAGAGTTTGCTGGGACATTGGTAAGGGGTTGTGTTAGAATGTGTTAGCTGGATCGGGGATCCTGCACACTGCCAAGGTTCTCAGACTGTCCAGGCTGTAGAAGCTTAACCAGGCAAACTTATACCCAGCTCTTATCAGGAACATTGGCACAGTGATTTCCAGAGATTACACCCTGGATGACTCACTCTCTCCATCACTACATTGACTCTTAAAACCATTTCCTGACAGCAGAACAACAGATGTGCAATCAAAACTTTTGCAGCACAAGGGTCGTTGTTGAAAATCCTTTTGGTAGGCTGAAGGGAGGATGGACTCTGATGTCCAACTAGTCATATGGTGATGATCTTCCTGCCCCAGGAAAATCAGCAAAAAGTCACCAGATCAGAAACTGGCGACTAGGTGATAAAGACTCAATCTTACAGAAAAAATGGAACAAAGGATGAAAATTTCTAAAACTTATATATTTCTAACTAGGTAAGTCAGACAATAGCTCACTTTTGTCTCCATACCTTCTGAGTAATACCTGTTGACAGTCAATGCTGGGGGTTATTGCAAAGTAATGTAAATTAATGTTTGGGGACACTTTTTCTTTTTTGTCCCTAATCTTGCTTCCACAGTGCCAACATTCAAATGGCCACATCTTCTTCATTTACTTTTGATTTCTATGTGTTTGACATTATTAGAAAGCCTAAAATCCACACATTCAGAATCTGCAAATAACTCAAAACGCTACCCGAAAGATTTGTTCCTGGTTTTGTTGTGGTCACTCACATTCAATAAAGACCCACCTGCTGCCTAAAACTCTCCGCACTTCAAATCGCATTACGATAGGTTTATGTATGGACTTTGACTGAACCATTCTAATACATGAAAATGATTTCATTTGATCCATTCTCCTAGCTGTTTGCTTTCCAGGTAGAACTTCACCCTCCACTCCAATGTTTTGTAACCTCTAACAGGTTTGTCTAACCCTCCCGTAGCTCTCAGAAATAGTGTCATTTGGCAAGCGTTTTACCCTGACACTGACCCTGTGTGCGCTTTTACAAGAGTTTTTGTTTTGTGTGGTTTGTGTGGACTGACGATCAGTGCTACTGATGGTCAGTCAGTAGCACTGATCGAGCACAGCAGATGTCACGGTCTGCTGTGCTCATCTCGAGCATCGCACAAAGACCATGAGAAGGTTAAACAACAGGTTCTTATGGAATGAACACACATGCTCACCACTTTCCAGATTTGTATAAAAACTATGGAAAACTATAAATAATTGTCCTTCCATTTATTTACTCTACCTTGTGTCAATTTATTACCTAAAATCCCAACAAAAACACCTTAGAGTTTGTGGTTATAATGTAACTGAAAAAGTTTAAGCGGTTTTAATTATTTCGGAAGACATGTGGAACCTTCCATGTGTACGCTGTCTTGTTTCTGACCAGTTTTCATAGGTTTTGTAACGGTAACAAAGTTCTTCTTAATGGCAACAATTTGTGTTTAACATATGTGCAATAAAAAAATGTAGCTCTTGTTTCCATCGGAGAGCAGGATCATTTCTTTAAGTGCTGGATCATTTCTTCTGTAAAATGGAGAAAATGTCCCTCTTCAAGTGGAAGTTGGGTATACAAGAAAGGTTGATTGTGCAAACTGTGACAAAGTGGCTGTTAGAATCAATGATGCATTATGCTTCAAGAGTCTCCAGCGATGGAACATCCCTGTTAGCCTCCAGCTTCTCCAAAGAAATGAGGAATTCGGTGGCCAAGACTGCGGTTGCTCTGGGGAGCTTCCAGAATGTCAGTTCATTTATGTGCATGCAGCGGGACTCAAAAACACACAGAAAAAATAAACCTATAAAACAGAGCCTCTGAACCACTAATGCTTCGGAATTGGATCAAACTCTTGCCACAAGTTTTCCACACCGCATGATTACTAGCCATTAAGACTTGCCAATGTAATGATGAATGTGATTATTTGGGAAAGTCATGGAGCCTGTTGGTGTCTCTGGCTTGCACTTTTACAGCGGATAGGGAAGAATAAAACTGAAGAAGTCAGCAACAGTGAGCCTCATCAACCTTAGCAGTAACTGAGCAAGGCTTAGCTTCACAGAGGACTGTCAAGTTTACGAGTCCAGATTTGGTTTTTTTTCTTCATGGTGGGGAAAGCAAAAAATGTACAACTGTGGGAATGCTCAGCTTTCTTTAGTTTGAATTCAATTGAGTCTTGTTTGTATTCCCTTCAGCCATCTTCTAACAGATGTGGGTTATGTAGACGGCAGAAGTGACAGTGAAAATTAAATTTTAGAAAAAGTGCAATAGTTGCGAATGATGGATGTGGCGCGTCAACACATTCTCCCCATCTGCAAGTTGTCGAAATACAAGAGCGTCTCACTAAATTGGATAATTGAAAAGCGGCTTTGTGGTAGTGATTCACTGCAAAAGACACATTCATTGCGCACAGAGTGGCTTATTTCAAGCATTTTTTCAGCTAATGAAAACCCTAACACCTGTTTTACAGAACATTTTAACATAAGACCAACATTTGACTTTTAGAGATTAAGATACATTCTTTTAAACAGGGGACAACTTTACCTCTTTGAAGTTTTCTTTGAAATTTCACTCCAAGTAGTTACATTTCATGCTTTGGTTCTTTACTTTTTAATCATTAAGAAATATTAATACTATTCTGAATTGGTTAATTGTCTATCCTGTAAGTTACTAAATGTATTATAAACACTTTTTAATCATTTGACCAGTCTGACAGAAAACATATTAATATTAATGACACTAATCTTTTAATCTCAGTTTCCCTGAAAAAAGAGCAAGAGTTTCTTAAAGAGACACACACCCAATTTCAAGACATTAAATTACAAAGTCATGTTTGAAATATGCAGCATTTTTATATCAACTGTAGAATAACTGTAGTTATTCTACAAACAAAAAAATGTTTTTATATGGTTGGAAAAAACTGAATACTGCCCCTTTAATGATCCATTCATCTGCTTATGTTTTTCACAAAAAATGCATGATGTTCTATTTAAACACAGACCCGGGACGTTTTACAAAGAAAACATCTTTTCTGTTTCAACGCGTAGACTTTTACACACATAGAGCATTTTAACCTAAACATAACAGTAAGAAGAACAAAAAAAAACCCCGAACACATCAGAAGATGTTCCCGTAGTCACTAATTTTATTCTCCTTCACAGAAAATACAAACACAGATATCGCGGCTAATACAAAAAAAGCTTTTGTCGAGATGAATGAAATCTTAGTCAAACAACACCGGTGGTCTTTTCATTTTATTCTGAATGCAGGGAATACATGTTTCAACCCAGTGCCGAGATAAAAGAAACCTGACCTGTGGCGGTGCCCCCAAGGCTGCATTTTATGTACACATCTTCACGAAAAAGGAAAACAGACTCCCTGCGAGATGACAGATAACATTCATCTCCTGTCAGAAATTCAAGCACTTTTCATTTCCACCGCATTGCTGAGTGTTTTTCTTTTACACGCATCGAAATCTCAAATCCACTGCATGAAATGTCAACATGTGGCATTTAAAGCACTTGGGAGGTTAATCCTCTGAGCAGTTTTGAACTTTAGTTTCTATTTCCACTTTTTCAGCAACCATTTCCACTAAACCTTTCACTCGGACACAGTTGCACTTCCATGTTATGTCTGCTTTCTTTGTGCCACAAATAAAAAAAATGGACTTCCCATGACATTTGGTGAAGATTACATGTTAGGCTTCTCAGCCTGATAATCGTTTTAAAACAGATGGCACTTAATACAGATAAGAGAACCAATTTGACCCTTTTTTACATTCAACTTAATTATTTCTGGCATTTATTTTGTATGATTTCTTTTGTCTGAGCCATACCAACAAGACATGTTGAACGTTGCTTGTATCCTCCAGCACTTATTCAAATTCTCTCCAATTGTACAGCACCACAAACCGTCCATCCATCTTCCGTACCTGCTTAATCCGTACAGGGGGACAGTTACGTAAACATCCATCCGTCTGCTATTCCAGTATAATCTGTTGCTCGGTGCTGCTGCCCATCTCCAGCAGTCAGTGGATGACAGGCAGGACACGCCCGCCAGAGGAGAACACCAGCCATGTGGCGTCACGGGAAGCAGGTGAGGCAGTCAAAGCTGAAATATAAGCTTCTGTTTTGGATTTTATACATCTGTACAGTAATGTAAACCCCATGCAAAAAAATGGCCTAAAGCCAAGATTCAAACCGAAGGCCTTCTTTTAAATACATTTTTATTCCTGTTGGAAGAATGACAGTGCCACCAGGATTAGTCTTTCTCCAGATGTTAGCGCTGTTGACGTTTTGTATGTTACTGGTTAGATAATTTAAGCACCTGCTTTACTGATGATCTGTCAGACTGGTGTGTGGGTCGTCTTACGTTGCAACAGAAACACAGAATCCCACAACACATCTACATGTTAAGGTTGTTAAAGTCATGCTAGCATAACTGAGCTACGTCCCTCACCTATTTCTTTACATGTATATATAAGAGGTTTAGCGTGTCATGTTGACAACTTGAGAGCTAAAACCAATGGTAGTCATGGTCAACTAGCAATTATTTTTGGCTTTCTGACGGTCATGTCGGTAATTTGTAAAGTAAATATTAACCAGCAAATTACCCACTATGTATGTGCTGAACTCTGAGGTCCTGTGATAATACTAATCCAATGTGAATGGGCATCTCTGTGGTTTGAACAGAAACGGATGGGATCCGAAACGTAATAAGCTTTTGGGTTGGCTTTTTTTGTTGTAACTTTAATGACCCTTGTGATTTAAAAGTAATATTTTTGTGCAAAGTTAATAAGAGCCACAGCGGAGGGCCTACAGAGTCACACGTAGTAATTTTAGCTACAGGCTTCAGACTTCGGTTTACACAGAATATCACGCTGCACCTCAGTTCTCAAAATGACAGAATCAAGTCTTTGCTTCCCTCTGTCTCTTCCGTTCGATTCACTTGATCTTCCACAAGTTCAACCATTTTGTTATGAAGTCACCACTAACATAAATTACGCTAAGTGGTTTTGCAAGGTTTTAAATTTGTTTTGACCAAGAATGAGAAAATTACCATTTACAGATATGTTATTTTTTTTTCTCAACATAATGTTCAGTTTGGTGCCTGTGTGGCTGAGTGTCCTCGTTTCCACCACCACACACAGCTTCGTGAAAACAGAGAGCCGTTTCTTTAACAGTCAACATTGATGCTTAATCATCACAGAGTGCTTTCTGTGGAACGCAGGAATCTGGAAAGAGCACTTACTCCGAAAGTCAAGGTTATAGTTTAAGATTTAAACACTCTAACATGTCTAATGTCAGCACAGAGATATTTGCCTGTTATCCCTGGTCTGCAGTTCTTAGTATTAATTTTGTTTACTGAAAGTGAAAAGCCAGATGAGAAAGAAAAGGCCAAAGAGACAGCCTCAAGATTGAAGTCTGGCGACAGTTTATTAGCTTCTACTGAACACGTGGACGCGCAAGAATTTCCTCTCCTCTGATTCTCTTCCAGTTGGTCCGCACAAAGAGAAAAATTCACCCCGTAGCAAATGTCATGCCAAACATTCGAGGAGGTCACAAATTCTTTACATATCGATGGCAGCGGGGTGGGGCTTAATACTTGGTGTAATCATGCAAATGTTCTAATGAAATAAATCACAGTAGTAAGTCACTGAGACTCCTGCTATGAAACTCTTAACACAAATGTTCTTCCTACAACATTCTCAGCATTTAATGAGACTGCAGTTTAAGCTGTTCTCTGGCACAATGTCCCACTGAAGTATTTGAGGTTAAGGTTTAAGGTCAATATTAATGTGTTCACAAATGCCTGTTAGCTTAGATGAGCTAACTTAATTAGCTTCTCCAAGGTAACATAGCTACAACACAAACCATGCACTGCTTATATCTCCTGCTGCCAGAACTGAAAGGCTAATTTATTTCAATAATTCAATCCAAAAGGGAAAATCGTATTTTATAAAAAATTTATGACACACATAGTGGCTAAGGTTAAGGTCCAATGTTAACATTAATGCGTTAAGAAGTTCCAAATAGCTTAGAGGCAAGCTAACTTGGCTAGCTTAGAGATTCTTAGAGATTCAATTCCAGTTACTGTTATCTGGTTAGTAAATTAATTTAGTACAGATTAATTTAAGACAACTTGGAATAAGGCTGTAACATATCAAAATGTGGAAAAAGTAAAGCGCTGTGAATACAAGACATACAGTATAAATGTATTTATTTGCTCTGCAAGAGCCTGTTTGTTTACATAGCAAGACGTTGCTAACAGAGTTCACCCGATGCATTGAGAAATTGATTGAGGAATTAGGTGGATAGTGATACTAATAAATTTCACAATAAACAAAAAATAATGCAAGTCTTTACTAATCGTCTCATTTCTCTTAAAGAAGATATCTGATGCTGAAGTTTGAACGGTGCGTGTCGTTTACCTTCCAGAGGAAGTTTGAGTGATGAAACCGATGATGGCTGTGCGTGCTGAGGAGAGAGAGAGCGACCTGTGACCTTTGGTGTGTGGGAAGGGGAGCGCGTTACAGTCTCACCGCAGTGAAATAACATTCAGATGCAGATGAAGCATGACGGGACTGACAGTGGTGGGATTGGTCGTTATTAGCGACAGCTAATAAAACCGAAGCTTTTATTTCTTTCCTTCCTCGTGCAGAATTCATATTTACAAACCCATGACAAACGAGCCCATAAGGATTTGAGAAATACTACAGAGAATGGGTGTATAGGTGGAGGGACTGGACAGATTTTATGCAACTGTGGATTTGGAGCTTACTACACAGGATGGTGATGTGAAATATGGGTTTAACTCTCTAAATAGCCGGTGTCTCTTGCTGGACGTCCTGTTAGAAGAAGGATGGAGTTGGAGTTAGAGTTGAGTGTTGGCCTGTCTCTCACACTGGCCGCCTGATTAAAGCTGTCAGGGTTGTGAGAAAGCTTAAGCCAGCAGTTTGCTTTGATAGGGTTTACTATTGTTGGACCTTATCTCAGAAAATGAAAGTGACCACCCAGTTCTCTGCTCGCAACAGACGCAGTGAAAGCATTAAGAGGTTTTTGCACATTTGCACTTTATTCCGCCTTCCTCCCAAAATTAGTCCTATTCATAGCAAGTAACTTTTATAAGCAGTATGTTTTTCGCATATATGTTCAAACTGTCACTGTGTCATGACATAATAATACGAGACAGACAATCCGGAAGAAATGGAGCTCCTCTACCATTTTTTATTGTGATATAAAAAAAAAGAGTAAAAAGCATTCAAGCTACGTGAACAGGCGCAGAAAGAAAATGAAAAATGTGAGAAAAAAACAAACACAATCCAGTCCTTTAGTTACTCATAGCATAAAGTACTGAGAGAAAAATAAAAAAAAAAACAATCAATCAGAGGCAGGAGGAGCGTCTTAGCACTGTCAACCATCCTTGTGAACACGCTGCTCCTTCTTGCTCTCTGCTAAGCTGGCCACACCTGAGCCTGCCATGAATGCAAAGGCTAGTTAGCATAGCCACCAATGACAGCAAATGAACTCTTTTTCCTGGAACAAGAGGTTGTTTCCCCCCCGTTTGGACATTGAGCAGTGCGTACACAAGCATGATTGACAGTGCTAAGGCCCTCCTCCTGGCTCTGATTGGTTGTTTCTGATTGAGCGGTGTTTTTCTGCACATGGCAGTAAGACCACGGGAAGGAGGCAAAGATCAATTTAATTGTTTTCACAGACACTTCAAGACATACAAGTTTTAACAAATATGTGAAAATCATATTGTTTATACTGCAGATTTCAGCATTTCAATGATGACCAATTCAGATTGGTTCTCTTTAACTATTCTTTGGAAATCTGTTTGCATCCTGTCACATTTACAACAACACACTCCTTCACATGTAGCCACTTAGAACTAGACTTTTCTCTCACTCTCTCTTCCAAAGCCTGGGAAAAAAATACAAAGATTGAATTATCACCCTCACTGTATTTCTTTAAATAAAACTTTTTCCTAACCTGTGAAATGTAATGTACCATTTGACCTTGTTATCTAATTGCCCTAACATTGACAATTAGCATCAGAGCACTTCATTTAAGATTTAGTGCCTTATGTCGACAACTTGACAGCTAAAAACAGTCATAATTATCGGCGAGAAGCTTCTTACCCTCTGGCGGAGATCATGAGAACGTGACGAAACGTTGAAACAAACCTATAAAGTTTTGCATGGAACTGTAGAAATAACCAATCAGACACAGATCATTTTTTTGGCAACAATATGGATATAGCAATGCTGTTTCTTGGCAACATTAAAAATAAATAAATAAAAAGCTTAACCAGCTTTCATGACGACTCTTAAAAATACTCATCAAGAACACACCTTCACTACATCTTACTTTGATTCCAAGTTCCTGTATTTAGTCTGGCAGCATCTCCTTCGTTCTCCCATGAAACCCCCAGAAAGCATTTATTAAGACACGTAACAGAACGGCTGATGCTGCAGAGGAGGAAAGCTGGACAGGTTTACAGATCGGAGAGAGAGAGACAGAGAGAGGGAGAGAGAGAGAGAGAAAGGAAGAGAAGGAAGGATGGGAGACTTGAAATGTAATTTTCAAAAAGGGAGTTTGATTTCATCTCGCAAGTATTTGGAAAGAAGAGAGAGTCAGGCTCCAGGGATAAAGGCTTTCCTTTGTGTAAACTTTCCGCTGTTTGGAAAAAAAAAAAGAGAGAAGGCACTGCTTTAATTCCTCCTCGAGCATGTACGGGAGGAGCTGTGGTGGAAAAGTCTGGGGCAAGTCCCTGGCATGGTTTTGATTAAAAGAAAAGAAAAAGAAAAAAGTTATGAGGTACTTGCAGGAAAAAGTTGCCAGAGTTTTTGTGCATTCATAATTCCAGCCGTCAGTCAGCACTCTGCCTGCCTGCCTGCACCTCTGAGGAGGGAAAGGGAGGGTCACCAACACGCCAGATGAGAAAAGCAGATCTGAGATTAGGTGCAGAAACACGACGTAAGACAGCTGATTAATCTCACTGGTGGATTTAGGAGCAGAAGTTTAGGTTGGACTGAGAAACGCATATTAGTTTCTTGGTCTTGGGTTTGGAGGGAAGTGGGTGGATGTCTTCAAAAACTAAAAGGGGAAGGGAGTTCTGCTGTCTTCTTTTGAGGAGATGAGGGTTAGGGTGACCTGGAGGGCCGGGCCTAGCATACAAGACAGGCAGGTTGGTGGTGTCAGCGAATTCAGACAGAAACTGAGCGGCGCAAAAAGAGCGAGAGCTGATTTTGTTTCTGAGCTGAGCTGTGAGACCGACCTGAAGAGAGGATGGCAACCTAAAGGACAGGATGATGGCTGCAGCAGAGTGACGTTAACGCACGCGATTAATCTGAAAATGTTTACGAGTGACTGTCGCCTCATCGCACAAGGTCCAGAGGAAACGAACGCACGGAGAAGAACGTTTCTAAATGAATATTTAAAAATAAAATGGCTTTCTTTAAATCTTACTGAATAAAAACCACCTGGCAACCCGAGGCTCTTCGGACACGTTTGGTTTGAAATGATAAAACATTTTTATGTACAAAATGATTCAAAACATTGGTACATCAAAATGAAATAAAACCTGGCACTTGCCCAGGGCGGCATTAAAAAGGGATGGGCCACCCAAGAGCTAGAAACTAAAACATACCTTTTCCATTTGTTGTCCACTGAACAAGGTTGCTTCTATGAGGGGCAACTCGTTGCACACATTAGGGTTGGATAAGTTGTTGCCAGCCGTTACATGATCACCGGTTCAGTAATTATCCAATCGGAGGCTGGTACCTATTTGCTTAGTTAAATCCAGGTGGTGGCCAGGCCGTGTATTTTATGGTGTTTTCAAGTGATAAACCAAGAAAATTGAGCATGTAATTGTAAGATGGAACATGATTCACAGTTTTCAATTGGACCAGCAAACTGTGGCTTTGTAATCCGTCTCTCTTACTTTAAAGATCAATTAATAAAACGTAATGGGGCCTCTGCCCTCAGGAGTCACCTCCTAAATAAACCGAGTCCGCTTTGTTCCACTTGATCTCACTATAAATGCAGCGGTTTATTAGAGAGCATTGGAAAACAAACAGCATCATGAAGGTGGGAGACGTGGTCAACAGGACAGCTACTGGTTGACCTTCATTGAGAAGTGTTACAAAAAAATAAGGAATGTTTTGAGTTTCTCAAAAGTCATGCAGAATAAAAGGCAAATATGTGGATAAAGGTGATTTCATTCAACAAAACTCAAACTAACCATGTTGAACCTACGTGCAAAATGTTACATGAGGTGGAAAACTCAGTGCAGATCAAGCTCAACACAGTGAGACACGGTGGTGGCAGCATCTTGCTGTGGGAATCGTTTCCTTCAGCTGAAGCAGAGACTCAAAGACAGAGCAATCCTGGAGGAAACCAAACAAGATGAGAGTTTCGTCTTCAAACAGAAAAATAGTGAAAGTGTTTAGATTGAAGCCTGTCATTGTGCTAATGGGCCTAGTCAAAGTCCAGACCTAAATCCAATTAGGTCTTTGAGATTTCAAAATATGTGTTTTTTCTCCTTCCAGTCTGAGGATGAGCTGTATGCCAGATATACTGAAAATGTTTTTAGGTAGATTTAAAAGTTCAACTTTGAATGTAGTAAATGGGGGGGAAACACATTTCTAACCACAAAATACTTAACTTTGGTTTTACTTTTGCTTTGGAAATAAATCCACAACTTAGCTGCGTAGTTTTTAAAAGCAGCCTGGTCTCACAGCGGGATATCTGTGGAGGTTTCTCATCTAATTTGCCACCCACATTTGTGACTGGTGTTATCTCTGAGTCCTTATTAAGATATTTTATGTTCAGTAATTAACATGCGTCTGAGCGTAAGTACATGAAACGTTTGCTGTAACCAGACCATTACAGCCACATTAAGCTCCAGTTGGTCTGCCGCAGATCGAGATCAAATCTCTAACTGTGTTTTATTTCCCCAAAGTTTCAAGCATTTACTTCAATTTACTTCAGGAGTGTGTTAAATATGCCAGCACAGAAAGTGAAGGAAGTTCTCTTAGTGAAAGATTTCAGATATTCTCATCAAATCAATCATTTCAGTTTTCGAATACAGGAAATTATAACTTATAACGAGGCAAAAAATAGCTGTTTTAAGTTGTTGTTTCAAGAATTATTTACTTAAAACAAGTTGTTTTTTTAATCTCGCTCATGAGTTGCTTTTCGGTTGATTTTTCCTTATTTCAGATGTACTAAGCTGTTTGCACCAGAAACCAGACAAACATGCCTGGGAAGATTTTGTGTTTCTTCAGTTGTTTCAAACTAGAAACATTATTTTTGCAGTGTAAGTTATTTTTGTTGCAGTTCAAGATACTTTGATAGGATTCTAGCCAAAATACAACCTTTTACATCAGTGTTGTTGTTCCAACACACGCCTTTAAAATCACTGACATACAATCTAACTATTATTTTTAAGGGGTTCTATGGGTTTGTTGTTAGCAGTCAGTGTCTTACATGAGCATTAGAGAGAACTCAGAAGGATTTGATGAAACAAAAAGTAATTCAACCTGGATGATGGAAGTTGAGGTCCAGACACATTAAAGCACATTTAAACAAATCCAACCAAAAATATATAATTCACAGCTCTTCATGCAGAAGCCACTTTATAAACCTGCAACACACGACTAATGCAAAAGTAAAACAAACGTCCACAAAAATGTATAAGAAAAACTTTTTAATTTATGTATTTTTTAAAAAACGTCAACAGAATCTAAATTGGAAGATCAGCCCGCAGCGACGCCCTGCTGGCTCCTCAAGCAGATTCGTCTCGTTGCCGTGAGTTCGCTGCTGGCAGCAGAAACATCTCTGGCTGGTTTCTATCGAGACAGCTAATAACGGATGCTGCTATTTTCTCAGCAGGAAACTCTTTCATATCTCCTCTCAGCAGGTCCCACATGACCTGAGCTGAGCTCCAATATTCGGTCTCTAACCTGCAAGCTCACATTTTCCCACGGAGTTTAGCACCGTGTGTGTGACGTTTGCTAAAATGTGACTAACATTTAGTAAATAAAAACCATTAAACGGATAAAAGAAATCATTGGGAAGCACTCATGTTAGTCAGTTTTCCTGGGTTGGTTTTTAATTATTTTGGTGGCTTGTAGGACTTGATTCTTTAAAAGCCTATAAACTTCTATTGAAGGTCGTAAAAGGTCAATATTTGAATTTGAAGACTTTAGCATGGATTGTCGAGGAACTCACATGTAACAATGGCAAAACAAAAAAGAACAAGATCAAGAAGGAGGAAAATGTAAATCAGTGTGAAGTTGAAGGAAAAAAATGTTTTGCTAATAAAAATGTGAAAATTGTAGCTTGTGTGATTATTTAATTTTTCAGGTAAATACATTTTACAGCCACCTGTTGTTCATTCTTCTGTGTAAAAATAAATAAATAAAGCTGAAGCTTAGTAAGAAACTGATAGAAACCATCTGTGAACATCAAGTTTTTCAGTCTTGACACAAACTCCCGGCTGGGTTGGGGTCTGGACATGTTCATGTGTTGACTGTGACACCTGAACATGCTGCTGTCTAATCCAGATTTGGGCTTTTTACATAAACCTTTGACCAGGTTTATGTGAGTTTATATTAAGTGTAAATCCCATGACTTCCTTAAGCGCACAACCACAAAGCTTTGTGGAGAACACCTGGCTGTGTTTAAAGGGAGTGTATTATAGTATTATCCAGGCTCTTGATTTAAGCCAAAGTCATGTAACCATGTTGCTTCCAGTTGTTATGAAAATGTGGTACATATCAAAAACAACCTCAAAGAAATTTGCCTTTTCAAATTAGGCATATTTAATTGGGTCTCTGTCTCTTTAAGAACCTCCTACTCTTTCAGACACTCCCCTCTTAAGAGCATCATCCCAGCAGTGCGTCTCCTCCTCGTCCATTCATGTCGTTCACAGCCGTTTTTGTGGTCATTGCGGTTCATGAAATGAGCTCAGCAGGTGTTTGCAAATCGCTGCTGCCGCTAGTCTAGTGTAGCTGAGGATGAGGGGGCGGTGCTTGACTAACTTTATCCAGAATAACATCATAATTATCTTGGAATGTGAGTCTCTTTCTCAGATCTTCCATCATTTCTCTCTGTTTGCCTCCATCCATCTTTTCATCAGCTCTCAGTTTCTCTGTACATCTTACCAGAGTTTCTCCTTCTGCTTATATTCACGGCGTCTCCAACATGGTTTGTGGTGAGCTGAACTTCCAGTTTTTATTTTTAACGCTCTTGAATGAAGGCCCTGTGTGTAGACTTTAACTGATGGTTATCCTGTCAACAGATTGTTGCAGCTGAGCCGCAGATCACTAAACCTCCACTAATGCTGCCATGATTGACTCGGCGCTCTCTGAGATCGTCAGGTTTCACTGGCCTGATTGTTTCCACCGTGGTCAGTTGGTCTTAGTGTTGGTCGTTATTTTATGAATTTGATCGTTGTTTGGATCAACACTGAATTTGATCCAAACTGAGCATATAGAAGAATATGGAGCTGAATTGTTGGTTCTGGTGGATCTTCAGCTTAACATTTAAACTCCGTGAGAAAACCCGCAAATTTGTAAATATATTTTTCCCGCTGATATATCGGTTTGGTGTGTTGACATCCTTTTTCTTCAGTTTCAGATCTTTATTATTTATAACTTTCAAACTTTTTTCCGTTTCAAACTTTTTTCTTTCATTTTCAATATTTTTTTTTTCTGTTTTAAGCTTTTTTCAATATCAAATATTTTTATTTTCAGTTCCAAGCATTTTTTTCAGTTTCAAACTCTTTCAGTTTCTTTTTTAACAAGCTTTTATGGGGCCAATGTAGCTCCATAGAAAAACAATAATTTCCTAAAACATCTTTTATTTCTGTATCATTTAATGAACCTCCAGTGCACAGTCAGCGACGGAGCGGATAAAGAACTAGTTCAACAAGAGTCGGTCTTCTTTCAGCGCTGGAGAGTCTGTGTGTTTCTCTCACATAGCTGACCTTGTGTGTTTGGTCTCCGAGGTAAACTCATTATGCCCTCGGCGGACTGCACCTGCTAGCTGAGTCTCTTCTGCACAGAGTCTAACAAGATTAAACATTTGATCACAATCGTTCCCAGGCAGACAGATACAAAGTCTTTGTGTTTCTTTGTGGAAGGAAGAAAAAAAGTCTCATATTTGCGAGGGGCGGTTCTGTCGTCGATTGGGGGACTTTGCAGATCGTTTCATGTCAGAGGAAACGAACTTGTGTCCATCAGTCGACAGGCTTTAAGTAGTCGAGCAGAACTGAAGTGCAGATGTTAAAAAAAAAAATGGGTGAAGCTGAAGAAAATCACATCCTAATAAAATAAAGGCAACTGTATTAAGTGTAATAAAATATCGCACGAGACACGAGACGGACTCCACCCTGTATGAAAAATCACATATTTTTCTTTTGGTAACTGCTAAAAGTGGACTTCAAAACAGTCTGCCTGCTGTCTGAGCTGTGATTCATGGTGAGCTTTTATTCCCCTGAACTTTGCCCAAAATGTCACTCGGCGAGTTTCCCTTCCCCACCCACTTCCACTTACCATCGACAGGGAAGGAGAAGCCCCAAACCATGCTGGGTAGGAAAAGACAGACGGGTTCTGCAAAGACAAGCGGCCAAACCACGGTGAAAACACAAGAAAAATCCACCCAGAGTTCAAAACAAATATGGATTAGGGTGAATGCCCAGTGAAAAAAAAGAAAAAACACAGCAGGAAAGTCCAGAGTACTTAAAGCAGCCTGACTGTCTCCTGTTTAAACAAGCTAATCATAATGTACGACATATGCAGTCAATGGGAATACGTCGCTAAAAGGTAGATTTGACCTTGAGTTTTTAACCTGTTTCAAATTTAAGCTTTAAACATCCCTCTAACCAATTTTGACATAAAAATCTGAATCCAGCTGTAAGAGTAAGGCTTACTTCGTTTTCGACTGCAGTAGAATCGAATCAAATTCTCTAAATCAAATCAGAAACCCTAAAACTCTTAGAATACCTAAACAAATCTTAAAAAGGATAAAGAAAACCGAGAAGGACTTCCATTTGGAATAACAATATTAATTGGTGCAGACTGAAAACTGTTGTTGGTTGGGTGTGTTTGCACTTTTGATTATTTCCTTGATTGTTTTTATGCTCAGCTTATTCCGCTTCTTACTTTATTCTTGCTTTTCCTTCAGTCTTTGCTTTCACCGTGGTTATTTTTTATGTCCTCCTCAGTTACTTTCATGTTCAGTTCAGATTAATTTCATCAAGGACGGCACCTCGAGCGATGCTACAAGTTGAAAACGTGACGTGAATCATTAGGCCCTTATCGATACAGCCCTGGATAACCATGTCAAAACAGCAATAATTACTGAGGCTATACATCATGGCAGGATTAATCGCAAGTAAGACTTTGGACAGGAAATCCTTTTTTTTTGTTTGTTTTTTGTTTTAGTATTAGTAAAAAAATAACCCCAAAAGCTATTCGTCCAAATAATAACTCCAAATATGCTATTGTTATATTATGTTTCCATCATGCAAAGTTACCAACAATTACAAAGGCTTACACTCAAACAAACACCTCATCATAAAATGAACATACGGGTCCAGATTTCTCCTCATACATTTTCATCTCCTCCGGTTTTTCCCCTCTTTCCTGTTTTCTGTCTGTGTTGAAACCTGCTTCACACATGCCCTGAAAACAAATCAAGAAAAACACACAACAACAACAGCAATAAAACAGGGCTCTTTGTTATGGGAAGCAATTCAACAACTCCACCGGCATCAGTTTGACGACGGGAAAGGTGGAAAAGGCCCGGCGGGGACGCTTAAAACATGTTTGTTTGCTCGGACAGAGGTGGAGCACAGAAAGATAACATCTATAAATAATCCTGAATAAAATCATGCCAGAAATTCCCTTGGACGCAGCCTCCGGTGCTGCAGTCTGGCCTGAGAGACAAAAGGATAAGACTGATTTAGAGAAAGTCTCTTAAAATGAAATTGAAACATGCTGACTGGAGCAGGGAGCAAATTAAAACCAGCGAAGGCAGAGATGTCTTCGGGGGGAAGAGAGGAGCCACGTAACGACCTGGAGCCCGAAATAGAGCGACGCTCCAAACAGAGCCCGGTTTGTGTGAGGGGGCACAAAGAGGCTGGTCACGGCCTGTTCCTGCAGGGGTCAAAGGTCACGTGTCAAAGATGCGAAAGGTCAGGGTGAGAAAAACGGGTCTGCAGCAGTCAAGTGTTCGAAGAAGTAGCATTAAGAGTCCTTTATTTTGAAAAGTCAAACATCTGGAAATAAACTTCATGTTTGTAAAAAATAAATATTAAAGAATTACAGGATGTTTTTATGGAGGAATGAGGTGATTTTTATTTTATTTTTTTGCACATTCTGATTGGTTTGATTTGATCTTTTACATTTTTACATTTACATTTAACGGACAATTTTTTTTCTTAACTACATAATATCTATTTCAAAAAATGAGTACAGTACCAGCCATGGTTTTACTGCTTATTACAAGACACTGATTTATTATTATTATTATTATTATTATTATTATTATTATTATTATTATTATTATTATTATTATTATTATTATTGTATACAACCTAAACTCCATTCCTATTCTAACTCTGAGATATTCTGTCAGCACAGATCTATCGCTGTTAGAAATGTTTCTTTGTACTGTCAATGTCTTTCTTTTTATAAATATGTCATGACTAAGAGTCCTATTCCTCTTTGCCACTCTTCAGAACGGGAGAGAAAAATGCAGGATTTTATTCAAGTGAAGCGCAAGTTTATCCATCTTTGTCTTCTGATAGATGCACAAAAAGAGCTAAACTTAAAACATATATTCAGCTACACTTATAATTAAGGTGATATTCTAAAAGAACAGGACAAATTCAAATACAAACATCTTTTTAAAATATGTCTGTCTTTTTGATTAAACTGGTCTGAAATCAGCTTTTTATCCTCCCCAAATCTTTTTGTTGATGATTCAGGTATTTACATCGTTTACATCCAAAAAAATCCCTAATGTCTGATCTGGCTGTTTTTACTATGGAGGACTGAAAATGCTGGCTGACGTGAAATAATCCTGACTCTGTGCAGTCGTCTCCTATCACAACATGACCCCGCCTGACCCCGAGACTCTGCTGCTGAGCCACAAAGACAACAGAGCCGATAAACTGCTGCTGCTCCAAAACCCCCAAACGTTTCGCTGCTTCTCCACTCACCTCCTTGTTCCATCTTTTCTTTTTAGGCTTTTACAAGTTTTTTGTATTCATAAACTAAAATTAAAAGGAAACATAGTTGTGAAAAATTATGCATGATATCTATTGTAAAGCTGCAGTATGCAACCTTTACTTTTAAAAACTTAGTTTTTTTAACATATTTGTTGAAATTATCACTGAATCATGACAGTATAAGACAGATGATCTGTGGGAAAAAATGTCAATCATGAGAAATATCTCCCAATATTAACTGCAGAGATAAAGCGCTCAGTCAGAAACAGCCAATCAGAGTCAGGAGGCGGGTCTTGGTGCTGTCAATCACTCTCGTGCTCTGCCAGCCACCAGTGATGGGAGATGAACAGTTTTCTCTGCTATTGGCAAGTTTAGCAGTGAGTACATTAAATTGATTGACAAAATTAAGACCTGCCTCCTGACTCTGATTGGTTGTTTCAGCAGTAGTTCAAGGAGGAGGTGAAGGAAATTCATCTTTTCACAGATTATCTGACTCATATTACGCTGTCACAACATGGTGATAGTTATTACAAAAGGGTATTGAAAGCCTATTGAAATTAATGACAAAATTGTCAAATTTGCTTCTTTCTTTTTAACTATTCCCTTTTACGCTTTAAGTGCCATTCAAATTTAATCATTGCTATTTGCAACAGAAATGAAACAATTTCTGGTTAGCATACCTAAAAAATAGCAGTCATTATCTGGGAGATAGAAAAAGAGTGAAATGTTGGGTGGGCTTGCTCTGACTTCTGCCTCACAGAGGATGGAAATCATTAAG
This sequence comes from Poecilia picta, assembly GCA_033032245.1. Taxonomy (NCBI): domain Eukaryota; kingdom Metazoa; phylum Chordata; class Actinopteri; order Cyprinodontiformes; family Poeciliidae; genus Poecilia; species Poecilia picta. Next base: position 27,794,714 of record CM065353.1, on the reverse strand, counting down.
GTCTCTGGGTAAGACGACTCCACAGGGCTGCACGAAGAGATGAACAGCAATTACAGATCATTTAATTAATGTGCATTTTAGAACAACCATTTCCAAGTTAGATTTTTTTTTCTCTCATGAAAGTGAGAAATAAGAGCTGCTAAACGAGACAGCGTGAGAAAACGGACCTACAAAGTTAACATCAATTGCGTTCTTTTAGGTCTTTCATTTGGCATAAAAGCAAAACAAGTCAGTAAGACAAGAAGGACAATTCTGTTTTGTTTCTTTTCTTGTGCTAGTCTTTTATGTGTTTTAGCGTAATCTGAGATTACAACATAAAGTTCAGAGGAAACCGTTCAAAGAAAATGAAGAGTAAAGGAACTCTGTGAAGAGGCAGTGAAAATATCAGAGGTTTTTTTTAATTTAAATGGGGTGTCATTTTAACCCTTTCACGCATAGTGGTCACTACAATGGACAGCTGTCTAAAATCCATTTTCTTGTGCTTTTTGTGGATTTTTATTTTATAAATGCACACAGACCACTGAAGTGGACACTAATGCATCATAAAATACAATATCAACTACTGGCCATCAACTGCAAATGAAATAATTTTTGTTAAATCAAATATGGCCGACAGACAAAAAAAAGCACGCCACGCCGACCAACCCGGTCTCTCCTTCTACTGTAGACGACTCTTGCAGGTAAAAAAAAACATTGTGACATCAGATAACCCCTAAAGAACAACACTACTGATGGATTTTTCAAATAACAACTTTGTATTTGGAGAAAATTACAATTGATCACCTAAAAAAAAAAAATCTTATTATAATTTTTTTTCCTTAAGAAAATCAAAACATTTTTGGAAAAATCCTGTCACAAAGGATCATAATTCATGCATGAAAGGGTTAACGTTTAAATATTTGTCCAAAACTTGACAGAGGATAGCTGACATTTGTGACTATTACAGTGTTCATAGGCATCCAGATGAATTATCATGAATTTTACTGTAAATGTTTAATGATGATGATGATCCCGTTCAGATTCCCCGTAAAAGAACCAAGAAGATGAGACAAAAAAATGTTTCCATTTCACTCTTAGTCCCAAACATCAGTAAGGATTTAAATGGCCCGAAAAACAGAAAATATCCAACGATTAGAACAATCGCTTAGTGATGTCTGAGCAGAAAGGGAAGACTGGTTTGAGAGGAGCAAGAAACAACATAAACATTCTGGAACCAAAACATAAAGAATACCAACTCTGAAAAGCACAACGTACACAGCTCTACAATTACAGTGGTGCATTTCTTCTGAACGGATACTTCGGACAGGTGAATGTGTGGATGAGTCATAACTTTCTTCAGTTGAACAGAAACAAAACTGACCTTTTTATTTTTGGACCCAAAGAGGAACAATCTGGAGTCATTCCTCAGCTTCAGTTATTACACATAGAAACCAGCAATCAAGCCCAAAATGGTTGATGACCTGCTAAATTAAACCAAATAAAAAGAGGAAAACCATCTGGATTTTCTAAAAAGTTACTTGAAGAATAAACTTCCTGCATCGTTCGCCCTTAATGGAATCCAGTCTGACCAATCCCGGTGGCGAGGTTTGTAGATTTAAGCCGCTGGAGGACGTACCAATCACATTATTTCATGATTGAATCACTTCAAAATATTCCTGCAATTAATTTCATTCCCTCTCAATTTATTTTTCCCTCTTCCCACAAATTTTTCTTTGGTATTTTTTTTTTTTTTACAAGCTATTAAGCTTAAAATAAACTTCATTTGGACATATCTCTCTCAAGCCCTCTGCTTCTTGACCTTTATTGCGTCTTTCTGCACTTCATTGTACTTTAAGGTCGCACAGGCCTGAAGACGTGTGCGACAAATCAAGCTGGTTTCACTGTGTTTTTAACATTTTCTTGTTAGAAGCAGCAAAACGTTGATGTGGTGTAGTCGCTTTTCTTGATGCAAGTCGATTAAAGCAACATCACATCAGCAACCTGCCAAATGTTTCTTTGGGGGGAAGAAAACTGTGAGTGTATCAAAACAAGTTCTATATTTCACAATTTTCCAATGCCACCGTGTAGATTCTCTTCAGTTTTGTGCAACACTCAATTCTTGAGAAATAAAAAAAAAATATTCATACTTTTTAAAGAGGTTTTGAGCTTCAAGGATTGATAGTCATTTTTAATGTGCTTGAAAAACATCCATGCTTCTCGTGTTTAGTATTAAAATACGCAGGTAGGCCAATAATGACATATTCCAAGACAAATGTCTCACATGTGGAGTTTGTGGCTGCATGTTACGTGCTACATATGCACTCTAACTCTGAACCTGGGGGGGGGTTTAGTGGCTTGCAGGGTCCAGTTAAGCCGCCGTCAAGTCCAAGAATCTGTCTGCCGTTGGATTTCAACCTATTCATTTATTCATCTGCGGTCCTCTTTCCAATAATCCATCCATCCACCCATGGCAAGTTTTGACTGCTTCCATTGCAACCAGATTGTGCAAATAAATCAAGCCTCGCTCTCTTAACATTTGTTTTTTGAGTGTTTTTTTCCCACATCGTTCTCTTTTCTCTCAGCAGCCGGCCGCCGTCCATGTGGAACAACGTCTCTAAATAAAAAGCACATTGAGAGGCTGATGAGGATGACAGACTGTAAATTTGTTCTCCTTTTCAGCCAGTAGCCTTAGCAAATAAGTTTCACCTTTTGTACAAAGCATCCATTGGGGTTGGGTTGGTAGAATTAGAAATCCTTTATTTTTTGATATATATTTTTTGATAACGTAAATATTATTGTAATGCAAATTACAAGAAGCACCAATTTGACTGCTTTGTATCACAAATGTAAATTAGTTCATCACTTTTCAATGTACATAACAGGTCAAAATGTTAAGCGGCAATATATAAGTTTTATAAAAAAGTATTTTTTTTAACATATTTGTTGAAACTGTCACCATGTCGTGACAGTATGGTGAGACAGATGAACTGTGAGAAAAACTCCCCTGTCTAAAATGATAGTTTACAATGGAAAGGCACTAATATTTGATGTGTATGTTAGATTTGTGCTCTAACCACAAACCAAACAACAATCTCATGTTAACTCTTAAATCCACCACTAAGTCATTAAACACATGAGTAAAAGTGCATCAATGACCAAACAACACAGATGATAACAATAATAAGTCATTTTAATACTGTTCTGTTGTCAGCATTGGTAAAATATGTACAGAAATGCTACAAGTGAAACTAACAAACAAACAACGAAGACAACGATAAGAAAAGACAGGTTTCCCTAAACAAACTGGGAAGGTAGTGTTAAAAAGCATGTGTAAAAAATATTACAAACATAACCTGCTAATTTCACTGGCCAAAGAAAAATGGAGAATCTTCCAGTTACATATTTTGTAAAACTGTTAAAAAGAGAACAGGAAGACGAAGCTGATGATGGATGGTCTTGAGATATATATATATATATATATATATATAAAGGTACAGAAAAATGAACAAATAGACAGAATTTTTAAAAAAGTAATAAGGGTTTTTGACAAATTTAACTCCAATCGAGTTGATGTTTCTTCACATACAGTTTATACTGTGTGGTGTGGGATGAAATAAAAAACCTTTTAGATGTATACAAAATCATAACGCGACTCTTTAATGTTTTCACAATGACATTGCTTTTAAAACACATAATTGCTTTCATTAATTTTGTTCTCTGCCATGAAAATTAAATGAATAAGAATGACAGAAACACCCAATGTTTGTCACAGTCTCACTGCACGTCACAGTAGCTGCTCCTGCTGTGTCTGGGTTTTGGGGCTATGAAAAACAAACACGTGTTATACATCTTCAATAGAAAAATATTAATAGTATTAATTACAATTCTCTTTCTGCCTCAAATTTGGATGTTCGTGTGCATTTTTAAGTTTGTGTTTTATTGCTATAGGTGTACTTTGATAAGGTCCTGTGAGAATTAGACCGGTATTTATCATTACCCAAAATGTAATTTAGGAAACTTTTAAGTGATGTAAACACAAATGACGAGCAGTAAAAATAACCATGATGACACATCTTTTTTAAAGGCCAAATGCCAAATTTCTGAGCAGCAAAAAAAAAAACCCCTAAAACTGTACGGTAATGATTGAAATTATGAACACAAATCATTGCTTTTACAATGAATAAGTAATTTTAGCATTACTTCTTGACACAAAAAGCCTCTCTTAAAACAGGAAGTGACCACCATGTATGTAAGGAGCCACCTGGTGCGCTATCGGTGTACACAGGAGGACAGTTACTTTACAATAAAAATATATATTTAATGGTAACATGTCATTTGAATGCCTAATTGACTTGGAAACACGATATGCTCCTTATAAGAACTATCAAGTTAATCTCTGCTGAACAGGTCTAGACGACAACAGGTCTGTTCCTCTCCACACTCAGTTTGGATTATCAAGCAATCTGGACCAAAATTTTGATTTGAAAGAGGGAGAAAGAGTTAATGTCATGAACGTTTATCAGGTTGAAGAATGTGTCATTTTACAGCAGTTTTTTACGTTTGTTGTGCCCTGCTGCTACAAAACATCTAAAGCGTTCAGTCGGTGTAAATGGTCCTTTCTGCTAATTACTGCGGTAAAACATCTTTCTCTATGTCTGAGCCAAATGAAGGAGTGAGTTTTACTACAATTAGAGTCTGATTTTATACCAGTGTTTTACCTTTGTTTCCATCTGGTATGAGTGTATAATGACATTCTATGGTCAAAAACAATGTTATGGCTAATGGCCGCTTTTCACCAATGACTACTCAGCGTGGCTCAGCTCGGCTCTACATGGTGATGAAGGTTTTCCACTTGTAGTGGTTTTGCTTTAACAGCCCATTTTTTAGGACCTACTTCACTGGGGTTTGCTGAAAACCCAATAGGGAGTCACAGGAGTAACTCCCCTACAATAATTTGACCCACCATTTATAAAAACTCACATTGACTTGATGTGAAGTTTTAAAGTTATCATATTTCCCTGATTTCTTCCCATTCACTGGATAAATCACCTTATAAATCTTTTTGATAAACTTTAATGTGAGCCGGGAACTTTTGATTGCATCGCTTATGTCCTGGATGTACATTGCATTACGCACTGAAGTCCAGGTTTTCTGTTTCAAACTTAACATGACCATATTTCTGTTCTTTGTTTTTCAAGAACCGATTTTCTCGATTCTGGATATAGAATTCAGTGAAGCTATCTTGAGCTGAACAAAGTTAAGAAGGAAATGTTGTCATGATGAGACATAATGACATTATGCCCTTTGAGCAGAAACAACCATTGCTTCATCTCTCAACAATATTAATACTAAATGACTATTTACAAAAAAAGACAGTTAAAATTCACAAAAAATGCAGAAAGCTAACTGGTAGCCTCTCTTGAACGGCACAGAATAATACAAATAAAGTCCATTTTACTTAATCTTTCACAGTAAATTTAATTCCAGAGAAGCCAAAGGCTATGCCATGTAGGAAACTGTGGTGGTTCTGGAGAAACTGCAGAATCCCAAATCTGTGTTTGCGAGATTTGTTTTGTCCTCACATTAAATGATGTCAACACTTGAATCCAGACTTTGAACAGCCGAAGTTCCGAACATAACTTTATTGTTGCTTCTCCAAATCTTCGCTTTGTGGCAGTCATCACAAAAGAAACAAGTGTAGTTTTCAGTGCAACTTTTTTTTTCAATCCCTTGCAGGTACTTGAAAGTCCATTAACATTAAATTTTATGATTCAAAAATCTTCATGTCTTTAAACCTCTGGCACTTCTCCAGTTCAAGGCACTTTTTCAGTTTCAGTATTCCCATATCCAGCAACAAGATTAAAGTGTTTCTCTTTCTTATAAGCAAAAAAAAAGTACAGAGTTATAGTAGGTCACTGCTAGCAGACACTGTCCACTACGAAGACCCTTCTAATTGATTGCACTTGATTTATTGATTGGATTTAGATGTTTCACTGCCACCCTCTGTTCACTGAATTTCAATCACGTCTTCTTCATTGTCTCATAGTGGTTAAGCACATTTTGAATATGCTGTGATCTGAAATCCCATAGTTTTGAGTATCTTAAATATATAATCTGGTATGTTATTTCATCATGTGCACAACAGAGGACAGTAAGTGCCCTATCTCCAATAGTGGACATCTGAGACTAAGAGAGACATAGTAGGTTCAGAACATCCCAATGGAAACTCTGCTTACGGTTAGAAATAAGACGGCTTCAGTGTTGCTTGATTGTTATTTGATGGACAGTGTCCTTGCATCAAGGGTGCTTCATAGTCCATACTGCCATTTTGTTGCAGTAATGGGGGCAGTTGTGGGTCTGGCAACGATCTGCCTCAGGCTGTTTGAGAGGTAGTGTACCATTGACTCCGTTCTCTAAATTAACCTTTTTACCCTCCAAGTCTATTGCCTCAGGATCTGTTGAGCCCAGCTCCAGTTCCATTCCTGAATTCGCCTGCCTTTTCTTCTGTACACAGATGATTGTACCAGCCACCAAAACCAACAACAGGACTAATGCGAGGACTGCCAGCGCTGCAATGAGATTGTTTGTCATAGGGGTGTCTGGATCTACCAAATGTTCTACAAAGATAGTCGGACTAGTGCGAGCCTCTGTACAGGGACCCAGTTCTACAGAGCTGTTACCCTTATAAATGATCTTTTCTCCAAGGGGACTGACACAGACCAAGTAGGTACAGTTTGGGTTTAGACCACGCAAAGTGTATACAGGGTAGTATGTTGGCAAACTCAGCATGTGAGGGCGACGGTCGGGGCCTGAGAGGTTACGATAGGTCAGCCTGATGCCACGAATGTTAGGCCGTGTCTCGATAAAGCGGTGCAGATCAAGGAGTATTGATGTGGATGTCACCTCCCGTGAGCTGATCGCATCCAGTTTATCCGGCATTGCTGAAGTCACCACAGAGACCTCTGTTTCAGATTTCTGTGGGACCTCGGGAATTTCACAGTAGTCTCCAGATGATCCTGATGAACACAAACAGTTGAGTAGGCCATTTGGGTCAAAATAGCAAGTCCCTCCATTCAAGCAGATATTTTGTGGGCAGAAATGTAACTCGTTTTCCACAACAGTAGAGCTAGGAGACACTGGAGGATCTGATCCAAAGGATGGGTCATCTGTTATGGAGGAAAACGTTTCATCACTAGGTGGTAGAGGGGGAGGGATAGCATTAGTATGGGCGGTTTCTGGAGCGGTGGTAGGGATTTGGGGAACAGGGGTGTTTTCTACTGGGGAGCCAACAGATTCTGTTGTGGTTAGTGGACATCCAAAGTCGTTGTGCTCCAATGCTGAAAGTGTCTTCCCAGCATTAACGAGAGGGAAATGGCATCTGGTTTCTTCTGGCCGCTTCAAATTTACTTCCTTCTCTTTTAGCCAGACAGGGAACCAGGCCAGTGGACAGAGACAGTTGAAGGGGTTCTCGGCTACGGTCAGTTGTGTCAACTTTGAGAAGCTTTCAAAAAAACCTTCAGGAAATCCCTGGAGATTAACTCCGCTTAGATCCAGTTCTTGAAGTGAAACCAGTTGCTGAAAGTCACTCACCCTCAGCTCAAAAAGTGGGTTAGCAGCCAGGCTTAGTTTCATAAGCCCCTTGAGAGATTCCTGCTTCAGGGCTTGAGGGACTTCCTTTAACTGATTCATTGACAAGTCAAGTTCATGAAGGTTTCTCAGAGAGGCTACAAGATTTTCATCCAATGACAGTAGCCCTAATGAGGACAATTTCAGAGCTTCTAGATGGGGAGTATGAAGATGTGAATGTTCCAAGGGTGGGAGTTTATTGTCACTGAGGTCCAAAAGAAGTAGTCTGGGGAAATTGAGAAAAGGCAGGGAGGTGAGCACGTTTCCTTGCAGCTTCAACTCCAACAGCATCTCTAAACCTTCAAAAGCTTCCCAATGAATGCTCTGAATGAGGTTTCCATGGAGATACAGCCTCTCTAGCTGGACCAACCCCGAAAAGCTGTCTTTGGAAATGTGAGTTATGTGGTTAGCAGAAAGGTCCAAGTTCTTCAGTTTAGACAGCGACTTAAAAGCCATGTCAGGAATTTCCGCTAACTTATTCTGGCTCAGGTCCAGTGACACCAGCTCGACAATGTCTTTGAAGTCATCTTGGGTCAAGGTTTCAATATCGTTCTGAAAGATGTATAGAAGCTGGGTGGAGACAGGGACACGGGGTACAGTGCTGGACCGCCTGTAAATGCAAAACACTGAGTTTGGGGAGTCGCAGGAACAGGATTCTGGGCAGTCGATGGAGAACACCACTTCAGGGGCCAGTAGGAAGCAAACGATGTAGAGCAACATGATGACGACAGCCCAGTGCTCTGAAAAACAGAAACCAGAAAGAAAAAGGTTATTTTTGATTTTCTAGTTGAGCTGGTCATATTTAAAAGACATTTTGAAATGATGTGTGAATGGTTTCCTGTTCACATTTTGAACTTTAAGTACAGCCGTAGACCCAACAAGGTTAAATGCAGACTTCTGCTCATTGTTGGAGACTCACTAAGCTAATTGTTGGATAAATTTGATCAAAATTTGTTTGCAGGAAATATTCTGCAAACAAATGTACAATAACTTTCAGGTGAAGATGACTGATTTAAGAAATTGCAAGTGTGTGATACAGCTTATATGGTCTTGTAAAAGTTATATTTAGGAGATTTTTGTACTTTTAGTTTGTCCAGAAGACAAAACCCAAGTCAGCTCCATCAAGGACTATGCCCTCTATCTAAATAGAACTAAATAGAACTGGTTCCACCAATTATGTCACACAGCTATTGTTTGCATATTGATTTTAAATTATTTCATTTCTTGCACTTACTTTCCTACTTCTGTAAACGTTGAACATACCAGAGCCTATGCCTTTAGTAAGTCAGTGTCTCCTCACGATCATTAATGCAATTATTTCCTCTGTACTCCAAACCACTGCATGTCAACTCATATTTTTCCCCTTTACTGTTTTGATCCTATTTTAATCCATTCTTATTTTTTTTTTTTTTTGCTAATTGTTTTACTTCGCCTTCTGTGTTTATTCTGGTGTTTTTTCTCACAATTTCTGAAAAAAGCTTAATAAATAAAAACTGATCAATTGATTGCTTGATAATTATGTCTAAAATTCCAGAATTAAGACATAAAACCAGAAAACCAAAGCATTTGTACTTTCTTCACCACATCATGCTGTTATTTTCACTTCCTGAATCAAACTAGCAGCTCTTTGGTTTCGGACCAGATGAGAGCTCTAAGCTGGGGTGAAAATAAATTCAGATTACTAGACTTTCGCTATGTGCGGTCACTTAATGTTTGCGAAACATTAGAGCTGCTTCCCAGTCATTTCAGGATCCCAGAGTCCTACTGGCACACAGTGAGTAATTTGATGACAGGAAAGGAAAAGGAGAGGAAATGTAATTGTGTGTTTAGTATTAAAACAGGAAGAGCAAGAGGAGAAACTGGGACAGCATGTTATGAGACTTAGTGGAATATTAAAAATATATATATTTTTATTTGTTCCTTTACTTATTATAGTTTTACTTAATAACCTATGACCCTATTTTAAATCAGCTATAGTAATTAGATACACACATTTTCATCTACAAGCAAAGTAAATTTCACTTGAGGATGCAATAAGAAGTTTTTCGTTTGTTTTAAATAAAAACTATGGCGACACAAACTTTGGCCGACCTCCTCTGACTGACATCAACTTTGCACTTGATCCTGACCTTCACATGGACAAGTGTGAACCAAAACTCAGCTACACGCCAAAATTTGTGTCATGAAAAATGACGAGGCATTAATAACATGATTTTAGGTCATTTTAGCAACGACAGCCAGAGCATTTTGTCTCCAGGACTTGAGTAGAGTCACCACAAACTCAGAGTTTTATTCGTTTGACAGCATTAGAGAGGGATTAACAACAAGAGTTTTGACAGACCAATTATTTCAAGGCGTTTACACTGTGTAAGTCAGTGAAAATTTGTGATAACAGATGCTTAAATGGAAAATATAGTGTATTTTCTAGGAACACCAAGTCATTTTATAACCCAAATATAGCTTTAAAAAATGTGACTTTGCAATTTATCGCCTTGAAATTTGGCCTCTGCCTCTTAAAGAAGCTCCGGCTCTTGCTGACACGTTAACAAGCCACTAACAGCCACCAGCGATTGAAGGATTTCTCAGATATTCATGAAAGAATCAACACAACAACCTCAGTATGTTCTTGACAGTGGAACAGTCATCCATGTTGCTTTTTCTACCACACAAACAGAATTACATAAATAAATTAATAATGAAATTTGTCTAAATTATTGACACATGCACCATAAACTTGCAAATGAAATCTTTTTTCCCCCCCACAGATCCCAAATTAATTGTGACAAATTTCAAATTCACAGAGATCACAGCAGTATAAATAATACACTTTTCATTTGCAACATAAATTAATCATTATGTTCTCAACAACAATAAGGAGACCAATGAACTTCTAGAACCTGCAAATCAACAAAGAGATGCACAAAACCACTCGGTATAAACATACATGTCAAGGTGCTGTTTGGACACGTCCCCTGCTTCAGGACTTGGGGTCTTTCAACCCATACCCCTCACACACACAAGCACATGAATAAACTCAGTCCATTACACAGCTGGATTCTGTTAGCCACAGTTCACTGCAGCAATCGGTCACTGTGAGACAGAAGAGAGACCCACATAAACCTTCATCCTCCCCTTGTGATAAGACAGAGACAGTGGGAGAACAGAGAATGAAGTCTCCATCTGTGTTTCTCCACTATCTTTCTGTAAAGGAGCAGTGCTCTGTATTTTCCAGGCACATAGTGCCTTTTTATAGCACAATCAACTAACTATTTTAACTTCAGTTCTAAAAATGCTGTGCATGTCAAATAGGACTTAAATGAAATTTGACTTTGTAATTTAACGCCTTGTAAGTGGGCTTCTGTCTCTTTAAGAGAATCTTGCTCTTTCTGAAACTCCGCCTTCAGGAAGTAATCAAAATATGGCTCCTTCATTAAGCCTTTAATAACATTTTCACCAGCGTTAGACTAAGAAGTAGCTTGTATAATGAGCTCGGCAGATACACCAGTTTGTTAATTGCTGCTGAAGGAGCTAACCCTAACCTAACCCTAACCCTAACCCTCTGTGAGGCAGACGCTCGGTAGATTGGAAACTGCAACTCTGGGGAGGAGCTACACCTCGAAGGCGGAGCTAGGTTCACCCAGGCATTTTGCACAGCTGAATGGTTGCCGTGGGAGATTAAGAGATTTCTCAATCATGCATGAAAGAATCAAAGTAATACTCTGTAAAAGAGTATTACTCCTTTTGGGAACAAAATTATAACATGATGTAAAGCTCAAAAAAGAAAGTTTATTTTGCCTAATACTGGCTCTGTAATGAAGACACCAACCGTGTGTGATTTGCTACAGGATACGGGGCAGCTAACGGCAGATATCTTGCCAAGAATGGGGTTTTAGGCCAGCCAGCATTACAAAGATTATGAAAGTCACATCAAGCGACTAGGTGAGTGACGTCACTTTAAAGCACCTTTAAATCACTAGAAGAAATCCTCAAATCGGACAATAAAGGCTTCACCAGTAAAGGAAGGCAAAAGGTGAAGAACTGAGAGCCGGAGACAAAGAAGCAAAGCTGGGATCATAAATTGTGTTAAGAGAGTTTACTGGGAGGTTACTTCATTTTCTTTCAGAATGAAACGGGGACTTGAGTTATTGGTACTAAATTTGCAAAGTGAAATATCCTGTTACCTCATGCCTGAAAAGCTTACCAGTCAAATCTGTTTCACAACTTCAATCTTCCTAAAACTCTTAGTGTGTAAGTGGTGTGTGAGGAATCAAAGTGTGAGCAGGAAACGTGTGCTGTTGCACAGGAATTTTTGAACACAGAGGTATGTGTGCGCCAAACACACTGAACTCGCCTATTGTAGTCGTATAGCTAAAACAGAGACAATTTATCATTTAAGTGAGGGAATATTATGAAGTATGGAGTAATCTTGTGCTTCCCCTCCCCCTCCTGTTGCTGTGCACTGGCTGAAAGAAATAGAAAATCAAGTTTCACCATGAGGCTTGACAGTTGGCAGGGATTAGTTTGTACATGATACAAGCTAATCTGTGGATTATGTGCTAACCGTCTGACCAGCATTTCCATTAGAATAGATGAGTAGACAGAGCTATTTAGATAATAACTGTCTTGTGGCTGATGACTTGTTAAAACACGAGATCTTTGAAGTGCTTGTTTACAAGTGGAATGCTGTAATGCAGCTCAGACATTTCGAGGTGTTGTTGATGTATTCTTTTACAGAGACTGTGGTGTCTAGCAAAGAGCGGCTGTTAGTCTCTCGTCTATCAGTTTACTTTTGGATAGTGTTACTAAAATTTTATATGTTTACACTTGGATACCAGTAAAAATGCAGGAGGAACACTAAGGTGTTGCCCTCCCCCCACCTGTTTCTGTAAGCTGCTGGTCCCTTGCAAGAAATGGAGCTTTTTGGAAATATTTCTGAAAGACATGAGATGTCATGGTGTAGAACTTAAAGGAGCCCCACCTGTCCCTCTTACTAAGCTAATACTAATGCTTCCTCTTTCCCTGTGTTGTAAACACAGAGGCCCATTACACTTCGTTACTCTTTGAATTGTGAAAACCATCAGAACATATCGTATTTTTCAGCCTATAAGTTGCTCCGGAGTATAAAACGCATTTTTTTTTACAAATATGGCCATGTTGGTGACAGGTTATGTTCGGTTAGCTGCTTTTTTACCAAACTCTCGAAAACTATCGGTTCATCTTGAAAATCTGCTGGAAGTATTAATGTATGTAAGTCAGGGTGGTTCAGAATGGCTCCACTCTGTCGGTGTTCTAATGCTCTCATTACATCTCCTCAGATTGTTCTGCAGTACCTGGTGAAGTGTGCAGCAGAGCAGAGATGCCTGCAGTAAATTCAGGGATCAAGCAAAAAAAACAAGCCGTCATGCTGCACTCCAATTCACAGGACGAGTCAAACTATGAATAAAACTGTGACTCCTAGTCTGGTATGCAAGTCGGAAAGTTACAAGAAAATAGCAGCAGCATAAGTTTGCTCATATCTAGAGACAGCGCAAAAAAGAAACTCTTTCATAATCAATTATTATTGATTATGTCAAATCAATCACAAATAACACTAATCGAAATGTGAAAGGTAAGCAAGAAAAGACAGCATGTGAAAAAAGAATGTGCTAATCTTCACATATAAGGAAATTACTATTGCTGTGTATCGATACACACAGACTATGACCTTGTGGCACTAATTAATGACATGTTGTGTGAGACTCTTTTATCTACTATTCTTTGACAGTAATCCTCAGCATAGTTGTTCCTTCTCCTGATTAATTCTGATCTAATCTGAGTTTGTTTGTGCTTCCTCCAGGCTTTTTACTGTGGACCTCAGTCACTCTAATGCCCACGCACTTCTATGCTACAACAGGCGAGTTGGGAAAAACAAAGACAGAGAAACCGAATTCACGTTAAACAGGCGGAAATGTAAGAGACGGCACCGATTCTAGACAATGACTCACAGGTACAGTTCTGTTGAAGCTAAAGGTTTGATGCCAACCACCATCAAACTGGATTGGTGACTAATCTGTCATCATTTAACCGAGGCTCCAGCCACTGACTGGGGTTTCCTTTTGTTTAACTGTGCTTTGCTTCTGCCACTGCTATGATGAAAGTGCATTCAGATGCGCTGCTGCTCCGTGTCACACTGCAGTGTGTACCTCTTGGTGTTTGCTCCCAAACCTTTTCACTGTGAATGCGGTGACAAATCCAGACTGTTCGTAGAAATGCTTGTGTTCCTGTTGCTTTATTTGTGAGGACTTGTTCGTTTTCTCACCTTACATGCAAAGAGGTAAAAGCCCCTCTGGCAAATTTAAGACCTGCCTTCTATTGCCAGTTTGACGCTGTCTTAGATTTCGCCTTGAGAATACAGATCCTTCATGCGGCAACGTTTTTAAGACAAATCTGATTGATGCCAGCTGCATGTTTGGTGTTTCTGTCCTATGAAAATGAGCTTTCTATGACGGCTGCAGGTGTGCGTGTGTGAGTTTTCTCATTTCAACAGTCTGTCAGCAGCTGAATATAAGCATGTCACCTGCAGTTGGCTGCACACAGGTGTGCTGGCAGAAGGTCAAACCCTGTCAAACATGTCCGGCTGTCTCTAAGCCTGTTCTTGTAGCCTATGTTGAATCTGTCTGTCTTAAAGGGGAATAGAAATTTTTTATTGACTTTTTGAGCTTCACATCGTGTTATAATGTTATTCGCTTGTCAAGATCAAACCTGGAGTGTTGCCTTGATTCTTTAATGTACATTTGATAAATTTCTTAATCTCCCATGGCAACCATTCAGCTGTTCAAAATGTCTAGTTGAACCCAGCACCGTCTTCGTGGCAAAGATGTTTCCAAGCATCTGCCTCACAGAGCAGCCCTCCCCCATTCAGCTCCTTCAGACTAGCCAGCAGCAATTAGCAAAGACCTGGTGGAACATCTGCAGAGCTCATTACAGGAGCTACTTCTCAGTGAAACACTGGTAGAAACATTGCTACAGAGATAATAGAGGAGCCAAGTTGTGAAGACTTCCTGAAGGTGGAGTTTCAGAAAGAGCAGGAGTTCCTAAAGAGGTGGGTCCAATTTCAAGGCTCTAAATCAGGAATTCAAATTTATTTTAAGTCATATTTGATATATGTAGCATTTTTATCACAACTGAAGTTAACATAGTTACTTGATTGTGCTATAAAGTTGAACTATGTGGCTGGAAAACACATAACACTGCCCCTTTAATCATTGTTTTGAGAGATTATATGAGATTTTCAGCAGAAAATTTGGCAAATACATGTTAGGAGGAGTAATTGTGACAGTAAATGCATTGAATTTCCATGTTTTTCCTTTGTGGTCACATCTCCAAAAGTTGTAACGAAAAAGAAGTAGAACTGCAAGCAGTTATCAACGGGTTCCTCACCCAACCCAGCTGGTCCAGCCCCTCCAGAGGCTTTCCTTTGTTTTTCAAAATCTAAACACCTGGCACAAATCCACCTGTTATATGCAATACATGTCAA
Organism: Poecilia picta; assembly: GCA_033032245.1. Taxonomy (NCBI): domain Eukaryota; kingdom Metazoa; phylum Chordata; class Actinopteri; order Cyprinodontiformes; family Poeciliidae; genus Poecilia; species Poecilia picta. The sequence goes on along the minus strand of CM065353.1, from coordinate 27,779,593 downwards.
ACATTGGGGCAACGAGCATGAGTCGATACAACAGTAGATTTGATTCTAGTTTCCTCCTGTCATGTTTTGATGTGTCCCTGGATAAGACACATTTTTTTGTGCTAACATGTTACAATATAATTTTTCTGTGAAAAATATGTCAATGTAGTATTGAGGAATATTTTTTAAAATGTTAAACCTGTAGGAAGATTTTGCTGTAAGATATCGTTTTTACCTGTGAGAAACATATGGGAAAATACTTTTCCCCATAACTGTTACTATTGATCCTCTGGAATCAGTAATGTAAGTTTTTAATTTTGAATTGAATTTGAATTCCTCATGAAGGCAAGTATTCCCACATTTTCAAAGATACTAGAAGAAATCATTTTCACGAAGTTGTACTTATTTCATGTTTAAGTTCAACATGTGGTGGTTGATTAAATTCACGTCATCTCTTTTATTTTCTCCATAAGTAACACGAGACACATTTCCTCTTCACTGTTTTTGCTCTCTCTTTAATAAAAACTCTAAAAACTGTAACATGGAGTCGTTGCTCCCTGAAGCCCAGCGGTTTGTTGTTGACCCATGTGGCCTCTTTAGGCCCGTCAGTTCCTGACCTGTCATCACTTCTCCTTATAAACTATTCCCATCTGGGAAAGGCATCTCATCTGAAGACCGTTCTACGTAGCAAACCTGCTTGCTTTCATTTCTGTCCTGCTGCACATTACAGTTTTCTTCACATTCAATATATCCAGTTGTCACCACTGTGGATTCATCTGTTACGCCTCTCCGTCTGTCTGTCGGTTCCGTCAGCGAGGACTGATCACTCACTGACGATCACCTGCGGGACGCTTAGCCAACAGGGGCCCCTCCATGCTTGTTTGGACCGAGTCTCAGTTTCCAAATTCTGCCCTCTGGCAAGACGGTGAATGTATTGGAGTGAGGGGGGGATGAGCAGAGGGTATACGAAACATCTCCTCTGGAATGGCACAAGTCTAGGCAAGCATGTAATGCTTTTTACACTTGGACAATAACTACGTATTAAAACAACTCGGCTTATTTCAATTAAGACGTAAGCCTCAACATTTAACTTTACTATGCAAGATACTGACACCTGTAGATAGACAGACGGCTGGACGGATACATAAAAAGTTGATAGAGAGAAAGGAATTGTGTTTTTTGACATTAGTAGAATATGGACAAAGACTTGAGCAGATTTGTAATGGAAGTGCTAACTTCATCTAACAGGCTGAGTATCTTATCGGCATGCAAAGTGTTACAGCACTCGGATTATATTGTCACCATTACTCTTTGTGTGCAGATAAGGTTTTGGGAGTTGGGGAACTTTACCAAGGTGTATTGTCTTTCTGTGTCTTTCTGATGACAGAAGTCTGTGGCGTTTACTCGGAACTCAACCGACGGCTCGGCCAATAGAGGCGGGGCTCGCCACAATCACGGGTCCGGCCGCTGAAATCTGCAGAGTAATTTGCACTGGAAATTTACACGCATGGCAAACCTGCACCGGAAAATCAGGAACAGTCAGAGCTGTTATTCAAAATCACACGTCTCCAGATTCAATTTGTCCGGCTCAAACGAGACTTTACACCATAATGAATGCTGCGCCCGCTGCACTCTCCTAATTTCCTACACGCGCACACACATGCACGCAAACATGTGTGTGTATGTGTGTGTGTGTGTGTAGAGATCTTTACCAACCGTCCCCTGCAGCTGGAACGCCTCATTAACCCAGTGTGTGAATGGATTTACCGCTGAGAGACCTCGCAGGAACAAACACAAGGTTCACACACACACACACACACACACACACACATGCACACACACACACACGCACACACACAAATATGCACATAATCATAATTGGATTACAACTGAAAAAGGAGTTTACTTTCTAAAAATGTGTGAGGATAGCTCAGAGTAGAGCCTTACTTCTGCAGAGGGATGTTTTGTCGTGGTGTGTGTGTGTGTGTGTGTGTGTGTGTGTGTGTGTGTGTGGTGTGTGTGTGTGTGTGTGTGGGATGGCTGTTTACTTTGTCACTTATCTATTTGCTCTGACTCCTGACAGATCCCTTAAAGTAAACACACACACTCACACACATGCTCATTCTTGTGTCCGCTGGAAGGCAAATCAATTAGCGCAAACTGAAGCGCGTTGTGTTTGTTTGGTTCTGTTAAAGCCAGTGACCTTGACTGGTTCATGACCCAGAAACAAAGGCTGCATTATTCACAGCAACAGAAGGAAGAAAAAAAAGAATCAGATTTTTAACTCTTTACGCTGCCGCTCGCTGCACAGCGCCGTCCCGTATGCTTTGTTGCGTTTACAAGACGAGGCCTGTTCCCCCCCGTTGTGATTCACGGCTCTGAAAAGCGACTGCAGACGCGGGAAATGTGTGTTTTGGAGGGCGACTCTGCTGGCGAGCCTTTGTGTTTCTCACAGAGAGGGAAAATATGGAGCCTATTGAAGGCTGAGGAGAGTTTATCATCTGATGAGAGACGGGTGACAAGAGAAAAAACAAAATCCCTTGCACAATCGCAGATGCATTTAGGCATACGCGTCTTAAATTTAGATCGATGATGACGTCACAGCTTAAGAAAACACACACACACACACCCGTCAGAAGGCTTTATCTCTGCTACATACCATTAATCATAACAGAAGCCAGGCACTCCCTGTTTGGCACGTAGTTTTTTATCTGCTGATAAACTTATAATGGCTCTTCTTATGTAAAAAAAAAAAAAAAGAAATAACTTCTTATATTTCTGAAATAATGTTAAAGTGACCTTAATACATCTACAGTATATTTCACAAACGCTCAAAAGTACAAAAGCTGCCCTGTGAGTGATTTATATGCTTCAGGTTAAAGATCAAGTTAACATTGTCTTGCTAACATTTTTTCTTGTCTTGGGAATGTGACATTCAGCTGAAACCTATGCAAACAGAGTCACACACGCCCAAACATATATATATATATACAGTATATATATATATATATTATATATATATATATATATATATATATATATATATATATATATATATATATATATATATATATTTCTATAGTTTGAAAAATGCATTTGTCAGATTTTGAAAACACCAACCTTTAAGCTGGTTTTAAGAATGCTTTTTATTAAACCCAACACTTCTGTGTCACAGAAGTTTTTTGAATTGATATTGTGTGTTATATAATATTTTTAAGTCATGTTTTTATTTAATTAAATATATCACTTATCAACTTACCAACAGTAATTATCAGAGAAATGTAAGTAAAAGAAGTTGTGATGATTTGTATGCCTGTTCAATTTACTGTGCTAAAGAACCAACACATAAATTGGTTCTTTATTATTATTATTACTGCATAATAATTTATTTCTATAGTTTGAAAAATGCATTTGTCAGATTTATTATTACTGCATAATAATAATAATAATAATAATAATAATAACAGTTATATCAATACATAGTCATATATTTGCATAACATATATGTGTGTATATGTATGCTTGCAGTTGAAAGACCCTCGAGTTGCACAGAGCATCTATTGCACACACTGCCAAAAGTGTCCCCTTACTCCTCCAAATTCAGATATTCCAGTTGTCTCCAGGTGTAAGAATGCAGCACCAAGGCATGCAGAGCACTTTTACAAACATTAGTGGAAGAATGGGTCACTCTCCGGGACTCGGAGAATTCAAAACGTGGGACCATTAAGGAAAGCAAACCAGTGCAATAAGTCTCTACTGGACTTACGGTTGGTAGAGACGAGTTCTCTGACTTTCTGTCTACTAATCTGGAAGCAGGACAGTCTAGATTAAGAGTGAATTTTGTTGCAGAGTTGATTATGGTGCTGAGATGTTTGTCAGCAGTCGGGCTTGGCCCCTCAGTTTTTAATGAATGGAACTCTTTATGATGCGGCATACCGAGACGTTTCAGGCAATGTTATGTTTCCAGTTTTATGTGACGAGTTCAGGAACCCAACATGTCCCAACATGAGCAGACAAACTGGCATGAAGGAGGACGAAGAAGAAGCTGATTGGGCTGAACAGAGTTGATACGCGTTACTTGATTGGACGTCATGTGACCTACTGTGAACACTAAGCTAAGGCAACCCATATACACACTCTGTCATAGATCATCACTACAGCAGGTGTTTATATCAGCTAATCAGGTTTTCAGACGATCACTTCCTAATGATCGCCAAATAAACATCAAGTCTGAAAACATGAAACTCCGATGGGCTGAACGTCCAGCTCTGTGGTTTTTACTTCCTCTTTTTATGAGTGGGAAATGTTTTTGTGTTTTTCAGTGTTGATTTCTGATGCACTCAAAGGTCATCTCTGCGACGTAGCCAATTGCCGTGTCCAACCCAGTAATATGTATGACCTCAACTACAGGAGAGAGTTGCTTATCCAACATCAGTGTTTGTCCTCATATTTCTCTTTTCATTCAGGCCATGACAGAGAGAGAGAGTTAATCTGTCAGCAGATAACAGGAAGGCTCAACTTGTAAAGTTGTTGTTTTATCTGTTTGAGCTTAGAAACTTCTGTTTGTCATGAAACAAGTTGGATCCGAAAATGTTGACAGCCTTTTGGAAATAAAAAGTAAGGCTCTGTATTCTTTACTTAATACAGAGATTGCTGTTTTAGCAGTCATGCTAACCATGCTAATCACTAATATAAAATGCTATATTCCGCTTAAGTTGGAAACTCTGTAGTTATTTTGTTTTCTGTTTTGAAAAATGTATAAAATTCTGTTTTCTGACACAGTGCAACAAAGCCTAACTGGCAGAGCGCCTGTAAAAACATATATTGTGTTATATCATTACTGTTACAGAGAAATTTGAGTAAGCACTAGCAGATCAAAGCTCAGAAATTTGCCATGACATTCAGATCCACGTGTGTCTACAAATTAGAGTTATTAAGGAGATACTTCTTTCTGTTTCTGTTTTTTTCAGGTTCAGAAACACTTCAGCTGTGGGACTTGCTAAATCTGCCAGTGCTGAATTTCCAGAAGATCAAAGTTATTACAATTTAAAACCATTAGTCTGAGCTTAAAATAAGCAAACGGCAGCCAGTCGCCACATGACCCCGCAGAGAACAAATCAGGCAACAGACTGACTAATGCACAATACTGAATTTTTATCACTTTTTTTTAACTGTCTGAGACAAAGCTTCAACCAACGCTGACTTTGATGCCAAACATGCTGTTCCATATGCTAGTGGTTAAACGCCGGGCCCCGCTGCGCTCCGTGGGGTGAAACTGGACTCCGAGGTAGAGACACGTGAAGGAATGACGACACGCTCGACTACAGACCAGGCGCTGACACACGACTATGGAAAAAAAAAAAAAATCTCGGAGGGTTGGGGTCGGGGGGGGGGGGGGGCCTTCGGAGTGATATTCTTGGAGTGAGGAACGGGGAGAAAACCGTGTTGTGTTTATATAGATAAGGAGGGCTGCATTCGCAGACAAATGAATAAAAAAAAAGACAAACAAAAACATTAATGCAACAAGTTCATCCAGCAAGAGAACCCCACATGAACTCCACAAACAGAAAAACAAGATTTTATCAGATGGGTGACACTTTTTGTTTTTCGAACAAAGCCTGGAGCAAAACAAGTCTTTGATGAAAAATGTGTAAGAGTCTCTGTGTACCTGCGGTTCAGCCAGATTTCATTCACACCAGCTTATCTGTGACTAAGCCGGCAGGTACGCCTGGAGAACAGCAAACACGACGTGAGGCATTTACACAAACACCTCATGTCCAACCGGGCAGACGCACTGCTTGCTCTAACTAATCTTTTTTTCTCTCTCTCTCTCTCTCTTGCCTTTCAGACCAGTCTTGGATCTAAATTTTGCTCCTAACCTTAACTGGCTGCTTTGGCAAAGTGTGAGTCCACATTGTTCCCTCCAACCAGGACGACATCTGCTATGGATTTGGATTGGAAACTGCAAACAGCCGGCATGCGTGAACACGGCTGGAACATCTTTGACGACTTGGCTGCTCTTCAAACTGCAAACATCAAGTTGTTGGTGGTTTTTCTTTTATTGAGTAAAAGGAATATTATTATCAAATTACGTCAATGTTTTGGTTCTGCATTCACGCTGGTTTACATGCTCACTTGTGAACCCAAGTGAAAAAGTTTGGGGGTTAATTACCATAATGCAGATGTTAAAATTTTCTTTTAAATCTTTTTGATGCTCCAATTAGCTCTCTCAATTATTTATTTTTTATTTGGAAAGGTATTTAAAAAGACATTAACCATGTTAAACTCTTTTTCTCTTTTTTATCATTTACAGACATATTTATTTCCAAAGATGCTCAAATCTCATTTGAATATCTTTAATTGATTTTATATTGCCCCCTTTTCTTTCCCCATTGATTGTTTTCCTAATCCTCAGTTGGACTCTTGACCAATGCTTACATTAAAAAAAAAAATGTACGCTACTAGAGTCACAAATAATGTTTTCTTAAAGAGTTCTACGTATAGGTTGGGTAAGGATAGTTTAATCTTCAAAGCTGGCATAAAGGATGCTCAAAACTAGATTTATGAATGACAGGGACAGAATACGAAATGGCTGTCAATAACACAAAACAAAACAAAACAACAAAATCCACAATGGCATGACGACAAAATGACCAAAACCTGAAATGTAACTTGTTGAATAGAAACATCAATATTATTATGTCATTTAGTTTGTTTGGTATTTCAATTAATTCAAACACCATTATTATTATTATTATTATTATTATTATTATTATTATTATTATTATTATTATTATGCTTTGCCTTGTTTCTTGCCAGGTTATATTAAATCATTTTTAAAAAAATCATTTCTGCTGTTTTTTCTAATCTGTTTTTATTCACTGATCAACTGTATTGTTAATAATTTGTCTTTTTCAGTGTTTGATAAACATGCTCACTTTGTTCACTTTTAGAAAAAAGATCCTACTCAAGTCTACATTACTTCATTATTATTAGTAGTACTATTATTTTTGCATGATTATCAATCTTGTTTTTTTATATATCTGTTGTTTTTAACACTTTAAGAATGTTTTGGTGTGAATTTTGCTGCTGTTACACCTGAATTTCCCATTTGTGGACCAATGAAGTCGGTTTCTGTTCTATTAACCAATCTAACCCAACCCAAGATCCACATATTTTTCCCGGCAGGTCTGAACTCCAAAAGAGTCGATATGTAGAGTGAACTACGATCAGGAATCTCATTGCAGTCACTTTGAAAAATGGCAGCATTTACGTTTTAATGAGCAGGAAGTTCTGAACTGGCGATCAACCCGGTCAAGACCCAATGCAGATCCTCTGAGTTTATTTTCCACAGTTGATTGGGGCTGGAAAATTGCTCCATTAATCTGCACTTCATCTATTTGTTCAATGCGTCTCATTTGTCATTCTGGGAGCAGCCTGGTGTGTTTTGGCCCCATCAGAGCCACGGAGTAATGTTTCTGCAGCTGACCGACCCGCTGACTGCTTGGTTTGGACCTGCGCTCGTCTTTCTGGAGAGTCTCGCATTAGCCAAGAGCATTTACAGTGTCCTCCTGATGCAGCACACATGACAAGCAGAAACCAACCAATCAAGCTCCTCTCATTGGTTGGGAAACAGAAATTGGCAGGTATATGAATCATAATTTTTTTTTTTTTTAACATTGGCTTCGATAAGACAGCTTCAGTTTCGCCTGTGGCAATGTTCAAAACCTGATTTAGATTTCAAGTGAGATCAATGTAAATAATCTTTGGCACGAAAAATGAGTGGGATGAAGTTATTGATGTGGGAAGAACAGGTTTATAAGACCAAAGAGATACAATCGCTTAGAGTGGCAATGAGGTGAAAATTTCTACTTTTGAAGTCATCTAGGCAAATAAAACCTGGTGCTTACATGCTAAACCAAACATGAATGTGGAGTTGTGCGCTCGTCTCCTTCTGTTTTGCAGATGTTCAATCAAGTCAACAGGAATTGCTTTGATTTTCTATCAAGAAGCAGAAATGGATGACTGGTCTTGAGCCGTTATTTGTGTTATTTTGCAATGCAGATATCATTTATACCAAGCCAGGGGCCCAAACAAACAGGTCAAACCAACATGCATGTGCAAGACTTGTGTGAGTTGTAATTATTATGAAATATTAATTATAATTTTTCTGGGTCATGAATTTTTTTAATTTTTAAATGTTGTTTTAAAGGGGCAGTATTATGTAATATAACGTTACTCCTTCATCAAAGCATACTTGCAACCTTGATTCCTTCTTGCATGTTTGAGAAATCCTTTAAACTCCAATGGCAATCATTCAGCTGCCATGTAAAAACGCCTTGGTGGACCTAGCCCCGCCTTCGAGGACGAAACTCCTCCTCAGAGCTGCAGTTTCCAAAACGTCGCTCGCAGAGCGGCCCCTCCTCTCTTCAACTTTCCCACTCAAACTCCTTCAAACTAACCTGCAGCAAATAGCAAGCACCTGCTGAGCTCATTATAGGAGCTACTTCTCAGTGGTAATGTAAAGGTAAAGATGTTGTTAAAGGGTTAACAGAGGAGCCGTGTTGTGATGACTTCATATAAGTGGAGTTTCAGGAAGAGAAGGAGTTTTTAAAGAGACAGAGAAGTAAAATTTTATTTAAGTCATATTCTATTAAAGGGACTTTAAGCCGTATGAATGGTATGACAGAAATGAGAGTTAACAGGTCCATATCTAAACTTGATATTGCATTTACTGCATTCATTTCATGTAAACTTCTAGATAGCTCAATTTCAGTTTCGCAAATACATCTAGGACATTTGTAACGTTCTGCACTTCACACTCCATCCTGAAGACGTTTGACTTGCAAGTTCATGTTTTCCACTCTCGACACTTGAACTGTTTCATCCTGTACTGAACTCTATGTGCTTTTAAAGCTGCTGTTGTCCAGCTTTTGATCCACGTGAAGGCCCTCTGAAGTGGCATTTGGTTCTCATTTGTGAACAAGACGTTCAAATTAAAAGTGCCACAGACATGCCCGCCACCGCAGCTCTCTGCGCTGGTCTCAGACAGAACAATGGTTTCTCAAGCCCGGTCAGATTGAAGCGATGTGTTCGACACCACACATGTAGAGAGAGCAGTAATTAAAAGTTGTGTACCGTTTTTTTTCTTTTCTTTTCTTCATTTATTACACACAACTGCTTGTAAGCACGGACCTCAAATGTTTTCTTCTTTCTCAGATTTTGCTGAACAAAGATTTTCGGTCTGCAAATGCTGCATTCGGTAGGAATGATGAGGAAATAATCACAGTTTTGTTGGCACGAAGCGGACTGTTTGCATTCAGGAAGTGTCATGCAAAAGTACTCTGGCCTTAAAATGTTTCTTTTTTCTTTTCTTTTTTTATGGCTCTCACCGCAAGCTTCAATGTATCGTGTCACGATTTAATTTGATTGACCACTGCAAAGTACAGTTCTGATGTAGATGGAAAATGTGATTTTTAAAAAAAAAAAATTTCCTAAAGTGAAAATTAAATGTGCAAATGGCAGAGAAACAACTTACAGCTCCAGAAAAACTATTTGTCCAACCTCATCAGTGGCTATGCTAATTAGCCTTAGCGTTCATGACACTCTGTGCTAGAAGCTGTAACGTAGCGCGAAGAAGGAGGTTCACAAGAATGACTGACAGCGCTCGGACCCTCCTCCTGGCTCTGATTGGTTCTTTCTGACTAAGCTGTATATTTCTGCAGCTAGCACTTGGAAGAAGCCAGAAGAGCTGAATTTGTTGTTGTCAGATTCTCTCATACCATACCGCTGACATAATGATAATTTTAACTGATATGTAAAAAACATATTTTTTTATAATAAAAGTTGCATGACGTAGCTTTAAGTTCTATACTGGTTTCAGATTTTAACATTTTTAACATTACAATTGTAGCTGCTTTCCCCAAGTCTTGGCTGTTTCTTGCTCCGTGACCTGCAGGTTTTGCTTTGATCTGTTTATCTTCCTGCCATCGCCACATGTTGGGCTTCCAGCCAAATCTAAACACGTCAAATCCCTTAAAAACACAAAGTTTCTGCTACACAGGTAGACGTTTTTGTTTTCGTCATTCAATGGTAAGTTTGACTGATTGTAAACTTCTTCTGTATCTGCGTTTCTTCGGCTTCACTGGCATCTCTGCGGGTCGACTCGTTTGCCCTTCGACCTCCGACCTTTTAATCCACAACCAGCTGCAGCGAGGCCTCAGAGGAGGACTAAGTGATTCTGCTTGTGAGTGTTTGAGTGTGGCAATGGAATGAGAAAACATGAGCACATTCTTCTCTTTGTGAAAAATCAAATGGTTTAGTTAAATAACGACCTGCACAGCGTTTCAACATAACAGGACTGAGTATAATCATTAATATCTCTTAAACTTAGATAATAAAAAAACATACCTGAAATGACTGGAATTTGTTCAGCACAATTCTGTTGCACTGTGATGCAGATGATACTACAGCTGAGTTAATATTCTTGTAATAGATCTTGCCAGTCTCTCTTCCAAAATTACCCTTACTCCTTAAACGTCACTTTTTAAGTTACAGCCATTGATTTTAATGTTTTCATTTGGATAAATTAACTCAAAGGAATTTTTTTTTAACAAATTTAGATCTTTAAAAGTTTGCTCAGTATGATTCAACATAAATTCAGAAATCAATCTTGTAGTAAACACAACTTCTCTGTGTCTTATTCCAGTTCTACCAGGGTTGATAGAGAACGTTGGTAAAATAACAGCATCCTGAGGAACAGAGCAGTCAGATCAGGGATGCTGAGGAAAAATTTAAAGAGTTAGGCTATAAGGAAATATCCGAAGAAGAAGGTGCAATGATTGCAGTTTTCTTGTCTTAAGAAGCCTGACTCCGATTTTAGCCGATACTGAAAACAGCTGGTACTGTTTATCCAATGACGTACATTTGCACGATTCTTCACTCAATAACTAAAAATTCTGTCAAATTGCGTCTGAAGTTGGTTTGGTCAGAAAACACCAAAGGCAACCAGAGTTTAAATGGCATGGGTTCGATCAAGGCGTTAGAATTAGCGTAGCCAAAGTCCAAGTCTAAAGCCAATTGAGAATTTGTAGCAAGTCTTGAAAATTCATGTTCACAGAAACTCTGGATCCAATCTGACAGTGCTTGGGTGATGTTCTAAAGAAGAATGAGCAAAAACGTTAATGTCTAGGTGTAAATTACTGCTAGAGACACACCTCAAAAGACTTGGAATGCCACTAGATCAACAGGTGGCCTGAATATTTGAAATCAGGTCTTCTGTTGTTCCCAGGCTGTGATTATGTCAATAGTTTTGCAGTGCACTGTATTCTGCCAGATAACAGGGTCCTTGTAAAATTGGTTTCATACCTGAGGCCTTCTGTGTCTCATTAACATATCACACTTACTGACAGCAAGAAAGTCCAAAAGATCCACATCTGTCTCTATGTGCCTGTCAGACGTTTCCAGCAATGCAGATTATCTTTTGTCACACTGCATCTCACCTTACCCGTCGGGCCTTTTAGGGGTTTGTAAGAATGTCACAGGTTCAGACCTCTGTCTTCCAAAGTGCTTTGTCAAGGCCCTGCAGCCCCAAGGGAGCTGTCGATTTACAAAGTGAATGGGAGTGTGTGCGTGTTTATGCGCCAAAGGTGCTTCGAAGAACCCAGCCTATTGAATCAGGATGAAAGGGTGCATGTGCATACCACCAAACTATCTGCCTCCAGGGCATAGTAGGGCTAAGGAGAGGTGGGACAGGGGGATTCTTCCTGTAATCTGTCACACCTCCACCGTCCCAGAACCATACGCCCCCAAGAAGTGTTGCTCCTCTTTACAGACTTCAGGGTGTTGTGTTTTCTTTAGCACAAAGAAGGATAAACGACCAGGTCCGATTAATGCTGAATGAACAACTTCTTCTTCTAACCCTCCCGCGGTCTTAAGAGCCCACATTTAGAACCCACAGGTTTTTTCATCTGTGCGCGAGGTTTCGCTGACCCTGCATGCGCTTTTACAAGTATTTCTGTGTGTGTGTGGTTTTGGAAACTGACCTTCTGACAGGACAACAACCCTGCTTTCCGACCATCACATTTGCTACTCACAATTAACTTATTGTGTTACCTTATGTTGTTGTAAAAAAGCTGTATAAAATAAAATGTAACTTAAAAGAAATGTGACTTTTTCACGCCTTGAAACTGGCCTCTGTCTCTTTAAGAAGATCCTTCAATAATGCTCCCAATGCTAAGAGATTAGCAACCGTTCTTAGTAGCACTAGCTCATTGCTGCTGCCACTAGTCTGGAGGAGTTGGTTGGTGAGACGCCATTTACGTACTCTCAAAATGGCTGCCATTGGAGATTGAAGGATTCCTAAGACATGCATGAATGGATCAACACAACACTCCAGGTATGCTTTGATGATGGAATAACATTATAACAAGGCTAAATAAAACACCTCCCTAAACTTCATACAAAGTTAAAAAGCAAGTTATGTTGGATGTTTTCATCCCTACGATTTATTAAATGGCATTGACTAGAAAAGATGGCAAGGTAATCTCACCACAGACTGGAAGCATCTTCCCGCCTGCTCCAAATGTTACTAGGTGTTTCTGACTCACGCTCGTGGTCCTCCATGTTTACAGAAGATGCCAGGAGGATAACTTGGAGGAAGATACTTAAGGACACGCTTCATGGGTTAGTAAAGGAGTAACAACCCCCTAAACCGTGTCTGCAGAGGCAGAGCATGTGTTCAGACATGGCAGAGGTTCCAACCCAGGGAGCGTGTAAAGCCTCAAAGTTTGAAAGTCTGAAATGCCTTTGGTGTCAAGAAAAGCTTGCAAAGATGTAATGTGAGACATTTCAGGGCGCTGAAAATGGACACAAAACTGGCTAAGATCCTTGATCATTTAAGACACGCTCTACTAGAGAAAACTGACGTTAGAATAAGATTTAGTTGAAACAACAGTCAGCTGAGGACAGTGGACAGCAGCAGCACTGCTGCTGTCCACTAAGCACATGGGTAAAAGAAAAACAACTCAAATGTTCTTTTCAATCCTTGAAAATTATAAATTGTAAAGCTGGAGATACTAACTAGTCAATCGTTAGGTTAACCCGCCCTGCATGAAGGGTAAATTAGAACTAGATCTTGAGTGGGTAAGATGTAACGACACTGCTAGACATAAACTAAAGAATCACATGGCTGAGTGCTGTGGTGGACCAGGGGTTAATCACAACCCACAAATGGAGTCCTCGACACAGCCGTCACAGGTTCAATTCCTGGCCTGGTGACATTTGCTGCATGTCTTCCCCCTTCTCTCATTACCCACTTTCCTGTCAATTCACTATGAAATAAAGACCACTAGAGCCAATAAAACCAAAAAATCACGAGGCTGAAAATAAACCTGCCAATTGTTATTAAAATTTATTTTCAGTATCAAACTAATTTATCTCCCCTAAACCACATTACCAATAAAGTGAGCCTCTGATTTCCTAATTGAAAACAGCACAGCACAGAAACATTCAGCACAAGAAATTGTCAAGGCTACCAGAGAAAGTTGACTAAAAACAACTTCTGCTTCATATGTTGGGAAATATATGAATCTGCAATCATCGTATTTCTAAAGATGGAGTAAAAAAACGAGAAAGTGATTTACAAAATGATATTGCAACTTCAGGGCATGCTAAGAAGGAAAATCCCCCCTTTTTTTGACTGTGGACGAGGTCTGGTGAATCAGAGGCAGAGGGTTACATAATCGCTGCAGGTCAGCTCATTCTGGCTGATCAGGGTGGGGCAGATTACTCCAGGAACTGGGACAAAACACAAAATGTGTTACACATTTCATTGTAACCAGATCTTTGATTCATTCTGCTCCACGTAAAGGGGCAGAATTGTGTATTTTCCAGATATATAGTGAAATTTTTTAGCACAATCAAGTAACTGTGTTCCTTCAGTTATAAAAATGCTGTATATATCAAACACAACTGAAAAGAAATGTGAAACTTTGCAATTTAATGCCTTGAAATTATCCCTCTGTTTCTTTGAGAAATGGCTGCACTTTCTGAAACTCCATCTTCAGGAACAAGATGGCTCCTCTATTAACCCTTTAATATCCTTCTTAGCAGAGTTGAACTGAGAAGCAGCTCCTATAATGACCTCAGCTGACGTGCAGTTCCACCAGGTTTTTGCTAATTGCTGCTGGCTAGTCTGAAGGAGTTGAGTGGATGAGTTTAGGGAAGAGCTGCTCTGTGAGGCTGAAGCTCAGAAGTTTGTAAACTGTAGCTCAAAAAAGTTGATTTTGTATAATGCTGTCCTTTTAAAGAATAAATAGAGGAAATAAATTTAACCAGGACATGAGAGCGACGAGTTGAATTACATTTTCCTTATCCAAGTTTAGGGAAAACCTTAATAAAACCTGAAAGCCAAGAAAAACTTTGCACCAAATATGTAATGGAAACATAAATTACAACATGTAAACGAAGGCCAAACTTGAGTTACAGGCATCAGAAAAACAACATCACCAGCATTAGTCACTGATGTTATTTCCTATTGAGAAAAAAATGGTACAGTGACCGAAACCTGACCTGAACGGAGGAGCCAGCTTGTGTGTATCAGTGTGTGTTGAGCACCACAGGGCACACTTAAGCTTACAAAGAGAAGGGATTTTTTTTTTTGTCAATGTGACCGATAGCAAATAAAACCTTACGCACACACACACTCACACACGCACACACACACGCACACACACACACGATTTAGCGCAGAGTCCCATCTTCTTCACCTTGTACCTCTTTAACTTCCCTCGTGGGGTTATTAACTCCCTGATTGGCGAGCTTCCCTTTCGGTTCCGTCCTGTTTAGTCGTCATGGCAGCATGACCAGAACACTTATTAGCTGACCCCGTGGGATTAGCCCAACTTTGAAAACCTGGAGGTTGAGGGCTGGGAGGGTGGGTTAAGCCTTCACCTCGAGCTGCTCACCGCCGCATCTCACAAAAACCTTAATTAAATTGCTGAGACACCGAGGCAGGAATGTTTGCTCTGCTCTCCGCCTCTACCTTTGCCTCCACCTTTCTTTGCTTTTCCCATCTTTGTGCTCCACTTTAGGCCTTCTTTCACAGCCTCAGACTCCTCACATGTCAGAGAATGAGGGCGACAAGTGGTGATTTAACGCAAAAGCTGCAACCTGAGATGAAAATAAGGCTGTTGAGTCTGATTAAGCGCACAATTCAACCATACTGCTAATACATCATAATAAAGTGTAGATCTACAAGCCTATACAAAGGTAAAACATTTATTTTACTATATAAACTATGAAAATGACACATGATTCACTTATTATGAAGTAATAACATCTTACAGAGAAAGAAAAAAAGTATCATAATTTATGATTATTTCAATGCTGATTTGCCTGTTGTTGAAAGAACGTAAACTGTAAATTATATCATGCAACGTTCAAATTCACAAAATCGATGTGTTTAAACTTCTTCTGTTACATGATGAGCTGCTTAAATCAGAGCTGCACAATATCTCAAATTACAGTCAACAACACTCATTTTATTGTGCGTTCAATAATTCAATTGCAAATGACTGCATAAATGTAATATTTTAATCATGATTAACCGCAATTAATCATGATTACTCAGATTAATCGTGATTAATCAGATTAATGTCGATTGATTGGATTAATCCTATCAAGTGTGAAAAGAAAAATTTTCAGAATGTGCCAATTTTAAAATCTGATTAATCGATTAATCGTCAGAATAATAGATAGAATAATCATTTCAATTACTGAAATAATCGTTAGCTGCAGCGCTACATCAAAGATATTGATGATGACTCCGTAGTCCACCTAAGTAGCCAGATGCGGGTAATATGGTGAGCAAGAACTACATAGCACTGAAGATAACGCATCCTACCAAATATTGCTTTCAAGCAGTCTCATCACAACGGCAATTAAAAAAAAATATGTTGAAACTTTTGTGACACTAAGATGTAATTGAAACACTGACAAAACAAACAAACAAAAAACTTTCGGAAGATGATGACAACTGTTGCTTGCAAACATTTTTCCTTCCGTAAACTCATTATGGATATTTTCCATCGGCTGTGAAATATATACGTTTTACTTTTAAAACCAAATAAGTGAAATAAATTAGTTCTTGATAATATCCTAAAGTCATTAGGATTCACTTTAACCTTTAGTTGAAACCTTAAGATAACAATATTCAGAGAAAACCATAGATAGCTCTAGACGAAACCAACAACTTTTTTTTTTTTTATTTCATTTTTTTATGCATCAAATGGACGACCAAACATTAGTCGGCGCCTGCTATAAACACATTTACACACAAGACATGACAGGAAGATCGGACCGAGCGCGAGCGTCTGACCTGGCAGACGGGCTGCCTCTGCTGCCTCGCGGGCATCACGAATAAAAGTTTCCCGCACGAGGTGATAAGAGAGCCAGAGGTCAGGCAGGAGCCGCGGAGAAGGGGGCAGATAACAGCCTCTAATCCGAAAAATTCAACACCGCCACGGTCTGAAGAAGCGAGAGAGATAAGAACTAATCGTGCCTCCACATTTCTCCGCGGGGAGCCTCCTCCTCTCTCCCGGACTCCGTCCTCCTCCCACCAAAAGCGCCCGCTTGACCCGAGATACAGACCCATGTACCGGGGTGCGGAGGAATGTGAGGCGCCGCTGCTGAAGCCCCCCAGCCTGGAGGTCGGTTTTTGACATGTAAGCCGTTTTCACACACTCTTGGCTTTAAAGTTCACCCAGTTGTTGATTAACTAATCGATATCACAACATCCTTGTTCGTTTGATGCGTTTATTATTCGGCGTTAAGCGTTGTTAAAAGTGCAATATCTCTACCGATAAACAAGAAATAGGTCGTTATTAGACTCAGTGTGAGCTCACAGTTTTCCAATCAAGCAGAGGGTTAGAAGAAGCTTACCTTGGGAAAGTTTAATCCAGAGCCCCGCTGGAATGCAGCTTCACTTCCAATTCTTTATCCACAGTAAGAGGGGGGAGTTATCAGTAAGAAAAACAAAGCAAAAAAAAACTGAAGGGAAAACGTTTTTCTTTTTCTCGCAGCACAGCGCAGTTAGCTCCAACACATCGCTTAAAGTGAGCCGAGAATCACTGCAGCGCTCTGAAGACTCGCATCAGCTCCGCCGGACTTCAACAAAAGCGCTCAGTGGAGTGAAGGAGGCGAGAAGTTAAACAAGCTGCGGGGAAAGTGGGAGGTACGGCAGGCTGGGCGCGCGCGTCCGTGCGCGTCCCCGTTTCACGCTGCACCTGCGCGAGGCTTTTCCCTCCACGTTTTATCTTCTCATTCATTACTTACGGAAGTAATTATTAAAACACGTAGAACATCAGTTTACAACTCATGTCAAATTTTTTATTTTCTTTTAAATATAGTTTTATTATTTACATGTGATGTTGGGTATCGGTGTGTTTTTTTATATATATTCTGCAGAACATCATCTTGCTTGGAAAACAGCTATTATTCTGAGCCAGGCCGGAATTTTTTAATCTTTTTCTGTTTAAAAAACTAACTAAATAAATACATTTACGCATTAATTACTATATATTTTACTATATTTCATATAAAGTAGCTTTGAACTAATAGGTAACTCATATATAGCTCATACATGTTGGTCATCTGGCTTCAGAATTGTTTTGGCATATTATTTTCTTCCATATGGTGCTTTAAAAGAGCGTCACAAAAATGAATACATGTTTAAAGAACATTTCATTTGCCTGGTATCTTATGACATTTTATCATATTAAAAACACAAATTTCAACAGACTTTATTATGATTGTGTGAGTGGAAATGTGTGATGGAATTTTAATAAAAATTCATTAAAGCTGCAGTATGTGACTTTTATAAATAACATGCTTTTACATATTTGTTAAAACTGTCAACATGTCGTGACAATATGAGACAAATAATCTGTGAAAAGTTCCAGCTCCTCTTCCTTCTACACGGTTGGTGAGAAAGAACCAATCAGAGCCAGGAGGAGGGTCTTAGCGCTGCCTATTAGGTTGTGCATGTGCGCTCACACCTTCACCTTTCTCTCTGTTACAGCTAGTTCCCCACAACGAAGCCTGCCATGAATGCTAAGGCTAGTTAGCATAGCCACAGATGATAACACATAACTACTTCCTGTAACGGTAAGTTGTTTCTTCGCCATTAGTATGTTGGGCAGGGTGTACACGAGCATGATTGAGTCCAAAATAAAATTTAAGATGAGTTTAAAATTGACATTTACAAACGTTCTTTGTTAAATCTCGCTGAGCTCAAACTGAAAGTTTATTTCAAAATGTCCAAACTTGAGATACTAGGATGTCATCAGCATAAGAATAATTTGCTAAGTCGCTGTTGACATCAATCAGATCCCGTCCGTGTTCATATGAATGAAAAAGATATTATTTAGTGATAAAACCGACTTGTCTTTCACCTGTTTTCCGCTTTCAAACATCTTGTGTCGGCTGTTCCTCCCTCCCTCCGCTCACCGGTCACATTTCACTTTATTTCCAGTGCAGTCTGTGCAAGTTTGCTTTTCCATTTTAAGCAGGTTTATTTATAGACAGTCTTGGGAAAGTTGCTGCAGGTGTGCTGCTAACCAAACATTTCCTTCTGTCAACTAAGACAAGTGCTGAAAAGCGAGACACTGAATGCGTGTCCAAGTGTGATGTGTGTGTGTGTGTGTGTGTGTAGCAGCGACACACTGAAATCTGAGGCTGGCATCGTTTTCCCCAGTACTCATCCTGGCAAAAGGGTTTCATCACCATCACTGACAGCCAGATATGTCTGGGAGAATATCATGCATGTACACACACATGATCACCAGAACACATGGTGTGTGTATGTGATTGGATCTGTTGGCGCACAGCCGCTGTCGCACATGAGAACCAACTAAAAGACACGAATTAGACAAGGCCGTAGCGTGAATGAATAGCATGAAGCTTTAGTCGTGTATGATTTAACGGGACGGCATTGTGTATTTTCCAGGTACATATTGACATTTTATAGGACAATCAAGTAACTATGTTACCTTCAGTTGTTATAAAATGCTACATATATTAAAAAGGAAATTTGTCCTAATATTTTAACTGCTTCAAATTGGGTCTGTGTCGCTTTAAGAAGCTCCTGCTGTTTCCTGAAAGCTCCGCCTTCAGGAAGTCATCACAACATGGCTCCTCTATTAACCCTTTGAGAACGTTTTCACCAGCGTTGCATTGAGAAGTTGCTCCTATCATGGGCTCAGTTGGATCTGCAGTTCTACCAGGTGGTTGCTAATTGCTGCTGGCTAGTCTGATGGAGCAGAGTGGGGGAGTTGTGTGGGAGGGCGGCTCTGTGAGCTTTGAAACTGCAAGGAGGAGTTTCGTCCTTGAAGGCGGAGCTCATCGGTTAGCCATGTTTAAATTGGAAACCATAACACAGGGGGCAAGACAAGTATTCATGAGAATGTAGAGCACACAACCTTCAAAGTGCGACATTCCACAGTTTTTAATTTCCCTTCAGGTCATGCACATAATGTCATCTTTGTTATGCTAGTATGAGGTTGAATGACTCTTATCTCCAGACAAAGAGATTCTAAGGCCTTGGGTTGTTCCAAGACAAGGTCCAGTCCAGTGTTTCTCTCTGACAAGCACACACACACTTTAGCTCTTTTCTAACTGAGAAATCTGCATACTGAGTTATTTTATGGTTGTAGCTTTACACTGCAAAAACACAAAATCTTACAAAGTCATTAGTTTCTAGTACAAGAATCTTAATAAGACAAAATTTACTTACTAGTAACTTTTCAGCAAGATACGAAAGCTTGTTTCAGGTCAATATTTCCTTAACGTTCATAAAAAACTACAAGTCCCACTAGAAGATTATTTCACAAGACATGTCTGAGATCTAGAACTTTTTAACCAGTATTATAAAAGTTTTTATTTAAAACAAGCTATTGTTATTACAGAAGAGTTACTTATAAATTAATTTTGTCTTATTTCTAGTGCACTTAGATATTTGCACTAGAAACTAGACCAAAATCACTACATAAAATTTTGTGTTTTTGATGCATATATATTTATATTGCTGGTGTCGAACCTTTAAATAAATGAACTGTCTCATTCATTTAACTAAAATTCAGTTCTTCTAGTTACAAGTAAAAGTCTTTAACATGCTGAGATGTTTTGTCAAGATTTTATTCGTTTTATTTTTTTTTTTTACTTATGCACTCCTCTGTAAGATATGGACAAGTTTAGTTTAGTTTCTCTAAAATATATTCAAACTTTTGAAGACCAAAACACATCTTTCTTGCTTCCTTGAATTAACAATTAAGAATTGAATTTTGATGGTTTTGTTGAACGCGTTGAGATTGGTCCAATCTCCAAACTGAATCAGTCAACCTGCTGCCCGCTGCAGAACTCAGCAGCCTTTGGGTTTTGTCTTGCAGGTCAGGCTGACCGGTGGGATCAGAGCAGTCTGGCTGCTGTAAGGGGGATGCGTCAGTGTGAGAAAGAGGAACAGATTCTGATGGGACTGCGAGAAAGCAAACACAGCTATCCACATCGCTCCCAGGTATGTTTGGCCTGCTGTTTGCAATGAAACTCTAAAGTGGGATTTTCTCATGGGAAGAAATCGACACGAAACGACAATGTGCCTGGAATCAAATTGATTTTTAGATTAAAGGAATCAATAAAAAGACACAAAAAAAAACACCCAACATTTTTTCTGGAATATCAAATTAACAAAAACATATGAGCCTTTTTAAAGAACCCGAAACACACACATATGTGAATTAACTGAGAAAAAAAACCAAACCAGTGAGATGAACAGAGTTGTGTGTGACGGTCAGTGGAAGAGGGCAGCTCTGGGTGTTTATGTGATTCACACAGCCAGAGTTGTGGAAGACTTGACCCTTCACAGGCTTCCCCAACACAACGGAAATGACTTCTTCTACATCTTGAACCGTCTCTTCTTTCTTTCAAGAAAAAAAAAAAAGCTCAGCGTTTAGTTGTGCATTTTCACTCAGGATGTTTTTATATATAAGGCCTGCAGATGCCTGGACATGGATTTTGATGACATTTTTTGACATTGGAGGAGTTCCTCTAATGAAAGCTGGTGCACAGAAGGGAGCAAAAAAAGTTGCAGCAGAACGTAAACATGAAATAACGCAAAGGAATTTGGGCCTGGAGTTACTCTCCTCGAGGGAGGCAGTCAAATTTAGTGTTTGGGCCTGAGCCAGGAGAAATAAAGGGAGGCAAAAACAGCATGCAGAATTTTTTCTTTTTTCCTTAAATCCTGTTTCCTCGTCTCTGATTTTATTAGATTTTGTGGAGGTTTTGTAAAATCAGTTGTATAAACCTCTAGTTATATTGTACATGTGATAGTGTGGTAACCTGTCCTTGGACAAAAATATTGAATTTCTGGCCCTGTAAATCTTCACAAATATGTTTATGTTGCTGCTTAGAGCAAGAGAAGTTTTGAATTTAGCCAATTTTATCAAAGTGCTCATTGTTTTAGAGTTCTGTTCTTTTCAAGCTTGATTTCTGTCTGTATTCAAAGGTATATAAACACTTTAATTGGTAAGCTAAGATACTTTGGTATCGATCTGATAATGCAGAAAGAGTATCGCTGATACCGATATCAATATCGATATCAATGTTTTCTTTTTGATATGTCTTTTTTTTTTTAATTATTTTGTCGAAACTGGGACAGAAATTGCCCAAAGTTTGGAAACTATAACTATAAAATAATATTTCAACCAAGTACAAATAGTTATCCTTTGAGAGGAAATCAAAACAAAACTAAATCTTTTTGAAGTGCAGTTGAGAAACTGCGATAAATATGTAAACCAAGAGGAAATCTGAATTATCTGAAGTGTGGATCTTATCATGCTAGCCAGCACCGATCAGCTACTGACACCAACCTATTATTAATATTATTTTAATAATTCTGAGAAAGGGGGTTCAGTATTTTTAGAATCACTCTTTACTGGAAGAAAGAAAGCAGAAAAAGAAGTACAACTAAGTTTCTTTTCCCCCCTCTACCTTCTTACCTAGATGGAACATTTTAATTTCCAGTCTCAGAAACTATATATAAAAAATTTAAATAATTCTGAAACAATCTGCCCTCTTTGAGAACGCTTTTCATTTTTTCTGCTTAGCACCGACTTGAATGTCAGATGAAGAATAACAATATAAAGACACTAGAACAGATAACAATTAATGTGTTTATGACCTTATCAAGACATGGAGGCACAGAGCAGGGGAAAAATACCTGCAGAGGGCGACAGGTGAGATTTAATCAATGGACTGTGAGTGAGAATCCGAGGGGAAAACAACAAGGAAGCAGAAGGCCGACACTGGAGGGAGGGGACTGGAACAGCCATGGGAAATCGTGTTTAGTTCCTGAGGCAGACTCTAAAGTTCCTCTGTGTTGCGTTCACATAGCCTTTCACCTCCCTGTGTGGACCACAAGCAGATGTCAGGGATGCTCCTCTACGCCATTTTTACTCAGAGCTGAACGACGGCACAGCGGGAAAACAAAACTCTACAGAGAAAATACACAGAGAATGAATTAAAAAAAAGTGTATAAAACCTAAAACTTAAAATGACAAAGTGCAACACATGTCGCTAAATGCAACGCCTGAAACAACAGCTGACAGTCGGTGTGAAAACAGGTGGGAGTAAATTCCTGTCGTGATTACAGGGAGGTGGAAAAGAGCGAAGGATTTGGCTGAAGTGACGGGTTATTAAAAGAAGCCAAGCTAACTTTAGAGCCCTGATTTACTTAATGAGTCATTCCTGTTTAGTTTCAGGTTCCTTCGTTTTCCACTCAGAAAAGAATGTAACCCAAACCATTTTAAAAATATTGTCCAATCCATGTGGATAACCGGGCTGGTTTGCTAGCTCACATTAGTTTGCTATGCTAAGGTCTCAGTTTCTAAGGTCTCAGAATCTCAATAAAGACAACAAATATTTACTACGGCTGTAATCAGTGCTGTCACTCTACCCACGATAATGTACACTGTAAAAAACAATGAGCATTTTTAACAGTAATAAGCAGTAAAATTGTGACAGGAAAAATTCATAGACCATAAAAATATTTACACTGTTGAATTGATGGAAAGTTGCCTTAAATAAATTAATTAACAAAAACAGTAATTTGTACATTCATTTAACATATTGTTTTCATGTTCATTTTAGTTTAAAGTTTAAAAAATGCTTTACCTGTAATTTGTTTTACCTCCAGCCACAGCTGCCGCTGTTTTACGTAGAGCACATGTGTCAAACTCAAGGCCCGTGGCCCGCCATGTCATTTTATGTGGCCCCCCAGTGTTTTATAGGCCCATGATTGACTTAAAATATGTTTTGAGCACGAATTGACTACAAACTACATCTCCCAAAATGCATTGCTATTGTTATCGGCCAACATTATGGCTTCTCACCACTAGAGAGCGGCAGAGTCACCTCAAGCTGCTTATTGATTTTACCAGCGAATAAAACCAAGACATCGACAAGCTAACATCAAAATGTCCAAGAAAAGAAAAATCGATTTACAAGTAAGACTGTGAATGAAGATGTGTGAGTTGGTGTCAGGGCGGCAGATGGCGCTAGACCTTTTTTGCTATCCGTCATCTTGACTGACAACATAAAAAAAATCGGTCATGTACTATTTTTATCTGTGAAATTACAATCGGCTATTTAGCCGCATTTTATGCGGTTTAGCAAATATTTGGCGTGAATCCAGATCCCATCACAAATTAAGCAGATAAATGTATCTACTTTTTTCTACGCAGTGACAAAAACTACTGACTGAGGCCTCAATAACTTAATAAATTAAATTAAGCGACTTCACTTAAATTAGCATCACTTCCCTCGCTGGGGTCTGAACCACTTCCTGCTGGTTCCCATCTGCAGAAAAATCTGCGCTGATCAAACAGATCAAATGAAATCTGTGAGTGTTTTACCCTTCGCGGTCTGGTGTGCGCGTTTATCAGGTTGTTTTTTTTTTTTTTTTTTTTTTTTTTCTTTTCCGAAACGGACAGATGTTAAGTCTGCAGCTTCTCCAGAACTCCGCTCTCCTGGGTAACGTGGACCCAGAAGACTCCATTTGTTAAATCCGCTGGATGAGTTACTTCCAGTGGTTTTTAATTCTTTGCATGACAGAGAGAAAAGCGCCACAGTGCCAGGCAGTTTGTGTAAATCCGGCCAAATGGAATGTGTTTTGCACTTTAGACCGTTCTGATTATGAAGCAACAAGCCCTGCATTTCCTTACAGCAAGACCTGCTCCTGCTTCCTTCCCTCTCAGAGGATGACGCTGCACAAACACAAAATCTCCCCAAGTATTTCCTGTCTAGTTTCTAGTGCTAATATCTCAGTATTTTGGAACAAGACAGAAACAACTTACAAGTAACTCTTCAGCAAGAAACACGGGTTTGTTTTAAGTAAACAATTTTTTAATATTGATGAAAAATTACAGTTTCCCCTGGCTGCTTATTTCACTCATTACATGGGAAAATGTGTGAAATGCCAAAGGAGCTAATACCTTTTCATCAATATTAAGGAATTATTGAGACGTCCACTTGTTTAAAGAAAGAAGCTGGTTAAATTTGAAATCTGATCAAGTAATTTCATATCTCTAATTTGATCAAAATCTTTTATACCCAATTACTTTTTCATAGTAAATTACAGTGTCATGAAGTCAGTGGCAGGTATGAACAACTGAACGTACGTCATCGATATTGATTTTTGAGCATCAAGCTTTACAATAGTTTTAAAATATTTATAAACATAAATAGCTCACTGTTTACCGTTGAATGGCACTGTGGTTTCTGTCAAGGATGTACCATCTGAGATATTCCTCTACGAAAGCTTTCTTCTCAGAAGCCTTCAAGCCCCTGAAGCAGTTTGGAACATCCTGCTGTTTTGCAAAATTACATTTAGCAGAGATTCATCTGATTCAGCTTCCAGGACCTATAAAACAAGCAGTTTATTATAAGAAGTACAGACCTATTAATTTGACAACTACTTTGATATGAATACAAAAATAGCATAAACATTTTTTGGGTTTGTGATTTCACATCTGTTGAGACAGGCTGTAATCGGGCCTTTCAAAACAAAACAATTTGTCAAGCTTTGAAAAAACAAAATTATTATTTTGTTATTTCTTTGAGAGAAAATGTGGTGCAGGTCCCCCATGTACAATCGAGACAGCGATCATCTTTCCTGCTAAAAAAATACTCATCTTCCCTGGCAGCTGTTGTACAGAGCACATAATTACTGTGGGTAATGACATTTTAGACCTGCTTATGACAGGAATATAAGCAGATGTTTTGCAAATTTTGATTTTAGAAGTTTTACCTCTTCACTAACCCAAAAATGACTCACCTCTCGAATTGCACACAATGTAGCGGCTTTCGGTAGGTCCATTGAAGATATGGACAAGAAGTGTGAGGAACTCACGCCTCGGGCCACCTGTGTCCAACCCTTCCTTCAAACAACCAGCATCATCATTAAATTTGATGAACATGTCATTCTTGTCGGAGTATGTGCTCCTCTGAAAGCCCTGAACAGCTCCATCCCACACATCACTCCGACATATATTGAATCGGCTGACTTTCTTGTGGTCAATATCCATGGCCAGTTCTGCAGTAATGTCATGTGGTTGCACATCTTTTTCCCTATAAAAAAAAATAAACTCATTTTAAAACTGTTGATTGATCACAATTAGCATTATGTAATTATGTGCAGTTCCAGGATGGTGGTAAATTTAAGACATCCATCCATCCATCCATCCATTTTCTTCCGCTTATCCGGGATCGGGTCGCGGGGGCAGCAGCTTCAGAAGGGAGGCCCAGACTTCCCTCTCCCCAGCCACTTCTTCCAGCTCCTCCGGGGGAACCCCAAGGCGTTCCCAGGCCAGCCGAGAGACATAGTCCCTCCAGCGTGTCCTGGGTCTTCCTCGGGGCCTTCTCCCGGTGGGACGTGCCCGGAACACCTCACCAGGGAGGCGTCCAGGAGGCATCCTGACCAGATGCCCGAGCCACCTCAACTGGCTCCTCTCGACGTGGAGGAGCAGCGGCTCTACTTTGAGTCCCTCCCGGATGACCGAGCTTCTCACCCTATCTCTAAGGGAGAGCCCGGCCACCATGCGGAGGAAACCCATTTCGGCCGCTTGTATCCGTGATCTCGTTCTTTCGGTCATGACCCAAAGCTCATGACCATAGATGAGGGTGGGAACGTAGATCGACCGGTAAATCGAGAGCTTCGCCTTTTGACTCAGCTCTCTCTTCACCACGACGGACCGGTACAGCGCCCGCTTCATGGCAGACGCCGCCCCAATCCGCCTGTCGATTTCCCGCTCCCTTCTTCCCTCATTCGTGAACAAGATCCCCAGATACTTAAACTCCTCCACTTGAGGCAGGACGACCCCCCTGACCCGGAGAAGGCACTCTACCCTTTTCCGGCTCAAGACCATGGCCTCGGATTTGGAGGCACTGAGCCTCATCTCGGCCGCGAACCGTTTCAGCGAGAGCCGCAGATCACGATCTGATGAAGCCATCAGGAGCACATCATCCGCAAAAAGCAGAGATGCGATCCTAAGGCCACCCAAACGGATCCCCTCAACACCTCGGCTGCGCCAAGAAATTCTGTCCATGAAAGTAATGAACAGAATCGATGACAAAGGGCAGCCTTGGCGGAGTCCAACTCTCACCGGAAACGAGCCCGACTTACTGCCGGCAATGCGGACCAGACTCTTGACACCGGTCATACAGGTACCTGACAGCCCGTATCAAAGGGCCCGGTACCCCATACTCCCGGAGAACCCCCCACAAGGCCCCCCGAGGGACACGGTCGAACGCCTTCTCCAAGTCCACAAAACACATGTAGACTGGTTGGGCGAACTCCCACGCACCCTCCAGGACCCTGCTGAGGGTGTAGAGCTGGTCCAGTGTTCCACGACCAGGACCAAAACCACACTGTTCTTCCTGAATCCGAGGTTCGACTATCCGACGGACCCTCCTCTCCAGGACCCCTGAATAGACCTTTCCAGGGAGGCTTAAGAGTGTGACCCCTCTGTAATTGGAGCACACCCTCCGGTCCCCCTTTTTAAATAGGGGGACCACCACATCGGTCCTCTGGATTGGCCGCGACAGGCACCAACGACCTTGTGGCCACAGCTCCGATAAGCTGCCTCGGCCATGGAGGCACGGAACATGGTCCACTCAGACTCAATGTCCCCTACCTCCCCCGGAACGTGTTCGAAGTTCTGCCGGAGGTGGGAGTTGAAGCTCCGTCTCACAGGGGACTCCGCCAGACGTTCCCAGCAGACCCTCACTACACGTTTGGGCCTGCCAGGTCTGACCGGCTTCCTCCCCCACCACCGGAGCCAACTCACCACCAGGTAGTGGTCAGTGGACAGCTCCCCCCTCTCTTCACCTGAGTGTCCAAGACATACGGCCGCAGATCCGATGAAACGACGACAAAATCGATCATCGAACTGCGGCCTAGGGTGTCCTGGTGCCAAGTGCACGTATGGACACCCTTATGCTTGAACATGGTGTTCGTGATGGACAGACCGTGATGAGCACAGAAGTCCAACAAAAGAACACCACTCGAGTTCAGATCAGGGGGGCCGTTCCTCCCAACCACGCCCCTCCAGGTCTCACTGTCATTGCCCACGTGAGCGTTGAAGTCCCCCAGCAGAACAAGGGAGTCCCCAGGAGGGGCACTCTCCAGTACCCCCTCTAAGGACTCCAAGAAGAGTGGGTAATCTAAACCGTTGTTCGGCCCGTAAGCACAGACAACAGTCAGAACCCGTCCCCCCACCCGTAGGCGGAGGGAGGCTACCCTCTCGTTCACCGGGGTAAACCCCAACGTGCAGGCGCCAAGATGGGGGGCAACAAGTATGCCCACTCAAGTATTTAAGACAAAATATTAAAATTACTAACACATATTCTGCTGGTGGCAGATCATAGTTTTTGTCTTCTGTAAAGACTTCGATCTCATCGTCATCTTCAATAATAATCGGCTTGAAGAGATCGGTATAGTCTCTGTGGAGCAAAAACATGCACACAATACAGATGAGGAAAAAAAGCACAAAGATGTACTTCCAACTTTCCTTCATGAAACATTAATTTATGTCAAAAGTTACATATAAAACATCCAAAGTAAATACATTTACAATAGATGTATCAGTATCACTTTGTCATGATGACACTACACACACCCTTCTTTATTTCAGAATCCCCCCTGTAACAGGAGCTCTGGAAAGTGGGTCATTGACTGGTGCCTGGATTTTTGCCAGGCAATCCAGGCACCAGGTTATCAACATCCATAACCTGAAAACAGAGAAGAGACAAGAGTAAAACTTAATGACTGATTCTAATATTCAAATATTTTACATAAAGGTTTGAAATAAAAATCTGTGGATAGCGGTGTGAGATAATAAAAAGTTTGTACCTGTTGTACTTCATCTGCAAGCGCAATATCCCCAACACCATTCCTTAGAGGACAATGAAAAACATTAACAAGTATTTTGAACATATGCAGTCATCACCCAATTTTCTTCAATGTCTTGATCATTTTATTGCTCTGTAAGTCCTTTGTGCATCATCTGACTAAAACAGACAGAAATTAAAACATGGAATGCCTAAAAGCGCTTTTGGAAGTACAATGCCATTGCTATAGAAGCAAAGTGATTTCACTCATTATGGCAAAAAACATGCAAAACAATTTGACAAGTTATTTACTGAAACTCTTTTGAAGTTTTTTGTGTTTCTTTTACTTCAACAAATGTATACTTGTAAAATGTATCAGACATTGAAGAAAGCAAGGGTGGTCTAATGATTATTTCCATGCCAGTATATTCAACATTTAAAAACAAGCATCTTGAACAAAAAATAAAACAATACAATACAGTACTACAAAGGAAATGCTCCCATAACCACATAATTTACAAATAGCCACATTCAGCATGTCAATACTACATACTGTATTAAAATTCTGCAAAGGCTATAATACTTTTGATACACATACCCACACCATGCATATGTCCCTAAATTATAACTTACTCTGTTTCTGCCACCTCTTGCGCAGGACTACTTTTATCAATGGGTTCCATTGGCTGAAGAAAATAAAACACAATTTCACATGCAAACATTGACATAGTCCTAAGAAGCTTACGTAAAATGCACAACCAAATAAAAAAGACAGACCAAATACATTTTAAGTTGCACTTACCAGTGTATCAGCAAGATCAAAGTCAGAGAATTGTCTAACAATAATCTCTGGGTCAGAATCGGACAAGTCTGACAATTTTCCAGCTGCAAAACAAGAGAAAATTAAAGACAACTTAACTTCTACTATGTGATGGTATCATATTCGGTCCACTATTACATTCTATCTGAAAGCACAAACACAGCACTGGTAAAAACTAATGAGTGTCTACCTATCAAGTTTCTGGGAAGTAACTTGATACGTAGGAGCCAATTTATGTATACTTTTTACTTCATTGGATCATGCCACTAATGCTTAATTGTACAGTTTGAAATTTTTCATTTATTGAAGTTAGAGACATCTGGGTTTGTTTCCAGCAAAATTCTTCTTCCCCGTTGTGGCTTTAGGCAGTTCTTCTGAATGGCCATCAAGCCAATATTTATCTGAAACAACAAAAGAAATATGTGGAAGACTGAGCAATGTTGTTTTCTAAGGAACAGTCAATTGTTTTTAATTCCTCCTGTATTATGTTACAATATCCAAATAGATCAATTAACTATTAATATCAGTCATTTTCAAGGTTTTACTTTTGAAATGTAGATTTGAATACAAACAGAACAATGATTTTATTACCATAATTATTAACAGTATTACTCAATTATTAATTAGCAGATGATTAATTTTTTTGGCTGATCATTAATTGAAAGTTTGCTGTTACTGTTTAAAAATTATTATAGCTTTGCTACACAGTACTTTGTTTAAGCAAGTCTATTAGTTAAAAGCTGATTGTTTTTGGACTGAGCCATAACGGACCTACCCGAACTTTCCCTTTTCCTTCTGCTTTAACCCCTTTCTCCCAAGAGAAAACTTTTGTTGCTCCTCATGTTTTTTTTTTCCTGTATTCCAGGAAGGTGCTCAGGACTGGTGCAGAGCAGGATGGGACAGTCTGAGTAGGGGTTCGCTTCGAAAAGGCGGCAAGCTTGATCACAGTGCAAAAGAACCAGAAGGACACAAATTACCCTAGAAATAGTGCATAAGGCTGTAACGTACCTTACCTTTTTTTCTCAATGTGATCATCTTGTAAAAATCTAAATTGTAACTGGTTACTATGTGGTTGATTGGTTCAACAATAGCAAATGATTTAACTTCATGTAAGCTAACTTTCTGTCAGTAATGAATGTTTACCACATGGAAGATTCTTGCTGGTGTATACATCTACATGTAGACTAACCTAAAATGGTCCAGTAAAACATGTTAATGGCACTTACATTATAGAGGGCATCTATAAATTAAATTTAATGTAATTCAGTGATAATGTCCAGGAGTAAAGATCAAACAAATGTTTCTGTGCATGTGCTCTTGGGGTTTGGGGCAGTACCTTAAAGGTCCTATAAAAATTGTGTGATCACAGCTGGAGTCAAGGCAATCATGTCCTAAGATATTGAATAGGGAATACTTTTGTTTCTGTGATTCTGTTCATTACTTTTATGGACAGAATTTCTAGGCGCAGCCGAGGTGTTGAGGGGATCCGTTTTGGAGGCCTTAGGATCGCATCTCTGATTTTTGCGGATGATCTGGTCCTGTGGGCTTCATCGGAATGTGATCTGCAACTCTCGTTCAATCGAACCCAGGTTAAGAACCACTGTCTTAGAGTCTGTTGAGTATTTTAGTTGTTATCTTTTGTGTCCCTGATGTCCCTGGATACCTCTGGGATAAAAGAAATGTATCTAGTTTGGCCAAAAGGTGTGGAAAAATGTGTATTGTTTTTGGTTTAACGAGCTCTCGTGACCTCTGTGTTGGTCAGAGACACTCAAAACCTGGTTAAAATGAAAGCTAAGAGTATCCCCTTTAAGAAGATACCAAACACTATATTATAAACCGTTGACAAATGCCCATACCATCAGCCTAAACCAGACATACATCAGTCTCAAAAAACAGAATTTTTCATGAGCTGATAACTATGACTCAACTACCATTTTGGAAGGGCTGTCATACCAAAATATTAACTAGAGACATGAATGTCTTCAAAAAATATTGATAGACTTTGCCACCCTGAAATGGACAAAAATATCAAATTTTGGCCTCTGACCATGGTCTAGTATTCAGCTGTAAAATTTGTTTTTATTCAAACTTCAGCAGTTTTTTTTTAAACAACCTTAATCAGTGTATCTTTTCACTTGTGGTAGTTTTGATCAGACCACTAGCTTGTGTTAGAGTGCATCGCGAGTGTGGGACTATATGTTACGGCCTCTCGCTTTTCAGCATGTGCCAAGAAAAACACCCAAAGGCAATCTCCAGCCCTTCTATCCAGTAAGAAGAGGTGCACACGTGGCACAAATAGGTTCGGGCAATCATCCAGCTGCAGTCTCTCTCTCATTGGCTCGAGTACGTCGAGAAACTTCTTCCGAACAGCGGACTGGGAGAGTTCTCTGACACAATTTATACACACTTCAGTCACATAATAGTGAGTGCTCACAACAAGCAAAAACCTCGTGGTGTGGTGAACGAGCTCTGCAGCGTCAGTTGCTTCCCACATCTCCACGGCAAGCTTTGTCCACAGCAGGGCTAACTCTCGTCTCAAGGCCTGATACAAGGCACGTGGTCTTTGCTGATCATCGGGGGTCAAGGATATAGTGATACTGTGTCGACCCGTTAACCGTGTCCAGTAAGCCCATGATAGTTTTCCACGGAGCAATAACAGATAAATAACAAACCGCATGTACGCTTTTAAACAAATACTTTTCGGGTAAACTGCAGGTCAATGTGCCCGGATTGGTTATAAATTTTAAGATGTATTTAGGTTTATTTTCACTAAATGATGTTATCTCCTGACTCCTGCAGAGTTTTTCTCCAGGATCTGGCTCCTTCCTGAGCCACGAACAAAGCATTTCACAAGTCTCTGTGAAATCCTGATTTTCTCCATTTCTCCCAAAACAAACCCTAAATCCTATATTTAATTCAATAAGAGTTATCTCTGAATTTAATATGCTTTTGCTCTGTTATTCCTCCCTGATATTAAACTCATACAAAACTACAAAAAGTAATCAGATACAGTTCCTGTTTCCTAATACAGAACAAAACATTTTCAATTACATTCATCGTTGACTGGTTTTAATTCTACAACTAATACAATATTCAAATAAAATATTCAGTTAAAGCATGCAATATTAAAATATTTTATATGATAACAGTCTGAAAGTTTAAAAGTTCACAGCTTCAAAGTTCAGAAGTCTATAGGTCAATAGTTTACCATGCCAGATGTTCACTGAAGGCTCCTTATCTCCTGAGACCTGAATGTCCCCCTGCTTTGAGATGTTTTCACACAGATAAAATTTTCTACCTCCTGTGGTTTATTATTTTACAACCTCAGTGACACAAAAACTCCTAACTTTAAGTAAAAGATAGAGCTAACTCAAACACTAAAAAATGATTATATTTTCTAAATGCTAGAAACGATTATATTTCCTCAACACCACCCTGTGCCAAACTCTCTAGAGCGAGAGCTGAGGTAGCCCCGAATCGGACATCATCAGGTCTGGTGTTGAACAAAAAGTGACAACGGGAAGAGAGTCTCGCCAACAAGTCTACAATGCCACAATAACCTTCTCCAAGGCACATGATGAAGCAGTTATGAAGAGTGTTAATGTCTACTCCGAGAATTGCAAACATTTCCAGTATTTTGTTAGAGGACATAGTCCCCTCCCCAAACGGTCGGGAAATGCTGTGGGGATCAATAATGATCTCACGAGTGTCGAAGAGGGCCGTTACAACAGGGACTGTAAGATCTATGTCTCGACACTCATCCAGAGTTCGGAACATGCACCCCCTCTTTGGTTTGTAGCCTAAGGGACCGGTTGTTATTTCTGTGTCAGATCGGTCGGGCCTTTCTTTCCGATATGAGGGGAGTTGGGTGGGCTCTCTCCGTACATGGAGTGTCGCTGCTAATAGCATCAGGCATTTATTTTGTGTGATCAGATCAAGGTCACTGTGAGGGGCTCTCCGGATCCGCAAAAGGTCTGGTTTTAGATGCCTCCAAATGATATCTGCAATTTCTCTCTGTTGTCTCGATGTTAGAAACTGTACGACTGAATCAGCAGTGTAGTACGTAAGCCAGTTGAAGTCGTGAGTTGGTAATGTGGGCATTTGTGAGACGGCTGTCCCGATGTACCGTGTAGCTACCAGTGGATTATTGTAGCATGCAGGTGGGACTAATCCTGTAAGCTGCCGGATTTCGATGATTGTGTCTATTAAATGCCCGCCTGGTGGAGCAATGCCACGGGAGGATACCAGGAGGCATATCCCTGGGATTGAGCAGTAAAGCCTGAGTTGCTTGATGCCGACGGGAAGCTCGCCGACCGAGGTGTGTTAGTCGGTGGTACACATAAGCAACAACTGCCTCTGAAAGCAGTTCAACCGGGCACCCTCGCATCTCGTGCTCTCGCACTAGTTGAGCTTCATGGCCTGGGGTCCAGAGGGCTATCTGCTCCAGCTGCTGAACAGTCCTGGGCCCATCACAGAACCTGTCCATCACCCTTGCTGTTCTGTCTGAGGCTTGGTCAGGTATGACACATAATCTCCAGAAAGTTAAAGGAGTGATGGTCAGTAGTCTTTCTCAAATTCAAATGGGTGTTGACCCATGTGTATGAGTTAGAGAGGGTGTTGGGCATGATGTGCTCACGATAATGATGACTCCTCCAGTGATGTTGAATGGTCCCACTTTTGTGGGTGGCACCAAATGGGAGTAGCTCTGTGGGATCACCATCATAATACCGAGTAATCAGGACCAAGATGAGCTCCTGAAGCACTGCCAGCTGGGGGCTAGCCGGTTCATTCGCGATCCAGGATATGATGTCTAAGAGTCCGGATTTTAGACAAGAAGGGGTTATTATCAACAATCTTGGCAACCGGTAACTCAGCCCCAAGTCGCGTGCGATGACCCAGGAATGGCTTGCTTTCCCAAACACCAGTGTTGAGATGGCCCCTTACGTAGCATCTCATAAGGCTTCTCCAACATATAGTGGAAATGGTTGGCTTGTGAATGTAGATCGGTCATGCTGACCTCCTCCGGTACAACGGTGATCAGGTGACCAACCCATGACATTGTAACCCCGACTATCGGTTTACCCCATAGACCTCTGAGCTCATTTGCCAACTTGGTGGAGCAACCGACTACAGCATTTGGTCTCGGGGTACACAAATGTTTCAGGCGCCACTCTTGAACTGTCAACTCTCTTGCAATGACTCCCCGCGTGAGACGTATTGCAGCTTTTGGCCCTCTCCGTAGTACAACCACCTTGGCGATGGATTTTGCCGTTTCGAAGCGCCTTACGATCTCCTCTAGTAATGCTTGTGGAGTACAACCAAAAACAGCTGATCACACGAGGGGACAGTTCTGATGATGACAGAAGACATTTGACAACTCGGTCTGTCCAAACATCTTCAGCTGCGTCGAGAAGCTCCAGCATCTCTGCATTCTTGATTTGAGACCGGATAGACGGGAGTACATGAGCCCAGAGATAAGCGGCAGGAGATGGCGGTCTTTCTACCAACAACAAGTACGGATCTCGTAGAAGTGTCTTGTACTTGTTAAGGTCATCGAGTACATAATATGTGAGCACATTGGACAGACTGTCTCATAATTCCAAGTCCTCACCACGCACACACATAATAAGCTCCAAAAACCCTGGCAGGTGATCATTTTCTGCTCTTGTATGAAACACGTGGAGAGGCAACACTGGAAATCCGCCCAGGCATGAAGGGACTAACGCTCCACAATGATAGTCGACGTCCTTCTTCCCTACCCATAATTTGTGCGAGACAAAATGGTAGTAAGTCCAGAACAGGGCAACACGATAAGTGGGATAGGTGTTGGTCATGCAGCGTGCTGCAGAGTGAGCATTGCTGAACGCGGAAGCGATGCAATTGTCCAGACTTGGAAGAAAGGCATTGGTTGCTCCATAACATTTCTGAATCTTTCTTACACCCTGGGGCATCTCTATTCCACGAACAGATGCATTTTTACAGAAACTTATGTAGACCTCCGACCCATTACTGTCAAAGATCTTCATCTTCTGTCCAAAGCTTACCCGCACTTTTTCACTGACACCCCGAACAATCGTGGCCTTGAGGGCTTCCATGTCGACAGATTTCTGATCAGGGGGAATCAGCACAGCTGCTTTGTAGTCATCTCCGTAGCACATTACAAAAACTGAAGTTGGTACTCACGTAGAGCCAGCTGCATTTGAGGGATGTACACTGTCATCCATGTGTACTGGTTCAACCTCTCGATCCCACCGTCTTGCCCAACCCAATGGTACACGCCAGTTTTGTCTGGCATGTAAAAGAAGCCATGTTCATATGCCTTTTG
The DNA here is from genome assembly GCA_033032245.1 of Poecilia picta. Lineage (NCBI taxonomy): Eukaryota > Metazoa > Chordata > Actinopteri > Cyprinodontiformes > Poeciliidae > Poecilia > Poecilia picta. Next base: position 27,744,032 of record CM065353.1, on the reverse strand, counting down.
TATTTTTGCAAAGAAGGATGGCGTGCCAAAGACCTTGTCTAGGAGATCAGTTGCAATTGGCTCCATAGTTTCATGCCGGAAGTTTCCACACCCGTCTGAAACATCAAAGTTGACGTAAAGAACCCGCCAACCATGATAGATTTGCCCTAAGAATCTAAACGCATGCATCAGACGAGCCAGTGTCAAGTTGTCAAGTGTCATGGCTTGATCAGAGCAATATTCATTCAAGTAGGCTTTGACGTTTTCTTCCTGAAGACAACTCCGATACCTGTCGCCATAAGTTTTGCAACCAAAAGGTCGTCCCGTAGTTTTCAACTCCTTTTCTTTGGGGATCAGTTTAATAGTGAGGTAGTTCAATACATGCTCCATCTCGAGAGATTATGAGGAATAGTCCCGAAGGAACCCCTCTAAATCATATTCCTCCTCACTAGAAAACAGATGGACCAACAATAAGCGTCCTTCTTCCCAAGGTATAGCTTCTAATGTTTTGTTCACATAGTAGGCGATTGATCTGTCGCGTAGGTTAGATATGGCCCGGTCCTTGAAATATTGGCTGTAATGGTCCAGTCGATCCAACTCAAGAACTTGGCCTAAAGTGACATGTATGAAGTTGTCGTGGTGCCCTTTTCCGTACTTTTGCGTGATCCGCCGTGAGTTGGGGTCAATTCCCAACCGTTGGAGCGTCCGGATCTATCGTGACTGGGGGCCATGTCTTTTCCAGTAGAATATAACTGCGAATAAAAGCCTCCACTGCAATATTAAGTGTGCTCATTATTGCGACATAATCCACGTCTTTGTGTTGACATGCTCGATCCCGAGCACTGTCGGCTGTAACCTCCGTGTCAATTAGAGGGTGTACACAAATTTTGGAAAGACCTCCCAACTCATGTTTAAGAGGTGTTGATGACTTCTTGAGTATAGCCTCCAGATCGCTCCCTGGGTAGTGATAACCCAGGGAGTCTGAACAAATATTCTCCTTCAGTGTGTTATTGTACCACTCATCTTCTTCTGTAAGCACCTCTGCCACCACCAAGCCCTTGAGAGACTTAGCTATATCAAAGTAATTTGGGTGAGTGCGTGCAAGGTCACACAAAGCTGTGACCATCTCAACCCCATGGTGGTATGCCTCGATTTTGTAGCAGGTGCCAGAAGCACCTTGAAGAAGGATGAGTGAGGACAGGAGATCACATGTTTTGTTATGCATAAGTGTAAGATTTTTGTACTTATCTGGTAAGTCACCTGTGACAAAGGAATCAGTGACTATGAATCTTTACAATTAAAACGCGCATCAGAACTAGGTTCAACTCAGGAGGAGCAAGAGAAACAATGTGTTGGAACAAAACACATATTTATTACACATTTTGACAATAATGAAACAGAACAAAATAGGAAGCTGAGCCTGTGGACTCTGGGTTGGGCTCTCCAATCTCTGGGGACGAGGTCGCCGAGGTGGTCAAAAAACTACTCAGTGACAGGGCCCCGGGGGTGGATGAGATCCGCCTGGAGTTCCTCAAGGCTCTGGATGTTGTAGGGTTGTGTTGGCTCACGCGACTCTGCAATATCGCATGGACATCGGGGGCAGTTCCTCTGGATTGGCAGACCGGGGTGGTGGTCCCCCTATTTAAAAAGGGGGACCGGAGGGTGTGCTCCAATTACAGAGGGGTCACACTCTTAAGCCTCCCTGGAAAGGTCTATTCAGGGGTCCTGGAGCGGAGGGTCCGTCGGATAGTCAAACCTCGGATTCAGGAAGAGCAGTGTGGTTTTGGTCCTGGTCGTGGAACACTGGACCAGCTCTACACCCTCAGCAGGGTCCTGGAGGGTGCATGGGAGTTCGCCCAACCAGTCTACATGTGTTTTGTGGACTTGGAGAAGGCGTTCGACCGTGTACCTCGGGGAGCCTTGTCGGGGGTTCTCCGGGAGTATGGGGTACCAGGCCCTTTGATACGGGCTGTCAGGTCCCTGTATGACCGGTGTCAGAGTCTGGTCCGCATTGCCGGCAGTAAGTCGGGCTCGTTTCCGGTGAGAGTTGGACTACGCCAAGGCTGCCCTTTGTCACCGATTCTGTTCATTACTTTCATGGACAGAATTTCTAGGCGCAGTCGAGGTGTTGAGGGGATCCGTTTTGGTGGCCTTAGGATCGCATCTCTGCTTTTTGCGGAGATGCGATCCTCCCTGGACAATGCTCCAGGGAGGCATTGTCCTGCCTCCCTGGAGCAGGACAATGCCTCCATGGAGCAGATAGGCTCCACCCTGGAGCAGGAGATCTCCACCCTAAAGGAGAGAAATATCGCCTTGGAGTGGAAGGTCACCACGCTGGAGCAGGAGAACAACATTTTGGAGCAGGAGAACACCGAACTAGAAGGCAATAATGATTCCCTGCAGGAGGAAGACAACATGCTCCGCCAGGTAAAGAGCGCCTTGGCAGAGGAAAAAAGCACCTCAAGCTGAATTACATGGGCTTGCAGCACAGAAGCTCCGCCTCCGAGCAGGAAATAAAAGTCTTGGAGCGTATGAATACCAACCTTGAGCTTCAAGTCGAACAGCTGAACCAAAGGTTGAGGGACAAAGAAGAGCAGCCGAACAAGGAGCAGCCGAACGAGCAGCAGCCGAATGAGGAGCAGCAGAACGAGGAGCTATCAGAAGAGGAAGCCGACGAAGACAACCAGTCGTTTTCAGACCAGAGTCAGGAGCAGCTGACATCAGATGTGTTGTCAGGTTTCACCAGTACACTTGTGAGAATGTACCAGAGTCAATCTCAGGCACTGAGTTGAAGCATGGTAATTCTAAATAAAGTGTCATGAGGCCTCCAAGCTTCATGCTTGATTGTCAGTGGCAGAAAAGTTGAGGACAACAGGACTACAGTGTCAATGGAGCTTCACACTTGGGGGGCTGACCTCCAGGGCTTCGTTGTGGGTCCTGTCAGTTTCCTAGCCTGCCTCCAGGGCTTCAAAGCAAGTCCCGCTGGTCTCCGGTCTGACCTCCAGAGATTCGTAGCGAGTCTTGTCAGTCTGCCGACCGCCAGGGCTTAGTGGCAAAACCCGTTGGTCTCTGGTCTAACCTCCAGGGCTTCATAGCAACTCCCGCTGGTCTCCGGTCTGACCTCCAGGGCTTTGTGGTGAGTCCTGTTGGTCTCCCGGCTGACCTCCAGGACTTCGTTGCGGGTCCTGTCGGTTACCTGGCCTGCCCCCAGGGCTTCATAGCAAGTCCCGCTGGTCTCCAGTTTGACCTCTAGAGCTTCGTGGTGAGTTCTGTTGGTCTCCGGTCTGACCTCCAGGGCTTCGTGTTGAGTCCTGTCGGTTTCCCGGCCTGCCTCCAGGTCTTCATAGCAAGAGAGCTGGCTCTCACTCTCACTCACTACTTATTGTATTTTGTAAAGAGTGCTCTTTTTAATATTTTTATTATTTTTAATTTGCAATAAAGTCCCCTCAATATTGTGCTGTTACCTGGTCCCATGATGAGGTCATGTTTTTCCTCCGCTTACTTCCTGATGAACGAGTACAGAATGAGCTAGATCGGTCAATGAGGAAAAAGAAAGTTTTCCGCTGCATCTCTGAGGAAATGGACCTTACCACAGCACGCGGTTTTCATTGGCTAATGCCCATTTTACATCACAGCGCAGCTACCATGTGGGTTACCGTCTCACAAACTCATGCTAATGTACATTGTGCACTACCAGACCGACAGAAAGTTTTTGTGTCAGGACTCAAAAAAAATTGTTCTCCGTCATCTGTACAGGCGATGTCAGGTATCCTGATCGTGTTTGTGGAACTAAAATTCACAGATTTCCAAAATATGAAACGGAATATCTTGCTTGGATCAAAGCTTGTGCACGACCGTATTTGCAGCTCGACCGTCGTAGGATCAATAAGAACAAAGGAGTGTCTGCAGGTGTAAGTATTATTGCTTTGCTTTCTTTGTGTTTAGTGAATGAAAAAAATAGTCAATAATAAACACATCCATTATGAAAAACTTTTAACTAAATACAGCATAATGGCAGTACCGATACAACTTCTACACCTTGAAGCCTGTCTGTTACAGCCTTACGTTAGCTGAACAGATCAATATGCAATGTGTACCGTATCTGACATACATTAAAGATTTTATTTCACCTGAAAAGGCTTTTTACTAAACTGTAATCGTGTTAGCCACACTAATCATGTTAGCCACGCTAGCACTAAGTACCGTGTATCAGACCTAGGCACATTCGAACCCTCTAAACCATAAATGTCTGACTTACCCAGCCTTGCAAGAACAATAGGCATCAGTGATCTTGTCCACAGTTATATTTATGCTGAGGGTGTGAGGATCTGCTGTTTTCCTCATCGACCGGTTGCTTTTCGCTGTGACGCGCACAAAGTTGGAGGCATCGCGTGGCTAAAACACCTTGATGTCGTCCAAAAAAAATGACATGAACTTGTTGGTTCCCCTGTCCTTTATCGTGGCTGATATTTTGTGAAAATCCGGCAGAAATGCTACACTTATCGACTCAGAAATACTCTGCAGAGTCAGTCAAACGAGAAATGCCATGTTTAGACATAGGGCTAAGCCGATAATGTGAAACATGTAGTCACGTGGGACTTTTGAGGGGGTTTCTGGGCGGAGCTTGGTAAGGTCGGTGGCTTCGGCTGCTACATCGAAACCATTGTTTAGTTACAAAAATAATGACGCCAGGTACAGCTTCGATGCCGCCCTCAGTTGTGTGCAAACACAACAGGGCTGCAGTACGGGTGGAACCAGACCGAGGCAAGCCGTTCCGTTCCTTGCGGTGTGAAAATGGCCTAAGTGTAACAATAATGACCAAAATAAAACAAGAAATATTAAGGTCAGCTAAATTCTCGTTGTGGAAGCTACGCAGGACCCCACAATGCTACGGACCATCTTGTGACAATACCCACAATAAGACGCTTGTTAAACCACATTAACATTTCTGAGGTTTAACTTAGGCATTTTATACACGTAACTGGGTTTAGATCAAAACAAATGTATCTACCACATTGCTTTAAAAATTTATACACACAGGATTAGTTAGTAAATCAATCAATCACATTTTATTTATATAGCACATTTCAGCAGCAAGGCATTTCAAAGTGCTTTACATAATTAAAATAAAAACAGCATGTGACATTGAATAAACAGAAAGAGAAAGATTTTGAAAAAAAAAATAACCTCTTTTAAGACTTCAGTTAAACATCGTTTAACTGGGACTCCAACCCTCTGGAACTTTAGTCTAAAACACCGTTGGACAAGGACTCCAACCTCTAGGTTTTTAGTTGAAACGACGTCAACTGGGACTCTAAACCCTGTATGACTTTAGTTAAACATTGTTTAACTGGGACATTTTCCGGGGGGCTTTACATCATTAAAACGTAAACAGTAAGAAAGAGAAATCAAAAGAAATTAATAAATAGATAAAAAGTAAATTTAAAAACATCAAAGACATCAAAACCCGCACTCTAACCCTAATTTAGCCATAAGCAACTCTAAACAGGTGGGTTTTAATTTGAAATTTAAAGGCACCCAGTGTTTCAGCTGTTTTACAGTTTTATGGAAGTTTGTTCCAAATCTGTGGTGCATAGAAGCTGAATGCTGCTTCTCCTCGTTTGGTTCTGGGGATGCAGAGCAGACCAGAACCAGAAGATCTGAGGGGTCTAGACCAGGGGTGTCAAACTCATTTCACATCGTGGGCCACATATGACCCCTAGGTAGAGGTCGTGGGCCGGACCATTAAAATTATAGCATACTTAGCTATAAGTAACCAAAATATCATGTCTTCCCTTTGTTTTGGTGTGAAGAAGCACAAGGACATTGTGAAATTTGAAGTTTAACTCAAAATGTATTGAACAACACTTTTACTAAACATTTCACAAAATTGCACAAACTTTAAGTAACTGGTGTTTAAAATTATAGTAATGAACTTTATGATTACAAGAGACTTATAAAGAAAGGCTAACATTACATTACATTACACATTTTTCACACACATTCATCACCACAGTAAATATTCATTTTCACAGAGCTGAATTCTTTTAATGGAAACAGTATCTGCAAATTCAAAATGCAAGGCAGCATTTTAAAGACGTTAGTCTAGTCTGGACTTGTTTTTGTTGCTGAAACTTGGCATCTTTTGGCCTGAACAAGTGCATCAACATCATCAACATCCTTAATTATTTCCTTTTCACTATGACCCATGCGCTTTCTCTCTGCACAATGTCCAAACAGTTAATCGTCAGTTGCTGTCTGCAGTTTTGTGTCAGTCACCCAGCAACCCTGGCCTCTAATGCCCTTTCAAAACAAAAGCATCGGCCGCAAAACAAAAAACGCCTCCCAGTTAGATGAGGAAACAAAAATACTAAAAAAGTAATTTACACTTTAAAACTGCGTTGTGTCCTGTCTTCATGGTTTTAGTGAGAACGCGAGCAGCAGCTTTCTGCATCAGCTGCAGCTGTTTGATTGATTTATTAGTCAGACCAGTGAATCAATACGGCTAAAGATGAGTTTCTCTAGGGCACCATGTGCCAAGTGGGGCATTAAAAAAAAAAAAAAACTTGTGAAAAATTGTTATAATTAATCATAATAAAATAAAATACAATAATAGGAGGTAGATCGCAATAAAAGATTGTGCTTTTAAATTGGTGCAGCTAAAATGAAAAAGATTATTATTTTCCCAAAGTAATAATGAAGTCAGAATCTTTTACTGCTGACTATTTCTCCGATGTTTACTGTGAGTTTGAATATCAAGAGTTTGGATGAGTCCCTTTAAATGCTCACAATGGGTTCATTATTTACTCAAGAGTCTCTAAAAACCTGCGGTGGTCTGCATCCGTCTCTGCTTACGTTTAAGCACCTAAATACCTGCCAGGAAGAAAAAATGTGCTTTTAAATGAGAAAAAAGTCTCCTCATATTTCACCTGGAATTTGTTTTTCTAATGTTTGAATTGTTAAATAGATGAATCGGTTTTGATGCGTTTTTGTGTTGACAGCACAGATTAGGATGTGTCTTCAGAGCATCTGGACTTTCAGACTTAGACTAAAGAAGACGGATGGTGCTACACATCATTTAGCTCAGAAATGTTAAAGAGAGAAGACGACCCCTTTCCCCCATGACAACCTAATCATTTGGCTGCTGCACATTTTCCAAAATGATTCATTTTCTCACTCTGTGTTTGTTAAAACACCACAGAAAAGGAGAGACGAGACAAACGTTTGCACTGTCAAAACACAAAGAGCTATAACTCAGCTAGAGGACCACCATTCACTTAAACACCAGCTCTATAAATCCCCCCTTTTTCTGCCCCTGCATGAATCCTCCTACTCCTACCGTGACCAAGACTCAACTCCCTAATGATGCTGGATGTAATGTTTCCGTAGAAACAACACTACTTCTACCACACTCTTAGTACGACATAGTATTGACAAAAACATACCTGGGCTGTTCTTTATCTGGAGTAAAAAAAAGTTTGAGAAATGTGTTAATCTCCATGGCAACCATCCAGCTGTGCAAAACGCCTGGGTGGACTGCCTTTGAGGACGAAGCTCCTCCTAAGAGCTGCAGTTTTGAAGTTTCTGAGCCTCCACCTCACAGAGAAATCACTCCCCAGCAACACCCCACTCAGCTCCTTCAGACTAGCCAGCAACAGTTAGCAAACACCTGGTGAAACTGCACATCTGGTGAAGTCATTAAAGGATCTGCTGCTCAGTGAAACACTGATAAAACTTTTGTTAAAGGGTTAATAGAGGAGCCATGTTGTGATGACTTCCTGAAGACAGTCTGAGTAAGAGCAAGAGTTCCTTAAAGAGACAGAGGCCCAATTTCAAGGCGTTAGGTCAGATTTCTTTTAAGTCATGCAATACAACATTATTACATCAACTGAAGGTAGCAAAGCCTCTTGCTTGTGCTATAAAATGTGGCTGGAAAACACATAAAACTGCCCATTAACTCTTCAAACAGCTGCTAACCACCCACATTAACTTCAACCACCATAAGTCCCATAATTACACCAACAATTGAAAACACATCAAACATAACCAAAATGATTAGCAGTTAGACTCATCATCTCCAAACAATGCCAGCATTTTTAGAGGGGCTGTATGTGTTTTCCCACCACATAGTGGCATTTTATAGAGCAGTCAAGTCACTATGCTACCTTCAGTTCTTATAAAAATGCCTTATGTATTGAGTTCGCAATTCAACACCTTGACATTGGGCCTCTGTCTCTTTAAGAAACACCTGCTCTTTCCGACTCGGCTGTCATCACATCAACATTCCTCTATTATGGATCGGCAAACTTTAGTCCAGAGCGCTGGACTGATCAGTAGTTCATATAATGAGCTCAGCAGATGCAGCTCCACCAGGTGTTTGCTAGTAGCAGAGAGATTCTCTGCGGACTGTTGGTGAAGAATGAATGTTTCTAAAGATCAAATACTGATTGTTCTTCTGCTAGTCCCAGCTGCAGAAACCTTTCAGAAAGTAACAGAAATCCCTCATCTGTGGTGACTGATTGAAACAGAAGTTCTGGCTACAGTTTCTTGTCCCAAGGCCAGTCCTGCCAGCAGGCCCAGGTGGGCCCCATATGGGGGAAAGGAGGGCAGACATATGGGTCCCATATGGGTTTGTCCACCGGTTCCACGGTGGCCCCACATGGGTTTGCCCATGTGGGGCCACCGTGGAACCGGCGGACAAACCCATGTGGGACCCATCTGTTGGGCCATCATTTTTTGAATATTATATTTTACATATATCAGTTTTACCTTATTTCTGTAACTAAAACGGATTTTGTTTTTAATTTAATGACAAATAATTAACATTTAACCGTCTTACTCACAAACATCTCTGAAAAATAGCTACGTTTAGTTATCAAAATAGTGTGATTTATGCTCTTATCATAAAATGGATAAGTGTCAAGTATTCTGATATCGTGGGTTACAGCAGCAAGCTCGTGAAACTAAAAGAAATAAGCTACCAATATATTATTTTGATTTGTTTAAAAAAAAGAAAAAATCGAATGACTCGAATGATTAATGTTAATTTCAATCAGGCGGGGTCCTCGAGAAATTTAAAATATATAGATTTTACATAATACTACCATTTCAGCATCTGTATGAGAGCCTGAACATCGGGATGATCTATGTGACGCTCGTACGGGCCTGTGACGTGTCGCCGCGTGTTTTTGTTTATGTCTGGCTGAGCACCGCGGGGAGCGGGCGGGGAGCGGGCAGCCCGCAGCTGGCCTCGGCCGGACCGCTGCGGGCCCTCAGCCTCCTTGACATGGATCGTGAGAACCTGATTGGCAGGGGTCCGCGTAGCGAAGAGGAATTTGACAAACTCGCTTTCATCGATGTCGGAAGGTTAACGTGATTGGAGAAGCAGCATGTGCGGAAGCTGCTCACGCAAACACGAACGTGTCTTTTTTGGCCCGTTTCTTCACACATGTGAAGCATCTGAATGTTTTCTTACCACACCTAGAGACAGAGAGGAAGATGAGGGAGGTAAAATATAACTCATGCGGTCACTATAGCAACAATTTATGAAGTGTTTTTAACACGTTCCTAAAGGGCGCCATAGTTGTGGGAGATGCTGAATAGATAAATCATAGAATTTGAAGTGGTAGATCAGGGGTCTAGACTTTTCCAAACCAGACAGGGGGTTTTTTGGGGAATTTTTTGGCAATGAGTCCTGCTGAAAAAATAAATAATAAATAAATAAATATATATATATATATATATATATATATATATATATATATATATATATATATATATATATATATAATATATATATATATAGCCGCAAATGTTACACATTTTGTGAAAAAAGTAGCTTTAAAATTGACAAATATAGAAGTGATTTTTGAAGAACCACCATTTTATTCCTGTTTTTATGAAAAAACATAAAACACTTAAAAGACAACTGATACATTTTCTTCTGTGTGAGATGATGTTACTGAAACCTACCTGGGTCATTATGTCATGGAAATTCAATGCAGGATTTATTTCATGCAAAAAAATAACTACTAAAATCGACATCCTGTGATTTTTAAAAATGTGTTTGTTCTGCCCTTGTTTAACCAAACATTCAGTTCTAAACATGTACCATGTGTGCTAGGTACAGTCAAAGCTCAAAGCTAAATCCTGACAAGAATCTGAGGCAAGATTTGAAAACCAATATTTATAAATTTTTACATCCACTCAGCCTGAGCTTCGGTTGTTTTGGAAAGAACGGTGAGTCTGAGAGCTGCTTCTTCTGCCTCTGATCCAGGAAGTTCTCCCATCTACCGTTTTTCTTTTCTCTCCTTTTTCTTTCTGATCATCAGTAGACATTTCATCCTTGCAGCCAAACACAGACTCTTCATAATTAATTTAATTATTTGTAATTGCAAAAGGGAGTGAGGTTCCTTACAAACTTTATTTAAACCTCCTTCAGCGCGACACTCAAAAGGGGCACCGAAAATGTTACAAGGAAACAGATGGGCTGTCCTGTCAGACTGTCAATTCCCGAAATCACAGAGATGCAAAACTCAAAAAAGGGCACATGGGCCAGTGCGAATCCGCCGCACGGCGCACAGCGTAAAAACTAATCTCTTAAGGCAGCAAGAAGGTTAAAGTACTTCATTGAAAACAATATCTTGTTTTTGTTTGACCACCCGGTGGCACTGTTAGCATAATTTAAAATTGAGACAGCACATGGTTATCAAATTACTGCAGGTTTAACGTCACTGGACTATTGCTCTTTGGTATAAATAAAGCCAGTTAACAGCACACATAAAACTTAACATTTTTTAGAATTCTAAATATTAATCAATGACAGATATTCCCATTTTATTTTAAGTTTCAGTACCAGCTTTCTAAAAGTGTCACCCTGTCAGATTCTAAGTGCAACAAAGTTATTTCACTTAAATCTGGAGCCTGTGAAATGAGCTTTTTAAGTGTACTTTTATATGTAAAAAAAAAAAGAAACGGAGTGAGTGTGTGAGAGATTGTGTCTGTAGCTCAGTTTACCACCCCATGGTGCAGTCTGTTTTCAGACGGTGATGTTTTCAGCCAGTCTGCCAGCCGGAGAAGAAAAAGGTTGGGGTGGGGGAAGGACATTACCGAAACACCTGGTCTGAGCAAAACGGAGCCTTTAATGTGCACAAATGTTTTTTTAAATGCTCTGATCTGACTGCAACCGTTAGTACCTTCATGATCAGGAAACTCATAAAGGACAGAACTAAGAGTGGGCTGAACGACTGTGTGTAAAAACATGCGCAAAAGTGTAGCGGCATGAATTATGTAGAAAATCCAACCTTTAATGAACAAAAAGAAATACTTTAATAAACTCACCAGTGTTACTGTTATTACCTCCCCTGCTGATACGTTACACAATCCACTTTTGCCAAAAGGACTTTCTAATCCAGTCGTCAAAGAAAAACACTTTACATGACTTTCAGTACTTTATCAAAAAAATATATTTATACCCATACCACAGAAAGAAAATATACACAGTAGCACCCTGTAGCAATGTCAACGGGAGAGATGAACAATTTCCTCGGTCGTGTGCAAAACTGGAAAAGCCTGCATAGTCTTCTCTCTGTTTATGCCTAAAACTACCTAAAATAGTGAGACAACAAATAAACCTGGGTGAAGACTTAGCATACAGGCTGAGTCTTCACCCAGTCTAAACAGAAACAGGATGTGAGAGGAAGACGTAGCCTTTTATAACAATAAAACAATCAATCTGATGACTGAGTCATATATTTATATATTTATTAAAAAATTTCAGATAGTACACCCAAAATCCAAGGGATTCACAATGCGATTTCTGGGGGGGTAAAGGGAGAGGGATGTTGTATTTTTAATGTACTTATTTTATTGTATTTAAGTTCTTTTACTAGACTACTTTTAATGTGTGTATATTGTGTATGATTTTTCTTAATGCTGTGTGTATGTGAATTAATGTGTGTGTGAGCAGCAGACAATCTCAATTTCCCTATGCGATTAATAAAGTTTTTACTTACTTACTTATGACAGCAAAACTGCTGTCCAGTCATTAACAGAATGTACAGAAGCTATAAACCAATAATTTGTCATTGTGTTATTGGGAATTTTTCTTAAAGTATAGCATAGTCAATTTCATCAATTATTACCTCCAATTATTACTGCAAGTCATGAGGTCATAAAATGTCCAATATGAACTACGATTTTTGAGGCTTGGATTTAGTTTCACCTCTTGACCATGTCAGAGTATTATTATTACTACTATTTCTAAGAGATTTTAAGAAAAAACAAACATGATCTTGTCAGCCAAGGCCTGTCTCTCTTTCTGTATTGCTTACTGAATATCTCTGAAGCTGGTCTCATCGTGGAGAATCAGCTATGACAGTAACAGAAAGAGTTTGACATGTTTCCTCAGCTGACGCTGTAGCAACCACTCGTGTGTCGATGTGATTATTCTTCCAAGACAAGTGACTGAAAGGTCTTAAAAGACGTAATAGCTGTTTGTGAAGCAGTCCTGAGAGTTTAAGTCAGTGCAGGTTGGGGTTACAGCTTTTATGCAGTGCTAGCCTGCCCCCTTCTGGTGTGGTGACAAACTACTGCTGTAACAATAATATTCTTAATTTATCCTGTAAACCTTTTTTTTTTTTTTTTTTTTACAGGAAATGATCAGACATCCATTCATTTTAAAATAAGCTAAATATTTTTACTCTAACCTTCCAACATGCATCTTCTCTACCTTGAAGGTTTCCCCCCAATTCTATCCATAATCACTACTTTGTGTAATGTGCTTCATAGCTGCGTGCATTTCCCTTAAGGATTATTGCAATTTAATAACGTCCTAGAAAGTTATCTTCAAGGACTCTCCAGAGACTCACAGTTAGCTGATTAGCTGAATTAATAGATGGCTGTAAAAGCAGCTGCAAATAGTCTTGTGTGAATGTTCAGATATCTAATACCAGCTAACATTGTGTTGTATATCGTGGATTTGAGTTGTTTTAAGCTGCTAAAGTTAGCTAAAACGATCAGAGTGACTACCTGTTAGCTAGCTACCTTAGCTAACTCACCGCAAAACAACTGGTAGGGAAGCATTTTACCATCTTTCAACCCAATACACAGACCCGATACAAAATGGGAGTGTCTTATACAACAGGCAAACCAAATTTGATGTTTATCCTAAATGTGCTTCATTCTTTAAATTTGGGCCTGCATAATCTGTTGCTGCAGCTTAATGTGCATGGTTTTTAGTAAAAACATATTTTTACAAGGGGAAGAAAGTTCAAAACTCTACAGATAGCAGCCAAATACCAACTGAATGTAAAAATATTTGTGTGCACAGTAGAATGACTGCTCTCTATGCATAAGTAAAAAAACTTACTTCAAAACCTACTAAAATAATTTAAAACAACATTAAGACCTATTCACATGGGATTAGTTTTACCTGTGGACCAAATGCTATTTGTAAGAATTACATGGATTGTCTGCACTGTTAATCCCATATGAATCGACCATGTCAGTAATTTGTAAAGTAAAAGTTATCCAGCAAATTATCTGCTGAACTCTGAGGTACTGTGATAATAATTGATCCAATGCAAATCGGTATCTCTGTGATTTGGACAGAAATGGTCAGGATCAAAAACGTTATTATACGTTTTTGTTTTCCTGGCCACATTTTAATTTGCTTTTGGCTAAGAATGGAGGCAGCGTTGGCTGGAACTGAAAATCTTTTGGGGCCCAAGTCAGCAAATCCCTGTCGACCTGTAACATACAGCATCAAAAAGAAAAGGCTGAAGAGGAGTATAATTATTGCACTGGGCGGTAAGAATACTTTTCTTCTGTTTGTAACCTTCCACATAATGCTTATCCCATGCGAATAGGGCTTTACCTTCCTTTGGTGAACCAAAATGAACCACAAACTTTGCCAAACCATCCAAAAATAATCAATATTCAAATCAGGCTCAGCAGCGAACTCCCTCCGCAATCCTGTGCCAGTAGATGCGCATTTGTGACATGCTCATCGTAGTCATGGCGATCACTTTGGAGAGATCGCAGCTGCTCAGAGGATGAACGGGGTTGACCTGAAACATCCTCTGGTCAGGAGGGTCGGTAGGAGAGACACCCAGACGTTTCAGGCACATGCCCAGGTATGCGTCTTCAATATAGATGGGCTTGATTTGAGGCGAGACGCTCAGGATCTTCTTGGGTAGATCCAGAGACATGACGTAAGCCATGCCCAGAGGGTAGGGGGGGTACTCTGGCTCTGCAATCACGTGGGTTGGCATGTAGAACTTGTTCAAAGGGTTTCTTAAAACTGGGCTGTGCCACCATACCAAACCCGTCAAGTAGTTTTCCTTAGGCGTCTTGGGGTCCAGTAACAATGCAACCAAATTGTCAACATGCAGTAACATATCCGAGTCGATTTTTATCATGAAGCTGGCCTTGGCGCAGCCCTGAGCCAGCCACTCCAGCATGACCATGGTCTTGATGGTCAAGTTGCGGTAGCTGTCCTGGAAGTTACTTTGAATGAGATCACGATACCGCTCGCTCTCCTGTTTCAGTCTCGCCTGCTGCTGGTTGGCATCGACCCCTCCAGGTAGCCCCACTATGAAGACGGTCTCAACCAGCTGGCCCAGGACCATTTTCTTACCCCCCCACGTTCTTCGGATGGCATCCCGACCTTTCAAATTGGCAGGAGCAACGGGAACCATCAAGATCAGGAACGGGTTGGTGGTCTTGCACGTTGGAGAGTTATCCATGAAGAATCTGTAGTTCCCCGGGTAGGCCACATGGTACGGTCCTGGGTCCTCCCACTTTGGCTCAGGCAGTGAGGAGGCAGTGATGTTGGACTTTTTATATGCTGGTCCATACAGGCGATCCGGCTCGTTTTCAGAGGTAAGGTAAATGATGATCAACGTCGCTCCTACCAAAATGCAGAGGAAGATGTTCTTCAGTTGTCTCCCGTTGTCCATTAGAACTGTATGTATATATATTAAAAAAAAAAAGTAATGTTATTTCAAAACTTTCAGATCAAAGCATGTGTAAAGGACTAAGTTCTGAGTAAAGAACATGCTATACTCAAATACTGTTAATGTACAAGACAGGTTTCCAAGAATTGTAATTATTTTAGCATTTTTAAATTAAAATACTTCTTAATTGTGTAGCCAATGAGCAATACCTTTAAATTCAATCTGGTCAAAGTGGAAAAAAACAAACAAAAACTAATCAGATATTAAGTTGACGACTATGAAGTATTTCCAGTTGGAACTGGTTTCTGTTGCCTGGCAACCAAAACTCTAAGGCAGCATAATCTGATGGTGGGCACATCCACAGCAGACAAGTCCATCAGTGGAAAGATTAAAATTAGCCCTGAAACTGAATTAATTTAGGATTAGAGGAGCAACATATGCCAAACAAGAGGAAATACATTTTATTGATGTCCATTAGTTTTAACTCCTGAACCTTTTCCTGAGTAAATAATCAAAAACATATTTCTACAAACTTATTCATGAACACAGAAGTATAAAAGTTAACATGTGAAGATGTGATTTATTAATAATCTTATGTCTGATAGTGCTTAATGTAAACCTGAAACAAAAATCTTTCTTCATAAATGCAAAAGTTTAACAAAATATCCCCACGGCCACTTTATTAGGTACAGTTGTTTAATTGGGCCACATAAATAGAGCTTCAAACTTCAACATTTGTGGGCTTAAATATTATTTTAGTCAGTCAAATCAAATCTGTTTAATTCACAAGTGTCAAATTACAACATGAAAGATGTTAAATATTTAATTTTATGCATTGAATGCAGAGAAAGCTGCAACACTTTTAACAGCTTAGCGGCTCTTTGAGGATATTTGTCGTATCATAAATGTGCAGCAGACAAACCCAGAGCAGCTGAGTGAATATTCATGGACTAGCAGTGCTAGCAAGCTTTAATATATGAATCTTTAAGTACTCAAATGATGAGAATAGTTAACGTCAAAATGTTTTTATATTGGGCAAAGAAGTTGCACATACCTGTTAATGCAGCTCTTAGCCAATGTCCACGAGCCAAACTATGTGAAAAATGTCCCAGATCTGCTGAAAATAAAGACAAGAATGTCAAATGAAACAACTAAATTTAGGGCTAAAAAAGGGAATAAATATAAAGAATAATTTTAGGCATTAATCATATATTTTGACCATATTTATACACTTATAGTTAGAAAACTGGAAGTAAACAGTCCTGACAGCCATCAATATGTCAACTTTCTGTTACTTATAGAGTTTGATGGTTCACCTTTAAGGAGACAAAGTTGCAACACAAAAAACAACAAGTAACTCAGGAACAAGGGAAAAAAAAACTGGGTTTGCTGATGTGAACCTAATTTATCATTTTCTTAATCTTATCTTTAAACATTTTCTAATGTACACACCCAGTTGGACATACACAGTGTTTTCTCACACAGTGACATTTTTGTATTTTCTGTCTGTGTGGCATAAGTAGATAAAATCCACTGGGGCCACAACAGCGGAAGAAACAAAAAGAAACACCATCAGAATCTTTTCTGTACTCATTTCACTAAGCTTCAGTAAAATACGTTTCCAACACCTTTGAAGCATGCTACAACTGATGTGTAAAAATGTTTTTGATTTGAGGAAGCAACAGAAGGTTGTGAAAAAAATTAAAAATTAAAACAACAGTACGTCTCAGCATGTTATTCATCTTGTTTCCTCCACATCCCAGATAAGGGGTTCTACAATCTGACTCTGGAATGAACACATTATCTAAAGCATACTGGTTCATAAACAGAACTAAAACCTAATCTAAGAACACTTGACGAAAACAGACGCCTTCCGTCTCAGAAAAATGAAACTCATCTTCTTGCTTTGACTTCCTGCTTTACTTGCCTCCAGATCAGAGGAGAAATATGACAACCTGGTGGGTCATGGTGGAACGCCAACCAACTATTGAAATGTTCATCAAAAACATTGGTTTTCCTGCTTGGCACTGAACTCACAATCTGCTTAAGAGCCAGTGATCCAAACCAGACAGGTTTTCCTGGTTGGCAGGGGATTCATGTTCATAAAAGGTGCAGTACGCAACTTTTATTTAAAAAAGTATGTTTTTTTAATATATTTGTTGAAACCATCACTATGTCGTGACAGTATAATATGACACAATCTGTGAAAAGATCGACCTGCTCCACCTCGTCCCTGAGCTACTATTGCCGTATGGAGAAACACCAAAACAACCAATCAGAGCCAGGAGGAGGGCCTTACTGCTGTTAATCAAGATTATGTATGAGCAGCTAAATGAAGAAATGGAGAAACGACTCACCATTACAGGAAAACCATTTATCCGCCGTCATCGGTGGACATGCTAACTAGCTTAAGTGTTCACATCTGGCTCAGCAAACAGCGGGGTGTAAATGGGTGTGATTGACAGCACTAAGACCCACCTCTTGGCTGTGATTGGTTGTTTCTAGCTGGCACTGGGAGAAAACAGAAGATGTTGATTTCTTTCACAGATCGTCTGTTTCAGACCATACTGTCACAGTTTAAACAAATACGTAAAACAATACTTTTTATAAAAGTTACATACTGCTGTTTGGAGGAGGACCGTTGAGAAGCATAACTAGAAAATAATGCATCTCTGTGAGTTTCTCCTTTCCAATTTTGGCATGATTAAAAAACTTTATTCAGATATGTTACCTATGAGGAACTAAGACAATTAATGGCTTTAAAAGTTATTAAAGTTATAAAATGTTAATGTAGCCACAGCATTAGCGCAGATTAAATTTCTATTATTGTGTTCTTTTTATAAAAACCAAAAGACAGACCCATTACACTAAGCTATCCTGCAACTCCCAGTGTCTACAAAAAGTATTCACTCCTTGTGACTGTTTGCTTCTGCAAGGAAAAAGTAGTATGGATGGTTTACATAGCTGGGTTATCCATCCATCCGTCCATCCATCCATTTTCTTGACACCCTTGTCCCTTGGTGGGGTCGGGAGGGTTGCTGGTGCCTATCTCCAGCTAACGTTCCGGGCGAGAGGCGGGGTTCACTCTGGACAGGTCGCCAGTCTGTCGCAATAGCTGGGTTAATACAACATAATTTGAAAAAATAAATTATGCCATTACATTTTTTTTCAAAGTCATTATTATTTTTAAAATTTAAAACCTTAAATTTTAAACATGACTAAATTAGGTTACACTTGCAAGGCAAAATAAAGTTTGGTGAAGAGGAAAGTAGTTATTTTGGAAAAGTGAGATAATCCTGTTTATTCAAGTCACAAGTTGAACAGGTTCCTCAAATCAAAAGCAATGCTTTCAGGTGGAAACAAAGACAGGAAGACTGTTAGGCTGGGGGATTTAAGGTTCTTGATCCAAAACCTGAATGGCTTGTTTAGGTTTCGACTTTTCACACATGACTGAAGGAATTAAAAGAAACAAACCATGAAACCTGTAAATTTCTCTTTCTAAAACTTTCGACAAACTACTAGCTAAAGCTATGGGTCGCTAATTCTCCAAAGAGCTAATCTTACCTACTTTATCTTTAATAATTGGTACCAGAATGACAGATAATATTGAATTAGGTAACAGACCTAAGTAAGGAGGACTTTTCTTTGTGATTAAATTTAGACCGCAGAGCTTTGCAAGTACAACGTTATTCGCTGCTTAGGTCCAGGGCGGCAACACGTAGGAAAACTAAACTTAGAAAATAAGGAAGTGGGTGATATATGCTGCACCGAATAGGATTTTCTCTAAGAACACGATCACAAACTTTTGCAAAACTGAACACGGTTCCGGTGTTTTATCCTGCAGTGGGATAATCAGAAGCTAACCGAGTTATAGCGTCTAACAACCCGTCGATAACTTTGGTATATCCCCTCCCGTAGCCTACCTTTGTGTTACAAACACTTTGTTTTTCAAACACTCTTCCTCTCTTCGACGTCTTCTCTGAGGTACAGAAACGCTCCCAGCAGACGGGAAGTCCTGCTAAAGCAGCTGTAACATGACACGGTGGAAGAATAAAACAACTGCGCGCGGCCATTGAAAGGTGTCGCTACCTGAGGACACAGATCCTCATCAGCGGCCTGGACACGCCCCGCCAACAACGGAGCAGAAACAAACTGCTTTCACAGCAAACACGAGTCACTGTCCGAAAGGTTTGAGCTTCGACTTAAAAGTAAGGAGGACTTTTTCCGCCACTTTGACGAAATAAAAACAAACTTTGTGTTGTCTTCGTCTAATATCTAGATTCACTTATGAAGACGTAAAGAAATAGGAACTCTGCAGGGAGGTACGCACTTTTTCCACACCGTTCTAGACTTTACACAACTGCTCTAATATATAGTTGTATATACAGTCAATTTCAAATCCCACTCATGCAATACCCTTTTTATGCCACTAGGTGTCAGGCTAATCTTGCTGTTTTTTACATCTTTGTTTCGATTTGACTTTTTGTCATTTATCCAATGTAATAACGAATTTTCAAATGAAAAACAAATGAACACAATTTCTTTATGTTGTATTCAAGTTCAAGTTGAAAACAGGCATGTTTAGTAGTCATGCAAGGTTTAATAGTCTGCATTTTGTTTTGGCAAATTGGTACGCTCTGTAATAGGAACGTTAATCAGTTTAAATGCAAACTTACTGACATTCTGTTATGGAACATAGGGAACCATCAGTCACCTCTTGAATAAATGACTTGGTTCCTGTAGTTATCACAGGACCATGAACTAAATACTTTTTTTTAAAATGCTTAGTCAGAATTGCTCCCTTCCTGAGGAAGTTTGCACCCGGTCAGCCTTCCTGCTCAATTCTCTCTGGGAAATCTGCTCCCACATTCCACTCCTGGTCAAAACCAAAAAAAAAAAAAAAAGTCCTGCAGGAGCTGATAAATATCTGAACAAAAACAATGACTTGTTGATCAATTTCCAGTTCTGTCAACCATCAAAGGTCCTCTCTCAATACACTTATATGTAAGTCAGGTTTTATACTCGTGATAGTTAAAGTGAGGTAGAATGACACAGCTGGACACAGAAAAAAACATGTGCCGTGCACAACACTACAACCCACTTGGCAGATTGTGACTTCGGTAGATGTAAACAGGATTTCCTTACTGAAGAAGTAATTTAGCAAAGACTTCACAAGGAAGCTGCTAATTACGATTCCTGCCTTCGAAGCTGACCGAAAACACGAGAGTCGCATTTAAATAAATGAAAGTGTCTTTTCTTTATGATTTTTGGTGAAGTGCAAACAAAACTTAATTTCAATTGGCTTTGTTCATTTAAAAAATGTATTTGATGTGATAATTTTTTTTTTATAAACAGCCAAATTCTAAAAGAAAGAGCAGATTTAACAAAATCAATAACATTTCAATCATATTAATTTCATTTTAAATGCATCACAAACAGTGGAAACATATGTAAAATACATTGTCTAAAAGCAAAATAAAACATGTCATAATACGTAATAATAATAAATTCCTTGTTTAACAATAAAGTGCTGACTGAAAGTTTCTGAAACAAAAGATTCCAGTGTAAGAACATTAAAAAAAATAAATAAATCCTAATTTAAAAAATTATAAAAAGTAAATCCCATATCACTATTAAAATTTGTCCTAACAGTGAGGTCCAGGCTTCTTATAGTCTGTCCAATAATTGATCAGTTGTTCTGAAGAATCAAGAATGTATGTAATGATCTTAGAGAATTCACAGCGATCATATCTTGTGTTATAGTCCCGAAACTGAGAGTAATCTGGAGGAGATGTAACTGAAAGTCCGAGATTTTTTATGCACATCCCAATATAAGCATCTTCTATGTTAAAAGGCTTGATAGATTTTGAGACCTCCACAAATTTGGCGGGAAGGTCGTTGGAAAAGACGTACCCCATGCCCTGGGCATATATGGGATACTCGGGGTCAGGGTACAGCTCCTCGGGAACGTACCACTTGGAGTCCTTGGCCCGGATAACAGGCACATTGCCCTTAAGCATTCCTGTCAGGTAGTTCTTTTGGGGGATCCCTGGTTTCTTCAACATGATCACCAGGTTATCGACGTTCAGGAACATGTCAGAGTCCACCTTCATGGCGTAGGCCGCTGCAGGGCAGCGCGTGGCCAGCCAGTCCATGATCACCATGGTTTTAATGGTCAGGTTGAGATACGTGTCCAGGAAGTTACTTTGGATCAGATCGTTGTGCTGCTGGTTCTCCTGTTGGAGCTCCTTGACATCAATTCCCTCATCGAGACCCAACACGAACAGAGTGAGTACCGTCTCACCCTGAACCACTCGGTCTTTTCCCCACGTTGCCCGGATTGCGTCCCGAGCCAAAACGTCTTTCGGCGCCACCGGCACCATCAGGACCAGGAAAGGCAAGTTGACTTTGCAAACCTCGCCGTTCTCCATGACAAATTTGTAGTTGTGTGGATAAGCTTCATGGTACTGAAGGCGCTGCTGCTGCGCAGGATGTGGCTCTGTGTTTTCATGCATATCATTTATCATAAGTCTGTGTTTCACTCCATAAGGCGGTGCATTACCCCGAGGAGTTTGGACAAAAAGCCAGTTGAAGGTCTTTTGGAGAGAAAAACCTTCACGTAGTGACTGTGTGTTGTTGCACGTGGTGTAGAAGAAATAGAGGATCAGCAGGCAAAAAAGAACCAGGAACTGAAACCAAAAGCGAAATGACGACTTCTTCTCCTGACATAAAGGTTTTCTGTAGAGAAAAGAATTAAAACTGGTTAGCATATGTAGTGATGAGTTGGAATCCCTCCTTGCCATAATCTACTTCTGACCACA
The DNA here is from genome assembly GCA_033032245.1 of Poecilia picta. Classification (NCBI taxonomy): domain Eukaryota; kingdom Metazoa; phylum Chordata; class Actinopteri; order Cyprinodontiformes; family Poeciliidae; genus Poecilia; species Poecilia picta. The sequence goes on along the minus strand of CM065353.1, from coordinate 27,722,275 downwards.
GATTCTGCTCTGTTCTGTCTTATTTTGTTTATTGCATGTCCATTTTTGTAAATTGTCAAGGGACTGAAGATGCAAATTAGCTTTTGCTATCATCTAGTACAGAACATCACACTGTGACATCTGTTTCTGAATTCACTACAAACTCAAGATATTTAATGTTCAAATGGACAAACTTTATTTTTTTCATTTATTTAAATTTTAATGCCGGGAACATGTTCCGAAAAAATTGTGCCTGGATCTTTGCTGTGCTGCATCGCCTTACCTTTTTAGTATAAAATCTCAAAATTCCTCACAATTGTACATTGAAGATCATTGTTCTAAATAGTTGGACTCACAAAGTGTTGAACTTTGTGACACATCCTTCGATGTGAATCAATCACTTGCTTAACCTGTTCTCTAGAGGAATGTTACAAGAAAGTGTTTTCTTAAGCATCCTTTAACTTTCAGTCTTTTGTTGCCCCTATCCCAACCTGTCCCAGCAAGATTTTAATTTTTTTTATCAAACTGAATTTTCTTCCAAAATCTAAAGCAACCAATACATAAGTATTTCTGATCATACTCATACATATAAACAAGCAAACTTGAACTTCTGAACTTCTCTAATTTCTAAATGTTTGTTTGCTGATGACACTTTTCTTAGGGCAACAAGAAAACCCACCCTGACTAATTTGGTTTTATTTAGCAAATTAATTATTTTCTCTGAAAAGGTAAGGCTCCTCTGTTAGCTGCCACAACAAAACAGCACATCTGCCATGCTTCCTGTTATGTGTTCTAGAGCAGCGAGCAAAATGACGGCGCTGCTTCATCTAAAACCAACGTTTCTCTTTTGTACATTTAAAACCCATTTCTTTCAGCATATCCAACTTTATTTACGAAGCCTTATTATTTTTCTTATGACCCCCCCCCCTCCCCCCAAGCCTCCACTCATCAAAAAAAAAATAATATGCCCTCAGCAGCTTACAGTGTCACGAACCACCTGCTACAGAATGTAAACTCAGAAAGAAATGTACTAATTTAAGCATTAGCTTACTTATGTAAAGGATGGGGCTCCCGCACGTCACCGCAGAACATTTCCAGACGTCGCCTTGCTCTATTCAGAGCAGAAAACATGAACGAAATGACACCGACTTCGGCGGAGAGCACACCGGAGTCCGGGGACCGACCGAACCCCGAAGGTCCTCACCGGTGGAGCCGCAGGCAGCGGGAGTCCGTCCGTCCGCCCGCCGGGGTGACAGCTCGCTGCGGGACTCTTGGCTTCAGAGAAAAGCCTGATAAGGGTTTTTTTTTTTTTTGGGCTGCACCGCTGTTATCGACACGGAGAGGCTGTCACGGCTGTCCCACCCGCTCTGAGAAAACCCCGAAAACACTCAACTGTGAGAGGAAGCTAAGCAAAGGAAAAGCGCTGGCGTGGCCCACTGGAACAACACAACGGTCAAACTTACAGTAATGTTAGTTTTTCAGAGAGCGAGTCAAAGAATATACCGCCTGACCCAGCAAGCACTACACTCCCAAGTCAATAATAATAATAATACATTTGATGTTTTACGGTTGAATAAGTCTAACGTAAAAAAATAAACAAAATTAACAAAACAAAACAAAAACAGTCAACAAATTACGGGATTAGTTTGAGCATAAATAATTTCAATAACTAAAAAAATATAAAACAGTTAAACAGGATTCATTAGACACTGTCATCAAGCATTGGGTTGACAAAAACTTTGAGACAATATTGCATACGCTATTTGTTTTTTTTTTTTTAGAATGATGAGTGAGGCTGTCACCGTTTCACCAGCAGATGTCACCAGTGAGTAATAAATGAAGCATGATTTAATGAACCTTTGGGCAAATCAAAGGGCTGGAAAGCTTCGTTATTTCTCGAGGCTTCATTTGGCTGGCGCATGCGCCTTGAGCTTATTAGCAAATACGGCACTGTTGGTAGGGTTGCCAGGTCTGACAGCTTCTTGTGTCCATTTATTAAAACTCTTTACAGAAATTCTGGGTCTTTCTATTGATCATATAAGTTTATCTATAAATTGCTTACTAAAACATGTACAGTAAAGTTTTGTCAAGTTTGTTTTTGATACATTTTTGCACAGTTTAGGTTTAATTTCAATGCAAATAATGAACTTTCTGTTGTTCTGGTGTTTCTGCTACGGAAAGCTGGACCAGAACTTTATTTCCTCCTTAGGGTTCTGAGTTCTGCAGATCATCACCAACTTCAGCTGCATGTTTGATGGATCTGAATCCAGGTTGATCCACAGCAGATAAACAGCAGTTTATGGACCTTCAGAACCAGACTGCACGCCAAACAGCATTAGCTTCCAACTACTACATCCTCTATGAAACCCATAGAGGATGCTACAAAATATTTTAAGGTTTTTTCATATAGGCAGCATCAGAGGGGACTCTGTCAGACGCTAACGGTTAGCCGCTGCTCTGTCTCTCAGAGACCCATTGGAGACTTGAGAGAAACGCCTTGTTAGTGGTGAATACGTTTCCGTCAGCCAGAGCGTTTTGAAGCTTCAGAAAACCCGACTGCTGTTTACTGATCAGAACCTGTAATCTCTCTCATGTGGGACCAACAAGCAGAAGGATGTGAAATCATCTCTGTCATCGGGCAGAAACTGAGCACAGACAGTCCGTTTCCACTGTTGGGTGGGGTTCTGCTGGTCAGAGTGACCCAGCTGACCCAGGGAGGATGATCTGACCTCATCAGAGGTTACAAATAAAAGCTATGTTGCACTTTGAGTTCCATCATACTACTGTTTTTTAATTGCAAAGAAATTGAGGGATTGGGTCGGTTAAAGGAAAATCTTAAGATTTAGACTCTGTATATCTTAAATACCAACAAAAAAAAGGGTAACGCATAACGGCGACTGGTGAGCTCATTCTCTTTGTCTTCATTTTGCAGCTAAAATCCAAAGCATCTGTGACCAAATTTCATTTTTTCCTTTTAAGAGAACAAACTTATCGCTGCTTTCCTCTGTGTCTCTCTGTATTGGCTCCAGAGAGAAGCGGATAAACTCTCCCGACGTATTCAGAAGACAAAATACACTTCTGAAAGTTTTATGCTGTGTTCCAGTTAACTCAGAAATGGGAACCCGGAGCTGGACTTGGTGCCAAGATAACAGCGTTCTAGTAAAGAAGTCAAAATTTCAACATGATGAAGCAATAACTCTTACTAACATTTTAATCTTTACTTTCTATAAGCAAGCACCACCCACTTTTAATTTAAGTTTATAGTCATAGGTGCTACATGCAACACTTATTTTTTTCTTAATAGTACGTGTTGAAAGCTAAACTTCCTTCTAACAGTTTTAGATTTCCCCACACAACTGTTTAAAAATAAAACAAACTACAGTGTTTAAAGAAAACTGTAGATAAAACGGGAAACGTCACATCACCAGTTCGGCAGTATTTAAAACAAAAACCAAAAAAAAGTCCCATATATACAATTACCAATATCAGTCAACATCCTTAAACTCTCACATCGTGATGAGTTTTAGCATGTACTCAGTCAAAATCCAGAACAATTAAAAACAAATCTAAAGAACGTGGAAAATTGTGGCTGAAAAGAAAAACAAATCGAATACAAAATTCACAAAACACACCATTTTATTCTAAAATCCCAGGTACATCGTTTAAAATCAATTGACAGGAACACAGTTGATTTATGTTTTTAATTTATTGGACATAGCCAACATAATGCAACCTTTTCTCTGATAGTTGTAGTTGCATTTACTAATTTATGCGGTGCTAACTTCAAGTAAAAGTCCTTCCCCTTTTTTCATATTGACATGTTAGTTTTGGTGTTTGACATCCATTACTCGGTATAGTGCAGGCCAGCTTCTCTGTTTGAATAACAATGCATTCTATGTAATTTCCTTTGTAAAATATAAAAAAAACACACAGAAAAAACATATAAAACCATTTTAAAAAGAATTGCACATCAATTCCAGTAGTGGTTCACATCCTGCTAGATTAAATATAACATGTATTAAAGCTTTGCTTCACGAAATTTGAAGCAAAACACTATTTTTTTTTTTGAACATTGATTGCCATTCCCAATTTTTCAACCTGCAGAATATCTAGAAATAAGTTACATCATGAGGGATTTCACGTTGCATCCGTAGTGTGTACAGCTTTAGCAGTGAGGTCCAGGTTTCTTGTAGTCTGCCCAATAGTTTTTCAATTGTTCCGAAGAGCCAAGAATGTACGTAATGATCTTAGAGAATTCACAGCGATCGTACTTAGAATTATACGCCTTAAACTGCGAAGGGTCCGGCGGAGACGTCGGCGAAAGTCCCAGTTTTTTAATGCACATCCCGATATAAGCGTCCTCTATGTTAAAGGGTTTGATGGATTTCGAGACGTCCACAAATTTAGCAGGAAGGTCATTGGAAAAGATGTACCCCATGCCCAGGGTGTACGTGGGATACTCGGGGTCAGGGTACATTTCCTCGGGAACGTACCACTTGGAGTCCTTGGCCCGGATAACGGGTCTGTTCCACATAAGCATTCCTGTCAGGTAGTTCTTTTGGGGGATCCCTGGCTTTTTCAACATGATCACCAGGTTATCGATGTTCAGGAACATGTCAGAGTCCACCTTCATGGCGTAGGCCGCTGCAGGGCAGCGCGTGGCCAGCCAGTCCATGATCACCATGGTTTTAATGGTCAGGTTGAGATACGTGTCCAGGAAGTTACTCTGGATCAGATCATTGTGCTGCTGGTTCTCCTGTTGGAGCTTCTTAACATCGTGTCTTTTGTCAAGACCCAACACGAACAGAGTGAGTACCGTCTCACCCTGAACCACTCGGTCTTTGCCCCACGTTGCCCGGATCGCGTCCCGAGCCTCAACGTTGCTTGGTGCCACCGGCACCATCAGAACCAGGAAAGGTGAGTTGACTTTGCAAACATCGGCGTTCTCCATGACAAACCTGTAGTTGTGCGGATAAGCTTCATGGTACTGAAGGCCTTCAGGTGTCAGTGTCGTCTTTTCCTTCATTGTATTATGAAAAGCTTTTTGTTTTGGGTGAATCTGATAAGCAGGTGCATGCAAATGCCTGCTAATGTTGAAAAAACGCTGGTACTGTCTCTGAAGAGAGAAGGTTTCGGACCACGACAGGGTGCTGTCCGAAAAGGCCAAGAACACGACGAACACCAGCAGACACAGCATGAGCAGTCCCTGAAACCAGGAGTAGAATGCCGGAAGCTTTTGATGAAGCAGGGGTTTGAGACACTGTCTGGAAAGAAAGAAAAAATCTAATTAAAACTCATTAACATTTCATTCCAAAATCAATATGATACGAAATAAATACATCAGCAGCTTAATAGCTGTGATGTTATTTTGCCCCATTTCATAATAAGAATTTTATCCACTCAAAAAAATGTATCTAACACAAACCCAACCCATCATGCTTAAGTTACTTTTCATTAGGATTTCATGCAATCTACCAAGTAGGACATCATGGCAAAGTACAAGAAAAACACACACATTTCTCTGTTTTTATTCAGCTGGAACTTTGTCCACGAGCCATGTTAAGTCCCATTTCCTCCTTTAACCTGCTTAACGACACTTTAACTTCAGAGTCACATGTCCTGGATATGTTTCCCTGACAGACATTGTTCATTAACATGAATAAATAATCTTCCTCATGCACTTTGTGGAGTGCCACACGATTCAGTGCAAAAAATAGGACAAATTTATTCTGTGCCTTTAAATTAGGACATGACAGAGGCTCTAAAAGAACAACTGTTTAGCTAGTCACTTACTTTAGCTGGCATTAAATTGTCCTCTGGTAATGATGTAGAGAACTTTGTTGTTATTTTTGAGGGGCATATATCAGCTAAGGTCAAAGGTCACAACAATTCAACATGCACAACAAAAAACAACCAAAAACAATTAAAATGCATAACACTGAAGCAATTAAGATTAAAAAAATTGGACAGAAAAAACATCTTAAAGGGTGTTCAACTAACAAAGACAAAGGCAAAAAGTACGAATTAATCATCTTAATCTCTCAGATTTTAACACGTTACAATTTTAAACACAGTTCTTTTTTTTCTCTTCTCCTGTAAATCTGACGCACAACCTACATGCGCAAACCACAGCGATGGTGAAGATGGTCGAGGTCCGTGATATGTTCCTAATAGAACCCTGTGGTCTCAGACTGCTTAGACTTAAGAGTTAACCTGAGCTATCTCTGTATTTGTGCTGCTAAAGGCTTTCTGGAGGACAAACTGACCTACAAACTGATCCTACTTCTCTGGAGTGAAAGAAAAAGAACAGTCACCAGTCAGATTGAGTAGTTTTACAAACAGAGTTATCTCTTAGCTGCACATATGCAGCATGCTATAATCAGAAAGATACAGGACAGGCGGAAGATAAAAGCAGCACAAAAGGTGCTTGTAAGATGTTAGGTTCTGAAAACCCAGAAATATCACATCTTCATATGAGTCAGACTTTTACTTATATAAATGTCAACCAGTACCAGTGTACTGCAGATTATCCAGAAGGCCTCACTGAATACATTTTAAAAATTACATCTTTTCACCAACATAGAAACATCAGTTCACCTGTTTCTTCTTGTGACTGTGAGATAGAATTAGACTGAACAGATCTGCCCTTATGGACCAGAAACATTATCACAATACCTGATCTAGAATGTATTTTAATATCGGGACCGATACAGATGTTAGTATCAGATTGGTGCATCTCTAGTAATGTTCCAAAAAGTTTTGTTTTTTGAAAGCTGTAAAAGCTTTTAAGTTTAGACAGTTAGCTTAAACTTCAGTGACAAAAAGCGTTTTGTTTTATACACATTTTGTCATTTGTGTGCTTAATATCTGTCAGAGCTGTCATTTGACAGATATGAAGAGCTAAAGGGAACAAAATTCATAACAAATGGTTACATGATTCACTTTGTTCCCCAAAAGTGTTCTCTTAACTTGCATCTACCTTTGATCAGCTTTAGATCAAGAACTAAGTGCCCATTTTTTACTTTATGTCACACCTGACGGTTCGGTAGACTCGGCTTGACTGGGGACCAACATTGCAAGTTATTACATTTTCAACTGGTGTGATTCGCTTTCACGCTACGCCCAGCGAGCTGAACCCCTTGGAAAACTTGTTGCCCTCCTCGCCTGCGGAGGCAATACACCAAGAACAGCTGAAGGAAACTTCTGAAGAAGACACTGAGCACAACTTCCTTCTTCACAAAATATGAACAAATATGGAGGGCATCGGACTTTAGCGGTTGTAGGAGTTCCTTCTTGTCTTTGGTTAAAATATCACGACACATTTATAACTGTAGCGCTAGGCTCACATGTTTGTTTTGGTTGTTTTTACCCACAATGCTCAGCATTTTTACCCTACTTCAACCAAAGTAAGATGCAGATTTTTAGATGAACCAGAGTTTGAAGTCTTTGGTCCCCATCAGAGTTCGATTGCATATTCACCCCCTCCCCCCTCAAACGTACCAGACTCTTTTTGGCAAACAAACTAGAGTTTGAATAAAGTGGACTAACCAGGACTAGCTCGCTGTAAATCTCTTCCAGAAACGCCTCGGTTTTTCTTTCCTTTTAGTTCACGGGAGCTGGACAACGAATATGTTGCCACTTCTTTTGCTTTAATCACTTATTTTATTCTGGGTCATTGTGCTTTAATTTCTTCTTTTAATGCAACTATTTTGCCTATTTTACTTGTGAAGCACATTAATAGTGCTATACAAACAAAGACTGATTGTACATCCCTAGTCGTTCACATTGTTCAGTGCTAGCTTTCATGGGGGAAAAAAGCTCTAGAGAAGTGATAATAAAACATTTCACATCAGCCAGGGAACGACCTGCTCACCACAGGAATAGGATGTTGACTCACACACCCAGACACAGCCTGTTATGACAGGTTTTAACCAGTGATGAAATGGTTACGCTGGCAGTGTTTCAACACCATGATAGAAGAGCTTGCTGTTAGTGCTTTCATTTCCTATCTTTTTTTTAAAGCGCAAGCAATCTCACCGCAGACCAGCTCGTGCAGTTTCACAGTATCAGAAAGTTTAGCATGTCGTTAACACTTTGTAACAGGTTTTATTTGTTTAATCAAAAACAGTTACATGATAAAAAAATTTTTTTAATGTCATGAGCGTTAGCTAGGCTAAAGAGTTTTTCTTTCAGTGGTCATCCCATTCACCGTCTTCTTTTGTCACGTCTGCATTATGTGGAGTATGTCAAAACAAATCCCGCATCACTAAAAATATAAAAATTATAACATCTTAATATTTAAATCATCACACACACACGCAATGGTAGCTAAGAATAAGGAAGTTAATGTACTTTACAAAGCACTTTCAACATTTTGGAAATGTACGCAGCTTTGGGGCTATGGTGGATTGTGAAACACCAAGTTTTGCAGCGTGGCAGTTTGCAGCTGTCACACTGCAACCGCATGCAAGCTTGACAGAAAAGAAAATGATAATTTTTCCTCTAGACATAATAATAATCATTTTTTAAAAGGCGTCTCTCCCAGGACTAACAACACCATCAACTCAAGAAATACTGACTTGTCAATCAGTGCTGTTTTCTTTTTGTGTATATATATATATATATATAATTTACATCCAAAGCAATCAGTGCTGTTTTCTTTTTGTGTATATATATATATATATATATATATATATATATATATATATATATATATATATATATATATATATATATATATATACATATACATATATATATAATTTACATCCAAAGCAACAAGGAATTTTTCTGTAATGTGATGTGGAAATTGGTTTTCACCCGATTCTTCGTTCCATCACCAAAACGATGCGGCGATTATCTCAAAGTTATATACTACTATAGCAAAACCAAAGTGCAGAAACGCAACTCAACAGGAAGCGTGTGAAATACGAACAACTTCGGAGTGGAAATGGAGCAGAAACGTCACGTGCTTTGCATGATCACCTCTATTATATGTCTGTCACAAAACAAGAAAATGTAGTTTTCTCTGCTCTAAAATGATGAACAAGTTTAATTCAAACCATTTAATAAAGACTTTTCTCCTTGAGTCAGTACAGTTTATTATCTCAAACAGTGAAAAAATATCTTTACTTAATTTAGTTTTAAGCTGAAACGAGACATCTGATAGCTGGGCTTCCTGGAAAGAAAAGTGAAAATACATCTACCTGCATATTTGACTGTCAGTAGATTAAGTAGATTCAGGTTTAGGATTACATTTTATTCACAGTCAGATCAGCTTTATCTATGGTACCAAACTGACTTGTTCTTACAAAGCAATAGAGAAAATTCAGCACCAGAGTTTAAATGCTTTCACTCGGTTAAGATTTTTCTTTTTTAATAAACACTGTCCAAACCACTCTGGCCTTTTGTGAAAAACTAATTACCCAATTTTTTTGTAGATTTTTTATGTGGAAAATGTATTATTTATTTTTTTAGGCAATGGCTGTAGAATCAAGTCGTGTCTTCTTTCATAGAACCTGTCTGACAACATGAAGTAGGCACCAAGATCTCAAAAGGCAACAAACTACAGAAATACGAAAATCTTTGATCAGCAAAGTGATTGAGATCCCTTCATCCATGAAGACCAGAAATGTTCTAAAGCCATTATGGACAACATATAACAGTGATGAACCTAACAAAGCTAAGAAAACAGAAAAAAAACACACACGGAGCACCCCAAGGCTCAATCCTGGAACCACTCCTGTTATGAGATTCATGGATTAATGAGTCATTGCTCACTACCGACTGGAATTAAGGAACCAAGTTGAAGTGTGATGAGTATATGCAGCAATAAAAAGACTCACTGCCAATTACTCTAAGCACTCGATTACAGTTATTGGGTGACATGGTTAGCAATTATGTGCTGGTGGTAATTATTCCTCAGACAATGAGCCTGCTTGTTCTTACTCTCATCACTATTTTCTCATCTATCTGTCTATAAAAAAGAAGCATGATGATGAACATCAGAGTTTGGGTTCTTAAATTTGTTGAGCGTTTGAAATAAAGTAGCATTTGTGTTCATTAATAATAAAAACCTATGTGCAGTTATATATATTATATATATATATATATATATTTTTTTTTTTTTTTTTTTTTTTTTTTTTTTTTAATTTTTTTTTTTTTATATATATATATTAAAGTCGGGGCAGAGATGATGTGACCAAGTTAAGATGTACGTCTGATATAAAAAGTAACGCTGTTTCAGTCTGTGGAAGATAACACCTGTAGCGTTGAACTACAATTCGGTTTGTTGACTGAAGTTTCAGTGAGTTCAATAATTCAGAGCCTTTACCTTTTCAGGCCAAGTTCTCCATCCGAACCATCATCTTGGTCCCCCATGGCTGCTGCTGCTGCTGCTGCTGCTCCGACCCGCTCCGACCCGCTCGACCCTCCGCCAGGCTCCGGGTTCAGTTGTCGCCCCCCGGTATTGTAGCCTCTCACCCGCGGGACTCTAAACTAACGATGGCTTGTAAGGTACGAGTCATTTCTATGGCCAGGTGTAAAACTTGCTACAGTCACCGGGGAAGTGGACTCTTAATCCTCTGCTAACACGGAAAGAAAAATGTGAGGGGCGTGATAGTGAAGAAAAGAAGAACACACCTACAATTGTAATAATGAAAGAAGCTTTTCTAAACTAAACTTTCAATTAAATTCGGCCCCCAAAACGTGCATTTATGCAGGCTGCGCTTTACAAGGTAAGTATATGTTTTATGTAATTTCTTAGGGCTGAGTGAATTTTATTATTATTATTATTATTATTATTATTATTATTATTATTATTATTATTATTATTATGACTGTAGACTAAGACTGTCTTAAAGCAAATATTGGTATGAGGTTTGTAAAGTTACACGGTAAACGCTTAACATTTGGTTTGTTTGGGTGTTCATTTTCCAAAGTCATATTTTACTCCTACAGTTATAAATGCCAGCTGCCAACTTAATATTTAATTAAGTTAAATATTTATCTTACAAACCAACGATTTGACTTTCAAATTAAGTATTTGTGCAATAAAAATGCCAGTTTTACATTCACACTTCCTGGTGTTAAATCAGCATTTGTGAAAGAGTTACAAAATTTGCACACATTTTTGTTGTTGTTAAATTAACACCAGACATTGTTTTACATTCAACAACATCAGGTGTCACATTAAGATCACAATGACGTTGGTGTTAAAATACAATGTTGAAAGTGACATCAGTGTTACTCACAAAGTCAAATATGTAGGTTAAATGGTACCTAAACTTTGGACCTTTTAGCAAATTCAGATTTTGTCATCACAAGACATTTGGTGATTATGAATTTTCCAGCGCCTCGTCTCTCCCCTGCTACTACTTTTTATTAGTTATTACAGTTTAGTTCCTATTAGTTAGTAGTAGTTTTTAGTTCTTTCATCCTTTGGTTAATTTTCAGGTCAAAGTATTGTATTGTGATTGATTGGATAATGAATACTCAATTCAAAAAACAGATTCACTTATTGACTCTGGTGTTTCCTCCCATTTTGCGGACCAGCGTGAGTGTAAGTTTCCATAATTTGCCAACAGTTGACGTAAACTACTTGACTGGGGAAAAAGAAATAATAAACCAATTTTACATCATTTATAAAGGCTAATAAATAGATTGAACACAAAACTGCAGGTTAACACGTCTCTCATTTCAGCTAATTTGAAAAACGCACAATATAGTTCCAGTTAGTTACAGTTTTTACGCTTCAATTACCATTTTTATTTATTTCAGCTAACAAAAATCTCAATATCAGTTTTAGTTATTTTGTTAGTTTTAACTTTTTTCCCTCTTCATTAATTTGTCTTGCTTTTGGGGTGACACCATCTACTTTGCTGAATGACCTTTCACCCCACAACCACGTTGTGGTTTGCTTACATGCATAAACTGCTTCTGTTATGTTTTGTGCCTAATTTGCACAAATTTCACCAATATATTGTGAGTACATGTGTGTCATTTTTTTCTTGCATGTGAAGTATTAAAGTGGCTTAATCATTACAAAAACTACCGTCTTCTGGCTCTGAGCTCTCAGGCCTCCTGACGGCTCAGTGACAAATAACCAATATGTTGTTTTATGGCTCTACGTTAGTTTAAAAAACAAATGTTCAGCTTTCCGGCCTTTGTCCCTTTGTTGCGGTAGGGTGGATCCGCATTATGGCTGCTGGTGACTCTCGCTAAAGTTCAAACAGCATTGTGTTGCAACCTTCACAGATATTACATGGCTTTTTTCTTTGAAATAATAGAGAAACGGATGTTAGAAAGCAGAAGGAAGTTTCTGAGAAAGAGGACATTTTGAAAAATAACGGCGACTCATGCATTGTCCAGTAAAGGTAACAGGAGTGAGAGGTTAATATTAAACCGTAACAGAGGAAGCTGGTAAGCTACGCTCCAGGAACTGTCAACATTTCTTTTTAAAACCTATTTAATTGGACAGCACTTTACCAAGTAAAGTACTTGATCGTATCTATAGTCTGGCCCCATAGATTAGAGCTAATTTACTTTCATTTGAATATTAACTAAAATTGTATATTTATATCTACATTTACCTGAAAACTTAAAGGTCACGCACCATTTAACCAGTACTTCCTTGAACAGGTTAGGTTAGGTTGATGGGCTGTAAAAAGCATGTTTGTTACATTTTTTTGCACAAAATAATTCTTAGATAAGATTTTAGTCTGCTCACTTGAGCTCCTACATCTTTGGAAAACAGAAGTGGATCCTTCTGCACAACCATCAAAATTGCAAGCCACTTGTTTCTGGATGTGTCCAAATCTTCTGATTTATAAGTTTTTGTTGCTTAATTTCAGTTATTGATGGTAATTCCATCCATCCATCCATTTTCTTGACACCCTTATCCCTTGGTGGGGTCTGGAGGGTTGCTGGTGCCTATCTCCAGCTAACGTTCCGGGCGAGAGGCAGGGTTCACTCTGGACAGGTCACCAGTCTGTCGCAGGGCAACACAGAGACACACAGGACAAACAACCATGCACACCTAGGGACAATTTGGAGAGACCAATTAACCTAACAGTCATGTTTTTGGACTGTGGGAGGAAACCGGAGTACCCGGAGAAAACCCACGCATGCACAGGGAGAACATGCAAGCTCCATGCAGAAAGGCCGGGGCCGGGAATCGAACCCAGAACCTCCTTGCTGCAAGGCAACAGCTCTTCCAACTGCGCCACTGTGCAGCCATTGATGGTAATTTAAAAAGAAAAACAAAGTGTGGTTGGAAATGTTAATTTTACCATTTTTTTCTTTCTACCGTTTCATAATTGCATAAATAAATATCAGGAGAAGAAAAAATATGATTAAATCCAGTTACAGTGTGCAGCTAAGTAATTATAGATCACACTTCTATTGACTTTGTCTTCTACAGATCTGAACAGTGGAAAATTCATCTAAAAGAGAAGTCAGAGGACGTAGAGGAAAAAAATCCAGAGTTCGACATTACAAAATGTCTCAATTGTAAATACCACTGTGTCGTTTGGATGTTAAATTTCTGTGTTAGTTGTTTGAATGAGGCAAATGTATTGTCTATATAAAGATCATATAGAGAAGTTTGGAAAATATGCTGTTTATGTTTCCCAGCAGGATCAAGTTTCTACACTGAACAGGATTACATTACCCTAATACATCCACCTGAACCTGCTCATCATGTTCTCTGCTTCTATGAAACAGACTAATCGGAAAAGTTCGTTGCAAACAAGGAACTGGAACTGCACCTTCTCAGATTTCATACATTTTTCCCCAGGCAGGGAAAAAAGATCCTTCACGACTACAACGCATAAATCATAAAGTCGCTAAAATAATATAATATTTATCTCCTCTGTTATTCTTATCTGTGTGCATCGGAACTTTACTGAACAATCAAAGAGACAGGAAAACGTCAGGACAGGTATTGGGTCTGACTGACCATTAGCGCTTTAAAATTTTACACTCTGAACAGAAAAGTAACTAATATTTACTCTAGCTGGGTGGAAAGGCTTCAGTAGCATTAATCCATGTTAAAGCAGCAGTGTTTGCTTTGTCATTTTACCTTTACAAAGTTAAAAGCTTCAAGTCTAGTGAGAACTGCATATTCTTCTTAATAAATGTCACATTAATGCTGTTAATGACGGAGGGAGTAAGACTTGAATGAGAGAAAATAAGAAATGAAAAGAAATAACTGAATCAAAGATCCAAAACAACATATCATGATCTCTTTATTTTAAATAAAAAATAAACTCAACACAGCTGAGTGTTAAACAAATGATCACAGCTCAATTTTGATTAACATTTCTACAAATTTTGTGGTTAGTACAGACTTTCAAAGATTTTTAATCTGATAGTCTAAAAGTCTAATGGATCATCATTGTGACACAATGTGTAATGAGCCTATAATTACCCTTATGTATGAGGAAATCGGCCTTTGTGGATTAACGTGTGACAGATTGATGAGTTCTTCTGGTAACACGTTACAATCCAAAACCACACAGAAACATTTCCATTTTATTTTAAAAGTGTCATTCTGTCATTCTGTAAATAATGACACTTTTAAATCAAAGTTGCTCTAAACGTTACATTAAAAGTGCATTAAATTGCCAACTTTTCATTAAATTATGCAAAGTTGGCACTTTTAATGCAACGTTTAGAGCAACTTTGCATTAAAAGTGTCATTATTTACCAAATGACACTTCATGACAACTGTCATAAACATTCATAAAAACTTCTTTATGTTCATGACAGGTGTTATGTCATGTTTATGACAGTGTCATTATGCAAAACCCCTTCAAATAAAGTGTTACCAGAAGACTCATCAATCTGTTAATTATTAATTACTTATTCTGGTCCTGTGTGGTTTAATGTTTTGTGCATATCTCACAGCAACTACCTGTGTTTCCATTACAAATGTGCACAAATCTTCCTCACTATTGCGCTGTTGAAAACCCCCCACAATTTTGCAATTGTGGTGTTTTCACTAAGTAGGAAATTAATTTGAAATCACACATAAATAAGCTAGTTCACATGATAAGGCAGCAATGGATGTAAGCAGTTACATGAGTCACATTGACAATTCAGCTGATGTCGCTCATCGTCTATCAGTTAATCAGAGGAGACCTGCCAACGCTTGGGAGCGGCTACGTATGCGGTATCTTGGGGAAATTTTACGGAGTTATGGATTTAGAATGACAACTTGGTGGAGCCTGCTGCATGTTGTCCGAAAAAAACAAAAACAAACCATCATCCTCCTAAGACTTCCTGTCATCTCGTTTGTTGTTTCTGCCAGCAGTAGATCATGTGACTCGTGGGATTCAAAAAAAGTATTTCCATCTCAGGTTTGCTAAATAAATCTATTTCATTGAACTGCAGAAAAATAACACTTCAGAATAGCCTAAAAATAATGTTTTTTTTCTTTTAAAGTTGGCATTAAGTACATTTATTTTCATAATTTCAATTTGCACAGTCGTATTGTCAATGGATATGCAGTCAGCGACAGAAAAGAATGACCTTTTCACATCGCCATTTCACAGTTTTTTTTTTAAAGCATTTCCTAGAACCTGCAGTAACATGAATCTTCAGTTTTTGCAGACATGACAAGCTCGTATTTCAGGTGAGACAGTCTGTGCGGCTTGTCATAATTGTGAGTGCAAATGTCAACCAGCATGAAGTTAACAACCATAAAATATACTTGATTCTAACAGAAAATGATGTGTCCGTACGGGCATGTGCATCCTGATACAACCTGGACACGCACTTAAATAAAAGACAAAGAAGACTGTAGGAAGTTATTGGGCCACACCTGAACTGAAGAGCTTCACTTTCTTCGCTTTTCATTGTGTCTTTGTACAAAGCGTCTGGCGCTGAAGCCTCTCTCGTTCCATCGAAAAGCATTGCCACCTGAGAAGAGAGATGCAGAGAGTACACAAGTCAGTGAATGAAGCGACATAATTCGATTTGCAACAGTAAATGATGGAACCTCAAAAACTTTCCCGTACACGTTTGTTTTATTTTAGGCTAATAATCCATTTGGTGAGTATGTTCCCCTGACTGGAGGATTTATGCTTTATGATTTAGACCAGGGGTGGGCAATCCTGGTCCTCGAGGGCCAGTGTCCTGCAGCTCTGGGATGTCTTCTTAGTCCACCACACTTGAATCCAACAGCTGAATCCCCTCAGTGCAGTCAGGTTCTCCAGAGTCCTGCTAACGACCTCATTATTTTACTCCGGTGTGTTGAAGTTGAGACACATCTAAAAGTTGCAGGAGACCAGCCATCGAGGCCTGGAGTTGCCCACCCCTTATTTAGATGGGGTTGGAAACCAGGGAATGTGGTGCTACAATCCAAAACCACACAGAAACATTTCCATACCAAAGAAAACAACAAAAGAACTTAATCTGCTTACCCCTCCCCCCCCCCAAAAAAATAGCAATGACAAGAACAGTGTTCCGTAAAAGTACAACCTATTCGTTGGGCATTTTGTCGAAATTCTTCACATTTTATTCCCACGGCAAATTTGTCTTTCGATGAGATTTTTACGACATGGCGTCCAGGATAAAATCTCACATTAATTTTACTTGTAAAAAAAACGTTTTCTTTTGCGTTCCCTCTCAAACAAATATTGCTTACCGCATCATGACTGGTCTGCAGTCACAAATGTCAAATGAAAATTTCAAATATGTACGCATTTAAAGATCCTCGGTGAAAAACGTGTTTATTCTTAACTCTTTGATGCAAAAAACTGATTGAAAATTGATTTATTCACTGCATGTTTATGTCTTTTTGTGTCAAGTTGAGGTGGACCTCATGGAAACATCCCTTTAAATAATTCAGACTAGCAACACAAAAGAGACACAATCAAAACCGTCTCATTACCCTGTGATAATAACTCATAAAATGGCCCAAATAGTTTTTATGTATTTTTCTTTCTTTCCTTCTAATGGAAAGTTTCTGTTTATATCATAGGTCGTTGATGACATTTAGCGTTTATTCATTTGTTGCCCTTTGATAGTTTATGTCTAGACATCGCCTGGTTTTTGAATAATGTCACATATTAGCAGAATAAATGAAGCTTCGTAGCAATACAGTACGTAGAAAAACTCATTACTCTCTGCACATTATCTGGGATTTACTTTGTAGGTTCTCGCCTTTGTTATTGTTAAAACTTAGTTTACCAATATCTGTCCTTCTCCGTGCTTGGATCATCCTTTTGACAACAGTGGTAGTTACACTTCCAATTAATGTAGACGGATGGAGTCATTAAAAGCAAGATTTTAAGAATCATTATATCACGTGTGATAAGTGTGTTAAAATCCAAAACAATGTTCCCAAAGAAAGTGGGAACATTTCAAATTTTTATAGTGGGGAGAAACAAGACACAGTTTTTAAATATTTTTAAGGCCCTTGAAGTTTAAAGCAGCACTCTCTTAGGCCCTGTACACACACAGAGACAATATATGATGGTAAATCTTTGTAAAAGATCAAGAAAAAATGTTGGTCATTAGCAAATGCTGTGGTAAGTATGCCGGGCCAATGGGTGGCGCGCTTGGTTTTTGTGACGTTTTGAAAAGAATATACTCTGGAAGCGGGTTTCTGAAACGATCGTTTCTGCTCTCCCAAGACGGTGAATGCTAGTAGACACACAGGCTGAACGAGCAAACACTTGAGGGCGACACTTAAAATCGACACTGAAATGTCATGATAAACTCCAATGATACCAAAGCAACAAAAAACAAGTTTTACAAAAAATAAATAAATAAAGTGGGAGACGGACCATTTTGATTTTCTTTCTGTTTTTATTGACAGATCATCAAAACATTTGATGTTGATGAAAAGTGTTGCAAAGGGCCCTGATGTCTTGATAACATCTGCTGTCAGATTTTTTTTTTTTTAAAAGAAACTTCAACACTTGTACACGTGAGTAAATAATTCTCCATTTATATAGTTCAGATGAAACACAAGGCACTTGGAAAACGTTTGATATACTGATTACCGTAAAGTCATGTGCAAACAGGATAAATGAGCTCAGGTACTGGCCGCTTGTGGCCATTGTCGAACTGTTCTAGTTTTTTGTTGGGTATTTTTAAGAAAAGAAATGTTTCTTTCAACCTTTTAGCGTCTTTGGCATAATTGGTACCTCAAATTATTCCCTATATTTGAACAAAAAAAGAAAATAATAATAAAATGTACCCATTTTACACAGCAACAGACAAGTAAATAATTGCAATAATATTAGCAGTACAACTTTGGGCACACTGGCAGTGTGTGCTGGTTTAACTAAAACATCAAAATTCCTAACATGCAAACTACATGCAGACGGGTTTTAATGTGGATGTTTTTTTCTTTTTCTCTGAGGATATTCAAGATATCATTCAGTTTCTTATAATCTATTATTCTTCATATTAACAGTCACTTGAAGCAGATGTGCATTCACACACACACCTTTGTCTTTCTCGATGATCAATCTGTCGTTGAGAAGATGCCGGGCTGATCCTGCCTAGATCGTTGTCTTTGAATGCAGCGACAAATAAGCTATCGTTAAAAAAAGTTATCCCTAAATACAGGAGTTAACCATAACCCTACATTCAGTTGCGTCAAATTATTTTATTTTCCTATTGTGATCTGAAAAAGAAAAAGGAAAAAAAAAACATCACAATGTCTGTATAATGATGTTGTTTCTGACTCTCCATCATAAAAATGTGCCAGTTCGATTCAGAGCTGTAAGAGAAACTAAGCGACGATGCAGCTGAGATCCACAGTGGCAGTTCTGATAGGTCGGTCAAGCATCTAGTAGAGTAAATCATAAATTATGTAGTTAATTAGACCTTTCGGGACTCTCCAGAGAGATAATTAGTTTCCTTCCTGAGGGCCGGCGGGAGCGCTAAGGTGAGCTTTTCACACACAGCCGCTTTTGCTCAAAGCAAAAAACAAAGATAGCCTGTTATCATGGCACAGGTGTTCTGTAGCACATGGAAAATTTAGATGTATAAAAGTTGTAAAGCTGAAACCGTACTGATCTCCCAATTAATCTCCAACCTATGTTGTGAGTATCACATTTTCACCTTTTAAAAGTACCATAATTTCCAGACTGTAGGAGCTACTTTTTTCACACACTTTGAAGACTGTGCTGCAGCTGGTATTTAACCAAAGGGTTTCAAAAGGCTGGACTGCTGCGTGATGAAGAGGATGGCATAAGACGAAATTGACGTTGAGAGCGACAACAAACTTTCAGACTTTTTCTTTAGTTTTTAAAAGTTAGTGGGCGTGTCTTTTATTCTGATGCTCTCAGTAGTCTGAATGTTATGGTAATTCAAATCTGCTCCATTAAATAATCATTTAACTTAAGTAACTGATGTTTTTTTTTACTGCCAAATAAATTCCACACTGTAACAATATTAAGTGTTGTGCCACTATTTCGTAAGTGCAACGACGCAACCGATTTGTCAGGCAAAAGTCTGTGATAAAGGTTTCTGGAAATCATAAGAAAATCCAGTAAAGGGAAAGGATTTACGGTACCGTGCAAATATTACAGACAGGTTCAGGAAAAATAAAATTAGAATATTTTCAATATATATACATACTAATTGTTTTTTATAAACAGAGGCCCAATTTCAAGGTGAGAAATTAGAAAGTCAAATTTTTTTCAAGTCACAATTTCTAAAATAAATATATATATATATATATAATATATATATATATATATATTATATAGCTTTTTTGTAAAAAAAAAATTTTGTAACAACTGAAGTTAACACAGTTACTTGATTGTGTTAGAAAATGGCATTATTTGCATGAAAAACTTATAATGCTGTCCCTTTAAGAACCATGTGCAAGGGTACTTCTAGAAATTGATGTTGCTTTAAAGGGAAACTCAAAGGAAACTCCCTCTTGTGTTTGTGAAAACATTCTTGTCTAGGCATGTCTGAAATAGTTGCACTGTACCGTGACCAAGTAAGTTCATCCAAAACTCACAGATTTCCTAACTGTGCAATCAAGCCATGCTAAGATGTAATTTGGTTCCATTAAAATCTGATGCTCCTCCAAAGCTACAATGTTCACGGTGGCTCTCACAGCTTAACTAACAGCTGTTGGCTTTAGGAAAAACGTATTTGAGGGAACAATGACCCAAGACAAAGCATCCCCTGGTCTGGGTCCCTCTCCGACAGACAAGTTGAGAGCCTCTACCTCTTTTTTCCCATTGTTTTCATTGTCCCCCTCTGGCTCCTTTCCTGTCACCTGACCCAGACCTCCCAGAGCTCCCAGCCCCAGCATTGACGCGGCAGAGAGCCTGAGGTGCAACAGCGCAGAATCGGAAAGGCTGAGTGGAGTGATCCCACAGCGGCCGCCTCCATTCATGGAGAAGATGGGTGCTCCATGGTGATCCAAGGCCCTGGAGTGGCAGAGAGCAGAGAGGGGCAAGGACGTTCCAAGGCCACCGAGAAGAGCTGCCGCTGTTCCTGGAAGGATGACGTGCCCCCCGCCTACAGAGGGCCGCTCGGCAGGGTTTTGGTGCCCAGAGAACCCCAGCCCCATTCCAGTCCGCAGCCTGGGAGAAGGACCCGACTCCTGGGCGACAAAGTGGCCATGTGCCTTGATGTGTTTCCGCAGTGAACTGGGATCCGTGTAGCGTTTCAAACAGCCCGCCATCTTGCAGCAGTAAGGCTTGTCCACGTAATGGGTGCGCGTGTGCTTGAAGCGGTCGCTGGAGTTGGAGTAGCGTTTGTTGCAGCCTTCATACGGACAAATGTAGGGCTTCTCGCCTAGAAGTAAGAAGAGAAATAGATGTGAGACATTAATAAACGAACAGCATGATTATCAGGAAATTAATCAGAGAGTTGTGAAGAAGCTTAAAATAGGATTTGCTTCTATAACAATATGCAACGCTTTGAACATTTTACAAAGTTAACAGACTGAATAATGAGGAGCATTAATAAGAGAAGCAGATCTTTGTTAACTCTAGAAGAGCTACAAAGATTCACAGTTCAGGTAAGTCTATACATTAAGAGTTTGACCCTTAGCAGTGCACTCTACAAGTCTGATCATAAAAACTCTTGACGCCACAGTGAAGTGCGCACATCAAAAGTGAAGAAAATTATGATTTTAGTCATGAATTTTGTTTGCTTGTGCTTCTGTTTTTTTGCAGATCTAAGTGACCTGCACCAAAACAGGTCACTCCATACTGAAAATTTTCCATTTTCAGTATGGAAGACCTTTGGTTCTTGCCTCCCAGTCCCTTTGCTCTTGGTTGTCTCTCTGGGGCTAGATTGAAGACAAAAAAATTCAACAAAATAAGTTTATGTACCAGGATAAAGATGAATATTCTGCAGCTGTCCAGATCAGGATTACAAAAAGTCACCATTATAAAACCTCAGCAGCTGGAGGGCTGGCCAACAGGACCTAATTTGCTTAATATATTTACCTAAACAAACTCCTGAAATTCCCTGCTTCTAAGGAATTAAAACGGACGACAGGTTCCAAGAAATTGTAATAAAAAGAACAATGGAAAGAAAGAACAATACAGTGTATTGTAATGACAATTTGATGCAATGCCAAGCATTACAGTCAATGTAATATCAAAGGCTTTGTGGACGCATGTCTAGGGTCTCTCTTTCTTCCAGTAAATAAAACCAAGACACTCTCTTAGTTGTTCTGCTATTGTACAAAGAGACCGGGAGAAAAACAAAAAGTCATGTGGAACACATGCCACTTTGCTCAGATGATTTTGCTGCTTCATATCAAGCGTCTCACTTCAAAGTGGACAATTCATGTTCACTCTGAATGCAGCACAAGGGAGCAGGTTGAAGATAGTCCCTTCCTGTTCCAACTTAATGCTCATCAGTTCACACAGAAAGCTCCAACAAGACATGAATGAATATATAGTGTAAGACATTGTCTGGCCTTCAATCAGATCTCAAATGGGTAAAGAACATTTGGCAACGCCAGAACGTTTTGGTCCCACATCAGCATCTGACCTCACAAATGCACTTCTGAAAGAATGACAGAACATTTCTAGAAAGGCTCTTCTAAATCTTGTAGACATCCTTTACATTGAAGTTTAAGCTGCTGTCAATGCTAAGGGACGGTGAAAAATCTTTCCTGTGCATCTATGCACAGGAAAAGGCAAGCAAGTCAACACTTTTGCAGTACTCTATAACTTTAATTTGAATAGTCTTTCGTATTCAGTTTGTTTAGATTTTCGGGTGGATGGTGGCTCACCTGTGTGGGAGCGGGTATGAATCTTCAGGTTCTCCAGACGTGAAAAGCTCTTGTTGCAGGTGGGACAGTGGTGTGGCTTCTCGTTGGTGTGGGTGCGGATGTGAATCAGCATTTTGTACCTGCAGCGCAAACAACATAAAGTTACAACCGTCATACGTGTGCTTTGCTGATGCTGTAGGTGTGTGCATCACCCAAAAAGATTTGGCCTAAAGAATTGCTCTTAACCAGGACATGACCTTTGGTGGGACACCGTAGGTTTGTTTTTTCGATTACTCTCAAACTTTCTTCTGGACAACTTCTCTTTAAAAGCTCATTAACGTGGAAGATTAGTCCACACCCAATATATCCTGTTTCCAACAGGACATCAGGTGTGAATAGCTTGAGCCTTTGTCCGTGTGTGTGCGTGCCATACCTGGCGTTGAAGCCTCTCCCGTTGCGGGCGCAGCCCTCCCACTGGCAGCAGTACCCAGAGTCTTTCTCTGGCTTGACGTGGAAGTCATTAATGTGATCTACCAGCTCCTGGAGTGAGTTGAAAAGCAGGTGACACTGGAGAGGAGAGAGATGGAGAGGACAGAAATCAGTGAGGGACATTGTACAAGACATTATGTGACAATAACTGATTGGTTGAGTCAAGTCTGCCATATCTGCACAGCACATTTCAGTAGCAAGGGAGTTCAAAGTGCTTTTCACCACAGGAACATAAAATGTAGTTACTAATTATTAAACGAGCAATAATCTGCCATCATAAAAATCATAAAGCAAGTATAGGTCAAATATGTTGGTCAATGTTCCACTTACTGCTAATCAAAGGCAACTATCTAATCTAAAATCTAAACCCACTGACACTGATTTCAAGGAAGTCAGTGTTCCAGCGTGTTTGCAGTTTCCTGGAAGTTTTTTCCTGTTATGTCTGGGATTGTTGGAGTTTTTTGGGTTTGTTTCTTCTGTATTTGTTAGAATACAGAAAAAATCAGGTTCTTTAGATTAGATCAGCCTTGTTTCTGTTTTACTTTATTTTAGTCCTTAGCTAATGATTCTAGTTTGTTTATTTATTGTGTCTAGTTATTCTTTTATATTAGACTTCATTTCCTAGTCCCCAGTGTACCAACACACATGGTACACCATGATTAGAAGACTATAAAAAAACTGAATGCTGTTTCTCCATTTTGGGTTCTGGTTCTGGTTCACCTCTTGTCACGTTTTCTCAACCAATGATTGCTTTTCATTAAAACTGCATCTTACCCAGGATCCCCTAGAGATCAGCTCTCTTCTTCAAGACATGTGAAAGCACCAGAAATGGTTTTAAATATATTTACTCTGTATCCACTGACTTTTATCTCAGTGTGTAATCTCAATAATTCACATTTTAAATCAAAACACAATAACGTTTATATATTATTATCCATGCATAATCATTTCTATGATTTTCTATTTACATTGACTCCTAATTTTTCAATCACATTTTTTGATATTCAGTATTTTATTGTCAGGAATGGTATATAATATAGCTTAACTTTCTAACTCTTGGGAAGCTTAGTTGTGTGTGACCATATGACAGGTTCATTCACCCTGTGTCAGTGTTTAGACGTTATAAAATATATTATTTTTGCTACACTCAAACACTCTTCTAATTAAATTTCAGTGGGAGGTGTTGTAAAAGTCTGCTGTCTATTTCCTTTAGACGTTATTTTAAAGCAAGTAAAAGTGCACTATGTCCCACACTTAGCAGATAAATATAACTGATTTTACAAACACAAAACTTTGCTCAAAGTTCTCCAACATGTTATGCATAAGTTGCATTGGTTTCTGTTAAGGGTAATATTTAGTGCTTAGTACTCTGTCTTTTCTTTTTCTATTTATTTGACTATTTGATATTAATGTCATTATTATTTGCTTATACCACCACCTAGTGGCCAGAGTTACAGCTGCAGATTTCTTCCACACATGAACATCATAAGTATCAGAAACGACTATTTCTTTAAATATTGAAAGATAATTTTTGATCATATCTTGCACAGCGCGTCAAACTGAGCAGGAATTTTACCTTCTTCCACCGACAGGCTAGCTGACCTTCCTGTGAGGGCTCAGGGGAAACGGCTTTCTCTCTGTGCTGGCCGATGAACACAGAGGAGGAAAAGCTGTAGCCCCTCTGCAGGCTCCTCATGGGGAAGTAGAATGGAAATCCGGGCTGGGAGGCTCCACCGTCAACGCTGTGATGCCAAGATGCTTCCTACCAGAGGAGATAATCACACGGAGAGAGGTTTGAGAGTTCACACATACTGCCTTCACATCACACTAAAAATGAGTAATTCTATGAATGGACGAAAAGTTCCTAACTTTAACCTGTTTTTTTTGTACTTTTAAGATGCTTTAAAAATCTCTTAATACTTCCAGGCACTGTTAGGGATCAGTTGAATTCAGTAATAACATTTTTCATCTTCTTTTTTTTAATCTAAAATGTTACAGCTGAACAACAAAAACATAAGGAAAAACTAGAAAATCTATTGCTAATATGGAACAAATTTATTTTTATAATCAAAAGACACCGTTTGTTTTTGTGGCATCTACTGCCCCCTACTGTTAGACCTGATTTCTGACAGTGCCAACTGTTTTGATGCTGTTGAAAATGTCCGATGAGAAACATCGATTAAAATCTTAAAAAGAAAAAGAAACAGCAAAAATAATTATTCCTTTTGAAAAAAGACAGATTGATCAAATTTATTTAAAAACAGAAACTGAGGATTGACTTTTGGAGTGATTGAGATCGGTCAGTAAAGGGACTTGGAGAAGAAAAATAAATCTTTGGAAAAACCTCTTAAAGTTGTCATGTTCCCATGTGAGATATTTAAAATGTAATCTTCTATTTTAAAAAAACAACAAAACACGCTTTATTATTAATCTTTGAAGCACGCCTACAATTTGATTTATCCCCGATCTCTGCTGGAATCAGACAAATTAAATTGCATATTTAACAATTTAGAAGAAGAAGTCAGGGGTTAATGTGACGCAAGTCAAGTGGATTTTTGCTCAAGTTTACTGGATTAATCAAACGAGGACACGGATCTGAAGATTGTCGTGTTTGATGAAATTTTACAAAGAGCATTTTTCATTTGTGTTTGTGAAACCAATTTAAAGGCAAAATTCATTTTGAAGTTTAAAGATGTGACTCGGACTGCTGTGCAAAAGTAACGATTCAAAACAAAATCAATCATAATCTCCGATTGTATCATTTAATGTTTATAAATGAATAAAATAAGATATAACATAGGATGCTTTATTTGGACTAGGACAAGTCATGATGAAGAGGAAGTATCTTTATAGCTGTGTTGTATGGGATTTGCACACGTAATGAGGCAACAAGTGGCCTGTTTTGGTGTGCAAAGCTTGCAAAACTGTTTTAAACCAGACATAATATTATTTTATCTAAAAACTCTGGATTTTATTGCATAATCTAATGTGTTTTACCTAACTTGACCTTCTTTGTTTCTGTGCAGCTGTGCAGAAAGCAGCTGAAGCACCAGACGTCAAATTTCCCTGACACTCAAATCCAAGAGATTAGTTTTTGAAATAAGAGATTAGCTTTTTCTTTAGGTTTTGTGCATTGGAGCCACATTAAGATTAGTTTTTACATCTACCTGCAGGTGTTAAAAAAAGAAAAAAAACAGCAAAATGTAGAATCTACCAGTTCATAATTTATCAAACGAAAGGCGTATTCACAATGGAAACGTGAATTTTAATTAAGTGTATGTTCGTTTCTTTTAAGATGATGGTAAAAAAAGAAGAAAATAGTACAAAATGAATCCCTTAAAACCCGTTAGCATTTATTCGGAGCCTTAATTAATAGAATGTAGTTTTCAACTTTTATATAAAAAACAGGGTTTTTTTTACATATTTGCTAAAACTGACACCAGTTTGAGACAGATAACCTGTGATGATGTCCTCCACCTCCCCCCTGAGCTACTGTTGCTTTTTGAAGAAACGCACTGCTTCCGATTTGTCGCAAATTAAAAAGAACCAATCAGAGCCTGGAGGAGGGCCTTGGTGCTGTCAATCATCCTCATGTACGCGCTGCTAAATGTGCTAATGGCCTAGAAACAACTCACCGTTCCAGGAAAACCATCAGTAGTCCTTCTACCTAGCCTATCATTCACAACACGCTCCGCCAGCTAGTAGAGAGAGAGAGCTGGGCAGGGGGTGAGCAACGCCACACCAGATTGTGATTGACAGCAGTAAGATCCTCCTCCTGGCTCTGATTGGTTGTTTTTAGTTAGCACTGAGAGAAGTCAGAGGAGCTCAGTTTTTTTTTCACAGGTTACCTGTCTCCTGCCAAACTGACACAACATATAGCGACAGTTTCAACACATGTAAAAATATGCATGTTTTTTTTTAAGTTACATACTGCAGCCTTAAAGTCAACAGTCAAAATCCTTTCAAGCTGAATACACACTCAGTGCTGCTGTGGCCGTCTGATGTGACTGTGTGCATGTCGGTGTGTGTCACTGTGCAACCAGCGGCTCTTACCCGAGAGAAGAGGTGAGGTTGCGGGCTGCTGCTGCTGCTACTGTGAGGGGACTCCAGGGGCGAGGGAGGGCAGGGGACGAGGGGGAGGACGGAGACGGAGACAGGGAGAGGGCCCGCTGAGAAGACGGGGACATGCTGAGGTCCATGGCTGGAGGGGTGAAGCAGCAGCCGGGTCGCTCCTGAGAAGACTGGGAATCTGGATTGGAAAGTTTAGAGGTTAAATTTTAGTCTGTTTTATGTCAGATTAATTTATTTAAAAACATATAGAGCGGTTTGCATGGGCCTTTATAATCACATTTACACTAAGTGATTCCTGCAGGTGCTTTAATTGACCTTTAACTTTTAAGTGTTTAAGCTTTAAATTCTGTTTTCGTTTTTTTTGTCACTTTTCTTTCTCACCTCAGCTGACTTTGACCAGTCAAAAGTTAGGTCAAATTTCTTTAAGCTTTTCAGATTTTTTTTCCCAACCTGTAACTGTGTTAGCAGATTTATTCATACAGCAGCACTTTAGTTTGACTTTAAATGTATCAATAATTCCAGGCAATCAATATTCCATTGAGCCAAACTGAATAATGACGAAGAATATTTTTAAACAATTTTACACACCAAAAATAAATGCTCCTTTGTAATCTTTATGTTTTATTTAAGGCAGTATTGAGTATTATAAGTCTTAAAAGTCTTTAACTATTTACTGTTCAATTCCAGTTACATACAAACAATATGTATTTTGTTTGTTGATCTAATACTAAATTAAGTGGAGATTGTTCATTTGAATGTAGCAGTTAGTTCTAGTGAATAAATAGAAAAATGATGAAAATCTTCTGATATTCTGGTGGATAATAAAATGCACAAAATATGGAATACATATGCATATTCAACACTTGGGGGCGCCATGTTTCCATAGATTCCACGTACATAAAAATAATAGAATATTTCTTCATGATTAAACTGACAGATAATTTCTATAATTTTATCTGGAGTTTGTGTAACCCCCATTTCTGATGCTGCCCTGGGCAACTTCCCACCTGGCTAACACAGTCATTCTGTAAATTAAAAATATGCGTTTAAATGAGGCTCATTTAAACAAACTGAAAGCACCTTTTGAAAATAACCTTCAAACAGGTATTAAACACACTTTTCTTTAAGCCTACATTTCTAAATTAAATTGATTGTATATTTTTTGTTGGTTTGATGTAAAATTCTTATCTAAAGTGACGTTTTTATTAGCTGCAGCCAGAAAATCCTCATAATTAACAGAAATAAAAGCTTGAAGACATCAGTCTGTGCATAATCTATAAGATGTGTTTCACTTAGTGAATTTAGTTACTGAAATAAATGAACTTTTCAATAACATTAATGGGTCGCTATTTCACAAACCACCACTATTTACTATTTACTATTTATCATGACTTGTTTTCACTTGCAAAACAAGTCATGATTTAGCATAACTTCAATCATCAGATACCAGGAAAATGTTTTTAGTATGATCCTTTGTTTGTGTAGAATATGCATCAACAGGCTTTGGTTGGTATTAATATCCAAAATGATTTAGAGCTTGTCAGTAGGGTTAATACTTACATGTTAACAAGTCAGACCTTGGCCTCTGAAGTTGCTTTGAGTCACTTAGATTCTCATAAGATCAGAGTTTTGATCCAGATAGTAGACATGTTGGAATTTAGTACTTTAAAATCACATTCATATATATATTTTTTCCTTTTGTATTGTTGCGATAACGCCCCCTATGGGAAATAATTACTTTCATAACAGTTCCTCAATTCATGATTCACCACATATTTATTTTGATGATCGGAAGGAGTTTCTTTTTCCTGAACCATAGAACAGATTGTGTGGGCCTTCTTTTTTTTAAAAAACTATTTATGGTTCCATCTGTTTTTGACCATAGCACAAACAGCTTGTATGCACATGTGGGGACTTACTTAAGCAAACAAGAAGCACCTGACCGCAACGTGGAGCTGCATAGACCTGCAGCATTTTTTGTTCACAAAAGTAAACAAATGAATTGTTTAATTATAGCATAATCTAAAGAAAAAAAAGTGAAAAAGCAAAGTATCTCTTGCTAAATCTATTTAATAAAATAGTGAAAAGCCTCATTACATTATCTGCCATACATCAGTTATTTAAGTTATTTTACAGTCCTATTGGTAAAAAATAAAATGTATCTAAATAGATATACAGTATATTAGCTATATGTTTGCCCCAGTAATAATATTAGCATTAACCCAAAATATAACCCTACATCCTTATTTAACAAGGACTAATTCTGCATAAAATATTTATAAAAATATCTACACTAATAATTTTTTTTAGCCACTGCATAAATTTGACAAAGTTTTTCCACTTCTTCCTAATTAGCTTGAAAACGACATTTCTTTCCGACTTAACAACAACCATTCTCTGATTCGGTTTCCACCTCTGCGCCACGTGTGGTTTGGATGTGTCTCGGTGCTTAGTGGGAAGCCTGGTTTGGAGACAAACGTATAATTCTGTCTGCATCAGCTGCAGTTTTCTTTGGGTCACTTCATGTCGGTGTCACGCTCAGCTTGTTAGAGCCGACGCTTCCAAATCTGCTGACAATCCACTTCTGTGTGAGTAGCAAACTTCTATTGAATTTGCAATATTAGGTTACCGGAGAAGTGAGAACAGGGAATCGGTTTTGTTAAAGACTCACTGTGACACCAGGCATCATCAATGCCACGCGGGCGCCTGACTTGACCCAATCTTTCTATTAACTGAGCTGGTAGAGCTTCAATCATCCGGGTTGGTTACCTGGTGAGGAGGGCGGCGATGGGAAGGTGGTGCACTGCAGGCGTGGCCGTGAGGCGTGGAGAGGAGCACAGATCGATGAGGGACAGGACCTTTTTCCAAACATCACAGGACCACCTGTTCGTCCAGAGGGAAGCTTCAGGTCCAGCGGCTCGTCCAGAGAAAGCATAGCTGCTGAAGACTGGTGCCCTGAGATGGGAAAAACAGGCATTCAACACAAAACAAAGGCAATTAAATCCTCAGCGAGAAATACTTTGACATTCTTTCAGCTGAGGCATAAACAACATGGCGGTGATTGAATCTTGTTTTGATATTTTAACGGTTGAGGGCTTGTTTTTCCTCCCCATCTGTGTCACATGTGTGTTAACTGGCTAGTCTTCCACGTGAAGAACATTTTTAAACTACTTTTCTGTCTGCAAGTGTGGATTTCAGGTCCTATCATGTGCAGCAGCAGCTGTGTTTCCATTGACCATGTAGTTGTCCAATTTGACATTTCAAAAATAAATTTGACTAATGGAAAAACGGCAATTTTGAAAAATTTTTGGCATGAAGACATATTAAAATTGGTTTATTTTGCAGAACTGCACTGGAAACACTTTTTTTTTTCATCAGACTAGTCACGTGATGAACAACTGGATGTTGAAGATGATGAGAAGTGGTTGGAGGATGATGGTAGGAAACCTGGTTGTATCTTTGATCTTGTTCTTTTAGTCACAAACCATATCTCTTGAACATAGACTAGGGTCAGAAAAGAGGCAGAACGGAGCAAACCCTCACTCCATCTGTCCATCGTCAAAGGAGGGAACTCTTTGGTAGGGAGCCGACACCATCCTGCACCCCTTGAACAAGACACTACAGTACATGGCCTACTAACTGAGGTTGAGACTAACTTCCCAGCAGAAAGGAACAGTCCCCCTTTTTCCAGTTGACCACAACTAAAGTGAGATGTTTTTATCAGCTGCAGCCAGAAAATTTTGGGATCTTACTGACTGCTGCCTCTCATCCCTTCTCACGTTCTGCTGCAAACCACCTCAGGGCACCCTGAAGGTCATGACTTAAAGATCCCAACAGAACTACATCATCTGCAAATGACTAATTTTAAACCTTGAGGTTACCAGATACTCTCCTCTCCACGGTAAGTTTTGAGATCCTGTCCATAAATACCACAAACAGGATTTGGGCATAAGATCAAGTTTATGTCACAAATGCAGCCACAGAATTTGCCTTGCTTACACAAGGACCTGATAGTCCTTAAAGACATCCCCCTTATGCCCCGTACTACCACAGCCTCCCCACAAAACACTTCGGGGGGACAGGGTCGAAGGCCTTCTCCAGAACCACAAAATACCGGAGAGCCGAGTTCCTGTGACGCCGTCGGCAGCTATGCAAGAGATAATTATCTTGTCCACTGCCTCGTTGACTACAAACGAGGCAGGGATGAAAACTGCTCTCCGTCTCTTGAAATCAAGGTTCAGCAGTTGGTCAGAGCCTCGTCTCTAAAGAGAGTTTAGATGGGACGGGGTACCCCGACCTTTAGACACATTCCTGGCCCAACACACCTCAATCAAACCTATTTATTTATTATCACAGCCTCATTTCCCAGGGAGCCTTACAAGTGGGACCCACTTGTTAATGGAACACGATCTCCTATCCCCTTTCCTACAGACTGGTACCACAGGAATTGGCTGCGTCCTCTACATGACATTTAAGAGGTATCTCAACCAAAACTAAGGCCCTGCCATCAGGGAGTTTATTTAGTCTCTCAGCATTCCTCTATGGTGGCCATATTTGGGAGATCTTCAAATCACTCCTTCAACCAATCAGCAGTGTCCTGCATGTCTCCAGCTTGACATTGTCCCAGGTTTCCCTTCCTAAGCTGTCAAACGGTCTTCCAAAACTTTCTTGAACCAAAGAAGAAGTAAAGTGTCCACATCCTACAGACATTCCTCCGATGACAGAGATTTTGCTTCTGACATTCTGGCCACACAACACCCCAGTACGTCAGATTCAACCAGATGCTAAAGCTTCCTCCCTCAGCCCGACAGCGAAACCATAAAACACAGGCAGATTAACTTACATGGTTTCCAAAAACATTTTACTTTCCAAGTAAAGGGAGTTTAATTGTGTAAATGTGGACACCCCATAGATATTCTCCTTCCCCTGCCAGATCTGAAGGTTTAAGTGTGAGTGTTAACTTTTATCCGAGGTCAGTCTCTCATTTAACAGGATGAGGAAAATCTGATTCATAGGTCAAGCCACATGTCTGGTGAGCAGCTATCAAAACAACTTCATTCTCACACTCGGGGATGTTGGCCAATCACAGGGTTAGTTGTGTGAGATTTGTGCTAAAAGGGACAGTCACATCCAAACAGGGATGTTTAGAGAACAAATTATTTATTTAGCATAGTGTTTAAAGTGAATATACTTTCTTGATATACAACAAAGTATTTCATTTCTTTACTGTGAAGAATGTACAGTTCTGATATGGGTGATATGGGCAACCACCAAGGGCGGCATGAGCACCTCCCGAACCCCTAGATAAAAATAAAATAAAATTTAAAAAAGTAAAATAAATAAATAAATTCTTTACAATTACTTGTAAATTCAAAAAGATGACTAAGACAATGTTGTGTTTATTAAGACCACAAAAGTAAACTGTGGTCTTAATAATTTAGAAGCTGCAAACAAATGTTTGCAGCTTCTAAATGTCTTTAACGCTCCTGGAAGAATAATCTGGGAAGCATATGTATGCAAAAAAAAAAGTGCATGCACATGAATGATACAATTAATCCAAAGGTAATAAAGCTACAGCGTAAATTACTACAAACGAGGAACACAGCAAACAAACAAATAAAGAACCTTTGCTCTTTGTTAATGCCACATAGCTCATTACTCTAACCTAACAATCCACTTCTGAGAAAGGTCTGACTTCCTCTCGTGATGCATCACAGAAAATCACATCTGTCTCTAAGGTCAGTTTTTTGTTCTATTTCTGAGGGAAAACCTCATGATAGTTATCGTGATATTAAACTGTTCCTCTGAATTTCTGCAGTCGGCCCTTAAGTGGCTCGACAAGATTTCGCAATAGTGTTTTCATTTGTTAAGGTTGATCTCTGAGACTGAGGCATGAGTCAAAAAGATCTGTCGGTCCATGACTCACCACTGCGCTCCTGTCGAACAGAGCGATTCAAGATTCGGATATCGACTTCAAAGCAAAAGTGTCGTGGGGAGAAGTCAAAAACCGGGAAGAAGCTGTGGTAAGGTGGAAAAATCTTGCAGGAGAGTAAAAATGGTTAGCAGCTGCTGGAAAAGCTGACAGCACTGATGGGTTTATCTTTGCAATTTTACATTGTGGTGATAGTTCCCCTGTTAATCTTGTTTGCGGCCATCAGTCGCATGCATGCAGGAGAAGATGCACGCTTTACTTTATGTAAGACTGAGCAGCACTTGGTATGCATTTTATTTTCAAAGGATCAACGAGGGGAAGTTGTTTACCGAAATGACTTGCTTTTGGTTTTACAAAAAAACTAAATAACAATCTAGTTGCATGAACAGTGCAAAAATTTATCTTTTGTCTGTTTAAAATGCATAGGCTCCATTAAAGGGACAGTATTGTGTATTTGTCATTAATGTAGAGGCATTTTATAGCACATTCAAGTAACTATGTTCAGTTAAAAGAAATTTGACAAAACTTTAACACCTTCAAATTAGGCTTCTGTTTCTTTAAAAACTCCTCCTCTTTGAAACTCCACCTTCAGGAGTTTCTGGTTGTTGTAAAGTCATCACAACATCGCTCTTCTATTAACCCTTTAACAGTGTTTCAGTGAGCTCAGCAGTTCCGCCAAGTGTTTACTAATTGCTGCTGGCTAGTCTGAAGGAGCTGAGTGGGGAAGATGTGGGGGACCGGCGGCTCTGTGAGGCAGAAGCACAGCTTGGAAACTGGAATTTCGTTGTCGAAGGTGGCTCTCAGTCCAACCAGGCATTTTGCTCGGTTGAATGGTTGCTACGGGAGATTAACGGATTTCTCAAATATGCGTGAAAGAATGCTCAACACACTGCCCCTTTAAAACTTTTATGCTTTTAACTCTGTGGTAATTTATTCCTTAAGGCATCAAGTTGAGTTAGTTAAACAGTTTTATTGAACACTTCTGGTTGTCGTAACGTCATATTGTGACCATAGCAGTTCCGGCAGTGATTGCTTTGGCTGAACAGCATATTGACAATATATTGTTATTGCAGTAGCAGTGTTAAGAACATGGGCCAGGACATTGGCCTGTTTGAGACCTAATATTCACCACCTTTTATATTTATTGGGTCTTAAATTTGCTTCCGTCCCAAACCCGCAGAGGAACCGCTCTCTGAGCTGCCTCTCGTCATTTATGCAGGGTTCCCAAACAGCTTTCATGGAGAAATTCCAGACTTTTCCAGACCCAGTTTCCCTGAGATTCTATTAGAGAGAGGAATAAGAGTTTTGCCTTATTTTGCCTTTTCTACTCCCTCCTCTCTTGTCTTCCCTCCCTCTAACTCCTTCCTGTTCTGTAGTTGTGCAGACTGATTTAAAAAAAAATGTATAGAGGATTGAAAACACATGGAACATGGATGTAATCCGCCTCCCAACCAATCGGCATCAGCCAGAAAAAATGGAAAATGGATGGATGTTGTAATAAAACTCAAAATCACAAAATATCCCGGTACAGGAGATTTTTGCTCATTGTGAGAGCTTGAGAGATATGGGGTAAGTTCAACCTACACATAAAAAACAAACAAAACAAAAAAGAAAATCAGATTGTAATGTTAGCAACTTCCCCCAGAATTTGGATTAAATTAAATTTTCCTTCAGGATGAAATCTAGATAAAAACATAATATGAACCTGCAGATGCAGAACACTGGAATTCATTCACCGTCAGAGCTTCCAGGTAATCTCTCCCATGCCACAAAGGTGAGTTGAATGGATTTATGAATCCTTGAAATTAAAAAACAATCTTATTAGGGTTAGAAGTAACCATAGAGAGTGGACACTGCTAGAGGAATCTCTCCCCCAGGTTTTTATCTTATCGTGGACAGCGTTTTTCCCTCTCTCACACACACTTTGCAACACTCTTGCAAGCGGTTAAGACTGAGTACTCAAGCTGGTACAAACACAAGAAACGGCCCGGCTGAGATTAAAGATTCTCGGTCGTTACTTTTTATGGGGGAAATGTTTAAGGTGGCACTCACATTTCGACATTTTCCTCCTCTGAACTAAACCTATTCCAAAGCGGATTACATTTTCAGGACAAAATGTTATGACGATGGTATCGTTTAAGAAGAAAACTGACTTTTTGATTCTGTAAAAACTGGAAGTTGACCTGCGTTTAAACCCTCCATCAGCTCGCATATTTTCTCTTAGATAAAGAGGAAAATTACAACCAAAGGCAGCTCATGAGAGAGAGAGAAAGAAAAACTCATTAGTCCACCATTGCTCACATTGTTGACTAATGCAGCCCAGTCCGCCATGCCAACTTTAGATTACACTCAGATGTTTATTCTAAATTCCATCCTGGAACGTCACAGTAAGACCAACGAGGCAAAGCAGAGGAGCGACAATCCAGTCTTTCTAAAACGCAAAGAAACAAAGTCAGAATTTGAGCCATTATTGGTTTGCTTTTCTTCAAAATTTGCCAGCAAATCTGTCTTGGAAACTTTTTTTTTTACTTTTACTTGAAACCCTGCACCCCAAGTGGAAAATTTTCAGCAGGCATCTGTTTTTTCTGGACACAACTTTTTCAGCCTCTTAAATGGCGCCAGACACAGGTTTGAACGTAGGTTTACTTTTTTCTTTTTTTTTTTGTGCGACACAGCTGCTAAACCTCAACTTGGTGTCCCGCTGCACGGCTCGCTAATGACAGCTGGCAGCGTTGACGTTTCTTGATTTACTTTTTTTTTTTTTACTGGCTGGATTCGAACCAGCAACCTTCCAGCCACATGCGCGCCTCCTCCCTCGGGCTCCCAGAAATTCGCTGTCGCCACAAATTCTTCCGCAATCACTGACACAATCCCCCAGCAGAATATAAGGCAGAGGCTAAACCACAATGAAGTCAGTGTTTAGGGTCCCGGCTGCTCTCTTTGCCAACTTCTTCACCACACTGGTTTCTCATTCCGCTGCAACCTCACTGACTTTTCTCATGCACACACTCGCATACGGACTGCTGCTTGGGACGCACCGATGAGGCACGCACATACGCCATCGGTCCTTTGCCACATGCGTCCAGACAAGCACGCCCTCCAGAGTCACGCTATGCCGGAAAGACTCTCAGCAATGCCCAAACCTCCAACCTCCAGCAGCTTCCCCCCTCAAAGACGTGCGATATGTCTCACAACTTCCATCCCTAACAGAGCACAGACTATAACTACAAGAAGACTTGCATTTGAGAATACTGCATTTGGTCCTGCAAATGTGCACTCTCAAACTCTAAGGGCTGCAAACGTTTAGGTGCACAGGTCTCCAGGAACTTGCGCAAGGGTTGGCTTTGTGACACTGCAAGCATGTCACAAAGTGTCGCTTTTTTTCTCATGAACTCCTACACAGTTAAAACATCCATGACATGTCACACTTAATGGAGTCCGACTTGAGCTCAGGTACGACGCACACACTCATCAGGCTTTCCTCCTCTCACAGGAAACATTTGCTTCTATGGTCGCCCTGGTCTGGCCTCTCCCTCCCTGTAATTTTTTTCTACTCCCTCCTCTCTTGTCTTCCCTCCCTCTAACTCCTTCCTGTGGTTTTCCTCTCCCAATTCACCAGCAGAGCATACCTCTCCTGTTCCCCGCTCCTCCCTCGTCTCTCTTACCCCTCCTGCTCTCCCCTCGTCTCTCTCACATACTTTATTCTCCAGTGCATTTTTAACTCCCTTCTTTCATTCCTTTCCAGTTTCTTGGATTGTGTGTGTGCTTGCAGCTTTGCCTATTGCTTTATGTACATAGCGCCACATATAATGTTTTACAAGTGTTATGAAACTTAATATATTCTGTTAGAACTCTATAAAAGCACGGGACGAAAACAGTCAAGATTGCTTGATCTGCCAAGCACAGAAGGGTTGAGGGAGATTGGGATCAACAACAGCTCATCAAGTCGTTCAAAAAATAAAAAGAAGTTCAATGTTCGATTTTTAGAAGTGATGTTCTTTGATCTTTCCAGTGCAAGTCCTTTTAAGGAATTTCAGAATGTCCCTGCAACTGCAAGGATCACGGAGGGAGGCGTGGGGGCTGTGTTTCTGTGATCTGAAGGCATGAAGAGGCAAGAAGAAAGAGGGCATTTATAAAGGTCCGAAGTGTCCGCACGAGACTTTGAAATTGGATACCTGCTTGAAGAGTACTGGGCAAAAACAAAAGGACTAAATGAGTGGTAATGGGCAGAATCACGATGGAAGTCGTGAAGGGGGGGCAGTCTGCTCAAACCACAGAGTGAGGAGAAATAGAGTGAAAACTAAATTCAACCAAGGCATGACTTTTGGAAGCGAGCAGACAGACTAGAAAAGTGGTGTGTTATTTCTTGCGTGAGATATTTCAACGCAGTGAATATAATTTCTGAATGAGTGAGACCAGAGGGTTTTTGTTTTTTTATGGAACAAGTACCATCATGTCAAGTCCAGGCAGTCCAGTCATTTTTAAACTGATTGGCTACATGACTTGGATTTTTTTTTCAGTTTGTTGTGTTAAGATGCCATCCATCCATCCATCCATCCATCCATCCATCCATCCATCCATCCTTTGCCTCCCTATTTGACACTTTCCAACCACTCATTCTGGGGTATTCCAAGATGTTCCCTGTTCAGAAATAGTATATAGTCTCTCGAGAAAATTCCAGGCCCCATCCATGAGTCTTCTTCTTAGTTGATTTCACATGGAAAACCTCCGGTGGTCGACTTCCAGGACGCATTCCGATCAAATACCCAAACTACCTTAGCTGACTCTCTTTGAAGTCGAGTTCTTCTCTAATCGCATCCCCGGATATCATAAAGAGGAAGCTCGGTTCAGCCACTTGTATTCAAGATCATTGTGCCATAATCCATATCTCACAACTTGGGTTGGTAAAAACTCACCTGTGTTTCTCAGTGCTGCATTTGAAGCCCTGATCCTTCAGTTGATCTCTGGCTCCATGCTACCAACACTTGGTAACAAGACAATAAGATGCCTGAACATCTCCATTTGACTCAAACACTCAACAATGACTTGGAGGAAGCAGTCTACCATTTGTCTTGTTAAGAACTATTGCCTGTGATGGTCAGTTTTTAATTGGTGGAAGGTTGCAGTTGAATTATCCACCATAGCATCGATTGTTTTCCATTTCTCCAAGATTTTTCAAAAACCATTTCCAATTTAGGGAAAGTGTCTTCCCCAGGGTATTATAATTGAGGGGCCAGCTTGGGAAATCTCCATTTGAGAAGCAGGTACCGGACCACCTGACTGGTTCCCTTCAATCTAGGGACTTAGTAGCTCTATTTGAAGCTCCCAGAGATTCTATCTATAGCGGAAGTTTCCAGAATGGTCGATAGAATCTGAAATTTCAGTCTGTGGTTTTATCACCAGCACCATCAACTGAAAATCCAACATGGCTACCTGCCGATCCATAAAAAAAATTAGCTGTAGATGAAAGAGAAAATACAGATTTGTTTGCACAATGCTAACAGCTTACAAACCAACAAACCCGACCAGGTTTCAACCTGGAGCTGAAATATTGTTAAGTTGGGTTGGATGTAATTCCCAGATATACATGTTGACAGTTTAAATCTCTCTCCACTGTGTTTCGCTCTCAAGGTCTTGATAAGGCAAACAGCAATGTCCAAGAACCACTAACGTTTTGGCTTGTCTAGGTCCCGGTGTTGGCGAGAACTATGGCGTAAACGGACTGACTTCTATTATGTCAGATCCGTTTCTCAGCATGATGTCAGTGCCAACGTCCAGGATGTTGACCTTCCCTCATGACGTAAAACATGGCTGCCACAAGAAAACAAGCAAGAGAGAGGAGGTAAAAACCTCAAACAGAAAATGCAGGACATGGACTCCCACCCTTTCCTTTCCTCACACTTTTCCCATTATTTGTCTCCATTCGTCCCTCCCACCCTCTCTCCCTCTGGCTCTCTTGCATCTCGGCAGAGCTAAATGATGCAACTCTGCAGACCGAGTATGCAATAGTCACCAGTAGAGCCTGTAGATTGTCTCGCGCTGACACTGGCGTCTTCACCCCTTAGCGAGGGAGTGGCGGAGGTTGTCAGGGCCAAAGGAGTGGGGGAGTAGCCTTACGAGAAGGGGCCTATTTTCCTCTTAAAAACTGTTTTACTGACCTTCTGCGCTTTTTTAAAGAAGGTACAGCAACTTAAAACGTTCAAATCATCCAGCAGAAAAGTTATAAAACACAAACCGAGTCAAATTAAGGGAGAAGAGGTTCTCGAAATTCAAACTAAACTCAAACAATGATCAGCAGGAACTCCAAATCATCATTTATTTTGATAATGAAACAAGCTGAACTTGAAAAATGGTACATTCTTTTTCTAGCACGTCACCCCGGTTAACATCACATTTTCTAACTACAACCGTCCTGAGAGACATTTGGAAACAGGGTTGCAACAGGACTTTGGGTATTTCAGGTTGTCAAGTTATGCCATAAAAATGGCAGCAAAAACATTGTGTACTGGCACCGTCTGATTTGTTTGAGGACGCAGTTTTACCATTTATCTTTTACTCAAAAGTTAAAAACTTCTGAGATTTTTTTGGACAAATAACAAAAGGACACACAAATCTCTAGATGTTGGTGTTCTGAGTGGGAAAATTGAATTCTCGACAACCAGAACCTTCAAAATGAAACATGGCCGCCTCTATCAAATGAAAAGAGAGACATCAGCGAAAAACTGTTTCTTTGTACTTCTAACTGTTGTTTCTCACTAAAATATTCCAAACAGCACAATTCATTTGATCAAACATGTCGCTGCAGCGTTTGAAAGTACACCAAGCGCAATAACTATTAGCTTGTCTTGTTAATGGTGGTTAGCCTGGTTGTTGCTCAGAGCAAATCCCACCGGCTTCTGAACTTAGAACTAATATACAGTTGAGTTTATTGACATTCCCACATTAAAGCTCTGACTTTAGAGGTAAATGGACGACCACACAGGCAGGCAATTTTTATGCTTACTAAAGGAATAAAACAGTTTATTTTCTACTGCCACAAAAGGTAGTCCACATGCAACCATTGGAATCTATGACTTCACCTAATGACAACACAGACTGGACCTCTTAGCCACATGAGGACATAAAAATATTTACACATATTTATTGAAAACTTCCATCGTGAGCATTTCAGTATTTTTAACCTGTTTAGATGCAAAAAGTTCATGAACTATGCTAAGGAGCTCGGTGTTCCAGCACGTAACTCTTAAATGGCAGGACATCCAACACCACAACACCACAACAAAGAGAGTCGAGAAAACATCAGAACCAGAGTCAACAGTGTGACGCTAGCCGCCTGGACCTTGGCGACACGCACATCATGGCCCTGTTTGTTCTGTTTTAGCTCAACCAGGCAGCAGCGCTCCACACTGAAGTGTACGGTTTTCAGTAACGCTTCAAATTGGGCACAAAAAAAGACCCAAATGAGGAAGTGAAGAGATTTCTCACCAGAATATCAAAGCACAATGACGATAATAATCTTTATTACCAATTAAGCTATTCACAAAAAACAGACAGGTAAGGAAATTAGCAGCGTCAGTTTGGGCAACCATCACTCATGTGCTTGAGCTGACAGGCAATAGTACAAAAAAAAACTAGAACTCCCTTCAAACAGGAAGAAACCTCCAGGAGAACCCGACTCGGGAAGGACCCCGACTTCATCAACCAGCTGTGGAGGTGAGGACAGGAAAGAGACACAGACGAACATAAAAGTATGCAGCAGACTCAGGAAAGGCGACCATCTGCCTCGACTGACTGGAGGTGAGAGCACAGGAAAGGGCCACAGAGAGACAGACAAGCACCAGGACGTGGATGCCAACTGTGAAAAGGGAAAAGTGATGTGGATGGAGAGAGCAGATCAAGGAGTGGTGGCCACTTTGTTATGTAATTTGACGCCTCAGACCCACACAGTGGCACAAGGTAGAGGGGTTACTAAAATCTATTACTTACTCCATAAAAGGAAATTATAGATTGTAGGATCGCATGGACAAGAATACACATGTATACCATTATGTTTGGTAATATAATGTAAATATAATGTAAGGATGTGATGTATAAAACAATAAGTGTTGATCGTTGATCTAAGCACAGAACCGTGCTCAACTCCATTATTGTGTCTGGTTGCATTTTCACTGACAATCTGACATTTTGAAAATAAATCCACTTAACCTAAACGTGCATATTTCGGAAAAAACTCAGTTTTTGATGAAACATTCTGGCGCTG
The DNA here is from genome assembly GCA_033032245.1 of Poecilia picta. NCBI lineage: Eukaryota > Metazoa > Chordata > Actinopteri > Cyprinodontiformes > Poeciliidae > Poecilia > Poecilia picta. The sequence continues at coordinate 27,681,331 of CM065353.1, read as the reverse complement.
GGATCAGGTTAGAGCTGTTAGATAACATAATTTAAGGATGTGATGTATAAAAAGCAAAAACTTACTGATCCAACCACAGAACCCTGCTGAACTCCATACCTAACTCCAGCTGCATTCCCACTGACCATAAATTTGATTAATGGAAACACGACAATATTGTTTGATAAAAAATGTTGCCGCTGCAATGACATACCTTTTTTTTTTTCACCATATCAAAGTTGGTTTATTTTCCTAATCTGCGATGGAATCACATGAGTCACATGATCATCAGGATGTTCCTACTGGCGCAAACCACAAGAAAAAGAAGACATAAAGTAAACAGAAGATAATGATGAATTTTTTAATGGCTTATCACATGAAAAACTCATTCATGTGTGTTTTTATTTGCATTCCTTATTTAATGGAAACACCACAGTTGCGAAGACATTAGAAGAATATTGACAAAGATTTTCTCACACATTTGTAATGGAAACACAGCTACTGCTGTCTGAAAAAAAATTTATTTATTTGAATAAACTAATCTATCTCGGGTTATATTTATACTGTTTTGCGTGTTTACAACAATCAGAAGTTAGACCTTGACATGACAGCTTGAGCCATTTTGTCTTGGCAACGATCAGTGTCTAAATCTGGATTGAAACTTCTCAGAAATAAAAGGTAACAGGCCATATTTAAAAAAAAAAAAAAAAGAAAATGCCCTGTATTGTACAGTTGCTTTCCTGCTTATTCAGTAGTTCCTCAACCTCTAATAAATTATTTTGTGTCTTGCAAAAATTTCCCTATTTTTAAGTGACATACCTATGTTTCTCGCATTGTGTCACAACAATGTTTTTGAGTTTTTTTTGTTTTTTTTTTAAGAAATCTAATTTGATAAACCAACACAATGTTGTACATAACTGTAGAGGGAGGAAAGTTATTTGTCATTTTGGTACTCTGGTGGGAAGATGGATGGAGAGAATCACACAGATATGCTAAACTTCAATTCAATCTTTTCTTCTGTTTTGTAAAGCACCTCCAGATGACATGTTGTGAATTGACACCATGTAAACAAACTGAATCAAACTGTCCCCAGTGTAAATGAGAACTTTAGAGGAATATGAAAAAAATCTATAAAACATTATCTCTACAGGCGTGTGAAGCTCAGAGAGAGAAAACAGAAATCCACAAAAACAGTTTTTCCAGATTTTTCTAAAATGGCTGAAAACATTGCATCATTTTCCTTCCATTTTCCTATTGTGCACTAATTTGTGTCGCTCCATCACCACAAAATCCCAATAAAGTAAATGAATGCTTGTGGGAAAATCCGGTGAAAATGTGCAGGAGGCATTAATGCGGCTGCTTTTAAGCGAAGGTTTAAAAAGCGAAGGTTAGAACCTGATTTCTGCTCAGTATCAAACGGTTGAATCTAAAGAGTGGAAAATGATCACAGACTGCAACAACTCTCACAAAAACACTTATGTAACCAGAAACAACAGCCGACTTTTATTTATTTCTGTTCCTAAAATGAATTTTCTCTTAATAGGAAAATAAATCACATTATTGCTGGGTGGGTGTTTTTCTCTCTCTCTCTGTCTCTCTCTCTCTCCCTCTCTCTCTCTCTCTCTCTCTCTCTGCCTCTCTCTCTCTCTCTCTCTCTCTCTGTCTCTCTCTCTCTCCGTCTCTCTCTGTCTCAGCAACACATCTAAAAAAGACCATTGATGTTTCTTTGCCACCATTGGTCAGACAGATCAGAGGTCGCCTTCCATCTCCTTCAGCTTTTCTTACCATTAGTGGAGCAATAGTTATTTCCCAGCCACTGACTCTATTCACAACCACAGCATGTTTTTGGGGAAAACTAACAAAAATTAAGATATAAAGAAGAGAATGAGGGGAGACAAATATACAGTAAAAAAACACAATGTCTTCGCATTGAAAATGGAAAAGTTAAGAAAATAAAAACAGGAATGAGGAAACAAGTCAATCTTTCCATCGATCGATCGGAGCCAAACAAGACCAGGAATAGCCTGAATGCCGGATGCAAATGCAGTTGTTGCAATGTTTTCTTTCCTTCCATTCAGGTTTGCCTTTGTGTTTTTCTCTTTCTGTATTTCTCTCTCTTTTCTTTATTTCCTAGCATCCCTCTTTCATTCCTTCTGTCATCCAGACCCAGAACACATAAACACATGTGTCTCACATTCCTCTCTGCAGAGCAGATTCACCCAATTTATTTTCACTGTGTGTGTGTGTGTGTGTGTGTGTGTGTGTGTGTGTGTGTGTGTGTGTGTGTGTATGTGTGCGCGTGTGTGTGTCTCCTCGTGAATGTGTGTGTGTGCCAAGCAAGTAAATAATAACCAATCCCAGCTGTGTACTGTAGCCTGTCCGTCTTGCTTTCAGTTCGGAAACGTAGACGAAGGTTAAAGAAAAAGACTCCATTAAATATGAGATGGATGGATGGATGGATTTTTACAAGAAATTGTAAAAATAAATAAATAAAAACCTAGGATTACACAAAAAATTGTAAAAAATACATTTTTTTCTGGGATTTTTTTCTAAGTGATTATTTATAAATCTCTCCAAATACATAGTTGTTATTTTGAAAATACATCAGCAGCCTTAGTCTCCAGGGGTTACTTGATGCCATAATATTTTTATTTACCTGCAAAAATGCTCTACAGTAGGGACTGGATATTCCTGCATTGCTTTTTCATGTCTGCCAAATTGGATTTAACAAATAATTTCTTGCACTTGCAGCAGATGGCCAGTAGTTGGCAGTGTATTGTATGAGGCACTGGTTTCCATTTCCATGGTCTGTGTGCATTTATAGCATTAAAATGGCTTTTAGATATCTGTCCAGTGCAGTGACTGCTATGCATAAAAGTGTTAAAATAACACCTGAATGAGTTTGTTCACATGACAAGTCATCAAAATCCCTCATCATCCTCCAACTACTGTCGTCTTCTGATTCTTTGTGGTTTGCGGCATTAGCAACATCCAGTTGTGGATCACGTTGTGGAAACGTGTTTTCATTGTAATTTTGTAAAATAAGCCACCTTCAATACGGCCAAAAAACCCAAACCTCGTCCTAGTGCCATATCTTTTTATGGACAAATGAGTGGTTTATTTATTTATTTTTCAAATTGGTACGTTTCCATTAGGCAAATTTATTTTCAAAAGGTCAAATCGCGCAATATTAAGGCCGATGGAAACGCAGGTACTGCAGCTTGAACCACATCGCTCAGTTTGGGTTTCCCGTCATGTAGGGCAGAGCCGGACTGTTTCTAAAAAAACGTTGTGAAGGGAGATGATGTTTTTTGATTTTTGATGGGTGAGGAGAAATCTGCCCTCTACTTCCATAGCTCTCACCCACATGTCAAGCTTAGGATCTTTAGGTGGAAAGTAAGAGCGCTCACTCCGTTCCTTTTGGTGGGTTGCTAGTGTGCGTCCAGTTTGACAGTTGAAAACGTGTTGTTGCTTTTTTGGCAATAAAACAATCCGTTTTCTGTTTTCAGCTATGGTAGTTGCTTGCTGTTGCTCCAGATGACAGACCGTCATCCGCATATGGGAGTATGCCTCTTCCTTTCTGTGGGGGAATCACTTCCAAAGGTCTGAAAAGTGGATTTTCTTATCTGCTAACAAAACGATGAAAAGACGAATTGTTATACTTTAGATTTAAAAGAAGAAGGAGAAGAAGACCAACAGGCCAGGAATGGGTAGGGAGTGGAGAGGCAAATATGAAGGGGTGGGAGGGCGAGATGGAGGAAGGGGGGTGTTGAGTTGGGGTTTTTGGAATTCGGTCTGTGTTTGGTTTGGAAGCGAAGACCCTGTCTCTGGGCTCTCTGGAGGATAATGGAAAAGAGAGGGAGAAGAAAGAGAGGTTTATGGATGTGTGTGTACTGTGTGTGTGTGTGTGTGTGTGTGTGTGTGTGTATGCCCTCGCAGGTGGTCGGTACAAGCTGATGTAAGGGGTGCGGTGGGGTCTCCAAGTGTCTCGAAACGTGCGCATTCGCTGAACCGCGTTGACACGCCGGCGTTCAGGTGCAGCAGCAAACAGATGGGAGTTGTGACCGTGTCAGAACGAGAGCGCGGAGACGCACAGAGGAGGTCAATAAGACATTCCTGAGACGGCGGAGGAGGACGAGGACGGGGAGGAGGAGGAAAAGGGGGATGCAGGGAGTCAGTGGTTAGTTGGTGGTTTGAAACTAAGAGGAGAAAAATGACTGTCGGGTCCAGGGTTGGGCCCAAAATTGTTACCACAACCAGCCAGCGAGCCAGGGGGAAGCAGAGGAAAACACAGTGAAAAAAGAAAAAAGTTATATAGGAGGAGAAGCGAAAAAGGGCCTCCTCCTCCTACAGGAGGGCCTGCAGACTCCGTCCTGTGCCGCAGCGGGAGAAAAAGAGGGGGAGCGGTGCTTTTATAGCTGGGCTGAACCCACTGAACCCATCATGTACAAACAGCAGAGAAAGTATGGAAACAACAGAGGCGTGAAGGCCGCAGTCACACAGGGAGCTTCCAACAGGGGGGGTTCAGGTTAGGGACCAGGACTGGACACTCCAGAGCGATGACAACAGAGGGTCATGGTAGTCATTTTTAAACAACTTACTTCAACTGATAAACTTCATTTTGTTTTGATTTTGTGTTTAAGTCTACTTTCTTCTGTCAGCACGTTTCTTTGCCTTTTGTCTAATTTTCGGGACTATTTTTCTTCCTTCATATTGTTTTAGTACTTTTCGTGTCTTGCCAAAGTACACACAACGAGTGTATTTTATCTGAAAATGTATTTTAGAATACAGCAAGACAAAGTGGTACAGAATTGCAAAATGAAACAAAAAAAAAAACACAAATAGTTAAAATGTTTTTTACGGACAAAATTTTACAGCCCATTTATCCTGACACCTCTAAATAAAATTAATTGCATCTGAAACCAGAAGTCAAAACGGCACAACCTAATACTATATATATATATATATATATATATATATATATATATATATATTATATATATATATATATATATATATAAAAACAACTGCTAACTTCAGTTGTTATAAAAATGTTGCATTTATCAGAAATTACTTAAAAGAATTTTGACTTGGAAATTTGGTCCTTGAAATTGGGCTTCTGTCTCTTTAAGAAGCTCCTGCTCTTTCTGAAACTCTGCCTTCAGGAAGTCATCACAACATAGCTCCTCTATCAAAACTTTAACAACGCTTTTACCAGTGTTGAGCTGAGAAGGTCATATAAAGATGTGCAGTTCTACAAGGCATTGGCCAATTGGTGCTGGCTAGTCTGAAGGAGCAGAGTGGGGGAGTCGCAGAAGCTCAAAAGCTTGGAAACTTTAACTCAGAAGAAGGGCTTCGTCCTTGAAGGTGAATTTCTCAATGGTTGCCTTGGGAAACTAAAGGATTTCTCAAACAAGCATGACAGATTCAAACCAACACTCCAGGTATGTTTACAATGAGAGAATAACATTATAACATTGTAAAGTTAAAAAAACGTTGATTTTACACATCATCACTTCAACAACACTGCCGCTTTTTTAGTTTATTGTTTTTTTCTTCATGTAGATTTTGGAAGGGGTTTACTTAGGAAAAAAACATCCATCCATCCATTTTCCTACACCCTTGTCCCTTAATGGGGTCGGGAGGTGCTGGTGCCTATCTCCAGCTGGCGTTCCGGGCGAGAGGCGGGGTACGCCCTGGACAGGTCGCCAGTCTGTCGCAGGGCAACACAGAGACACACAGGACAAACAACCATGCACACCTAGGGACAATTTAGACAGACCAATTAACCTGACAGTCATGTTTTTGGACTGTGGGAGGAAACCGGAGTACCCGGAGAAAACCCACCATGCACAGGGAGAACATGCAAACTCCATGCAGAAAGGCCGGGGCCGGGAATCGAACCCAGAACCTTCTTGCTGCAAGGCAACAGCTCTGCCAACTGCGCCACTGTGCAGCCAGGAAAAAAACAAATATTCCTAATTTAGCACCAAAAAAATCTTTGATTTTGATTGAAAAAAGTCACAACAACCAATCATGAAATCCTGAAGGGACTGCTTTGAGAACAAACAGCCTCCTGAAAACCAAGCAACAAACAAAACGGGGAGAAAGTTTAAAGCAGAAACAAACGCAAAAACCACTAAAAGAGACCTGGAAATTCTCAGGTGGAACAACATGTTGACAAACCATCTATTGCCATGCTGTCCACAAAGCTGGCTTTCATTAAAGGGTGGCCAGAAGAAAAATACAAGAAGTCCCATTTGAAGTTTGCTACAAGCCATGTTGGGGACACAGTTTTATCAGATTAGATACAAAATTTCACCCCCACCCCAACACACCAGCCCCACCTTGTTCGACCACTGCTGTGGGAATGCTTCTCTGCAGCAGTGACAGTGAAATTGGTGTGAGACGATGGATGGAGCTAAATACTGTAAATAGAGCTGAGAGAGGGCTGGAGGTTCGCTGTCCAGCAGGGCAACAATCCCTAAACATACAGCTCCGGCTATAATGGCATGGTTTGCATCAAAGATCATTCTTGAATTTGGTTTCATTGAAAATCTTTGATATACCTTGGAAATGTTGCTGTTCCAGAGTACTTCCATTCTGATCCGAGATTTTTGAGACTTTTGAAAAGAAAAATGGGCCAAAACTTTAGTTACTGGATGTACGATGCCGGTAGAGAAATACCCCAGGTAAGGGGTATTGCTGTAAAAACTAGATTTCTAATGTGTAGCAAAAGTTTAAAGACCACATTCAATCATTGGTCTGTCACATGAAATTTTGATCAAATATATCGAACTTTATGGTTGCAACACGATGCAAAATGCAGGAAAAAAATACTCATTTGCCCAGGATTTGATCACATCTATAAAATTTATGTTCTGTCTTCTACGACATTTCTTCACACACTACATTCCTCTCTTTCTTCACTTGTTGATTGACTTCCAAGCGCTTCTCTCTTCGTTCTGTTTTCTCCTCTATCTTGTTTTCCTCATTGACCTGACTCTTTACGAACGCACAAAAACACACAAATTCCATATGTACCAAAAGAGGAGTGTTCCCTGTAGTTGGATAAGGGCGGTAAGACAGATAGAGAGAGGAATGACAGGAAAGGAGATTGCTTGGCTCTGATTCTTTAAGGATAATCCACACAACTGTATCTGGCCCAGCCTTTAGAGAGCTAGATGATGCAAGGAGGCTGCAACCTGCACATTTCTGGCTTTACAAGAGTCGCCCCCACACAGCCAGCTCTGACCACCTTGTTGCAAAGTTTGGGGAATTCTGTGGTGCCGATTAACTCATAGGTCATTGCCAACAAACGCCCTGCCTTTTGGGAATAAGTGCGGATAAAATTCACATGTGCTATCCTCGAGGAGGTGTTAAAATTTTCAGGAGGGATGATGTCAAAGATTGGGGAAGTCCATGTTTGTCCATCCACCGACTTTTATACATACATTAGATGCTACCGTTGAAGAAACGCCTTAGGCAGATTGGGTTGGGATCTGAACAAAGGTGTTTACTCCCCAATTTACTTATAGTAAGCCTATTAATAACTTGGTAACACAACTGTGTCCTTAAGGGTGCACATTTTTGGTTGCTGTGCATTAGTGTCACAACAAAAAATGCATTACTCAAAGTTATTGCTGCTGACAGGTAATTCAATAAGCTTTTGAATCTATTTAAGCTTTATGTTTCCAGAAAAAAAATTTCTGTGAAAAATGTCAATATGATTTCCCAAGGCAGATGTCTTCAGATAAACAACCCATCCGACAGAGAGAAACTCCTTTCCCTGAGTTCAGGTACAGAACCCGCTTTATGAATCGGACCCCTGCTCACTATCCACCAGCAATCTTGAGCTAACAAGCTGTACGTTTTAAAATAGCGTGACAAAAAAGAAGCATGTACTTTAAAGCCGAACGACATCATCAGTGCCGCCATTTTTTCAAGTCAAGACTTGGACTGGACTCAAGTCCAAGTCATATGACTCGAGTCCACGAGTCTGAAAATTAGGACCTGAAAATCCTTCCTATTATGTTCTTTTATATAAACTGCTAAAACTGAAATCTGTTATGGTTTCACAACTGTAATGCAGTTGCTATGGTGATTCCCACTTTTTCTGGGGAGCAGAACAGATGGGTAGCATCATTCATTTCACTAGAAACACAATAAGAAGCACTGAGAATTTTTTTTGATGATTTAGACATTGTATAAAAATGATAACTAACAGAAAAGTCCCAGAAAGGTAGCTTTTTATCAATGCAGGTTATTTTTTTTTTCCCAGATTAGGAAGACCGAATTAGACTGATATCTGAATCTCAGAAAAGGCTGCGTTATCAAACCTTTTCCAGTCATCTGAATGACAAAGTTTTCTTGATTTTGTTTTATGTTTGAAGAGAAACAAAACATCCCTCATTTTATCCTCCTCTGAAACAACACCAGAGGGCCGGGAACACAAGCTTGTGGAACTCCTTTTTTATGGCGCAAGTATAAAATGTAAACAGCTGCAAATGTATCATTCCTAAAAGAATCTGCACGTTTGACACCGTTCTCCATAAAAATATGTCTTTCTAGATCACAAAACTGTATGAAATCAATTACAAAAACAACACAGAATGGGTTTTAACTTTTTTTCTCAACCTTTATGATTTTTTTTACTTTTATGTCACCTTTTTTTTAAAGAATAAATTTTCAAGGCTATTTTTTATATAGTGAGAGAAAATGAATTTCCAAGGTGAGTTTCATCTTTTAAACAAGTGTAGTGTAACCTTTAAGCTTGATTTGCATGTGTACATATTTAAGGAGAACTGTCAAGTTGCCTATGCTTTTTTATTGATCGAGTGTTTACCTTTTAGGAGCGCCTCCGTTGCTTTTGTAGTTTGTTAGGAGATGCTGTCGTTGTCTTCGAGACCAATAATAATAATTAAAAAAAGTCAAAATCAAGCCAGTTTGTGTGGCTCTCCTTGTAACATCTCCCAGTGAGCTACGAGTTGCAAACCGGTTCTCTTTTAAAGATTTTTTTTAAAAAATGTTAGAACTAGTGTCTGCAGCGAATAAAGTGGTCAGTTTTCAGGTAGATAACAAAAAACCTTGTCAAAGAAAAAGTTTCTGTCAAAATTACACTGCTAAAAAATTCGAAGAAGAAGAAACACGATTCAAAGGCAAACAAACACAAGAGAAACTGTCACTCGGGTTTGAGTGATGTAAATTTGAAGTCGTCCACAGATAATAAGGCGGAGGTTTTCCTGGAGGTGCATCGCCCAGTTGCGACGCTGGTCAACTGAAGCTGAGAGGAGCGAGGAGCGGAGAACAGGCTGTCCGAGAGGAGGAGGCTGACAGAAGGCGGGGAAGAGGAGGAGACGAGGCCCCCGCCAGCTGGTCTGACTCTGAGTGGGAGGCAATAATACATACCTTTAAGTTGCATAACGTCTCTCAATCCAAACGATTTGGAAGATTTTTAGAAAAATAGGTTTTTATTAAACTTAAACACTTCAATGCTCTAGATGTCAAAGGAACAATTCACACGACAAAGATGAATCCCAGACAGACTCCGTTTCTAACAGAAAGTCGGCAGTTCCGTATTCAAGTAATTGCTTCAGCGCGCGTTGCCACCCTCTAGTGGTCAAAGCACAACACTACACCAGAAAAACTTTCTAAAAATTTATAAAAACAACTAGTTTTTTTGCAACAAAAAAATAACATGAAATTGTCTTTACCTCTAGTTTTGGTTTGACTCAAGGTAAACCACTTTTTGCATAGAGCAGACTATTATTCAGTTAAATTGTATTGTGTATTTTTTGTGTATTATTATTATTATTATTATTATTATTAATTCCAAAAACAGTTCATTCATTCATTTGTGGTTCATTCATTTGGGGGGAAGCAGGGCTACCAAAAATGTATCTTCCTGTTGAAACTGTATAAAAGAAACCACACTCTGACAATAAATTTTTCTTATTGGCTGTAGTTGAAATCTTTACTAGGTTCTAACCATAATCATCTAATTTAACAGAAATAAACACTTGACAGCAATCCAGCCACTTTTCAGATTCATAGTACCTAGTTGTTCAGTCAAATCCACTCAGTTCTTAGATCTTAGCAACATTTTGCAGAACATACTGATGCCTCTGGTTGCCGAATAATGTCTAACCTGTTGAAGGTTTCAATGAGCCCATCATGCAGAAGTGGAAATAACACGATGAATAATGTGGATGTTTGTACACACGTATGGAGATATACAAGGTGAACATTTCCCAAAGGAAACTCTCGACTGGTTTTAGAGTAAGACAAATAACTCTCCTGGATCGGTACAGCTCAGTGGTTCCCACGTTCGCTTTATTTTGCAACCCACCACCGTAACGGTTGCATGCATCACAACTTCTGCATAAATACTTGCGGATTGTATTCACACACACTCATAGATTTGTGCTAAAACAAGGAAACGTTGCTGGACTTTAGCTGTTTGTTCAATTCAAGCTCCATTAAAAGGTTCCTCATGCAAACTCTGTTGTCTCCTTGGAGTCGTTAAGACACTTCAATATTATCATCAACACTTTAGTTGTTTTGAGAAATAGACTCTGATTGAACTCCGTAAAACAAGAATGAATCTTCTCCCAATTCATGTTCCAAAGTTGTGCTTAAAATAGTGCTCTCAATCGATTTAGATATTTAATCAGATTAATCCAATTGTTCAGGGGACATCTGACAGATGAGGAAGATTTTTTTATTTGATATTTTATTAGTAAGACAAGTTATTCATTGTTCAGGGACTACAGATGGAAAAATGTGCTCTTCTGCTAATTTACAAAATTTACATTTACAAAAATGTTAATTAACGTGCATTGTCCCTACCAAATAAATTAAATACATTTTGTGAACCAAACCCCAAATGATTGTCTCTTGTTGTTACTGCACTCCATCCCCAAACTCTTTTACTTGGCATTAATTTACAATATTATGATAGCCATAACTTATACTATTATTATAATCATAATGTGAGTTATTACAGACATTTTTCTGAAAAGAAACCAGGAATAATCCATTATTCTTATTATTTGATACCAAAGTTACAGTTACTTGTTTTACTTGTAAGCAACTCCACAAGTGTAAGTGAAAGTATTCTTACAAATAAACCAACATTAATATCAGTATTTTGATTTGGGTCTTATTCAGTTATTCAAAACGTTTAGACTTCATTCTTTAAAACTTTTACACTTTGAAATAAGGAATAGTTTGAACTATTTTTATCAATCTGGAAGCTGGAAACTTACTTCCTCTCTTTTCAGGAAACCTACTCTTCCTGCTTCATGACTCTTTCTCTGCCTGACTATGATTTCTTATGATTAGATAGAAAAAAAATAGAATTAAAGCAAAGTTTGCATGACAAAAGACACAACCCGATTGATTTTATTGAAATTTGAGTCTATTGTTCTATCTTGACGTTACTTGTGTGATTAATTTTACAGGTAACTTCATGTATTGTTACTGCGATGATCTCGGGTTTTCTTGACACTCTGCAACACTGATAGTTTGTTGCAGTCTGGATTTGTTGTGTTTGGTGGATGTGCTAAACCACATGTCTGTGGACCAACACTCCCATTGACACACACTCTAAGTTGAGAAAGTCGGGTACTTTTCTGCATCTCAAGCTGGTTTATAACCATGTTTTATAATCAGCCCAGACTGTTTGCTGCTTCTGCATCAGAACTACAGTATTAAAATAAAAAACTCGCGACAATGTAACTCTCATCTATGACAGCACATGCGTCTTTATGATGCATTTTATACCTTCTTCCCCATATTAGCTCTGCACCAAGAAAACAGACCCAATAAACACATGAAAAAACAACTCAGCTTAGATGTAATCTGAATTTTGAATGTAAAAACATTTAGTTCGCTAATCAACATGTAAAACAGGAAGGAAGACTTATTTCAGTATCGTTGCTATATCTGGTCTGTTCGCCTCATTTTCTTCAGCAACCAATCCATCTACCGTAAGAAGACCAACTGCACTTCACAACATGACTGCTGTCAACACTGGCTGGCGAGTTGCATTTTAGTTTTTGCATGCACTGGTTTCATACAGGAATTCAATTTATTTCATGGTTGTACTCAACATGTAATCAGTGTTGTATAAAGTACTGAAATCTCAGAGTCAAGTAAAAGTATAGTTACCTCTCCAAAATATGACTTTGGTAAAAGTCCAAGTCACTGACTGAAATGTTACTTGAGTTAATTCTTAAAGTATCTGAATTTTCTTGTACTTAAGTATGGAAAGTACTGTAAAAATGTATATACTCAAGTAAAGTAATGAAAAGTATAAGTAAAAAGTAAAACAAGGCAAATGCAGTTTGAATGACATTTTTTATATTTTGGTAAACATGTCAAATACAGTTAAACTAATGTATACAACCAAGTGCAGGCAAAATTAAACCTGCTAATAGATAAACCTGCAGGCATCATTTAGTTAAGAAAATTAGGTGCTTTACCTACAAGGTTAACTTAACCTGCTTTACAACTGAACCAGCTTCTTAGTTTCCCCTCCAGGACAGAAAATACAAAGTGTTTGTAAGCCTTAAGTTTTCCCTTCAAGTGGTCAGGGCTGAAAATGAGAAAAATAGTCAGTACCGAAAATGTGGCCAACATGTAGAAAAAAAGCCGTTACAATTACTCTACTTCACAAACTATTGGTGCAACACCTGGTCATTATGTGACATTAGGGACATGTGGCTGCTGCTCATCGTGAAACTTGCTTTGTGTTTAATGGGAGAAGAGAAACAGGTGTTTCCATAGACAAAATATAAGGATAGACGCCTCATGCTCCGCTCTCACCTATTGTCGCTGACGAGATTTAGGGCAGCCATCTTGGAGCGGTAGACCACAACACTCAGCATTATGTGTTTAGCAGGCAAAATGACATATCAGCGCATTTAATCAATTATAACATGCTTTTTTTGTTACTGGGAACTATATTCAAATATCTATCAAAGCTACATTTATAAACAATTGTATTAATACATAGTTCAGCATATTTAACACAGTAAAAATACCAGTGTTGAATTAACACCCAAAAGTGTCTATATGTGTCCAAGTCAGCTGGTGTTAAAGTAACACTTTTGAAAGTGTTAAAAGATTGGCATCCATTTTTTGTTAAATTAACTATTGAAACTGGGTTTAAGAAAAGTTAAACTTTCCATTTCTGTGTATTGTTTTGAATATTTTCCACTGGATTTGATTGATATTGACACCTTGTAGGTCAATTTACTTTTTTAACACCAGATTATGTTTAGTGATCAACACTACACTGGTGTTACTTTTAATATATTTTAACACTAACACTGTTGTAAATGTTAATGTGACACTCTGTATTGTTGAATTTAACACCAGCTGATTTGGACACATATAGACACTTTTGGGTGTTAATTCAACACCAGCATTTTTACTATCAATAGCTATCAATAGAATAGGATTGGAATATTCTGATATTGATGTATGATGAGCATATTACAAAGCACACAGCCGTGGATAATTTATTGTGAACGGCTGTGTGTATAATTTATTATAATAATACATATAGTGTATATAGATTCAGTCCAAAATCCGTTGTGAGATTCATCTGTGCTGCAGTGCTTCATAGATTCTCCCTCTTCTTCCTCACATCGTGTCTTTATGAAACTTTAAAAAAAAAAAACAGAAGATTTGGGATGTATCTAATAGTGAAATAATTACATAATAATAGTCTTTACCACCTGTGTAAACTTTGCTGGTGAATGTTATAACACATAATATAAGTTTTATAATATATGTTACATTGTTTCATTTCTAATATAGGCTCTTGTGTCAGAGAATTTAAGTCAATATTAGAGAATAATTAATCTCGGTTACCCTTCATATCGGGGCTGAACCCGTATTACACCAAGCACTGTAGCTAATATTAGCTGGTATCTCGCCGGTGGACATAAATATAGTAAGGTAATATTCTAATCACAATATATACACAATAATATGTCCATCTTACTTGTGAAATGTTGTCTGTGGAGCCTCACATCAATAATCCATAGATCCAAACAACAATATCTTTCCGTGCTGATGCATCTTCTGTTGTTTTAATTGAGCAAAGTAAGAGGGACTACCGCTCCAAGATGGCCGCCGTATTTCCTGCGCCGGATCAGCCAATGCGGGGACTGCTCTCATATTATATTATGTCTATGGGTGTTTCCTATTGGTGGTGATGAACAAGCCCAGGTAAGTACCGACTTTGTTGCAGTCAATCAGTAGTTGGGTCGAAACACGAGCGTTTCTCTTTCTCGCTGTTTAGTAACGAGTAACTAAACCACACATTGAAAATGTATCGGAGTAAAAGTATGAAATTAAGTTCGGAAATATAGTTAAGTAAAAGTGAAAGTTATCAAAAATTTTCATATTCGAGGAAAGTATGAAGTACTCCAAAATATACTTAAGTAAAGTAGTGAAGTATTTTTACTTTGTTACTATACAACACTGCGTGTAATAAGCTGAACATATATCCACCATTTCATCAGTTTGGTCTGGTGGTTTGTCTTTTTGGGGTGTGGTATAGTGTGATCATGCCGAGGATTTCCCCTGTTTGTGGTCTCCTCGCTCCACCACCCCTCCTGTCGCCCCATTCTGCATTTTTTGATGGGCAGTTTCTTGACCAGTGACCAGTATTGCCACAAATCCAGCAGTCATTTGCTTGCTGTGGATTCTGTGTGGGGTTATTTAGGGAGTCGTCGTCTATTGTGACTTCCTCTGCCTCTGTTTCTTCCGCGGTCTTTTGTATGGTCGTTGGAAAAGGCAGAGGTTTCTAAACCTCCAAATTCATCCAGGTGAAAGACATTTGATCCTTTCACAGCTTTCTTGACCTCTTCTAAAGTACAGGGTCTAAAAACATACAAATTGTCTTCACCGTCCTTCTAGTGAGGGGTACAGTCATGCTGCTGGGACTGCAGCCGGGAAACACCATTCACTCCTTCATGCACACACCAGCACAGCAGCAAATGACAAACCGTAATATCAGCACAGTAATGACAAAGCAGCAACATTCAAACTTTTTGATTCTCCACAGCAATCAAAAAGTATTCGCACAGCAGTCTGATTAACATTAGACTGAATGTTGATTAACTATTGATTAATATTAGACTGAATATGAACTAAAGAAATAACAAAAATGATACTAAAAAATCTCTAACAGGAATAGCTTAAACTATTTTTATGAATATGGAAGCTGGAAACTTACTTCCTCTCTCTTCGGGAAAGCTACTCTCCTGCTTCATGATGCTCTCTCTGCCTGACTATGATTTCTTATGATTAGATAGAAAATGAAATGGAATTAAAGCAAAGTTTGCATGAGAAAACACACAATCTGATTGATTTTATTGAAATTTGAGTCTATTGTTCTGTCTTGACGTTACTTGTGTGATCAATTTTACAGATAACTTCATGTATTGTTACTGTTGTACTAAAATCTCCAGCATGGTGAAGTGGGATGATCCCAGGTTTTCTTGACACTCTGCAACACTGACAGTTTGTTGCAGTCTGGACTTGTGTTTGGTGGATGTGCACATACATGCTAAACATGTATGTGCTAAACATGTATGTGCTAAACCACAGACATTGACACACACTGTAAGTTGAGAAAGTCGGGTACTTTTCTGCATCTCAAGCTGGTTTATAACCATGTTTTATAATCGGCCCAGACTGTTTGCTGCTTCTGCGTCAGAACTGCAGTATTAAAATAAAAAACTCAAAACAATGTAACTCACATCTATGACAGCACATGCGTCTTTATGATGCATTTTATACCTTCTTCCCCATATTAGCTCTGCACCAAGAAAACAGACCCAATAAACACAAGAAAAAGCAACTCAGCTTAGATATAATCTGAATAGTGAATGTAAAAACATTTTGTTCGCTAAGCAACTCGAGGTGCACATGTAAAACAGGAAGGAAGAGTTATTTCAGTATCGTTGCTATATCTGGTCTGTTCGCCTCATTTTCTTCAGCAACCAATCCATCTACCGTAAGAAGACCAACTGCACTTCACAACACGACTGCTGTCAACACTGGCTGGCGAGTTGCATTTTATATTTACCATATCACCGGCAAAAGAAAAAAACCTTTGTTTTTTTAATTTGTTTGTTGGTGTGTTTTCTCATACTAGAAATTGAGGGGATACCTTGGCCATGCTGTTTTTACAAGCTGAACGGATGCTTTTGGGCTTCGTCCTCTGCATCTCAGGTCTGAAACAGAGTTTGTGTGTAGCAGGATGGAGACACAGACTGATTCTTCAGCTGATATCAGTTGTTGTGTTACAGGGGCTCTGGGAGCAGAGAGAAGCATCTGCGTCCTGAAGGGCTCCTCCGTCAGTCTGCCTTGCTTTGCTGAAAATCCAGCCGCGCCCACGAGCTGGTACTACCTCAAGGAAAACAAAACTCTGTGTGTAATCAAAGAGATTTCTGCAAGTGTCACCTACAACATAACTGAGGACAGAACTCTGACTATCAGAGATATAAAGAAGAGTGATGAGTACAGCTTCTGCTGCCAAGAATCCAGCGGGGAATGCACGAACAGAACAAAGCTCCACGTCACAGGTACGCTTGAAATCAGATGTTTTTTAAACGTTATATAAAAATACAGAACCTTTTTCCACACCGCCTGATGTTAATTTAGACTAAACAAATGTCTTGAAGTAGCTATGATTGTCAAAAAGATTTTCCTGGTTAAGTTCCAAAATGCTGAGTGATCAAGGTCAAAGGTTCCGTATTAAGGCTGTATTAAATAAAAACTTACATTTTTGTAAGTTTTTCTTACAAAAATGTAAGAAAAACTTACATTTTGAGATTAATCTCAAAAAAATTTTGGGGGAAAAAAAATGCTAGAAATACCTCAGAAATTTTCTAGGGGAAAGAAATCTTGAAAATGTCTAAATTAATTTTTTTTAATTTGCTTGAAAAAAATCTGAAATTTTGAGAATTATCTCTGAAATAAAAAAACTTGAAAAATTTAAAATTTATTTTTTTAAATTATCACAATGATTTTCTTTAACTACAAAAGTTTTAAAAAAAAATAACTTTCAGAGACTGATCTACAACATTTCTTAGTTTTTTCTAGTAATTTCTTAATTTCTCAAACTCAGAAATTCCCATGGTTTTTTTTAGCAGTTTGATGGGGTTCTTTTTTAGCCAATTCCTTCTGACAGAACTTGTGTAACTGATCTACATTTTTAGGACGTCTACGTCAGACAAATGTTCTTTTAGACAGACATGAGAACTTTGTCATTTGGCCATATGCTGTCATTTCAGATCTCCAGGTTAAGGTGTTTCCTGCCTCAGAGGGACAGAAAGTGACCCTGATGTGCTCAAGCAGCTGTTCTCTGACTGAAAGTCCTGCAGCCTTCATCTGGTACCAGAACGGAGAGTTCCTCTATGAGGACTGGTCCCCCTGGTACCAAGATCTGGTCAGCAGTAACCAGGCAGTCAGATACTCCTGTGCTATCAAAGGCTACGAGGATCTCAGAGCTCCTGACGTCTCAGTGGGTCAGTGACACCAAAAAACGTGATATAACGGGTGAAATAAGTTGTAAATTATGTGAAATGAGACAGGGGAAATGTATTGAGCACACCCAGCAAAGAAGGTGGAAAAAGGCATGGAAACTAAGACACCAATTGAAATCGATCAATGATTGGAAAGCCATCCTGGCCCTTGATAGAGGAGTGAAAAGAATCAACACAGGAGTTGTCCAAGAGCCAGAGGCCACATGAGGAGAGTTTCAGAAAGATCTGAAATCAATGATAACCAATGCTCTCAACAGCCATGACCCATATGCTCACCACACAGGACTCCACTTCTGAAGAAAGAGCATGATGAAGCTCGTTTGCTACTGCATCATGTTTGGACAAATTCTGGTTGGTTAAGATTGAACGCTCTTTTTGGCCTGAACACACATCATGTTTGGAGGACAAAATGCACTGCACTTCACCCCAAACACCACCATCCCGAAAGTATGGTGTTTGGAGGAAGTTTGGAGGTTTTTTTTTTTTTCTGCATAAGGTGCGAGCAAATTTCATGTAACTGAAAGGAGGATACATGCAAAGATGTACCCAGACATTCTTGAGAAGAATCTGCTGCCCATCTTCCAGAATGATGAAGTTGAAACAAGGGTGAACGCTGAACGTTTCAGCAAGACCGTGATCCCAAACCCAGAGCAGAGGAAACTCTCAAATCTGCTGGAATGGCTCAGTTAATCACCTGGTTTGAATTGGTTCAAAGTATAAAACAAGCTATTTCTGTACTTATTTGTTTTGCTTTCTTTCTATGTAAGGATTACTTTGATTGTCACCAAAACCTGCTGAAAATGTCATATCAGTATTTCCTTTAGGAATATGTTTATGAAACGTCATGTTCAACACTTATTTTACCTGTTGGATTATTTATTTAAGTTTTTTTTTTTTTTTAAACAACCAATGAATGCATCAAACGACAATTGGAAAATTACATAATGTTTATTTCCCTACAGACTTCATCAATTCAGACTGTTTCGGTGTGACGTATTCAAATTCAGAAACGTGTCCCGAGAGGCTGCAATCAGCCGAGGGGCCATGTTCCATCACGTACCCCAGAGGTGACGATTCCCCTCAGAAACACACACCATCCAGTCTAACATGTAATAAGTTTGTTTATTCCCTCCTGACAGAAGTACGAGTTGAAATGCTCCCTGAAACGGATTACATCACGCTGATCTGTAACACCAGCTGCCCCGCCGCTGACGCTCACACCGCCTTCACTTGGAACTGGAACAGAAAGACTTTCATGGACTGCACCAGTCAGGACATTATGTTATTTAAATCTGACGACTACTTCTCCTGCGCTATTAAAAACAATGAATATATACACTCTGATGAGATATGTAAGTAACTTTTTTTTTTTTTTTTGCCCAGATGCTTTCTGGATGGTGCATTATGGCCAATGTTAATAGAAAAAAGAAAGAGAGGAGTACATTTCAGCCAAAATATTCAGAAGTTTTGAGATTTATCTCACAAATGTTCAACACAATCTTGGAAATGTCTGAGCACAAAAAGTCGACAATTTGCAAGGAACAAAACTCAGAAAAAATATGAAAAAAGAAATGTTTAAGAATCTTTCTTAAAGACTCATCTTTAGGAAAGAACTTGGGAATTTCTGTGTTTGAAAAGGGGAAAAATTGCTCCAAAAGTTGACAATTTGTGAGTAAAAAAAAATTCGAAATTTTTAAATTGATCTCAGAAACTTTCTAGAAAAAAAATCATGTAAGAGTTTCAAAAGTTGAAGTTCAGATTTTTTTTCTTGCTAAATTGTCGACATTTGGTGCTCAGAAATTCCCAGATCTCTATACTGAAAGTTTCAAAAATGCTTAACTTTTGAAAATCAAAATTTTTCCGAACATTTAAATTTTTCTAGAAAATTAAGGACATTTTTTTTCTGGAAAAGTGTTACCTACAAAATGTCTCAGTTTAATCTAAAAATTTGAGTTTTTTACTCGCAGACTGTTGACTTTCAGAACTCAAAATTTCCTTGATTTTTTTTTTTTTTTCTTTTTCTGTCGATAACGGCCCTAATACGTCGTCATTGTGATCGGTTTCCACTAAGTATTCTAATTTCATTTTTCAGGCACAAAGTCAGGAAACGTGAATTATCTCAGCAGGAGCTTGTGCATGCTGGAAGGAGCTTCTGTAAACATTTCCAGCAAATACACAAAGCAACACTCAGCCCATTCCGACTTATCGTGGTATAAAATAAAGCGAAATATGAAAGAGGAGGCTGACGTCACCGTGATAGAAGCTGGAGGCCGGGTGGAGCGCCACAACATGAATAATTATGAACACACGCTCACAATCAACAACCTGATGAAGAATGACTCCGGAGAATACATGTTCACTCTCAATAAGTATGATAAATGTGAGCAGCCCGACCTGCTTGGAGCGATCCTGGTGGTCACAGGTAGTACTTATTATTTATGCATTTGTTTGTGTGTTTAATTTATTGTATCTTTAGATCATATTTAATTTTCTTGCAATTTCCCTATTGTGTTTAACATTAAGGGTAACACTTATGTTACTAATAGTTAACACTTTGGATAGGAGTATCTTCACAACAAATAATCGATTTCCTCAAATAATCAATCAGTTAAAGAGAGAAATCATACTGACAAAGAACATCCTGTAGGTTTTTGTTTGACATTTGGAAAACTCTCCATTTTCCTTTGACTTCAAGGCCACGTACCACATTGTGTTGGTCGATCAAAAATAAGCTCTATGGAGCCAAATTGGGACCATAATGTTTGTTCAAAAGAAAAAAAATTGAAACTGAAAAAAAAACTGAAACAAAACCTTGAATCCAAAAAGAGATTTTTAATTTTTTTTCAGTCTCACATCCTTTGTTTTTTCAGTTTCAGTTTTTTTTAGTTTCATTTTTTTTCTTTTTTTGAACAAACTTCATGACCCTAATTCAGCTTCCGTTAAACTCCTGACGTTTGTAGTTGTAATGTGACAAAATGTCAAGAGCTCTGAATGCTTTCAGAATGCTGTAAAGTAGAAATGCACAATATATTGGCACAACAGTCATTTTTTGAATATATCGATATAGTGGCGATAAATAAAACTGGTCCGATACAAACATCCGATATTTATTTTTTGTCCATGTCTGGTTGTTGTTTTTTTTCCCCCAAAAGTGTTGAAATGGTACGGAAATAATTATGACATCAGTAAATATTAGTTATCGCCCATAATAGAAATATTAATACATATTTATGACATCAGTAAATATCAGTTATCGCCCATAATAGAAATATTAATATCAGATATTGATATTGCCCAAAATGTGCACATAGGTACATCCTTACTGTAAGGGATATCAAATATTACAATACACCACCCTGCCAAACTTATATGCTTTTGCTTTTTGACCGTTTCTCATAAATCTCCCGTGTCTCATTGTGTTCCAGGTCTCAAGGTGACCATGACTCCCTCCGACGTGGTGACAAAAGGTCAGAGAGTCACACTGACCTGCAGCACCAGCTGCCCTCTGAGTGAGGAGACAACCTACCTGTGGTTCTTCAATGAGCAACCACTGAGTCTCAGTGGGAGCCACAACAAACAAGTTGTTCTAAACCCAGTCAGAAGTCGGCATGCAGGAAACTACTCTTGTGCGATCAGAACCCCTCAGAACATCAGCTCGACCCTGGAGGTTCTTACCGTCAGAGGTGATTCAAGGATTGGCCGTGTAAAAGTATATTCCGCACAAATGCGGAATCCATTAAACCCAGCGAGTTGAGCTGAAATCAAACGGTTTGTATTTATCTTTTCCGTAGACGGAGATAATACTGCGATAATGGCAATGAATATAACAAAACTGGTGTTTTTGTTGCTGCTTCCTCTTGTTGGATGTAAGATGCACCTGATGCTGAGGTAAAACACCTTCAGTTATTCCATGTAATGATGCCTTCTTACCATTACATTAACCCATTTAACTTTCATTTTTTACGAACTAAGAAAAAGAAAAACTGCTACTCGCACAGCCAAGCCGAGTGAAAAAGTGGAAAGCAAAGAGGTGATCACAAGCTCTCAAAGTGAAATGGCTGTTTTTGTGTCTTTCTCTCAGCTAAGTGTTTTGCTTTTTCTCACAGGTGATGACGTCCCAACATGAGATGGTCCCACTTACAGACAGAAACCCTCGTCCTGAAAGAAAGCCGAAAGACAGGCAGCAAGATATTGTGTAATGACTTGACTTTATGGGCTGCGGTATTTGATATAAGTCCTGAAAATAATGTACAGAGTTCATAAAAAAGAAAAAAACTTTTAAGTGTCAAAGATAAAGCCTTTTCCGTTGATATCGCTTCTAGGTTATGGGGTGGATGTGACTTCTTTATCTGGAGACACGTTTGAACGGCAATGTTCTCAGATCAAGAAAGATGATCGTAACCTTTCATTAAACAGGATTCCACATACTGCTGCAAACTAAGTAGTAAAAATAACATCACATTTACTAAGTATCTGAATAAGTATCTGAACTATTGGGACTTAAAGAATGGAGACAATGTTTATCTTCTGCCATTTAATGTGGCCTCTCAATAAGGAAAAGCAAATATGTCAGAAGATAAAGATTAAGAAAAATGAGAAAGACACAACAGCCTACTTATGTAGGTGTGCACACCCTTAAACAAATACTTGTTTAAAGCACATTTTGTCTCCGTTTTAACCTTTAATTTACTTTGGTAGAGTCCTTTTCTCATGTCTTGACTTAGTTGTATATTCCTAATCTAGCTTTCAAAATTTCTCCATCTGTAAAAGGATTACATGATATCCTGTTCCTACCAGGCAGGCAATGCCTTTGTTGATGCTTAACTGAACTTTTGGTCAAACACTTCCAGTTTGGTTCCTCTAGACCGTAGAGCATTTTTTTACCAAAGTTTTTTAGAAGATTTTAGTTAAGTTTTCTTTTTAGAAAATATT
Organism: Poecilia picta; assembly: GCA_033032245.1. NCBI lineage: Eukaryota > Metazoa > Chordata > Actinopteri > Cyprinodontiformes > Poeciliidae > Poecilia > Poecilia picta. The sequence continues at coordinate 27,658,850 of CM065353.1, read as the reverse complement.
CCTGAAATCGAACGCTTTTTCTCAGTCCAGACATACAGAGCAGATTGTTTTCACGCAGAGAAATCAACCAGAGCTTGTTGGAAATTGCTGCAGCTACTTTAGCCGCTTAGCATGACAGTTAATGTTTGACATTTTTATCAATTTGGAAGGAAAAAAAAACATCCAATGTTTTCAAGAAAGATTTTCTCCAGTTATTGTTGATTGTCTCTACTGTAACATAGTGTACATACTGGATTGTTTTGTATTCTTCTCCTGACTGATACCTTTGTTCAGTTAGATATTTTTAGAATTTCCAGAGTAAACCATGGCTGCATCAACAGAGGGCAAATATGAAAATGTAAAGAACATCTTATTAGGACAACTGAGCCTTATTTGAGATATAATTGGTGAAAATTCAATCAGACTCTATTCAGTCAAAATAAAGCATTACCTCCATTTTTAAATCTCAAAACTCTTGAGTTTTAACAGGAGTCCACATGCTGATGAAAGCCAATAATAGATTTCTTGTTAAATTGCCTTTTACATAACTACGCTTGTGCTTAATAACATTGTTTTAAATATTAACATGTTTGATATCAACAGATATTTAACTTAGAAACCGTTTCAACCATTTTGTAAGTAGTTTATTGTAACCATTCATTTAATTTGCCTTTGGGATCAATGAAGTATTTTTGAGTTTCAATATAATTGAATTTTAGGCAAAATAACTCGTGCACAAATTTGCCAGTGTTCCTTCTATGCTTACAGTATGTATCATGTACAATATTTATATTTATGTATAACTATTGCTCTACATTTGAATCACACAGCATCAATCAGTGATTCATCTCCTCTGATAACTGTGTTTTGGTTAAATTTGATAATATACAAAACTGATTTAAATGGTGTACATTCAGACAACATTGTTCAATTATTTCATAAAGCTTATTTGAATTTCAAAATGCTCAGAGTATTTGTAATCACTTTTGCCTTATAAAAATGTAATATTCCTTTCTTTTACTCGCCAAATCACACAATGACGATGATGTCACCTAGCGACTTTTAAGACAGAAAATTTCTTGAATAGAATTAGTTTTTATATTTATATTTACCTCCTCCTTGGGCTGCCACCTTATCGTGGTGGAGGGGTTTGTGTGTCCCAATGATCCTGGGAGCTATGCTGTCTGGGGCTTTATGCCCCTGGTAGGGTCACCCAAGGCACACAGGTCCTAGGTGAGGAACCAGACAAAGCGCAGCCTGAAGACCCTTTATGATGGACAAAAACTTTGAATTTGGCGTTCCCTCGCCCGGACGCGGGTCACCGGGGCCCCACTCTGGAGCCAGGCCTGGAGGTGGGGCACGATGGCGAGCGCCTGGTGGCCGGGCTTTTAACCACGGAGCCCGGCCGGGCTCAGCCCGAAGAGGAGACGTGGATTCCCCTTCCAATGGACTCACCACCTGTCGGAGGGGCCAAAGGGGTCGGGTGCTGTGTGTTACGGGCAGCGGCCAAGGGAGGGGACCCTGGCGGTCTGATCCTCGGCTGCAGAAGCTGGCTCTTGGGACGTGGAACGTCATCTCTCTGGTGGAGAAGGAGCCGGAGCAAGTGTGCGAGGCTGAGAGGTTTCGGCTAGAAATAGTTGGCCTCACCTCGACGCATGGCTCTGGTTCTGGAACCAGTCTCCTTGAGAGGGGCTGGACGTACTTCCACTCTGGAGTTGCCCACGGCGAGAGGCGCCGGGCAGGAGTGGGCATACTTGTTGCCCCCCATCTTGGCACCTACACGTTGGGGTTTACCCCGGTGAACGAGAGGGTAGCCTCCCTCCGCCTACGGGTGGGGGGACGGGTTCTGACTGTTGTCTGTGCTTACGGGCCGAACAACAGTTCAGATTACCCACCCTTCTTGGAGTCCTTAGAGGGGGTACTGGAGAGTGCCCCTCAGGGGGACTCCCTTGTTCTGCTGGGGGACTTCAACGCTCACGTGGGCAATGACAGTGAGACCTGGAGGGGCGTGGTTGGGAGGAACGGCCCCCCTGATCTGAACTCGAGTGGTGTTCTGTTGTTGGACTTCTGTGCTCGTCACGGTCTGTTCATCACGAAAACCATGTTCAAGCATAAGGGTGTCCATACGTGCACTTGGCACCAGGACACCTAGGCCACAGTTCGATGATCGATTTTGTCGTCGTTTCATCGGATCTGCGGCCGTATGTCTTGGACACTCGGGTGACGAGAGGGGCGGAGCTGTCCACCGACCACTACCTGGTGGTGAGTTGGCTCCGGTGGTGGGGGAGGAAGCCAGTCAGACCTGGCAGGCCCAAACGTGTAGTGCGGGTCTGCTGGGAACGTCTGGCGGAGCCCCCTGTGAGACGGAGCTTCAACTCCCACCTCCGGCAGAACTTCGAAGACGTTCCGGGGGAGGTGGGGAACATTGAGTCTGAGTGGACCATGTTCCGTGCCTCCATGGCCGAGGCGGCTTATCGGAGCTGTGGCCGCAAGGTCGTTGGTGCCTGTCGCGGCGGCAACCCCCGAAAACCCGTTGGTGGACACCTTCGGTGAGGGATGCTGTCAAGCTGAAGAAGGAGGCCTATGGGGCCTTTTTGGCCTGTGGGACTCCAGAAGCAGCTGATGGGTACCGGCGGGCGAAGCGGCATGCGGCTCAGGTGGTCGCTGAGGCCAAAACTTGGGCGTGGGAGGAGTTTGGAGAGGCCATGGAGAAAGACTTCCGTACGGCTTCGAGGCGATTCTGGTCCACCATCCGGCGTCTCAGGAGGGGGAAGCGGTGCAGCACCAACACTGTTTATAGTGGGGATGGTGTGCTGCTGACCTCGACTCGGGACGTTGTGGGTCGGTGGGCGGAATACTTCGAAGACCTCCTCAATCCCACCAACATGCCTTCTGTTGAGGAAGCTGAGCCTGTGGACTCTGGGTTGGGCTCTCCAATCTCTGGGGACGAGGTCGCCAAGGTGGTCAAAAAACTACTCGGTGGCAGGGCCCCGGTGGTGGATGAGATCCGCCCGGAGTTCCTCAAGGCTCTGGATGTTGTAGGGTTGTGTTGGCTCACGCGACTCTGCAATATCGCATGGACATCGGGGGCAGTTCCTCTGGATTGGCGGACCGGGGTGGTGGTCCCCCTATTTAAAAAGTGGGACCGGAGGGTGTGCTCCAATTACAGAGGGGTCACACTCTTAAGCCTCCCTGGAAAGGTCTATTCAGGGGTCCTGGAGAGGAGGGTCCGTCGGATAGTCGAACCTCGGATTCAGGAAGAGCAGTGTGGTTTTGGTCCTGGTCGTGGAACACTGGACCAGCTCTACACCCTCAGCAGGGTCCTGGAGGGTGCATAGGAGTTCGCCCAACCAGTCTACATGTGTTTTGTGGACTTGGAGAAGGCGTTCGACCGTGTCCCTCGGGGGGCCTTGTGGGGAGTTCTCCGGGAGTATGGGGTACCGGGCCCTTTGATACGGGCTGTCAGGTCCCTGTATGACCGGTGTCAGAGTCTGGTCCGCATTGCCGGCAGTAAGTCGGGCTCGTTTCCGGTGAGAGTTGGACTCCGCCAAGGCTGCCCTTTGTCACCGATTCTGTTCATTACTTTCATGGACAGAATTTCTAGGAGCAGCCGAGGTGTTGAGGGGATCCGTTTTGGTGGCCTTAGGCTCGCATCTCTGCTTTTTGCGGATGATGTGGTTCTGATGGCTTCATCAGATCGTGATCTGCAGCTCTCGCTGAAACGGTTCGCGACCGAGTGTGAAGCGGCCGGGATGAGGCTCAGTGTCTCCAAATCCGAGGCCATGGTCTTGAGCCGGAAAAGGGTAGAGTGCCTTCTCCGGGTCAGGGGGGTCGTCCTGCCTCAAGTGGAGGAGTTTAAGTATCTGGGGATCTTGTTCATGAATGAGGGAAGAAGGGAGCGGGAGATCGACAAGCGGATTGGGGCGGCGTCTGCCGTGAAGCGGGCGCTGTACCGGTCCGTCGTGGTGAAGAGAGAGCTGAGTCAAAAGGCGAAGCTCTCGATTTACCGGTCGATCTACGTTCCCACCCTCATCTATGGTCATGAGCTTTGGGTCATGACCGAAAGAGCGAGATCACGGATACAAGCGGCCGAAATGGGTTTCCTCCGCAGGGTGGCCGGGCTCTCCCTTAGAGATAGGGTGAGAAGCTCGGTCATCCAGGAGGGACTCAAAGTAGAGCCGCTGTTCCTCCACGTTGAGAGGAGCCAGTTGAGGCTCGGGCATCTGGTCATGATGCCTCCTGGACGCCTCCCTGGTGAGGTGTTCCGGGCACGTCCCACCGGGAGGAGGCCCCGAGGAAGACCCAGGACACACTGGAGGGACTATGTCTCTCGGCTGGCCTGGGAACGCCTTGGGGTTCCCCCGGAGGAGCTGGAAGAAGTGGCTGGGGAGAGGGAAGTCTGGGCCTCCCTTCTGAAGCTGCTGCCCCCGCGACCTGATCCCGGATAAGCGGAAGAAAAATGGATGGATGGATGGATGGATGGATGGTATGGATTTATATTTACATACAAGTTACATAAACAGTAACTAAAAGAACATCAAGGCTTAAGGAAGGCAAAAGGGCAAAAATTTAAAAAAAAAAAATTAAGGCAGGTTACTGTATTTTCGTACTATAAACTACTTACTTTTTCCTACGCTTTGAACCATGCGGTTCAAACCAGGACTATTTAAAAAAAAAAATTTAAAGCAATTCCTGCAATTTCTTGAACTCTTTTGGGGACAATTTACATTGACCAATTGACCTAACCTACATGTTTTAGGAGATGAGGGGGGTAACCGGAGCACCCGGAGAAAACCCACCCGAGCACCGGGAAACATGCAAACTCCACACAGCAGAGATCTGACACATCAAGCTTCAGTGCTAACTAGGGGTTGAACGACTACATATTTTTTAAGGTCGACTACTTCATAATAGTCGAGTCGATGTCGACTAGTCGCGATGACGTCATAGTGGCGTAAGCGCAAAATCCTTCACAACTTGGAGGCTTTATGAGCTATTTTCACAGTAAATATTAACCCCTACACCATCTCCCCTTCTCCCGCTTTTACTAAGTCTATTATGCAGAATTAAAAGAGCAATAAATACATCATTCTTTGTGTGCAGCAGAGAAAAGTTTGTTGCACAAAGTCGGTCTGACTTTTTTTGAGTCATTTCTGAAAAACACCGGCTGATACTGATGATCTCTGGATAGCTGCTACTATAGGAGTCAAATTATGACACTGACCATAATGGTGCTTTGGAGCATCACAAACCAAACTTATTATGAACGGATCCCGTTTGGTTACAGTTTAATTCTACGAAGCCTCCCGCTGCTCCTCCAGCCGGATGTGCATCATGGAGCTCTGCTGACTAGAGTCGGTTCAGCTCTGAACCGACATGCAGACGGCAGAGACCCGCTCCATTAGACCCTCAGGGTGAAGCTTGGACTTAGTTTCCAGATGTTGTCAAACTATATTTTTATAAGAGCGCAAAGCTGCCTGGTTAGAAGCTTCATTACTCAGGGTGACGCTGATCAGTTGGGGGTAGTTGAGGGATGAAAAAAAACCCCAACTTCATGCCACATTGTAGCACATTTCTCCTGTAGTCTTTGGGGTTTTTTTTTAGTATTTTTTCGACACTAGTTTGATAGTAAGGGGTCAGAGAGAGCGGAGAGGCCTGGTGGACCCAGCGACTGCAGGACGGGAGTCGGACTCCTGACTACCGCGCGCAACGCCCCAGTTGCGGGAGCCTATGCTGTAATTTGCAGCTTCTCTTTGTGAAATTATTTAGATTTTTATACAATTTGAGCTTTCTGGCTAACTCACCTGGTCCATCTTCTTTCATTTCCTTGGAAAAATATGTTGTGTCACGTGATTGCGACTAGTCGACTGGCCAAGAAAAAAGTCATTGCAGAGAAAAGAATCGACTAGTCGATTAGTCGACTTGTCGGTGCAACCCCTAGTGCTAACCACTGCATCACTGTGCTGCCCACTTTTATCTTTCCATTTCAAATTCATCAGAACGTTTGGATGTTTTATTGAATTGGGCCAGGAAGGGATCCTATTTCTAGTTGGTTAAAGGGGGACGGAGGGGGTGAGGGGAGGACTTGCCTTTTAAAAATTTGTCTTGACGGAGCGTCGCAGGGCACGATGGTGAAATCGAGCCCCGTATTCAGAGGCCACAGACTTATGTGTGGTCAGCTCCAGTTTGGTTCCTCTGTTGCATGTCTTCCACCTTCTCTAAACACTTTTTGCTTTGTTTTCCTTACGTTGTCCATTCTTTTTTAGGGAACATTTATCCAATTGGCAGAATTAAGACTCGTTCTTGACTTTCCTTCACTCTTTTGCTTCTTTTTTTGGTTTCGTACCTTTTTTTCTTCTTTCCTCCTGCGTGGATTCAGCGTCTGGATTGTCCGGCCTCTCTGGGATGGTTTCTCTTTCGAGCTCCATCTCTTCTGTGGATTCCAAATCCGTGGGACAAACCTTTAATCCTCTCCAGCTCGACCTGTGGACACTTTTCCTTCTCTTGCAGGAGTTTGATTTCTGTACTCATTTTCCTGGATAGCAGCATTCATAGCTGTCAAGGCGTTAATGTTACGCCCCTGTAAAGGGGAATAATAAAAACACGGACACAACGTTACTGCTTTCGTCTCCAGTGTTGTAGTGATATTTCAAAACAGTTTCATACATTACACTGTCACATACTGGCACAGTAAAACAAACCTAGCACACACAGAACAGAGCTAGCCAGGAAGCTAAGGTGAGTATAGTAGCTCTTTAAAAAAAAACTATAATTATCACAGCCGCCACAACGCTCCCTGTTCATTCAACAAACATACTAAATAACTTTAAAGTAACACCTTATATGTAAATTGTTATACCTGTAAAGGGGAATAATAAAAACACGGACACGACGTTACTGCTTTCGTCTCCAGTGTCGTAATGGAGGAGCAGAAGCGTCGCGTTCCCCTACATCCGATCAGACAAAACCAATCGAGACTCGAACGATTAACAAACTCTTAAAACTTAGAACCTGAAAAGGTCAAACGTTTCAAGGATTATAAACAAACATAACTGGAAAAGTAACATTAAAGAAAATACATTTTAAACTTCATCAAACATAGGCTAATTTTTACTGTATCGGCCTGTAGCGCTGAACTTAAAAGACCAAAATAGTCAATCGCAGACTATTGACTATTGACAGACTATTGACTACAAGAATAACATATAGATCTTGTTTTTCCTTTTAGTAATTTAAATAGTTTTATAACCACTACATTAAGAAGCACCATGTCCTTCTTTGACTTCTCCAGACGAGCTTTCTTCTGCTGAGTGATCTGCAGCTGAAGATGTTCCACCTTTTGCTGCAGATTGGATACATTTTAAATGTTTTGCCAACCCATTGACTTTCTCCTGCAGCGTCTAAAACTCTTTTGACATTTCTTCAATGAGACGATCCCTCTCAGCTCTCAGTTTATCAGTTTGCTGGAGGTCCTGCTTTGCTCTTTGCTTGCTGAACTTCTTAACTCTCTCAAGTTCCCTCTTTGTCTTTTTTCCCTGGTTGATGAACATCTCTTTGAGATATATCTGCCTTCTCAAATGGAATTTCGTCTCTTCCAGCTCTGTTTCCAGTCTCTCGTCATCTTCAAACTTTCTGGCTCTCTCCATTTCTAGAAGAGAGCCCAGTCTTTGGATTTCACCGTGTAAGACATCAGGGAACCTGCCTTGGGGAATCTGTTGGGTTCCCCTTCTCGTCTAGGGTCCCATCATTCCGTTGCAGTATCTTGGAGTTTGATGAGACATTTCTCCTTTAAATCTGTGCAAAGATGCCTCAATGACCCTCAAGCAAATAACAAGGTCAGGTGATGATTTTCCAGTTCTTTAAAAGGAAAATTCAGCCAATCACTTTCATAGGTGTGTTCAGATGGAGTGATGTAACATACATGTGTGTGTGGTTCTACAAAAAAAAGATGAACAAATCCAAATTACAATCCACCATGTACATCAGTTAACCATTTTGTAAGCTACAAACATATTATAATTATATTACTTGTCTTTTAAGCCTTACCACTAGCCCCAAAGGCCCTTATAACTTAGCTATATTTGGTAAATAAAATGAAACTTTCTTCTCATTACTCCAGTCTTATCTTTCAGCTGCTCATAAAGTTAGATAACGTGAAAGAGAGCAAGTAAACATAATAAGATTCACAATTTTAGAGTAGAACTTAGCTTAGCTATCGCTTGTTCTGGAAAAATTGAGCAAACAGAAAATGTCCAATAAATACACATATTATCACATACATAGACTGTAACTTACCAGTTTTATGAACGCACACTCATAAAACCACAAAACTACCTACGAACACAACTTCTGCTGATCTGCACTGCTTCTTCAACGGCATTTTGAACAAAGTATTACTCACAAAACGGTCGCGCCACCTAGTGGCGAAGCTAAGAATGACAAAACAGTCTTCAGAACATTTTATTCTTGTACTCTCTCTTGTATAGAAGTTGGCAACAATGCTGACGAGGAGCTTTGCGTAAATAGGCAGTCCTTTGTGTAAATAAGCGTTTAGGAACCCCTTAACGGCTGCCATGGGAAATTCAAGAATTCTTCAAACTTGCATAAAATGCACAAATAAGTACTCCAGGTATGTTTTTGAGGGAATAACAGAATAACATTATATGCTGTTTTTATATATATATATATATATATATATATATATATATATATATATATATATATATATATATATATATATTTTTTTTTTTTTTTTTTTTAAATGTATTTATTTATTTATTTATTTATTGTCGACTATAAAACGTTATAAAACGTCGACTACATAATACCCCTCTTTGGGCCTGGTTGGTCACGTGGTTGGACTCGCATCCCGTTCTGAGTGCAGCAGCAGCTCGGGCCAGTTTGCTCTATCCTGTCGCAGAGCAGCGGCGTCGAGCTACTCACATTGGGCCGTTGGTTTCAACTGCGCTTTTTAAGCGGTGGACTAAAAGTACCATGGACAACAGAGGTTACGGTTCTGGTAAATATCCACAGATTTTGTAGTACTTTTGTTCTTAAAAAAAAATAAATAAAAAAGCAAGCTCTCTGTGTTACGGAATGGAAGACGGCTACATTGTGCTTGCTGTGGTTATGCACATTTGTAGCTTCCCAGCTAAGCTAGCCAGGCACACTCGCTGTAGCTTTAAACAAAGAAGTTAAGTGTTGCTAGCGGACGTTGTTTGGCCGTTTCTATTGTCCATAATTAACTAGGCAGTTTTAATTCAAATTTATGATATGTTGCTAGCTCTACCGTAGGCCTTTTCGCTAGCATGAACGTGACAGCCCGTTGTGGTTAATGGTCATGGCTCTGCTTTGCTGTTTTTTTTAACTGCGAATAATAGGGCTGTTGTGTAAGGATTATGGTGTTCAATATTTAGAACTGGGCCTGGCATTTAAAAAGTCTTAAGTTTTAACACTGAATGTTAAAATGGCCGCCTCAGTGCACAAGTGAAATTTAAATGTATCGTCAGGTCAAAATACTTGTTAGGGCTTTTGTGCTGGACAGGTATTGGTCCACCATTTGATGACGGTTATTATGAAAGTGAATATTTTTCTTTATTTTCCTTCATTTTTGTGCAACAACATTTTACAAACCAGTCTAAGTAAACCAAGGTATGTGTATTTTGTTTGTTTCCTCATACATACGCCTTTCTTTTCTTTTTTTTTTTGCAGGTTATTCCAGTTGGGGAGGCGGAAGCTCAGGAAACAGAGGTGAGGAAGTTGATAATCAAACAAACCTTACTAGCAGACTGAAGTGAATTGTTACACATTCTCATTGCTTAAGCATATTTAACGCGCAACTAATGCATGCTACAGTGTCTGTAAGAAGAGTACAGTTGGGTAGTATAGTGTTGTGCGATATGCTTTAAGCTAATCCATGTTTACTAGAACCAAAGTGAAGCTAAACTGATGCACAGTGATGCTTCACTTAGCAAATAATTCACAACATTCTAGTGTGTATCATTATCATTTTTCATTTTATCAGTAATAAATCAACTGAGGTGTTTCATCTTATTACAAAGCTCAAGGTTCGACGCTTTAAACACAGAATAATTTAGCACTGTGATCAAAATTAGTTTAAGACTTAAGAACTGTAAACTGTTGAAGCAAAGTGAAATGATTATTACAGGGGCAGTGTTATGTAAAACCGACTTTTTTAGCTTTACATCATATTATAATGTTATAACTCCCTCATCAAAAACACACCTGGAGTGTTTTCTTGATTCTTTGATGTATGTTTGAGAAATCCTTAAGTCTCCCGTGGCAACCGTTCAGCTGTGCAAAACGCCTGGGTGGACCTTACCCCGCCTCCGAGGACAAACCTCCTCCTCTGAGCTGCAGCTTACAAGCTGAGCCTCCGCATTGCATGCTGTTTTTATTTTAATTATGTAAAGCACTTTGAAATGCCTTGCTGCTGAAATGTGCTATACAAATAAAATTTGATTGATTGATTGCATAGCGCCTCTCTCTGTCGCAACTCCCTCTCTCAGCTCCTTCAGACTAGCCAGCAGCAATTAGCAAACACCTGGTTGAGTTGCTCATCTGCTGAGTTACTTCTCAGCGCAATGCTGTTAAGAATGATGTTAAAGGGTTAATGGAGGAGCCATTTTGTGATGGCTTCATGAAGTAGGAGTTTCTTAAAGAGACAGAGGCCCAATTTTGAGGCGTTAAATTACAAGGTCAAATTTGATTTGTGCAGCATTTTTATATTATCTGAAGTTAACATAGTTACTTGATAGTGCTATGTTATAGCACGATGTGCCTAGGAAATGCATCACACTGCCTCTTTAAAATAAAACGTCCAAGCCGATGTTTGATATTAAGGGATGATTCTTGTTTTTGTTTCCTTTCACTTTTGAAGGTTCTGGTGGTTTTGACATGTATGGAGGAGGAGCAGGAGGAAGTTATAAAGACTCCGGAGCTGGAGGATACGGAGGTGGAGGCGGTGGCGGCCATATGAAGCGAGGGCCGTCAGGAGGATCCATGCTCTCATCCTCTGGCACACATGCAGACGCAGTCATTGCCAAGATTAACCAGCGCCCTGGACATGCTCACACAGTTAGAAGGGGGGTTTAGGGGGCCTCGAGGAGACAGGTAACATTGTTTTTCCTTTTTAGTTAATTTATTTTAGGTTAAATACCACAGTATATATTGTAATGCACAGCATAGGAATGGTTTGACGGATACCTACTTATGAGTTCATCTTGATAAATTAGAATTTATTTCCATTATTCATTTAAACTCAGTCTTTCGATTACACACATAAGGTAAGCTTTAGTTTATTTTAAGTTAAAAAAAAATCCCAAAGACAAATAAAATGTTGACATAACTCATATTAATACAAATTTTTTCAAAGCTATTGTTAAATTAATCAAAAGCTAAATTTTTGATAAATTAAGAACCAAAAATCTGAATATTCCCCAAGATCAGTAAATAGATGTTAAGGCAAAAATTTTGTGTTATGACCTTTACAATCATGGGGATAGTTTGCTAATTTAATACATGTCCAATAGACGGTCGTTGATATTCTCCACAGGGTTTTAAAAAAACACTAAAAAGTTGAGTGGAAGAAAAAAGTCCCAATACGAAAGGGATGCACAGATGTAACGGTGATCATTTTCTTGGAATGTAAGTGATTACACACACAGTGAGGGGATGTTACTGTGTGGTAGTGTTTAACTTTGTGAATGAATTTCCTGAAATTAGCTTATTTCCAGTCCAGTTTATTGAGCTGACTGTCAATATTCATGGGATAAAATTTACTCTGGCTGGATGACAAATGATCCCATTAAGTTTCCTAGTGCCACTTGAAACATTGACAGAAAGATCCTGTATCTTGTTTGTTTTTTTTGTTTTTATTTGATTTGATCTTTGATTAAAAAAAAAAGCTGTAGACACTTTTCTTTGTGTAGTAACATGGGTTTTTGTTGGAAGTGGAAATATAAATCTTTCATTTCGTTTAAAAAAACAAACAAAAACTCTTCATCTGAAGTCAGGCGTTCCTTTGAGTTTCTCCCCAGACAATTTTTATTTTCTGGTCCGTTTCCCTCATCCTCCATGTGACCTAACCTCTGTCCTGGCTTTAGGTTACCCAGAGCGATGAGTTTACCGCTTTACTGAGACATTATTTATGAATGACAAGCCCTTCTTATATACATTATAAATATATCATCCCATTTCTTTGGTGTTCTGTGTAATCTGCTCACATCTCAGGATGTTTCACTGCTTGCCCCTGTCTGAAGATGTTGCCGGTGGAGTTTTCTTTCCCAGCCTTTAGTCAGTAAAAACCCCAAACTAAATTGCATTTCTTTAATCTGCAAGAGTTTAAAGTCTAAAGGCTGACCACAAATTGAAAACTCGCTAGTTTCAGATCATCACGTTTTGATCTAATGTGGTTCTTGTTTTTTTATTTTAAATTTTTTTGCATACATCTGGATGTGACAGGACACTCTGAGAAAGCAAGATGATGGAGCAGAAGGAAAGAGCAGGTGGAGAAATCTCCATCCTGGCTTGCCCTCCCTGCCTGTCTCGCTCTCTGCTGTGCTATCAACCCTCTTCCCTCCCTCCCTTCCTGCAGGTTTGACGAGTACGAGTCTTTCGACTCGCGCCCCTCCGGGCTCTCCTCCTCCCGAGATCTCTACAGATCTGGCGGCGGTAGCTACGGTTTTGGGGACAGCATGCTGATGAGTCAGCGAGGCGGCTCCGGCTTCGGAGGGGGAATTGGGCTCGGGGGAGGAGGAGGCTTTGACAGCCCCTCCTCCTCCTCCTATGGCGTCGCCAAAATGCGACCGAATATGAGAGACTCCTTCGCTGGTGGCCAGGGAGGCGGCTCCGGAGGCGGCGGATGGGTCGGAGCCGGCCGACGTTCCCCCAGAAGGGGCGGGGGGCGCCGGGGCCCGAGGAGCCGCAGGAGGGTTTGGCGGCCGCAGGTCGGACCCCACCCCACTAAGCGGGGGTTTGCGGGGAAGCGGCGGCGGGGGCCAGTCCCACCGGGGCCACTCTCCAGGAGGTGGTAGAGGCAAGCTCCCATCCCTCCTGTCCAACCGCATGTACCCCGAGAGCGGTGGCTTCCAGGGCTCTGCTCCGGGGCCTCAGGACTTTCCCGGGAGGCATTTTGGAGGGGGGCCACGAGGCGGTCGCCAGCGAGGCCGCAAGAGACCCCTCATCAAAGTAAGTACCTCCAGCCAAATGGAAACCCCTCCCACCCCACCACCTCTCAGACGCTGGGCGAATGCTGAGCCCTTTCTGACTCCCTCCTTCTTTTACTCTTAGCTGGAACATTAGCACAACGTGCTAATCCATGCTAGCTTTCCAACTACAGCAGTTTGTGAAATATAACACAAATAATAACAATAAAAGAAATGTTTGCACTTCTAAAATTCATCTACTTTTGATTTTAAAGTGGCCTGAAAAGTACAGTGAAGTGCAACCAGTTAGTCCCACCTGCTTAATGCTTTCTAATTAGCTACAGGTTGATTATTTTTCCACTGCAATTTTTGTTTTGTTCATTTGTTTTTTTGAAATATATACCATTTTAAGTTGAATATTTTAAAGAAACATTTACAGTCTCATTAAAAAGTATTTTGATGTTTTTGGCTAAATTCACACAGTACTGCTTGCTAGCTAGGCCTCTTTTTGTTTCTTTTTTTTTTTTTTGTCTAGTTGAAGTTGTGTGAACTGCACTAATTGTTAAGCCAGAATGGGGCATTCATGAACCGTCTGGAAACTAGAACATTATTGGAAAATAAAATAAATTTGAACTCCTGAGTAGGCATGGGCTGGTATGAGAAATGTTCCTGGAAAAGTTTGGAATTTCATGTGTATTTTCCAGGTCCAGATAATTATAGAAAAGGAGCTGTATTTCCAAACTTTATTTATTTTACTCTCTAAAAAGTGTGATTCATACATCCGTTTCTTGGTCCTTCCATCTTGCCGTACTGATTTGTCCACTAAATATTTGAATACTTGAGCCATCTTTTATCAAATTATGCATCAATCTTTCTTAGTATCTCTGTTCATCCTGTTGTTTCTCCTTTCATGTTTTATATCTTTTTATCGAACCATTTTTTATTTGCACTTTAAAGTTATCCTAAATAAAAGAACTGGAAATAATTTGGGTCTGGAAAAATCTAGAATTTTCTCACAAATGAGCAAGATTTTTATGGTGTTGAGTCCAAAAATCACAATTACGTATCACATTGTTTCATTTTTACATTTCTACTTAAATCACGATTGGAAAATTTACCAATCTGTCATAAGCCATAAGCTGTGTTTTCATTGGCTGTATAACTATAAATTGGAATTGGAAAAATACATTTTCTTAATGGAAACGCTTAAAAAACATGTCCTCAGGTGTCTCAAAATTGGTGTATTTAGCAAAATTGCAACGGAAATTCTTGTTTTTGTATCAAACAAGCCGTGATAATTATTTTTATGACTTGCCACATTAACAAACTTAATCACGTGGGATTTTTTTTTTATTCATTTATTTATTTGCATTTCTTGTTAATGGAAAGGTCTCAATTGCAAAATTTTTGGCGTTGGCGGAATATCGACAAATGTTTGTCATTGAAATGCAGCTAATATTTCTTTGAATATTTCTTTAAATGTAAATGGTAAGGCATTTACATTTGTCTAAATGCTGCTCTTTGTTCCATAAACTGTTCATTTCTGTCACGTTTTCTGGCATGAAAGGGAGTTGAAACAGTAGGAACTTTTATAACCGAGAATCTTTTGTTGTTATTTGAGCCCAGTAACTGGCCCATGCCTAAAGAGACTGAAAGTCAGACGAGTTCAAAACGCAGATGTGTAGTTTGCATGACTCGACCGCATTTCAGTGAGGAACTCTCAAGACGGCGAGAACAGAAATGCAGTGCAGGTTAAAGTCTAGAAATGTGTAATGATTTTATTTTATCCTGTCGTGTCGTTTTAATTTGGCTTCGCAGCAGCAGATGAAGCCGCAGCGTGATGGACAGAAAAAGAGGAAGACCGGCGACGAGCCGGAGTCGAATATGAACAAGACGGAGGGCGAAGAGGCGGAGGGAACGCAAGGTAACTCCTCAGAAATCCCAGATATGAGATGTCATGTTTTAGAGAAGTTTTTCCATGAGCCTATTTATTTATTCTATTGTAAACAGATGAACCAAACCCAGAGGGTGATGACAACAATCCAGATGCTGCTACTGAGGTAAAAAGGGAATGTGTTTTGTCTTGATGCTCAATCCTATTTTTCATTTTTATTTATTTTTCCGAAATCCTTATTTATTTATTTATTCATTATCGGTTTATTGTGGCTGCAATCAAACGCCCGTGTGAACGCTTTGACCTCAGTGTGACCTGCGTCAACAGAATGAGACCGAAGGCGTCATACAGCACTGCACATCAAATTAAAGATGGATGCCGCCATCTGTGGATTAATGTTTTTTCTTGTAAAGTTGAGCAGTTTTTGTTGCTTCAACCATTGACTGGAACATAATGTATTAAATCTGGCTTCTTCTGGTGTAGAATTATGAGGGAAGTTAATGATGTTAACTACAAACATTTGCAAAACTACTAGATGTGTCTGATTATACAATATAAAAAGTGTCAAATTGTTTACTTTTTTCTCTTTCCTTTTTGTGAAAAGATTGGAAGTGGGCTTTTCTGCTGCTGTGAAAAAGTGTAATATGGGCCACATTTAGTAGAAATGAAACCAGATTTGAATGCTGTTCTGTGCAAACACAGCATTTCTCACTGGTGCACATTAAATATTAGACAATATTATGACATTAAGACAAAGTTTAAACACTTGCACATAAAATTAGAAATTACTGTGTGTCACAAACTAAACTTTATATTTTATCAAATATATTTGTTTTTTTTTATATACAGGAAGCGACTCCTTCTGAAGAAGGTAAAACTGGTAATTCCCAACACTAGTTTTTAAGATTTTTGTCAGAATCTATATTTTCATTCGTGTTACATCTGAACTGTTGATCAGCTACAGCCAAACAGGAGGGAAGAAGAAGCCTCCGACCCAAGGACAGGAGAAGCAACAGAAAGCAAGGAAGAGAAGAGGCTTCATGGACAGGTGAGTAGGCGGGGCTTAAATAAATGAATCTGCTTTCTTTTTCTTTACTCCTTTTTACTCTTTTTTTATGTGAGCAAAATAGGCTTTTTCTTTACTGGAAATGTTTGAAAATTCTCTGTTCTATATAGAAGTTTATATGGCTTTTTTTTTTTTTTTTTTTTTTTTTTTTTTTTTTTTTGCTTTGCCTGACATGACTAGTTTTGATTCGATATTTTCTCTCTCTCATGGCAGATTGATGTTTGCATGTTCCGTCTGCAAGTTCCGCTCCTTCTACAAGGAAGAAATGGACGCTCATCTGGAAAGCCGCTTTCACAAGGACCACTTTAAGTTCCTCTCCAACCAGCTGTCCAAACCAACCACAGACTTCCTGCAGGTGGGGTCGCATGGTCATGAAGTTCATTGCAATTTTAAAAAGTAAACTGCGTTCCTATTGATCCGTTTCCTTCAAATCCTCATTGTGTGTCATGTGGTAGGAGTACATGCAGAACAAATTCAAGAAGACGGCAGAGAGGGTCGGCCAGTTAGAGAACCACAGCGCCACCATCTGCCAGATATACAGAGAGCAGGATCTCACCCGGGGTAAGCGCCTCCTTCGGCCTTTTGTACATCAGAACGACGACGTAGCAGTGGTGTGTGCTGATGTTTTGTCCTGTGGTTCAGAGCTTGGAATGGAGCACTTCATGAGGAAGGTGGAGGCGGCGCACTGCGGAGCCTGTGACCTCTTCATTCCCATGCAGCCCCACCTCATTCAGAAGCACATCAAGTCTCCAGACCACAACTACAACCGAAAGGTACGCTTTCACTGAAACCCGGTCCGATCATTTACAGTATTGTTTTACACCTTGATTTTAAACTGTTCTTTCTTGAGCTCCAATGGAAATTGGAAAACATATTAAAAAATAGTTTTAAAGATCTTCAGATTTTTTTGTTCCATTTTCGTCTGTAAAGTTTTTATTTTTCTAGATTTACTTTTTTGGTTTATTTTCAGGTGTTCTGTGGAGACTTGTTAATATTTTTCATGTAATCTCTTTGTTTTTGTTGTCCTTGGTGTAAAATCTGTAAAACCGTTGTTTTTAAGGGCATGATGGAGCAAGCGAAGCGTGGCAGTTTATCAGTGGCTAGAAGCATCCTCAACCACAAACTGATTGGGAAGAAACTGGAGAGCTACCTCAAGGTATGTGGATGATGTTTATATTTACATTGATTTTATTCTCTTGTTTTTGATTTTTTTTTTTTACTATTTATTATATATTTACTATATTTGCTTGTTTTGCTTTTTTTTTTTTTTTAGAATTTTTTTACTTACCGTACTATTATTTTGTTCACCTTTACTATTTTACATTTGCAATTATGTTATATTTTTCATATACTATCTTGTTTTGTTTAACTATTTTTGATTTATTTACTGTTATGTTATTTACTATAATTTGAATGTTTTATTTACTGTTTTATACTATTAGATTTGTTTATGTACCATTATGTACCATCTTTTTATATACCATTATTCTTTTTATTTTCTTAACTGTTAATCTTTTTTTTTCTCACTATTACTGAAATGTGAAATATTTGAATATGAAAAACTCTTTTCTATTCCTAAAATAATCGTCACTATAATTTATCTTCTTATTACCATTGTGGTAAATGTGCATTGAAGTATGTCTCGTTGCCAGGGTGAGAACCCGTTCACTGGGAACCAAGATGAGCACGATCCTGAGGACTCCATGGCGATGGACGTGTCAGAGCTGGAGCAGACTGGGGAGGCGGCTGAAGGTCAGCCAGAAAACCCAGAGGTCAAAGATGAGTCTGTGGCTGAAGGAGAAGCTGCTCAGGAGGCAGAGGGGGAACAACCAGCAGCTGCTACTGATGCTGCTGCAGGAGAGGGAGAGGAAGAGGAGAAGATGGAGGATGAAGAGCAGCAGCAGCAGCAGCTGGAGGAAGAGAACCAGGAAGAGGAAACGCAGGAAAACCATGGAGCAGAAGAAGGTTTCGAGATTGGCGAGGAAGAGGAGGATGAAGGATACGTAGTGCACGACGAAGGAGAAGAGGGATTCCATGGCGACGAGGAAGGAGCAGAGGAATCTCAAGAATGAGCTCTCCTTCCTTCCTGTGAGCATTTTAATGTGAATATATCTGGACCAGCTGCTGAATCAGTCCAGTTACATCAGCTGTACATACTTCTGCTGTCTTTGGTTTTTATTGCATTAGGAATAAGTTTTCCACTTCAGGTACTACTATTCACTAAGCTCGACTAAAAGTGGCGACGTTCCTTTAAGCAGCTCTGATGCATGACTGCGTTCCAGTATGTTTAAGATGAACTTGTAAAGTAGCTTTTTTTCGAGACAAACAGGTGGCCTTGCTGGTTCCAGTCTTAAATCGAATAAATAAATGCTTGCGCTGTCTTCACTCTCAATGCAACAAAATCTTGGATTTCTTTTTTTTTTATTTAAATTTCATAAGCAATATTTGTGAAAATATCAAACTTTTGTCCTTTTTGTTGAATATTTCTGATTTCTTTTACAAGCTATCAGTATTGTAATGTTCCAGGATGTTTTGTTTTTGTTTTTATTTTATTTTACTTTTGTAGTTGCATGGTGACCCAGAATTGACCTATTTGTGATCTGCAACTGAAATTTTACAGCAACGTGAGCGTTTTAATCTTCCAGTGAAATGTAACTGTTGACATTCTGAATAGATGGAAAAAAGATGTGACTATTTGTTTCAACTGAGAAATAAACTTATTCAAAACAAATCTCTGATTCTTTGCCATCTTTCAGGACTGTTTTATCTCTCTTAAATTTAAAAAGTTCCTTTAAACTTTTAGGTTTTAGATTACTTTTTAAATCTACATTATGGTTGAGTGTTTTTGTGCTCTAACCTTTTACACAACTGTTATTGTTTGAGTTTGACCTATTGATTAAAAATTATAATGTTTGGATTTGAAGTGATTATTTCAAGGTAGTATATAATTAAGTGTAAGGTGAAATATTTAAAGAAATTACCCCAAAATACAAAGTCCAGCATGCATATAGATTAGGCTCTTTAATCTAATACTCCAATAAAATCTAGATCACCTTACCTTTAGATGTCACCTTATTAGTAAAATTGATTCCATCTGTTTATAAGCAATTTTCACACTTTACAAACTATGGACCAGGTCATTTATTTTGTTGCATAAATTTCCAATAAAAAAATTTAAAACGAGTACATTTAAAAAAAACATTTTAACTAACAATATTAATCTGGTTTTATATGAGTTGGAATTATAACTGCCTTTGTTTATTAAATAATAGCTATTAGAGCATAATCAGCATGTTTGTTTTATAGTTTTCGGGGAAATTTCAAATGACAACGGGCTAAAATAAAAGTCGGTTCTCTAGTCATCACAATCTGGAGATGATAACGTACGTTTTAAATTTATTACCAGTTGAATTTATTGAATCCTTCAACTCTTTATTAAAGGGTTACAGGGGCTTTTTGTCAGGCCACCAAATCTGTATTTGTGTCATTTGGAAAAGTGACATAAATTTTAAATTATAATAAGAGTAATTAAATATATAAGCATGCATTTATTCACTTTTTGTGTTGTGGCTCGGTATTTTGTTTTCAGGAATGTATCTGCAGCTGTTCATTTATTGTTGAGGCAGCTTTCTTCTGGCGCTCAGTTCGTCTGAAGTTTACACCAGCCTTTTTTTTCTGGACTGGATTACGAGGTGTTGCGTGATCGCGCCAGTGGGAGGAGCGAGCCTGTAGGTGACATTTTCGTCTGACACACATTCGCCCCGCCCCCTTTACGTCTGGCGTCATCGACGTCGAACGGGACTGTTTGTTCTGGATTTGGGGCGAGGAAGGTCTACGGGCGCTGACAAGCGACTGAACAAGGTAAAAATAGACTTTAATGGTCCAGTTTGGATGACGGCGGCATATCAAACGAAAGCGTACGACTGCGGGCGTCTGCTGAAGTGTGTAAAATGTCTTCGTTGGCGTATTTTCCGCGCTGTCAGTGAGCGCTTCAGCAAGCGGAGCATGAGCTGTCCTCGCAGGCCTTGTACCGGTTTGGCTACACGGGATATAGGTCGTTTTGCCTCATTTTTGTGTGCGGTTTCGTCTCCTCGTGCACGTTCTGTGTCGTATCTTCCACGTCTAGGTACTTTTGTTGAGGTGACTTACGTGACAGGTGTCACTCGGTGCTGTCAGTGTAAATGTTAGCGGCAGGTCGCTGGGACGCTAGTCAATTAGCTGCTAGGCTGTTTGTTTGTAGCCCCGTAGGCCGTATTCGTGACATAAGTTACGTCCTAATGGGTGCGTAGATTATGCACTATGGCGCAGAAACTCATGTGAAGCGCGACGTACGGTGTTTCGAGAATACCACCAGTGCTGTCGGAGTGGTATTCTAAAACGCTGTTTACGTACACAGCTGTCACTTGATCGTGGTGAACACGGCGAGCCACGATCATGGAAGGTTAGTGAGGAAAGGTTTGTAGCAAGCTGGGTTTTTAAGTTTTTGTTTGGGTCAAATTGCGTTACGAATTTTAATACACAAATTTAAAGGTGGCGAACCGAACAAATATAGATTATTATTACCTCGGTGTGAAGAGATTGTGGCCTTCTTTAAAGTACGCAATGTATTCTTTATCATAGAATCTTATTTCTATGAACATAACGCTATTTAAAAATCAAGTGCTATTTTAAACATTGTGCTATTAATTTAAGAGTATATCACAATTTGTCGCTCTTAAAATACCTGATTTGACTAGACTGCAAAATTGTCTCCATTTAACAAAGTCATCATAAGTAGGTCAACAAAATATTGGTCTGAAGTTATAGTATGTTATTGAAAATAAGGTTTAAATTTTTTTTAAATGATACCAAGATTATGCGTATATTAAAGATTTAAAATTAAATTCAGTGTTGAAAGCTGAAATGGTGAAATCTGTAGAATTATGTAAACCCAAATCATACAAAAGAATGTGATTCATCATCATCTTTATTACAGACACAAATAGGACCACTTGAGAATAAAAGGAAAATGATCATTTATCCAGTTTATTCAACCCTTATATCATGATTAATCTGCGGCATAATTTCGCTGTTTATTTTTGATACATTTCCAACAATAAAAACAAGGACTAAAATGTTTCCACATTAAAACTAAGCTTTAAAAACCAAAACACCCAACAATTATTAAATTGCTTATTAAATGGCCGTCTATTGAGATAATTTACAAAGTGTGCTTCTGACATTAAATAACCATATTTTCTTTTTATTTCTGAATGAAGAATTAAATTCTACTTTAGTCACAAGTAGTTGAATAAAATGGTCAGAAAAAAAGTAGGCCATTTTAAATATCCTTTAATGACGCACACAATAGTCAGGACCTTGATGGCAACCAGTTTGTCCCAAAGAAAATATTCAAACATCAACATAAGAATGAATTTCACATTGACAAAACTGAGAACTGTTGCCTAGCAAGAAGGTTCTGGGTTTGATTCCCGGTCCAAGGTCTTTTCCCATGGAGTTTGCATGTTCTCCCTGTGCATGGTGGTACTCTGGCTTCCTCCCACAGTAACAAAAATATGACTGTCAGGTTAATTGGTTTCTCTAAATTGTCCCTAGGTGTGAGTGTGTGTGTGCATGGTTGTGTGTCTCTATGTTGCCCTGCGACAGACTGGTGACCTGTCCAGGGTGACACCGCCTCTCGCCTGGGACGTTAGCTGGAGATAGGCACCAGCAACCCTCCTGAGGGACAAGGGTGTACAGAAAATGGATGGATCAAAATATACAATAAACACCTGCTGATGTAATTGAACCATTTAAATAAAAAAGCTTGCTGTTATTCCATAGAATGGCACTGAGCGTAGTGAAAATATGCATTGAGCAATGGAGCAACGGCAAACCAATAATGATAGGATGTTAATATCACAGTTATACATTTTAATATCATCCAGTCCTAACCAAAAGCTGATGCTAGCTAACTTGCCGGGCGATTGACATTGTTGGCTAACCTGCTCTAAGCTAAAAATAATAGTGACTTTAAATTGAAAGAAGAGCAAAATGGGAAGCGTCACCACTGCTCCAAACTTTAACTTTGACTTTTATTAGACTTAAAAACTGAATGAACAGTATGTTAATCGTTTTGAAGTCGTACCTTTTTGGAACTGTGCTTGAAAATAGAAAATGACTGGAGTAAAAATTATAGTCAAATTATGAAATAGTTTGTTCCTATTTTGGTGGAAGCTGGATTTGTATGTTTTCCTCGTTCTGTTATTGGATCTTAAAAATTACAACTTGCAATAGCAAGTAAAAGAGATATCTCAGAAATTGAGAGATTTCAACTGCACAATGAAATGAATGTATTTATCAACAAATCTGTCTAATTAAAACTCTGATTAGATTTTTTTTCTAGCGCAACTCGGTTTGCTGGTCACAGTATTGTTATTATTATGTTTTAATGCACACTAGGTTGCACCACCATTGGTTAGCTCAACGTTACTCTCTTTGGTTACTTAACGACATCGGACATGTCTCGTCTTGGACCTCAGGCGCTCACTCTTGTGTCTCTGTCTCTCGCAGGTTTGACACTCGCCTCTCTATGTGTTGTGGTTTCCCTGAACTCACAGCGTGTCGCTGACAACCATCCGGAGTTTCCTCAGAAAGGTGCCGCCTCACCAACTGAGATATGATTACACTAGTGGAGTAGACCACAGCGGCACAGCATCAACCATGTGAGTTTCACAAAGATCGTTTTTCAGATCAGGTCAAAAATTAGCAACACAAAAGTGCATGAGATGTTACACAATCTGGGCCAGCGATTTATTAAAGTTTAAAGCGTAAAGGGGCAATTTTTTAAATGTAAAATCGGCTTTTTTTAACTTTACATCATGTATAATGTTATTCCCTTATCAAAAACATACCTGCATGTTTGAGAATGCAGGAGAGGCCTGGTTCTTCCTTGGAGCTGCAGTTTCTAAGCTTCTGAGCTTCTCAGCTCCTTCAGACTAGCCAGCAGCAATTAGCAAACATCTAGTGGAACTTGAGCTCATTATATGAGCTACTTCTCAGAACAACTCTGGTAAAAATATTGTTAAAAGGTTAACAATGTTGTGATCATTTCCTGAAGGTGGAGTTTCGGAAAGAGCACGAGTTTCTTAAAGAGATAGAAGCCTAATTTCAAGCCATGAAATTTCTTTTAAGTCATAATTGATCTATAAGCATTTTTATAACAACTCAATATAACAGTTATGCTACAAAATAGCACTATATACCTGGAAAATATATGATGCCGCCCCTTTAAGCTGTCTGACACAATTGCATAAATGTTGACATTAAAGCTTACCAATAGAAACACCAAAGCTTTACACATTCAGTATTCTGAATGCCTGACACTACTGTTGTAATTTTGAAAGCTACAGTGAATCGGATTAAACACACTGACATTACTTTATCACTTAAATTTTGAAATATTTCCATTGTAGATTGAGGATTTGTATGGAATAATTTAGTTTTAGCATGGTGTTTAGCACGAGAGACCAACTGCATCTGGATTCAGTTTAGTGCCTGTTTAGTTCTAGCTTGTTTTGACATGGCCACTTTTTATACATGTTAATGCAATATCACTAGTACTAGTCAAAAAGCAAGCCGAAAGAATAAAATCTTTCAGCTACCTTTGGCTTTTCACAAATCGGCAATGGAGAAGCTCACATTCCGCGTCATGGGAGTTTTCACATCTAAGGCTGCCATCACAGAACCACATGGATGCAGAGTGGAAGTCAGCAGACTGGGTTTAGAGAACTACATGTAAAATCTGTGTCTAAAAACATTAAAAAGTTTAAACCCCATCGATGAAGTGTGACTCCCTCTCGATTCTTTTTATTTTTTATTTCTACTTCCAGGCGTCACCTTTACTGAAGAAACTACAGTTGGTTCAGGTCCGGCGGTCTGATCTATAGGTGCACGTCACCTCAACATGTCGAGCATATTTTTATGGAAAGAAATGAGGCGCATGGCGCAGTCCACTGCCCTAGTCCTGGAGTGTTACGTTTTAAATCAGCCTCTCACACACTTCCGTAACTGCATCAATCTGTCTACATACAGCAGAGATGAGAGATTTACCTACATATATACGCAAACATTTTCTTTACTAACTGTTTAATTGGATTAAATGCCTGTTTGAGATCATTTAGATTTGCTGAAATCAATTCTGTTTGCTAAATTCTTGAATGATTGAACAGAATTAAAAATACTTGATTTAAATTTAACCACATCTGTTATTAGCTTGTGTGAGATCATAAGAAGAACAAAATGAAAAAATAAAGAAGAGTATAAAAATACTCTTGTTTTTGGCACTTGAAAAAATGTTGCCAACAATGCCAAAATTCTTAGATTCTTAGAGAGTCCAAAAATTCTGGGGGGGGGGGACTTAACGCGAGCCAATCAGAAAGCACGGATCAACCGCCTGCTTTCTGAGGGGAAATTACTGAGGGGAATCCCAAACAGCTGAACCGCTAGGCCTGGCGGCAGGGGTAGCTAGGCATGGCGGCCTGTCATGCCTATAATACACTGGGGGAACCCTGTAATAAACTGAAACTGACAAAAGCGGCAGGTAAAAAATAAACTGCACCACACCTTCTTTCAAATGGTTCAGAAAGTGTCATTAGAAATTATAAATGTAATGTAAAATAAATGAAATAAATAATGGAGCATGAAGTCACTCATGCTCCCCATCCTAATTCATAAAGCATAGAATTAGGATGTATAGATCCGCCCTTCTGGATTGGGCTCTTTGTCGCCAATACCCAATGTAGATTTTATTTTGATATCTGTATTAATACAGATATTAATATTGGATCGGTGCATCTCTACTTATAATCAACACTTTTCAGTGAAGTTTAAGAAGTTCACAGCTTTTATTTTGTCATTTTCTTTAGTCTTGTTAAGTGATGAAACACAAAGTACATAAAGACAGTTAGCTGCAGTTTCTTGCTCTAAGTTGTTACGCTTTTCTCAGAAAGTTCAGTCTTTTTCTTTCAGCCGCACCCAGAATCCTTTAAGATTTGAGCAGAAAACCAGCAGTAAATTATTAAAATATATGCTCAAGCTTTGGCTTTCTGTGAGTTTTGATCTTTCCGTTAACGGCAGTGCCCTTGATGTTGTCTCACAATTGTCCTTTCAGAGGGTCAAAGGAGGAATGTAATGGCCTGAGGGGGTTCCCCCCACTACAACCTGCCCCTGCCAGGTCCAACCCATCTCACCTGTCTGCTTGGCCACTGCAACCCTCTGCTGTGATGGGAGACGGACTGGAGGCGGGCAGCAGCCAGCACCTACCCCCCGCCACACTGCCTCTCCCCTTCAACCCACCTCCTCCGGAAACATGGAACCCTTCCAGACCCAAACGACAGACCAACCAGCTCCAGGTAGCTTCACTTCAGCTCATCTTCATGCCCCCATTAGCCTGCGGTTCCCCTCGAACCAATAATTTTCCTTTGCTCTTTTCAGTACCTGCTTAAAGTGGTGTTGAAGACATTATGGAAACACCAGTTTGCATGGCCCTTCCAAGCACCTGTAGACGCAGTGAAACTTAATTTGCCCGTGAGTCGTGTTTTCTTTATTTTTTACGTACCTGAAGTCGCGACATATAGCCAGTGTTGCCACAGATGCTGCTGCCAACTTCATTTTACATGTGAACACCACACAGCCATGCAAATAGCTGGTTTCTACTTGTAAACAAATCAGAATTGAGAGATTAGAGTAAATAAATACTTAAATAATTAGTTGAAAACAGATTAGTTTCTTGGTATAGTTAAGACTCCTTTAATCTTGTTTTTGTTCCTGTCGTAGCTGGGTTTTATATTGGATTAATGTGTGAAAAATATTTAGTGGAAGCTTTTATTTTTAGTTGATTAATTTAATTGATCAATTTATTAATGAGGCAATATGGACTCAGTTTTATCATATTTTGTTGTTCATTTTTGATAACAATAAAAGTGGCTGTAAGAAAAATTTATCACTACTTCTTTATGTAGGTTACTGTCTGGCTGTGACTGTGTTACAGCAATTATAACCCCACAAACACAAATACTGCTCTTGAAAAACATTCCCATTTATAATATGCTTCTTTAGGACACCAGTGACATTAAAAAATATGATTAATCCACCAAACTGCACAAAGTAACTACATTTAATCATATTTTCAAATGTATTGCTACTCCTATTGAACATACAGTGGAGAAGATAGTAAGAGTAACAATGCTGGTCATATGGACAGTTTTTAATTGTAATTTAATTGGTAATTCTCCAGTCCACCTTTCACAGAGTTGTTGTTTTCTTTACTTTTCTTCTTGTTTTCTCCTCCCAAAGGACTACTACAAAATAATAAGGAGTCCTATGGACATGGGCACCATAAAGAAACGTCTGGAGAACAACTACTACTGGAATGCCCAGGAGTGTATCCAAGACTTCAACACAATGTTCACAAACTGCTACATCTACAACAAGGTTAGTCGAGGTCACATACCGAAATCACATTTATCCTTCACGAGCGACACATTGTGTTCTTCTTTTACACTAGTACAGAAAACAAGGGCTTTAGTTAATCTGTTATGAGCAAAATCTAAAAAAAATTGTTCCATTTTTAAACTTTTTGTCACGTCGGAACCCCAAATCTCAATGTATTGGATTTCATTGTAAAAATATGCTGTCAGTCTGAAATGCGCTCTGGTTTTCATATTGTCTCTCACTTCTGCAGCCTGGGGATGATATCGTCCTTATGGCCGAGGCTTTGGAAAAGCTCTTCCTGCAGAAGATCACAGAGATGCCACAGGAAGAGGCAGAGATCGCCGTGGTCACTAAGGGTCGTCGTGCAGGGAGGCGAGAGCCTTGTGAGTAGATTTATCCTCAAATACATGTTTAATCGCGAACATCTGATTTCTGGCAGATGCAAAGTGGAAAGCAGCTGAGAAGACTTGTTTTCATTGATGTGTAAATGCTGCTTGCCTGACTCATTAAGCTTGTCAGGGCACATACAGGCTTAAACTTGCCATCTTGTAACAAAATTTTAATGGTTAAATCAGGTTTAGATTGTTTGAAGAGTTTCAGGTGTGTAATTTCCTCTTATGTGAAATGATGTCATTTGTCTTAAACACAGGGTTTGTGTAAACCTTGTGTGGTTAACCCTGTGTGGTTAAATCAGTTTTAGTTTGTTTGAAGCGCTTCAGGTGTGTAATTTCCTGTTATTTGAAATTATGTCATTTGTGTAAAACACAGGGTTCCCGTGATCCTAAAAGTCTCTACAGGCATTAAATCTAAAAATAAGGCCTTAAAGCAGTAGTATGTAACTTTTATAAAAGAATATTTATACATATTTGTTGAAACGTTCCCTAATTTGTCATGGCATGAGACGGATAATCTGAAAAATTGATCTCCTCTGCCTTCTCACATTTCTTCCAGTGGTAACTAGAAACAACCAATCAGAGCCAGGAGGCGGGTCTTCACTGGGGTGTATTTCAAATATTTAAATAAAAAACTACTCAATAGTTATCTATTGACTGATAAAAATAAGTATCTTTCTCGAACCTCCATAAAAGAACCACAGACAACGTATCTGAATTTTATGGCCAATCTTTTGAAAAAGGAGAAGACTCAGCAAACTGCTCCTCCATTCGTTCACTGAGCGTTCTAAAGACCTTTTGTTACAGCTTGTCTTTTTTTATCAAGCAAAAAGAGGGAGGATAGCTAAGAAAGACAGCAGAGACAATATATTACTGCACACAGGCAGTTTCTAAGGTAGGGAGTATTCCGGTTGATAAGAAGGCACCTGTGGAAATGTAATTTAAGGTCTGGGAAACACACAGTTAACTGTTTCACATGAAGACAAATAGGCAGATGGGGCTTCCAGGTCAGTTTATACACACAGAAGCAAGAGAATACTTTAAATTGAAAATCACAATAATCTATAGAGTGAATGTTGATTAACTATTGATTAACATTAGACTGAATATGAACTAAAGCAATAACAAAATGATAATACCAAAAAATCTCTAACAAAATGTTTATTTCGTGCTATGTTTTTCAGACAAATTGTCCAGCCCTATGCTAAAAAAACAAGGAGGACAGGGTTTCCCTGTGTATTATAAGCCTGGCGGGCCACCAAGCTTTACTTGTGCCCCCACCAGGCTTAGCATTGTTTATTTATTCAAGTCTTTTTAAAATGTTTGCGTTTTTTAAGACTTTATAGATGGTGTTCAGGCATTAATCTTTCAATAACAGATAATTATCAAGTGATATCTTTAAATTCACTTGATTTCATTCACCTGTCAGCTTTAAACATTTTTAACTCAAAAACACAATGGGCTCCTGGATGAACGACTGTCCTAGTGGCCCAACAACCAGGCTTAGCAAGTTTTCTGAAATTGTTGCTTATTGGAGTGTTTTGTTTTTGTTTTTTTTCATTTGTGTTTACTGTAAAGTTTGTCTTAAATGTTATTTCAACTGGCATTAAAAAGTCTTGAATTTAACTTGCCTTAAGCTGCAGGAACCCTGAAAACAGCTCTTCATTTGGTATTTCTCTTCTCTCTTGTCCTCACACGTCCATCCTTCATTCCAGCTCTGATGACTATGTCGGATTCAGGCCAAGAGTCATCCTCTCCATCAACAACCCCGCATACTAGAGGCTTTTCATCGCCCCCAACCACTCCACACACCCGTGGCACACCAACCCTTCCCTTAACCCAACCTTTACCTCAGCCCCTCGTCCAGCCTTTAACCCAGACCTTAGCCCAACCGTTAACCCAGTCCTTAACCCAGTCCTTTACCCAACCCTTAACCCAACCCTTAACCCAACCCTTAACCCAGTCCTTTACCCAACCCTTAACCCAACCCTTAACCCAGTCCTTAACCCAACCCTTAACCCAGTCCTTAACCCAGTCCTTAACCCAGTCCTTAACCCAGTCCTTAACCCAGTCCTTTACCCAACCCTTAACCCAGTCCTTAACCCAGCCCTTAACCCAGTCCTTAATCCATTCCTTATCTCAACCATTTCCCCAAACCGTACCGCAGGTTTTAGCCCAGCCTTTGGCCCCCTCCCAAGTCCAGACACAACCCCCACGGGTGCCTCCCACACCCACAAACCACGCTTCACATCTCGGACCCCAGTTCATCCTCTCCACCTCTGACATCCTACCCCAAGGCATGACGTCTGTCCCCCCTCCAGCCATGACGCACCCAGGCCTCCATCCTCCGCCGGTGCTGCAGAGCTCCCCAGCCCTCATCAAGGTAACCAATGACTCCACATTTCGTTGTGTTACACGCATCCAAATGTTTCTGTTCTGACGGAAAACCCCAACTCATCATCAACAGCAAAAGAAAAGCCAGAAGAGGAAAGCGGACACCACCACCCCCACCGCCAATGACCAGCTGAGCGAGTCGCCCCCGGTGTCCGACGTGAGCCGGCCTCGCCGAGACAGCGCCCGCCCGTTGAAGCAGCCCAAACGGGACTCGTTGCAGCCGGACTCCCAACATCACATAGGCGGAGGCCTGGAGATGGGCGCCACGGCGACGTCCAAGCGCCAGGATCAGCTGCGCTTCTGCGCACGACTCGTTAGAGAGATGCTGTCCAAGAAGCACATGGCGTACGCCTGGCCTTTTCACAAACCCGTCGACGCCAAAGCTCTGGGCCTGCACGACTACCATGACATCATCAAGCACCCGATGGATCTCGGCACCATCAAGGTGACCTCTTTTTATTATTATTTTAAAGTCTAGGGTTACTTGTGCAATAACGTTTTAGGGTAGAGTGAATTAGCTTTGTACACTTTAATTCAGATATTTACATACTGATTAAACGAAGACATTTTCATTAGATATGTTTTCATTACAAATGTGTGCAGAACATTATCGATATTTCGCTAATGTCACAAACTAATTTATCGCGTCATCATCCTCCCACCACATCCTGTCGTCTTCTTGTTTCTTCCAGTAGCAACATCCGGTTGTTGATCACATGACTTGTGTGATGTGAAAATAGTTTTTCCATTGCAGGTTTGGCAAAATACTTTTAATGTCATTGCAGCTGAAAAACCACCTTATTCTAGTTCCAAAAACTGTTCATCAAAAAAGTTTTTCTAAATTGTCAAATTTCTTTGTGCAACTATAGTGAATGGAAAACACATTTAGTCTCTGACATTAAAACACACTGGTCCAGGTGTGTGAGGAGAATCAAAATTATTTCTATTTGTCAACGTCTGGAATGTGTTTTTAGACTTTTTAAAATATTTTTCAAATTTAGAGATTATGTACTACCCTTTAAATAATTTATGAAAGCCCAACAATGATATCGAGGCTTTTCAACTTTTTGATTGATTGATTCTATAGGTGGGACTTAAAGATTTTAAGTTAATTGTGGGATTTGTGATTAATCTAATTTTAAAAAGAAAAAGAATTGAATAATTTCACAATTTTAAATGACCTAAAACGGGAAAAGTTGATCATTTAAAATGTTTTGTCATAAATATTTTGATCATTCTAAATGGTTTTTGTCTCCTTCAGAAAAAGCTGGATAACAGGCAGTACAGAGACTCTGAAGAGTTTGCTGCAGACGTCCGGTTGATGTTCTCCAACTGTTATAAGTACAATCCTCCAGATCACGACGTTGTTTCCATGGCGCGTAAATTACAGGTAAATACAGCCTCACACAGAGGAGCAAAAACAATCTGGCATTATGAATTTATTCATCTGATTTAAGAAAACAAAATAGAATCTGAAAGACTCCAGACAAACACAACTTATGATGTGCTGCTATTTGGGATTTTACGAGAAAAAATCTTCTGTTCGCATTATTTCTGGTCGGACCACCACTAATAATAATTTGTTGGCTCATTTTTAAAATAATCAAAGTTTCCTACACGTTTGTTTTTTCCTGTTTAAAAGAGTTTTTTATTTCAATCTATTTTTACAAGTTAAAATGTACACAAAACTTTGCTCTTTAAAAGGTTAATTATATGTGAAAAGTTCCATTGCAGCTTGACACAAATAAATATGTGCATTTCAGTGTAATGTGTATTTAAAAATAAAAATCCTAGAGATTCAAATTGTCAAACATCATGAGGCTCAACTGGAAATAAACAAGTGATAAGTCTCGGTTCGGAGTGCAAATCCAAAGAAAAAAAGACATATTTATTAGGTGTACAGGGGCGGATCTACTGGGGTGGCATGGGGTGGCGTGATTTATTGTAAGTCACATATCCACCATTGCTGTCCATTGAGTCAGAAATATCGGTGGACAGGAAACTACTACAATCACGCAAAGAATCAGAACAATGAACGCAATGTTTAGCAGTTAATTCAACCATAGATAATGGTAGTAAGGGCTTCAGACTTCACAGGTGACGAAAACGTAATTTAAAGAAAAACATTGCAAGTGAGCAGTGGGTCAGTTATACTAGCCTAACTGCTAGCCTGCTATTGACTTTGATAACCTTAACATGAGCTGCGCAGTTCGGTGTGTTTTGGTTCTGTTAGCACTAAAACAGGTCAAACCGCCACCAAGTCATCAATTAAGCAGTTGTTTAAATCAGCTAATCAACGCTGCGGTAGTCAGGCAAAAACTTATTAATAATCACAATATAGATATTAAGCCTGGCAACATAATGTAACAGAATGTTCTGTTTTAGTGATTTTGCTACTTTTTTGTGTGGGAAATGTTTGCTTTTTGGTGTTGATTCCCCTGATTGGTCTTCTCTGCTCTATCTGCACATTGAGCTGTTGTCTGTCGGTTGCCATGGCAACGAGTTGTGTTACAATGCTGATATACAGGGCGGAATAGAAGTGGTTGGAGCTATTTTTTTAATTTTTTTTTATCCATTTTAATTTTGTCACTTTATTCTTACATTTCTATTTTTTTATTATTTACAGAATTTTTGTAGGTTGATAATTGTTGATTTTATATATTTTTCTTTTATTACTTTTCTTATTTATTTTCTAAATTTAGACAGGAAGTAATGTGGGTCAGTCCATTTTGTATAAGAGCAGGGGCCTGAAGGACCAGCAGGCATTTGGGTTTGGGGCCGATGGTTTTTACCAGAACAAGAGTGGAAAAATAATTATTAAAAATAATTAACTATACTACATTAAGAAATTGTATTTAAGCCTCGGTGCTACATGAAACTCATTTTGCCCGGGCAAAATGCAAGTTAAAAACAATATTTTGTGTGTGTGTGTGTGTGTGATATATATATATATATATATATATATAAAATTATATATATATATATATGTATATATATACTGCCACCGCTGAAAAAATCCCTGCCTCCCTCTCTCCACCCCATAAATATTTTTCTAGATCCGCCCCTGTGTATGTATTATTTTATAATGTTGCTTGTTGAATTTGTGTGACATGCACTTTATCTACACTAACAAAGTGGGACAAAGAAATTTGAATTGGTTTTCTGTGCATGAACACACAAACCAACACAATAACAGGAAACTCTAGCAAACGATAGGTAAATCTTGAACTTTGAACACTTTCTAGAGACAAACGACTCGTGTTGTTGTTTTTTTCTTTCACTCTGCATTCCACTGCAGTTCACTTAAAAAAAAGTTTCAACTCCAAAGCATTAAACAGTAAAATGATTTTATTCCTCATTAGATGGTAAATAGATGCTCCGTCTGCCATGTTTGTTTTGATGTAGTTGCTCAGAACTGGAACACACTCTCTGCACACAGCACTTTGTAGGAAAACTGTCTCAACCTATGTCAAACATTAAAAAAAAAAGTTTCCTGTCATTGGTCAGCCCACTCAAGCTGAAAAATCTGTGATTCCAATTTCCCCGATCATCTTTACTGACTTCACCTCATTTCTTCACTGGGTTTCATTTTTATTTTTAAGAATTTCTGCATTGATGTTTGTAGAAGCTTTCATTTGTTTGTGTTTTGTTTTTAATGAATACGTAACATTTTAATTCAATTTGATGCATTAACGCCACCTTGTGGAAGCAAACAGGATTGCTTCAGGAGAAAATAAGAGTCACTTATTAGAAGATTTTATGTTTCAATTTAGTTTTAATTTCCTTACAGATCTGTACCGATCCACTTTTTTAAACTTCCGAGACCGATATCTGAGGTTTAGTATCAGTCAGTCTGATACAAAGGAAAATGCTTTATTTACAGAATCAAGCACATTGACATCTAGAGTTTATTTATACTTTTTCTTAGCTTTAGGATTCATAATAAACTAAACGTCCTCAGGCTGTCTTGTCTTGAAATGGGAAACTTTTTGACCTGAGAGTTTCTGCTGCTGTCCTCCACCACCAACAGGACGTGTTCGAGATGCGCTTCGCCAAAATGCCGGACGAGTCTGAAGGACCCATCCTGGTCCCTACACCGGCCCTCCTCTCCGTCCCCCCGACCCGACAAGCCCCTCCTCCGTCTGCTGCGTCGGAAGACGACAGCTCCAGTTCCTCCGACTCCGAGTCGTCCAGAGGAGACTCGGAACAGGAACGACAACAGCGACTGGCCGAGCTACAGGAGCAGGTCAGAGCAGTGTTGTCCAAACATTTTCAACCTTTGGTTTTTTTGTATTTTTGTTTTACATTAAAATGTCAAAAACTATTTATGATTTTCAGTAAATCTGTAACAAGCAATTAGTCACATGATGAATTAAAATGAGCTCAAATTTGATGCTGTCTGAATTATGTTTACTTAAACTTCTTAGTTCATTTTATTTATGGTTTTATGTGGTTTTTATTTCTGCTTTATTTATTGTGTTTTCCAAAATATTTGTCCAAGATATTTCTGAGTATTTTAGATTTTTAAAATAAGCCGAGTTCCACCGATGAGCGTTCTTTATAAAATTATGCTAGGTAGTATTTGGGTTAGAACTTGCATTATTATGCTATTATCAATCTATTTACTGAATATCTTTGTCGCAAAACAGCAATACAATCACAGTAGTTTATTTATCACCCAGTTATATTTATTTTAATAGCTTCTGATAACATTATTTAAAAAAAATAATTATTGCATGTGTCAGATTGAATATATCTATCTAGATTTTTTTTGCTGTGTTTATTTTCTGCAATGTTAGGAAATTGTTCACTCTTATTTTACTTGGGTTTTCAGTAAAAATCACTGTATGCCAATACTTTTTAAATTTTTCAAAAAATTTAGCATTTTTCCTTTTTTTTTTTTTTTTTTTTTTATCCGGCAGTGATTTACCATAACATTTGTTCTATATTTCTGTCTGCATCGACCGTCTGAGCTAGCAGACTACATCTGTGGTACTCCTGAATTCAAATCACTTCTATTCATTTATATTCCAACAATTCACAACAAGTGTCATCATAAAAAAAGAAATCAGTTGAATTCAGTCAGGCAGATTCTTTGGCCATCCCTGGGTTAGAGCAGTGTGTTTCAACCACTGTGCCGCGGCACACCAGTGTACCGTGAGTGATCGTCAGGTGTGCGTGGAAATTATCCAATTTCTCCTACCGTACTTTCCAGACTCTAAGCTGCTACTTTTTTCTTACACTTTGAACATGCAGCTTTTCTGTGTAATTAAATAAACCACCAGGGGGCTCTTTAGGAGGAAGTAAATCATTGGAAATCAAAAATCTAGCAGCAGGCACGACGGATAAATGTTTTCAAACTCATATGATGCAGCTTCTAAGTTGAGGAGAATCGAACTGGCAGTACAGGAGGGAGATAAAGCTGCTGCACATAAACTCGGCATGAACAAAACCGGATTTGGAGACGGAGAACGCGTCCTTAATATATCCAGCAGTTATTAGGATGCTGCCCTCTGCTGGGTTCTTATGGGAAACCAAGAGCGGCAGAGATACCAGCGGCCTGTTGCCCGGTGTGGCTGATATATGCAAGTTTCCGTGGGGGTTGGGGGGAGGAATGAATGTTATTGCATTCATGCATCACACTCGACAGTGTTGTGGCACTGTTTAGTTGTATTTTTGAAGTGGACATGTTAACTGCAATTTGAAATAAGAAATGTAAAATATGATAAAAATTAATTTTTGTGTTATTTGATTCCTATTCAAGAGAGACTTTGATAAGAATGACTCTGTATGTAATATAGGCGGCTACAGAGAATCTTTGTTTACATTTTTGGTTGGTGGTGTGCCTCATGATTTTTTCCAATTAAAACAATGTACCTTGGCTCAAAAAAGGTTGAAAAACACTGGGTTAGAGGATGGAGGCTGGCTTTACCCAACCACAGAGGGGATTATTCACGTCTTGTGGTGTTTCCTCTCCTAATATGTGTGTTTTTCAACCTCCTAGCTCAAAGCTGTTCATGAGCAGCTGGCGGCGCTCTCCCAGCCACCGACCAGCAAGCCCAAAAAGAAAGAGAGAGACAAGAAGGAGAAGAAGAAGGAAAAGCATAAAAAGAAGCAGGAAGCTGAGGAACCTGCAGAAACCTCTCCTCCCACGATGCTTCAGACTTCTAAGAAAAGCAAGAGTAAAGATCCCATCACAATAAAGGAGAAGAAGAAGAAGCCCAGGTGCGTTTTCCTTTGCAGAATTCAGTCACGGCGTCTCTGCTTGAAGTCGGACTAAATCCATCATTTGTCCATCGCAGTAAGAAAGAGGACGTCAAAAACAGCCGGCCAGCTCCGCCCCCTCCATCAGGACCCATCGCTCTCCTGCCTTCAGCTTCTCTGGAAGCGGAGGACGACATCGGTGTGTTTCATACGAAGCAGAGGCGAAGCATGACGGCTTCTGGAAACATCATAACAAATATTTACATTTCCAGACTAATTTCTATTCAGTTGTCCCATTTAGTTTCACATAACAAGCTTGTATAAATTTATATCTAAAGTATTTTGTTTTCGTTTTAGAATGAATATCAAATATGTGAATTTTTATTTCTGGTTAATCAAAGACCCAGTGTAAACATCAGCAATGTTTTTGTTTTGTTTTTTCTTCTTCAGATTTTGGCTCTTGCAAGCCGATGTCGTACGAGGAGAAGCGCCAGCTGAGCCTGGACATCAACAAACTGCCTGGCGACAAGCTCGGCCGAGTCGTGCACATAATCCAGACGAGGGAGCCGTCGCTGAAAAACTCGAACCCCGATGAGATTGAGATCGACTTTGAGACCCTGAAGCCGTCTACGCTGAGGGAGCTGGAGAAATACGTGTCTAGCTGCCTCAAGAAGAAGAAAAAACCATCAGGTGGGTTTTTGAACCAAGTACTGGTTGAAAAAGATGGACAACAGAAACCCGTCCTGTTGGCACGTCAGCATTAGCTCTGTTATCAAGAGTTTGTCTGGGCAATAGGTTTTAAAAATAAGATATTGATTTCCCTTTGTTTTGTTTTTTTTAATCAGGGTTTTTTTTCCCTCACTTTTTTAAAAAGAAATTCCAAATACCTGAAAATATTTTTAAAAAAGTGGCCAAGTCCAAATAATTAGAAATTGTAAGACAAGTTTGTCAAACAAGATGGTGGCCCACGGTGTGGTGACATCACTCTGAATTATAGAAACTCAGTGGTGAGAAACATCCACAGTTTTCTAAAATTAAATCTTCAAAAACAAAAAAAACTATGAATTCATAAAATTAATTATCAAGTGGCTTATGGTTTTTTTTTTACCAGCGACAAACCAAAATCCTACAACTGCTCAAATCTGCCTCGTCATGTTTGTTTACATTTCATGAGGAAAGACGTTGCTCTCAGTGTCTCTTCCCTCCGTGGTTCTCAGTGCAGCGCCTCCACATGCGAGGAGGGGAACAGGTTTTCCAAACGATTTGGTTCATTTGGCATCTTACAGCGTTCACTTTGCATTTATTAATTAAAACTGGACTTGATCGGTTCTGATTCAGAATCTACAATACTTCCACCGCTGAATTCTGAATTATTTTGTTCTGTACAGATTATTTAAACAGTTCAATTTAGGATTTGTTGTGTTTGTGCCAATCTGATTAAGTATTTGTTTTGTTGAAGTTGTAAAAGTGTGATGGCTTTTGTTGCAGTAGAGAAGTCTCTGGAAATGACCAAGATGAAGACAGGATCTTCATCTTCAGGCAGCAGCGACTCCTCAGACAGCGAGGACTCTGAGAATGGTAACGTCTTTAGTCACTTTTGTGTTTTTACTGATTGGCACCATCAAATATTCAGCCTGTAAATGCTGTCTTTCTTCCTCTCTTGAATCTCATTTGTCTCGTGACTACAGGGCTGGTTCCCAAGCAACAGAAGAAGACGTTACCCAACAAGGACTCCAAGAGAGGGAACCACCAGCCGCCTCCTCCTCTTCCTCCCAGTGGGATGCTCCCAGTCGCCCCCGCGCCTCAAACACAACCCCAGCTGTTCCAGTCCAAGCCCCCGTTTGTATCCGCTCCCTCTGTCCCGCCGCTGGACTCGTCTCAGCTGCTGTCCTCGGGATTCGACCCTCTGGCACATTTCATGAATTCCCACCTGACTGAGTCAAACGCAGAGTCCGGCGCCGCCGCCGCCGGGGCAGCGTTACCCCCGGGCCTGCTGAACGCAAACGCACCCCTCAACCAGACGCCGACCGACACGCATCTCTTCCTAAACCAACATCCAATTGTTCCTTCCCCAGGTTGGTATTTCAGAGCTGCGGCTTCAGCATATCCACATAGCAGCTTAAGTTATTTTTTAAAGGGGAAGTTTTATATAAATAAAACTTTTTTGAGCTTTGCATCATGTTATAATGTTATTCATTGATCAAAAACATGCCTGGAGTGTTGCCTTTATTCTTTCATGCAAGGCAATATGTTTCTCCGCCGTATTGTCCAACCCTAATTTCCACACATTGCTATGTTTTTAATAGAATATGTCGTGATAGATTGTTGGATTAGGCTTTAAAGGTTGTCCCCTCTTCCTTTGTCTTCCATGTTTGCAGCCATCCACAACGCCCTCCCCCAGCAACCATCCAGACCTAGCAACCGCGCCGCGCCTCTTCCGACCAAACCGCCGCAGCCTCCTCCATCCTTGCTGCCTACCCTGCCTCCTCCGCCTCCCGCCGTCCCCGCGCAGCTTCAACCCACGCTCTCCATGAGCATCCCGCAGCCAGTGCTCCGCCCACGCGTCCCGTCGCCGCCGTCACACGGCATCCTGGGTACTCTCTCGGCTCAACCTCCTCAGGCGTTGCTGGAGGATGACGAAGAGCCTGTGCCGAACAGCTCCGAGACGCCGCCACTCAGCCAGGTTCACAACCTGCTGCAGTCGCTGCAGCCCCGGGTCACCATGCCGGCACAGCAGCAGCTGCAGCTGCTGCACACACATTCGCCCGGGCAGGTCGCTTCCCAGCTCCTGCAGTCGTTACACACGCAGGGCTTGGCGGCGGCACCACCCACCCATACGCAGAGACACGTCCCAGCTCACGTTCCCCAGCTGTTCCCGAATTCCCAGACGGCGGCGTCCCAGCAGCTGAAGGGCGCCGTCCTGCAGCAGAAGGTCCAGCAGCTCCAGCATCAGCAGCAGCCGTCCCCACACAACACAGCAGAGGCCTTCTCAACTAAAGGTACCACATTAAACACAGTGGGGTTTTATTTTTATTTTGTCGAACCTTTATTTAACCAGGTAAGTTGATTGAGAACAAATTCTCACTTTCAACAGCCTCCAGCTTAGAGAACATCAAACGGGGAGTATTTTTGAGCTTATAGTATTATTCCCTCATCAAAAACATACCTGGAGAGTTGCTTTGATTCTTTCATGCAATTTGGAGAAATCCTTTAGTCTCCCATGGCAACTGTTCAACTGTTCAAAACACCTGGGTGGATGAAGCTCCGCCTTTGAGGACGAAGCTCCTCCTCAGAGCTGAAGTTTCCAGGTTTCCACATCACAGAGCAGAACAGAACAACTCCACCACTCTGCTCCTTCAGACTAGCCAGCAGCAAT
Organism: Poecilia picta; assembly: GCA_033032245.1. Taxonomy (NCBI): domain Eukaryota; kingdom Metazoa; phylum Chordata; class Actinopteri; order Cyprinodontiformes; family Poeciliidae; genus Poecilia; species Poecilia picta. The sequence goes on along the minus strand of CM065353.1, from coordinate 27,619,906 downwards.
TAGCAAACAGCTGGTGGAACTGTGGATCTACTGATCTACAAACTACTTCTCAGCGAAATGCTGGTAAAAACGTTGTTAAAGGGTTAATAGAGGAACCATGTTGTGATGACTTCCTGAAGGCGGAGTTTCAAATAGAGTAGGAGCTTCTTAAAAAGACGGACACATAAATTCCAGGGCGTTAAATTTCAAAGTAAAATTTGTTTTAAATCATGCTTGATATATATGTACCATTTTCATAGCTGAAAGTAACATAGTTACTTGAGGTTAGTTGATAAATGTCAATATTGAAGTTATTGTACTGAGCTTTAATGTTTTTTGCAAGTTGTTTGGTTTCCTTCTTAAATATTTTCTTTTTCTGTCATTTTACGTGGTTGAAGTTTTATTTTACTTTAACTTGTTAAAAAAGCTGAAAACTACCAGCGTAGTGACAGAGGACAGATTGGAGATAAGCTGGAAAGTTCCACAGCTCTTAATAATATTAACCTATGAGAACCTTGCATCTAATAAGATACATGTTTACATTTTTACATTTACTACCTATATTTATTTTATTTTATTTGTTTAGTGTTGTTGTTTGTTTGTTGTCATTCTGTTAGTCTTCCATACGGTGGTGCTAGAGAGCACAACTGTAGATAACTTGAACTTCTTGTTCCCTGTCTTTAGGCTGCCTGCGTGAAAGCCCCTCTCCGCTAATGATGCATTCGCCTCAAATGCCTCAGTTTCATCCAATGGGACACCAGTCACCTTTACAGACCAACAAGCATGTAAGCCAATCGGGAACTTTGCATCACTGTATCGATGTGTGGCGACTGCACTGAGTTCTGTGTGATTGGGCATGGCGTAGGAGCACAGGTCCAACCTGGTGGGAGTCAAAGAGGAGAAGCCTTCGCAGTCTCCAGGTCTACCTTCATCACCTTTCAGCCCTGCAATCCGCCACGACGCACACAAACATGACAACAAACACAGTGAGTGAAATGTTGATTCTCTGCTAAGGAAGGGTAAAACAGCGTTTCTGTAAGATTGATCAAATCCATAGAAAATTTTAAATCTTTTAAGTTTTATAGATTTCAAAATGAAGCAGATCTGAGTCCAAACACTTTAAAAAAGTGCAATATCCCTTTAGTACTAAAATCTGGAGTAGGCCTGAAACTATTAAACCGATTAATCGAGTAATTTAGTAACTGACTAATCATTATCTGGAAAATACAGACTTAAAAAAGGTTGCTGTGAAAGCAACATAGAGCAGTAATTGAGCCAAAATTGTACAAAGCAAAACATTTTGTACATTTTTCTTTTAAGATGTTAAAACATTTTTCATCTGTAAATATGTTTTCCCCAAAACTTCTTGGGTGGCTTAGTTTTACTTTCTCCTGGTTCAAATTCAAATTGTTGCATTTTAGGCAATAAAATCTTAATTTACTTTTTTATTGTTATTTAAAAACGTAACTGAATTGTTTGCATATTATAATGTATTTAGAATATTGTATTAAAAAAAGTCTGCCTATGTGGTTAAAGGAAAAAAATGTGCCAAATTGTTTTTATGTGATTAATTGATTAATAGTCATATTATAGAATAATCAATTAGGAAAATAATTAGTTAGTTGCAATCCTAATCTGAAGACAACATAAACATTATGTTTCAAATTAAGTGGAGTATCAAGGTGCTAAAATGTTAATACTGTTAAATATCTGGAAATATTTGGAGGGAAAACCCATCAAAATTTAGATTTGAGTTGGAAGAGTTAACGTTTCTCTGGTTTCTCATTTCTCCCTAAACGTGTGTTTAGGTTTGGAGATGAAGCCGCTGGATGGTTCTCGTCCCGTTTCCCGCCTCCCTAACTCCCCGTCGCCACCCGCCTCCCAACCGGAGAACAAAATCAAGCAAGAACCCAAGACCCCCATCGCACCCAAAAAGACACCGGTATGCACAAAAAAATAATAAAATAGTGCCACGCCCAATAAAAACCGTCTTCATTTCCCACTAAATTCTGCTGTGTTTCTGTCCCAGGATGTAAAACTAAAGAACATGGGCTCCTGGGCCAGTCTGGCTCATCGCTCCCAGTCTGCGCCGACATCCTCGCTGCGCTCGTCCAGCGACAGCTTCGAACGCTACAAGCGCGTCGCCATGGAGAAGGAGGAGCGAGAGCGACAGCTGAAAGCCCAGGCGGAGCAGGCCAAGAGAGTGCAGGAGATGCTACGGTAAGTAAGAGGGACAGAAAGCAGCTCCCTCCGAATGATGAAGAAACCACTCAGAATTAGCAGAGAAAAAAAAAATAAAATAGGGAAGGTGAGGAAATTTTTTGTTTTTTGAATTCCCTTGCAGATTTTTTTGCATTCCCACACAAAACGTTTTCATTTCTTTTCAAAACTTTTTTTTGTGTTGCTTGGCTTAATTTTGCATCGTTTTGAGAAGGCCTAAATCATCATCAGCAGCACCAGGTAACTTAATCGAATAAAAACGTACCGCTGCTTCCTGTTTCCCTGTCACAGCCGCGACGATGATGATACAACGGAGCACGGTCGCCGAGGGCGACAGTCGCCCCTCGCGCCGACCCCTCCCCCCGTCTCCTCTCCGCCCACTCACTCCCCTCAGCCTCCGCCGGCTCCTGCCAAACAACAAGCTCCGCCCCCTCCACCCGCGGCGGCGGCAGCAGCAGCAGCAGCGGCAGCACACAGCGCTTTGGACCAGCAGAGGGACCGGGAGCGCCTCCGCGAACGGGAGCGGCGCTTCAGAGAGGCTGTACGCACTTTTGGTTTTTTTTGCTCGTTTATTTCTCACTTTTTTTCTTTAAATTGCGTCTCATCGTCCTTTTACCTTTTCGGTTTTCTCTGCAGATGGCGGATAACATCGACATCAATTTCCAGAGCGACCTGATGGCGATTTTCGAGGAGAGTCTTTTCTGAAAAGGAAAAAGAAACAACAAAAAGAGAGCACGAGACGAGGACTTGATAAGTTACAACGTTTGCAAATGTACAAGCGTCACGAGAAACAGCTCTGAGATACATGGTTGCCGCCGACGACACAAACCCACATCACCGCCCGGACCTAGCAGAAACCTTTTGGCCCGTTAGCTTGTTGTGATTGGGAATGTAGAGAAACGGCTTTTCTCCCTCCTGGGTTTACTGCTTGATGCTCATTGGTTACTTATTGATCTCCAAGGACGATGGGATGAGCAGTCTGAAAATTTTAGGAGAGAATCGAAATTGAATCTCCTTCATTATGTTAAATTATAAACTGGAGCGATTTCTTTTTCTTTTTGTTCTGGGGGACTTTAGCTAACAGGAGAACAAATAAAACAGCCTGCTTTGATTTTACTTTTCTCCTCTCCCCTCAGATTTTCGCTGGGGGAATCTGAACTCTTGTGGTCAGGTTTGTAAGGTTTTCGTCAGCTATCATTTAGAAGCTTATTGTTTTCTCAGGATACAGTGTGTTTTGTTTTTGTTGTTTTATTGTTTTTTTTATAAGACCTCCTTTCACCTTCCACTTTCCCCTCTGCAACAATCAGGAGTGACCACGGAAGAAGCAACCATGTTTCATAAGTTTTCAAAGTGCGTCCCTTGCCTTACGCTCCGGCCTGTAAACTAATCACGCCCTACAAATTATACATATTATATATATATAAAAATAGATACACAAATATATATATATTATATATGACAAAAAAAGTAAGTCATTGAAGAATATGAGAGGGATATCGTTTGTGGAGAGCAAAGCTTGTGTCTGTTCATCTCTGAGCTATGGTTTTGATTTTGTAGACTTTACTGTAAAGAAGAAAAACAAACAAAAAAACAAAACCTTTTTTATGATTCTATTGAGAGGATTGTTTCGTCTGTCTTATTCTCACATTTTAAGTTTTTGTTTTGTGTTTTATTTTTTCTTAACTCTATGCCAAAACAAATCCATTGAGTGCTGAAAGTTGTTTCACGTTTTTTACATGTAAATTGCATTGTCTCTTCACTTTATATTAAAGACTGTCATCATTGCTATTTAAAATTTTGCTTCCCCTTCCTCCCCCTCTTCCCGGCCTTTTAAATCAAAAAGTTATGCAACAGGTTTTCTCTTTCTTCAAAGGAGTTTTACACGCCTACGTCCCATCATTTTGTACTTACTGGATAAATCTGCACTTAAGTGTTTAAGTCTTTTTTTTATAAATATATTTCTTTTATTTTTATTTGTTTTCTTTCCTTCATGTGGATATTTTAGTCGGTCTTGCCCATCTCGCCGCCACCATCATCACAGTTGCAGTCGTCTCTGATGGACTTCTCTCTGTTCTGTCCTTCGTCACTCTGACCTCGCGCTCGTCGTCCACACTGAGAGCGTTTTGGACTTTGTGTGCCATTGTGTTGATCTGGAAGCGGGAGCTTTTCCCGCTTCCTTGAGGTTTGGCTCGGAGATCCGGGAGTGTTTTCTGCTCTGTCATTTTCTGTATTTTTTTCTCCTTTTTCTTTTCTTTTCTTCACATCCTCAAGGTGTCCTATTTCTCCTTCGCTATTTTTTCTTCTTTTATGATTTATTTTACCCAGAACAATGTGTTGGTATGTTGGTAAGTGAGGCATTGAGGTCAATAGATTCATCTTCATATAATGGAGTACAGCATCTTTGTTTTTTTGTTTTGTTTTTTTAAGAAAAGTATTAAAATATTTAAAAACCTTACCCTGGTCCTCACCATTTTTTCTTTGGAATCGGCCTTTATTGTCACCGAACAGAAGCACAACAAAATTCATTTCAGTACAGAAAAGATAAATAGCATGACTCGCAAAATGTGGGAGAGAAAGACAGTCATTGAATCCATTTTCTGAAAATGTTATTTTTACCTGAGTATTTATTACTCAATAAATGTATAATCACAATACGTTTACCTTTTTGAGTTCTGCACCTAAATATTCAAGTATATAAAAATAAAACTACAATTAAAACCTAAACTGCAACTAAGCAATACTTAACTAATAAAACCTAGCAAACCCACTCTGAAAACTAAACATTAGACAAAAGGTCAACAAAATAAAAATAAACTATTAAGAAAAACCTAAAACTATTATTACCCTACTGTGACAAAAGTATAGATACACACAATTTATTACTTATTTAGGAACCTGTACGGCTGTGACTTTGTGACCCGGCAATCCTGGACCCACAAACACAGATACTGCTCCTGAGAAACATCCATTTGTATTAAACTTCATTAATAAGTGTGATTTTATATCAAACTGCACACAAACTGTTTTTCATCATATTTTCAAATTCATTGGTACTTATTGATGGACCTTTCAGGAACAAGCAGTGGAGAAAATGGCAATATTGACAATACGGACAAAGTTTGGATTTCTTTAAAAACATAATTAACTGGAGATCAAAACTCTTATAAGAAATTTATCACGATAAACGATACAATAAATGCCCACCTCAACTTCCAGTCGAGTTATCTTGAAAGATCAATCCCATCACTGCTGATGAGTTAAGAAGCCATTAAAATAAATGTTGATTTTGTATATACTGTTGCTGTTTGCATGTAACTGTATGGCTGGTACTCTGTACATCCTACCGAGATTCAAATCCAGACACTTTGGAGTCCCACAATGAGGAACTGTGTTTTACAGCGGCATTAAAATCAAGCAGAGGTAGCATCAGCTGGGGCAAAAAGAGGAAATGTAGAAAGAAAAATGGGAAAAAAAAAAAATAATATATATATATATACGTATATATATATACATATATATATATACAGACAACCAGCTTGAATTAAACAAGAGTGGAGTAAGTTGGAATGATTCAAAGAGCAAATTAATATATTTTATAACAGTTTACAGCAGTGCATAATTGTACACTGATAATTAAATCGATTTGTGTAAAATCATAATTTTATTCAACAGCCTAAAGTAGTAAACTGAAACTACTGACATAGTTGCTAAATAAGCACACATTTTCACTTCGTCTTGCAGCAGCCAAAATTAGAGCCTAGCAAACGAGAAAGCGTGAGAAACTGTTTAGTGGCTTGACAGGGTTTTGCCAGATAGACAGAAGAACACCGGGAAGGATGTGGCGGTTCAGACCAATTACAGGTTGGTAAGAGGAAGCAAGGACAGATTTCACACTCAAGATACAGGAGTTGCTTCTGTGCCTCCTTTGCTAAAGAGAAGCCCATAATCATGTCATCACAAATTTGCTTGGGCTCAGAAAGATTAGAGAACAAAAACAAAGTCCCAGGTCAGATAACACCCGCCGAGCGAGTCATGAAATATTTTTACTCGGAGTTAGTTCCTCTGTCTCCTGTGGTGAAGAGGAATGTTTTTATTTATGCCTTTTTTTTTCAGGTTTTTGACTTTCAAATGGGGGGCTTTTGAGGTTTGGCTCAGCTTTTTAAACGGTTTAATAAAGTTAAAAACAGACTGCAAACTGCCAAGATGACCTCAGATTTATCAGGTGAGAGGACGAGGAGAGTTCAGCTTTAAGATAAGGGAAACCGCTGACCTCTGCACTGCTGCACATGAGAAAAACCTTACAGAGGCACAATTATGTGTTTTCCAGCCATATAGTGCCACTTTATAGCACAAGCAAGTAACTATGTCAACTCGAGTTGTTAAAAATTCCTTACATATCACGTACGACTTAAAAGAAATTTCTTTCCGGCACTTTGCCTTCAGGAAGTCATCACAATGTGGCTCCCCTATTAATACTTTAACATTGTTTTTACCAGCGTTTCTCTGAGAAGAAGATCCTGTTATGAGCTCATTAGATGCTCCACCAGGTGCAGAATCTCGTAAACTGTAGCTCGGAGGAGGAGCTTCGTTCTCGAAGGCGGGGCTACGTCCACCCAAACGTTTTTCACAGCCGAATGGTTGCCATGGAGATTAAAGGATTTCTCAAGCATGCATGAAAGAACCAAGGCGGCACTCCAGGTATGTATTTGATGACATGAGCGACATCATAATGTGATGGGAAGATGCTAAAAATCAATTTTACATAATGCTGCTACTTTAAAATACAGTCATGAGAGAAACGTTCAGATCTTGTTGTCATCTGTAAAACACCGAGAGTTTGTGGGATTATACAAGTCAGAATGAGAACAGAAAGAGCAAGAGTTTTCAGAGGTGATTTAGTGAAAGAAAAACATTAGGAGCCACCAGACAAGTGGCAGCAGGCTGTTGAAATCTGGCTCTAGGAAACTGTGTGGTCACAGCAGAGTCACATGACTCTGAGCAGCAGCTCAACCTTTACTTTTGGTGTCAAATTTGTTTGTCTTCTGTCTAAACAGGAAACTCTGTTTTGCACTGCTGCTCTTCTCTATTCTTCCCTTTTATCTACATTTCTTTAAGTCACTGATCTGGATTTTTAATTTTTTTTTTTTAATTCTCTCCCAAAATGAAATTCAGTACTTTTCAATCTCAGTTCACAGCTTTCTGTGCGTGCAAACCCTTTTTGGAAGTTCAGGATGATTATTTTCAATAAGAAGCAGAAAAAAAATCTGCCATACTTTTCAAGAATTTGAACTGTACATATTCAAATTATTAAAAATAATTTAAAAAGTGATTTCTACAAAGTTTTACCAAAAGTAACAAAGTCAGCAAATAGAGGATGTGCTTACCTCAGGCAAAACAACAAATCATGATTTTTTATTTTTATTTTTTAGGAAACTAACAATAGAAGAATCAAAATGTGATTGCCTTGCTTTACCTGGACTGAACTTTGTCCCATTTCAGTCAGTTGCATTTATGCTTTTTTTGTTGTTGATTTTAGGTAACAAATTAACACAACAATTCGGATAATTGTTAAGTAAAATAAAAATATTCGTAGATGGTTATTAATTTATTTCACAAATTACAAATGAACAGCACGGCGTCCCATTTTATTCTGCCTACCGGCTTTGCAACCCAAACTGAAATTGTTTCTTTCACACACAATTGCCCTCTGTTTCTGCAATTTTAAGGTTTGGTTTAGGTCAGTGGTCCACAAACTTTGGCCTGCGGGCTGGATCCGGCCGCCTCCACATTTGGTCCGCCCCCTGAACAACACCAGAGAGCATTTAATTTTTTTTATATACCGTATTTTCCGGACTATAAGCCGCTACTTTTTTCCTAAGCTTTGTACCATGTAGCTTATAGCCCAGTGTGGCTTACATGTGGATTTTTCTTCAACCACCAGGGGGCTCTTAGTGAATCATTGGAAGTCAAAATTGGAAATAAAAGAAGAAAGTGCCCATTAAAACAGAAATTAGTTTTTAATAGATAAGAAGAAGAAGAAGAAGAAGAGAAGAAGAAGAAGAAGAAGAAGAAGAAGAAGAAGAAGAAGAAGAAGAAGAAGAAGAAGAAGAAGAAGAAGAAGAAGGAGAAGAAGAAGGCAGGCACCTATTTTCATTTAGCACATGCTAGTAGCAACACGAAGGATCAGCATTTTTACTGTTACAGTTACTGTTCTGAAACTACTGTAATCAGTTCAGTTAAATCTAAACTTGGCAACTTTTTCTTTTTCAACCGTAATAAATGTGATATTCAATTGACCTGTATTGATTCACATTTTGGGTGTCTGCTGCATGTTGTGGAAAACAGAGCGGCAGAGATGTCTGCGGCTTATACTCAGGAAAATACGGTAATTATTTCATAAATAATGTTATTTCCTGGATTTTTTCTGTGAAGAACCCAGAGAGGATTATTTGATTGTGCTTTCTGGAAGTTTGGGGACTCCTAGGTCATTACTTGTTGTAGCACATGAATATACCTGGATCTAAAACATTCCGTTGTTGCTTTTCGTTTTGAAATTCGCCATGTTTAAAATGTCTCACTACTTTGTGTTTGAATCTTGAGTCTACAGAAGAGGATTAGGGCAACTGGAAAAATATTGTGACTTTAATCTTACTTTTTTCTCCGAATTTTAACTTTTTTCCTTGAAATCAAAGTCAGAATTGTCAGAAAAAAAAGCCTGAACTCTATTTTTTAAGTGACCCTAATCTCCTCCGTACCAATGACATAAAGACAGGAAGGTGACAATATGTTCTAAATTTAGATGTAGAGCAACTATTGCCACTATTTTAATTTAATGTATTTATTTTTTCTACAGTTGGAGGACTGCTATAAATGTCGCGAAAATCTCACCTCTTCCAACACCAGCGCACCCAGACACTGATCCAGAAAACAGGCCTGAGCGAGTTCCCAAGTTAATTTACCTTCACAATCTTCTGGAGCGAAAACTGAGATCTAAACGAAGCAAGCAGGGTCACACCGAGTTCCTGATCTCATTTAAAACATATTTCCCCTTCCTTCCACCATGAGCAGGAAGGATGTGTCCATCTGGAGAAGAATGGAGGAGGAGGCAGCTCCAGAAGCCCCACCGACGGCTTGGGACAAACACATCTGGAAGACCCCCAGTGTTCCCGTTAGCGGCGCTACAAAGAGACGGCGGGGGAGGAACCGGGAGGTTTGGAGATCGGTGATGGGAGTGATCACAGGGACATCAAGGCCTTTCCCAAAAATTCACGCCAGATGGCAATAAGCAACTCCACGTGTGATTTATGGGCACGCAATCCAATTCGAGGCTTTCAGCGCGTTGCACAACACCCCCATTTAATTGCGTGGAAAGCACACACACACACACACACACACACACACACACACACACACACACACACACACACACACACACACACACACACACACACTTATGGCTGACACACACTCTGCCGCTTACACGCAACTTGCCCTCACGCTGCGCCGTGTGCTGCACAGGATCCGGTGGTCGTTTGGACCTTCGCTTGTATTTCTGTCTCTGCTGTTTATGCGCTCGGCGCCATAAATCAGTCTGAAGCGCTTCAGCTTCAGGGATCCTCGAACCTTTTCCTTTCCCCCTCATCCTGGACTATAACAGAACTTCCTTTTGTCTCTTCAGACTTTTTTATTAAGTAACTTTTTTTTTCATAGTTTCGATTTGTTTTTCTTCTTGCGGAATGTACAAGAAGAGTACATTCTTCTTCTTGTACAAGAGTACAAGAAGAGTTTATTTTTAGAGTTTTCTAAAAATAGAAAACCCTAAATGAAAAGTGTGGGCATGTGGGATTTCTCCAATGTTTTTAAAAACTGCCTTAATAATTCAATAAGTAATTGTATTTCTGGAAATCTTTCTGTTTTCATTTTGAGCTTCGGTTGCAATTTTTTCCTACACTATTCAGTTCAGAGTGACAATTATCAGAAGTATTTTGTTTGTCTCTTGACTCTAGCCCATGAGTCATTCAAAGATTTATAGGCAAACTCGAAGCTGTTATTTCCACATATACTGATAATCCCAAAAATATTCATCTGCATCACTGATTTAGAAATCATTTCAGTTTGTTTCTGAAAGGAAATTAGACAATTGATAATGAAACAATTTAAAAGTATCACGTTTGCCATCAGTTAGTGATATTTTACGTCCCAATCAAGAAACTAGTTTAAAAATACTGTATTGAACATGACATATTGAACATAGTTGATTTAACGCCTTGATATTGCTCTGTCTCTTTAAGAAGCTCCAGCGCTTTCAGAGACTCCGCCTTCAGCACGTCATCACGTCAACCTTCATCCATCTCGCCGTTTACAATAATCCTATGAGCGTTTGCATGATGAGCTCATTAAATGCCTAGTTCTACCAGATGTTTGCTAATTGCTGACCAACCAACCATTGAATGGTTGCTACGGGAATTCAAGGATTTCTCAAATACATATCAAAGAATCAAGTATATTTTTGAAGAGGGAGTAACATTGTAAAATGATGTGAAGATAAAAAAAATATCTATTTAAATTTTCCATAATAGCCCACACTAAATTAAATTTTAAAATTATGTGTCAAATGTTATTGATACCCTTCTTACTAATTAATGGATAACGAAATTTTTGTCGTTATTTGCAGAAACACAACCGAGTGAGCGCTCTTGGCCTCAAACTATCTTTGACGTATTTTTCTCCAGTAACCTTTGGAGAAAATAAAAGCTGGTTAACACTATGAATATTCTATATATGCTTCGTACCTCGGAAAACTTTTATCTTTGTAAGTATTTGTGTGTGTGTGGACAACACATTTAGACGTGTTGTTTTCCTTTGGTGTATAAAATGTAGAGCTCTGTTGTAATTTTTGAGAGTAGCATTAATATACGTGCGGAAAGCTAGTAATGTATTTTCTGTCTCCTGTATTTCAGCACAAAAATGCTTTAAGTACAGCATTAAGATGAATGTATTAGCTTTCTGCTGTGTTTCACTAACAAAAGTCCTTTAAAAAGTTACCTTTTATTAGTTGTTCGCTGGCTGTCTAGCTACACTTAATGAAGGAGTCACACTTATTCCACATATTCACCATGAGAGGTTTTACTTGCCAAGAAAACACTCACCTGGCTACGCAAACTGAGAGTAACAGACTTCAAATATGATGTAATGTTATAGTCTAACCAAGGTTTCCGCCAGAAAACTTGCTATACGCTGTGGCTGGGTGCCGGGGCAGTCATTCATCCAGCAGCCCATTGTGTTTTTTGAGTTAAATATTTTAAAAATTTGACAGGAAATGTGAAAATATCACTTGATAATTATGTGTTACTGAAACCCTAACCCTAACATTTTAAAAAAACTTAAAAAAAATAAGCAATGCTTAGCCTGGTGGGGGCACAAGTAAAGCCTGGTGGCCCGCCAGGCTTATAATACACTGGGGAAAACCCTGGTCTAGCTATAGTAGTGCCTTCCAGATTTAATTGATTCATAGATGTGTGTTGGTACATGCCTAAGAACCTTTTGGCATCAAAAGTTTAATTTGTTGCAAACTTTTAAAATAACTCATCACTGTTCATTTGTGTTTCATTCACTCAAGATTTACAAGTCACATATTTTATTAGAACATTTTTCTTATGCTGGATGGTGGCACCATTTTCAGGGCCTCGAGTTCAAAGCCATAGATTCAATGTTTCAAAGTGTTGCTGTAATCTCTTTTTCTGTGTAGCAAACCATTTCCTTATGTCCTATTTTTAAGACAGCACACTGCTCTCCAGACATCGCTTGATGGTAACTCATTTGAAAAACTCTTGGAAGGTATGATTCTAGGTAATAGGAGGTATAACTGTAAATGTTAAATTCAATAGTACACTGCTCTGACCAACCATTAACCTTGGCTGTTATTTAATGTTCAAATATGGGATATTTGTTTTGTCCCGTTGTGTCAAACAGGTGTCGCAGGGACAAGAATAGGATGACTTTATCATTACAATGACCACGACTGTTGCCTTGGAGGCAGCTGTCAGCAACCCTGAGAGGAAATAAGGGGACAACACGACAAATTATATTCTATAAATGTTTGAACTCTGACTGGATGTCACCTGTCTGATGAGGAAACAAGGTTTAACAAACACTAGAGACAGACTCCAGTCTGCAGAATACATCATATGGCTGCAGACAGGACAAGGTTATCATCACGTTTTTTTTTTTTTTTTTTTTTACTATTGTCACTCTGTCTCTGTGTTCAGGGCAGAGATGATGTTATTTTCTTCTTATCTCTGTCCTTCCTATTCTCCACTCCTTTTCATTACGCTTCACTCGTTTGCAGAGAGGATTGGCCCTTGTCGTCCATAAAGTTTATTGCTGTAATGCGAAGCGTAAACAGTTTCTGAACAATGAGAGAAAACAGGATGACAGGACCCAGTTTCGGACAACCTTTACCTGTTTCTGTCTTATGATAAATATAAACAGCTTGTCCTTTTGATAACCTTTGCTGGGTTTTATGTGTGAAACATCTGAATTAAAGATGCGCCAGACAGTCATGTGTTGCTGGATGCTGGTGAATTGTTGTAAGGCTGTTTGGTGTAGCAAACACTTTCACTAATGATTACCAGATATGTTCCAAGTAGATCATTGAGATCATCAAAATGGTAATCTAATGGTGGTAAATTAAACTCAGCTGAGAACAGGAAGTAGGGGGGAAGGGTTTGCGTTCACTAACGCATCAAGTTGTTTTTATCTGTTAAATAAGAAGTTTCCAGTCATTTTACTGATACTTTTAAGTTCCAATTAGTTACATTGTATTTCTCTACTTAAATCTTTTTTCTCCTTCTACTAATTTTTTCATATTTTTTTCTGTAACATACTTTAAAATCAAACTGACTGAACTAATCCAGCACTTTTCAAGTCATGCCGACTCAAACCAAGCTGTACTTACAAACAACGTTTATGAACCAAGATGTGGACCGGCAAACTTGGGGTAAGTTGCCTTGCTCCAGGGCACGTCTACAACCAACGGGGGAGGAATCTGTAATCAAACTCAGCAGGCAGCAGAAGAGACTGAACCGGAACAAGGCTGCAGGTCCAGATGGTATCTGTGCAGAGCAGCTCTGTGAGATTCTGCAGCACCTTTTCAACCTTAGCCTGACCCCAGAGAAGACATCCTGACTTGTTCTGGTACCAAAGAAAACTCATCCTTCACCCAACATCGATTGTAGACAAGCAACACATCAGGACCCCCTGTAGTTCGCTTATTGCCATGGAGTTGGAGTTGAAGTTACCATCATACACCTGCTTCAACAAACCCTCTGTCTGATTTGCTTTGTCAGAAACTCTGGAAGACAAAGGTGGAGGTCCAGACAACCCGACAAAGAGACCGTAGTTCTTGATACAGAAAGGTTGTGCGTCTAACCATATGCTTAGCAGCACTGGGGTACCACAGGGGTCTGTACGCTCACTATTCTTTTCCAGTCCCTACATCTCTGACTTCCGGAACAAAACAGACTCCTGTCATTTGTGTAAATACTCAGATGACTAGGCAGTTGTCGGGTACATCAGAGATTCTCACGAAGCTGATTTCTGAGAGCTTTGCTTCACCGTGTGGAAACAGTCGTCTCATCTTGAATGTAAACCACACAAAGGAGATGACTGTGCATTTCAAATAAAGCGGGGTTAAGTCAAATACAGTTTTCATCATGGTGGAAGTCGTGGAGGTGGTCGAGGAATGCAAACACCTGAGTGTTCATCTGACCGGAATAGAGACCCAACAGTGAAACTATTTAAAGAAACTACAGAACAAACTGCTCTCCTGAACTGAAACATAGGTCCTTTTCTGTTTGTAGAAGGTTGCTGCAGATCTGTTGTTGAGAGTGTCATCTCTTTCCATCCTGGGGTAGCGACATCAGAACCAAGGACTTAAAGACTAACCAATGTGTTGAAGAACGCTGGTTCTGCTCTGGAGACGACTCTGGAACCTCTGGAAGATGAAGGTGCACAGAAAGATTCTTCATAAAAATCAAGAAAAATACAGACAACCCATAGCCTCCTCTTTGTGAGACTGTCACACAGCAACAGTGTCTTCAGTCAGAGGCTTCTTCACATCAGATATGATAGTGACTGCTACAGGATATCCTTCTGTCCACAGCCATCAGCATCAATGGTGAGTCTTTGAAGAACAAATTTTATTTTTCCTCTGCGATTCACAGCAGTACTCTTTAATTGATTTCAACTTTCTGATTGCAAAAAGACTTCTCTTGTCACTGAGCCGCAGTCATTCCTTACATAATAATATCTGAACTAAAATAAATAAGTAGTGCACAACTACTTAACTGACAGAACAAGTAAAACAATAGTTGCAACCCATGGACAGATGGATGGATGGTTGGTTGGTTGGTTAGTTGCTGCATACTCTGCTGCCTCATCCTATAAAGACAGAAGTGCTGAATATCAGTGGTTCACAAGGTAAATGTTGTATAACTGGCATTTTGTTGCAGACTGTACTGGACACAATTTACATATGGTTTGCATGTAGTTTACATGTGGTTTCTTGTTGCAGCCATGTGAGGCCTGTGATGATCTTGTGTCCAAGGAAAGACAATGTGAGTCATAAATCCTTGCATCTGGAACCAAGTAGCAGACGGTCAGGCCGTGCTACATTGTGAAGGATAAAAAGCTCATCCTCCACCAAGCGGCCACATCCTGTGTGGCCTGCCTTGGCATGGCATGGCTTGGCTTCATGAAGAGCTTCATGTTCTTTAAACATCTGACTGAATTACAGGCAAGTTTCGTGTTTAAAGAGCATGAAACTCTTTAAACTTCACTTTTTCTTCAGCTTGTTACGATGGTGCTCTGACAAACATCTACACTTTTCTGCAGATGACTGTTGATGGTATTAATATGGACAGTACAAAAAGTCCAGAAGTGATGGAGCTAAGAGCAAAGTTGTGTTATATCTGCTGAACTTAAAAAGTACTGAAAATTCATCACTTTTGTTTTGCTCACTGATGGCCACAAACCTCTTAAAGGTTTTCTTTTTCTTTCACGATCTGCTTTCTTAAGCTGCATATTTTGCACATCTTAATCCATCATATAATTAAAAGTAAGAAAATTAAATCTGACTCTTTTCATTGAAACAAAAACACCTTACTCTTTGGATTTTCTTTACGTCTTTATAGTCTTTTGAACAAAAGTCGATGCGACTATACATTCAGGGCTGCTTTGATTTAGACTTCAAGGAGGCCAATGTTTTGCCCTAGCAGGATAGTAGCAGAGATACTTATTTTTCTGTAATGCATCTGACAGGGGTGTAGTAGCATTCTGCATGAATTTAAGTTTCCATGTCATGTGTGGCATATTTATGTAGGTCAGGAGGAAGTCACTATTCTGTGGTGGGATCTACCTTAATATTTCTGTGTGCCAACTGCACCATGTGGTTGTTTGTGTGGGTTAGGTTGCAGTGTTGACTTTGTACAATGTCCTGTGTGTACCTTTGTTCTTGGTGGTTAACACGACAACAGTACACTTTTGTGCTAAGCCGTCGAGTGATTTATAAACTAGCAGAAGTATTTGAAAGTCTACTCTCTGAATTACAAGAAACATATGGAAGAACATTAGAACTGGAGTTACCGCTCTATCTATCTTCCTAGTTTTACTGAGAACGTGAGCAGCAGCGTTCTGATTCAGCCGCATCTGACTGAATTACAGGCAGGCCTGTGAAGACACCGTTACAGTAATCAATGTGACTAAAGAGACACACACGTACAAGTCTTAAAATAATCATGAAATGTTCTTCAGGTGATAGAAGACTGACTTTGAAGTTGTCTTTATGTGTCTTAAGAGGTTAAGGTCTGAGTTCACCACTGCGCCTATTTCAGGCCAGTTTACTAGTTTCTAACTGATAGCTAAAGCTCCGTGTTGAAATGTTCATGGTTGATACGTCAGTGATTTTTTTCATTCTATGCTATATAGAAAGGTAAAGGAACTAGGCTATTTGTGAAATATGTGTGGGTTGCGTATGTCCTGCTTGTTCAAATGAATCACAACTAACTACGCTATGACATTCCTCTGCTTCCTTGGCCGACCATTATCACTAATAATCGTCCTCCCACTTTCATCCTTAAATTCCTCGCTTTTCCTCCTCACGTCGCTCACTCCCCAGCGCGTCTCTGATTGGCTCGTCCATCCCGTCGTCACTCAACAGGGGGGGACAGCGACAGGCGGATATGGAGCTCTCAGATTGGCAGAGGCAGCGCAGAGCTCCAGGTACCGCTCCCTTGTGAAAGAGAACCGGGCTGACAGAGAGCAGCAGCGGCAGCGCAGGAGAGTGCCGCACCTTTTCTGCTCCTCCTTAACGGGTCAATGCAAGCAGGTTACACGCGCTGAAAGCTACCGGAAGCAGTAGGAAAGTGACCCCTTTGAAGATTTTCCTCAGAAGAAGAAGCAGCTGAAATTGAGCGGCAGTGTAGAAACCTCCCACACAGCAGTTTCTGTTGCGTTTCGACCCACTTCTTTTTTTTTTTTTTTTTCGTTTGTCTCGGTGCTCAAGAGGCGTTCAGAGCCCTCAGGTGATCTCAGATGTAGGTACACTCTGACCTACATTAGAGTTGAACAACTCCACGGAATTTGAACTGGATGTACCTGAGGGACAGGTTCATAGACGCAAGGAAAAGGTGAGTTAATACTTATTCTTTTCAAAAATTATTTTCTCGTCCGTAAATTTAAATTGTGGGGAGAAACTTTGAAATGGAGTTGAATAAAGCGCGCGGACAGTTTAATGGTGTTTGAAGGTCGACGCGCTGAACTGAGTCTGAACTTCATTACGAGCTGAACATCTAATACACCGTCTTAACATGCTGTCTGTTTAAGCCGAAGCAGCAGTCAATTCATAGTATTCCACGCAAAAAAACCCGCGTGTTATCTCCTGAGATAAGACGTTTCATTTTTGTTTCTTCCTTTTCCCGGATGAGTTTTGCACATTCCGCCAAAAGACAACACAGCGAGCATACAACCTGTTGAGAAAGACGGGGATCTGTGCACTGTAAAAACTGTTTTTAAAGTTATTAAACGAATCTATCTAAATTAAGCAAATTTAGCTCAGACATTTTTCATCATCATGATGATTCCTGACTAAGCGTTTAGATTAGAATCTATGATGATTGAATCAACCATTCGCCATTATCTTGCATTGTTAGAGAACTGTAAGGCTGAGCCTAGTGACCTATCAATGATACTATTCAAGCTTAAAATAGCATCTCGATGCAAAACATGTTGCTGAAGAGCAGATGCCCCAAAAACAACGTAAAATTAAAAGTTATTGGCTAGTAAAATCCTGATTGGTGAATCTCTACTTCTATTAATTGAGCCTGGTTTTGACCACCTCCTGATGGGTCTTATTTCCTCATCTCAAGACATTTACTTTCAGAAGATTATAGAAAAGAACTGCTTTAAATCACACGTTTTCATAGCTGATTCTTTTCTTTAAAAAATTCCCAAGTGGGTAAATACTAAAACTGTGTTGCCACCACCTCCTCTTTCTACCTGAAATCGAAAGTTGACTTTATATGCACAAACTCTATGACAGTTTGAAATGTCAAAGTTTGAAAAAGTAACCAACACAACAAATCTGTACCTCTCCCAACATTGATGACTAAAAGGAGAAAGAAAAAAGTGAACACTGCTTCTTATGAATAGTCACATAATATTTGTTGCATAAGATCCTTTACAAGAAGTGTGGCTCGTTTTTATGCATATTAGCCCTGTGTCTAACTAACGAGCTAAATCATGCCTCTGATAGATTAACCGCTGTGGCTTCTTTTCTCGTAGAAGGAAGAAGTCACTTAATCCTTTGTTTGCATAATTACATAATTAAACAGGCGAAACCGAGAATGGTTTTCCAGCTACGTCAGCTTTCTGTCACTACAAGGGGGAATAGTCCCCAAGAGACGCCAGATGCCAGACCCCCCGGTGAAGACGAGCAGAGTCCTGGCCATTCTGAGGAGAGAGCCGGCTGTCTCTGGCGCCACATTTGCTTTGCTGTAAGAGAGAGGAGGAGGGAGAACAGACCTGGGTGTGGCTCCTCACTTTAATGACCAGTCTGCATTCGAACTGGTGTTTACTGATCCAAGCTGGTTCATTCACACACAAATGCAGGCACGTGATCCGCATGGAAACCTCGGGGCCATGCAAATCCTCGGAGCCACATAAGTGACACGATGGACTCGGCGTGGCCATAAAACGTGAAGTTTGGACGTAAATAGTTTGAGCTTGAGGTGCAGGAAGACGTTTCACTGCTGGTATAAAAAGAAAAAGGTATACGTGAACATACGTATACATATTCATAGACTCTTCCTCTACCAGAACAACGTGGAGGAAGAGTAAGTAAGTGGCAGGAAACAGTGAGGGTGTCCGAAGTCGGGGGTTGTGAGGTATTTGCTATGTGACCCTTGTTTGTTTTTTATTCTGCTCTAAACTTCCCCATCCATATTGAGTGGATTTTTGTCCAGCGTTCTGTGGAGAATAAAGGTAGCTTTCATATGCAGCTGATAGGTGTTGAGTTAACAATGCTGTTGTTTCGTCTACCCTCCATGTTGACTCTCTTTAGGTGCTGTGGGATTTCCCAACACACCCTGAGGACTTGTCGTTAATTTTAAATGTCTATCTAATAGACTGAAGAAAGCCTTTTCCTCAACGCTGCTTCATTTATCTGTTTCTGTTTAGAATATCCATAGTTATGACTATGTTATGTTGTGACTAGAATTTTGAGGTGCATGTTTTCTTTTTTTTATCTTTTGTTGAGACAGTTTAATTTTACAGTTATCACACAATAGCGTTCCTTTGCCTAATTGGGAAACTGTTTGGATTTGGCTGATATTTTTTATTTAGGGATAATTAGTGTGGTTTTCTTTATAGCACATAACTATATTTGTAAATTAGGGGACAGTAATGGACAATATTTATATCTGGATTCTATAGAGAAATGCGATTCCTAGTTCTGGAAATGTTGAATGGATTCAAAGGGTTCAAAATCAATTGTAAAATTTACTTAAGTTGTAAGTCTTTGCCTATTTGTGAATATATTGTATATCACATTATACGTCCACTTGTCCTGACAGCTAAGGTTAGCTTAGCTTAGCTGCTAAGCTAAACTAAAACTGGTTATTTCAGGTTAGCTTAGCAGCTAACCTACAATAGCTGCTAAGCTAACCTTAGAATTTAATGCACAAACCTGTTTTGTTTAAATATATACAAAAACAGTATGGAATTTGATACAGTATGGAACACTATAAAGCTGTTTTAGGGTGCGCTCACACTGCAGCCTGAAGTGACCCAATTCTGATTTATTTTTTTTGACGTAATGCAACCTGTATCCGATCTTTTCATGGCAGTGTGAACAGCAGATGTCAGATTCTTTTTCAAATGTGATCCATATCCGACACGTATCGGATTCAAATGCGACCTAATGTTCAGGTTGCATTCATTAGAACTGAATGTCACTGATTTTCAACAAATCTCACTATTCTGCATCCTGATACACAGAAGCGGGAAGGAAAAACAACAACCATGACGGACTATATGGGGAGGAAGTTGTTAATATGCTACTCCGGCCGGATAACGGCTCCACCGTTAGCCTCCATGTTTACTTCCGCAAACACAGAGCACTTCTTTGACAGAACACTGAGAACGATGACGCTATTGCGCCCTCTAGTGCACATGCGGGACACTTTCAGGTTGTTTGCCCGTTTACACTGCAGAACACATACAGGTCGCATTTACTGGCAGTGTGAACGGTCCTGGCAAAAAAGTCGGAATTGCCAAAAAATCGGAATTGGGTCACTTCAGGCTGCAGTGTGAACGCACCCAGAAATAAATGTACTAGTTGTTTAAACTCTTTTCCTCCTGTCAGTCACATAACTTGGACTGGTTTCTGAATTGAAAATGGTTTCTTAATTGTGACCATAAAAATCTGAATCAAATGGCTGGACACTAAAATATCCACACCCCTGATATCTAGTGTTGACTCTTATCAGAAATTTGTGACAGATTAATAATCCCTTGTGTTTGTGAATCTTTGATTAATCTATAAAAACTACAAACCTTTGACAAAGATTTCATTTGGCTTTTACTTTTTTCTCTCACTTACGTGTTCCCCATCTAATATATTTTAAGATGAGACAAATATAACTTCACTGCATATACCAAAACTGTTTTTGAACAACAAACAGCCATTGGAAAAAGTTTCTGCCCCCCTTGTTAAATCATCAACCAGCTAGGTTGATTCATTTGCTTCAGTTTCATTTCGCTAGACCTCAGTTAGCTTCTTTGTTATTTTGCAGCCTGAGTTAAACACTCGCCATATAACTCTGTTTTCTTTTTAAACACAGTTTTATTTTTCTGTTCTTCCTCTGAGTTTGATTCGAAACACTTGATTGATCCCGAACACAGCTAACTTTGAGTCTTCCTCAGTCAGTGATGGCATACACATTGAAAAGATGTTTTTGTCCACATGAGCTGGGAGTGAGTTGCATGGTGCATTCATGGATCTGATAAAGGTTAGATTTTTGAGTTTGTTTTTCTCTGTGTGTTTATTCTGTATTACACAGATTATATCTCTTACCTCAGCAGCAGCTCACATAGATTGACTGTCTGGTCTTGCTGTAGTGTTTTGTTTTTTTGTCAAAGTGTAACTGAAATATTTCATGATTTATACTTTTACTATCTGCAGAGCAACACTTTGCTGCTCCCAGACGCTCTTTATTGAATGTTGTGTGTGTGTGTGTTATGCATGGTTTGAGGACAATACTGAAAAATGCCACACACTGACCTAGTTTATCAGTCATTTGCTACATTGGCCTTCCTTTTGTTTTTAGCTGGTTCTTAGTGGGTCTGTGTCACCATGACGTTCTTTTGGCCCAAAAACTTTGAGTAAAAATTGTCATTTCTGAAAATGAGTAGATGAGTGAATCATTCCAAAGCACTCTATTATTTCTTCTCCTTTGATATGTTTCTTGATATTTCAAGGTGTTGAACTGATATCTGCTACAATAAAAGGGAGTGACTGCAGCTGTGTTTCCTTTACAAATTAACTTTGTTCAGATTCTTCTGATGCCAAGAAAACTCAAATAAGATGTGCAATTAAAATCACACACAAAAAAGGTTGTTTACGTAATAAGTCATTAAAAATGTATGCCATTATCTCCTACCACTTGTAGGAGTGGTAGGAAATAGACACTTGTCATTTCCGCCAGTAATGACATTTGTCATTACTGGTGGAAATGACAAATGCCTTTGTCATTTCCTGCCAGTAGTAACATCCAGTGACTTGTGTGGCGCAAAACAAAGTGTTTCCCTTTCAGTTTTGCGAAATACGCTAATAAAACTGAAATGAAAACTTTTTGTCAAACTTTCGAAATTGCCGTGTTTTCATTGAGCTAATTTATTTTTGTAATTCCACTTTATGCAATTTCACGGTCAATGGCAACGCAGCTAGAGACAGACTTGTTACAAAAGCATTTTTGGTTCGCAAACTAAAAACCATAAACCTCAAAGACTTAAATTAAATTAAAATTTTCTCTTAATGTTTTTGCATTTCTGGAGCAGTTGTGCATATTGTGCTGCTGATTAACTTTTGTCTGGTTGTGTGCTACCTTGTTTACCCTCAATGTTGACTCTCTTTTGACTGTACCAGCAGGGTACATGGCATGTAGCTAATGCAGGTGAAGTGGTATTTCAGTGCCACACTGATAGGGGGCAGTGCTGAGCCAAACAGACATGACCGGCAACAGGTGCTCTTCTTCTACACATCGAAAAGACTGAAAACAATCTGAAAAAACAAAAATACAGTAGAAACAGAACCGTCCAAGGACTGTCTCTTTAGTTGCCAGATTTTTAAAAATGAAAGAAAAATGGAGAGAGGACTTTTTTTTCCCCCAAAGATTTTTGTGGCAAAGTACAGGCAGATAACATTTTTCAATGAAAAATTCAAATAAAAACAATGTGACCTTATGTTAATTTGGTTTTCTTGCTGTTACAGTGTTGAATTGATTAAAGCATAATTCACCTAACTGTACCGTCCCTCCAGGCAAGGAGAGAGCATTAATCAGAGAAGCAGCCAGAAGGCCAGTGGGTACTGTGAGGGAGTTTCAGTTCTGGTGTCAGGGACCGGACATGTATTAGTCATGTATTCCACTATACTGAACTTTATGGAGGAGTAGCAAGAAGAAGTCATTTTTAAGAGGAAGATCAAAAAGGATATGAGATGTCCTGTTTAAAGTTTACTACAATTCAATGGACCACAGACATGGGGGGTAGGGTGATGAGACCACAGCTGATTTTTATATTTAAATGTAATACTGTGTGTTAACTAATACCATGAGGCACTCTGAAAACACAACGGTTTCACTGAAACATAGTAGTTGCCCTATCATGCTGTGGGCTCTCCAACCAACAACCGCGATAGATTTTCCATTTTTAGACGCTCTCGTGTCTCAGTCATATCTGACTGAGCTTCACTGTCGAGCTGTCTGTCTGTCGAGCTCAATAGATTACAGTTGTAACAAAGTCTGTCGCAATAAACCAAAACTGTATCATGATAAATTTAAACGAGCTTAATCTTTTCCACTCTGATTACTGTTTTTTTGATGGGCAATTTTGTTTGGAGACTTAATCAATTTCAGTTGTTTTTTTTGTTTTTTATTCACTTTTGGTTGGTGTTTCATTTTGTTCTGTACAAAATTAAGACTTTTTTAGTCTTTGAGAGAGGAAACTTGCATTATCATGCCATTATCAATAAATTACTGGAAAATGGTCTTACAACAATATATAGTATTGTTTTTTGTGATAATTACAGGAACAATTTATCACCCAGTAAAATTTGTAATCTTGACAGGCCTAGCTGTAACATGGCCAAAGTTAGAAATGGTTCAAGAGGTTAAGAGGCTGTTAGCAGCTCAGCAAACCACATGCAGCAGCTTTCCATTAATATACTTTTTTAAAATGAATGCATCAATATAAATAAATAAAATCAGTGTCTCTTCCCTTTAATCTGGCTTGACCTCCAGCTAATATTGTAACTGATAATGGAATAATACTCAGGCCGTTTTCGCGGCAAACCAGTTTCAATTGCTGTACTTGTTTTTATGAAACGTAACGTCTTCAAGTTGAATGGTTTAGCTTTTTTTAATATATTTTATCTGAAATGCAGCTTCCTCTTTTATGTTCTCACACTTATTCTCTGACACTAAAGATATAATTTATGCTTCATGCTTTCCTGTGTTTTTCGTCACTTCTGCTAAATTAAGAGGTAAGATTGTTCTGTTTACCACAGCGTCCCTCTAAATGGAGTCCCTAACACTATCTGGTCTAGAAGGTCACAGTGAACTTTAAGAGCCAAAATATGTTCTAGCATCAGGACCGTGTGTGTGGGCGTGTGTGTGTGAGTGAAAGTTGCTCTGTGTTGGAAGAATGTAATTAATTAATGAAACATTTTTTTGTCTTTCCTCATTTTATGAACCCTTCTTATGTCATCAGTTTTATAATTTAAGTTAGCTTTCGGCTGACCCCTTAACCATCTAAGGATCAGCATTGCCTTACAGAAACAAAGAAAATTTATTTAACATGAACTGAACTAACATTACGTTGTCGTGGTAAGTGAGATGTGAGTTTGATCCGTTTTTTTTTTTAGATCTGATGCATCTTTATCGTCTCTGAAGTTGTAAATGTCGGTTATATAAGAGCAGCTTCAAAAACAACGGGTTGGTTGGTGCTTTCACTTCCTGCTGCTGCTGCAGACTTCTACAATCTGCAGTCACGCATTTGTAGCTGTAATACTCTGATTTTCATTCGTCTCAGGTGACAAACAGGACTTTGAATCCTGCAAACGTTTTTTTCAGAGGTTTCCAGTTGTGCAAATGTACATACACAGCTAATAACTTTGACTTTCTTGCAGATGTATTGATATTTGTAGACTGTACTGGGATAATAATCTGCTATTTTGCAAGTACAGCTGTTGTACATCAGATATTGAAGTTATGGTGCCTACTGATGGATGATGAACTGATAAGTGTTAACCACAGAGAAGGTAAAATGCCTTTTGGCATGTGAGGGCTCATATTCAATCTCTTTTTGCTAACAGACAGATGTTTCTTAAAGCTTTTTATTACTGGCTCTGCCACTTCATACACTCTGTAGAGTGAATGCTATTACAGCAGGAGGAAGACTAAAGTTGGTAGATTTCAGTTTTTAGGAGAGGCATAGATGTAAGAGGTTATTTAAAAAGAAGCTATAATTTCATTGACATGTCTGTAGGTCAGGCAGAGAGAGAGAGTAGCTGATGAAAAAAGGATTGACTGGAGGATGATAAAGTCGCTCTGTTTTGAAGCTTTTAATTCTGATATGAAACGTGCTAGATTTGGAAATGTTGGATGACTTTTGGTAATATGAGTGAGGTTTTGGGCTTTGTTCTGAAATTATGCATGAAAACTGCAGTTTTAAATGGCTATAATGCGTAAAAGCTCTTTGGAACGTGAGAGCCATAATAACGTCATAAATTTATCATGATAAATGATGGCAACACAATAACTCTCGCTATACATTATGCATAGTATAGCCAGAGTAAAACAATAAGTCCTAAATTTAAATTTATAAGTGCCTGGATTTGTAATAGAACGAAAATCCAGGGAAAGGTTATTCTAAATCTGGGGTGCTGCCACAGAAAAGGTTACAAATCACCCCAGTGTTTTACCCTTGACCTTGGGGTGTCTAACAAACGTTGATTAGATGACCTCAAAGATCTCCCAGAAACAGAAAAATTGACAAGATCTGATAAATAATCCTCTGATAAATAACCAGAGCCTTAAAAGCAGGTAGTAGGACTGTAAACTGGTTTCTGTAATGAATAAGGAGCCAGTGAGCTAGTTGGCTTAATGTGTTGAATTCTTTCAAATAAGGGAGAGATGGGCTCCCTCTGCTCAAAAACAGCTGAAACGGGACGAACAGGGGAATCAGCAAGTAGCCAGTCATGCAGATGCCGCTTTGCCAATAAAGACAGAAAGCTCTTTCATATCAAAATACTTTTATTAGCATCTCCAGGGACATTCCTAATTTGTCTTTCCTCCATTTTTGTTCAGCTTTATGGCTATCCCCTGAGTGCTTGGTGGACAGACCGCTAGTCCATAAAAGCAGCAGAAAATTGCCCAGTTGTTGCCAGTGCCGGGATTCTGCAATTAAAAACCTGCTGTCTGCGTCTTTTTTGATTGGACATGGAACAACAAAATCAATAATCACCGGGAAATTGTGTGAAATGGCAGATTCAGATATTTCCCAAAAAGGGAGATGGCTAGTCCATAGAAGTCACGAGGTCTAAAGTGTGGCCGAGATGATGTGTTGGTCCATTTACTACCAGAATCACATCAAGAGATGACAAAAGCCTTCAGGATTCAAGGGCTAAAGAAGAACATGGATATTAAAGTCTCCATATATTAGAAAATAATCAATGGTAGGAATGCAATCAGCTAAAAACTGCTGCGTGAAATCTTTATTATATTTAAGAGGACACCAAACAAAGGTACATGGTATTGGGGATGAGTAAGTTCAATAGCAAACAGCTGCAGCTCAAAAGAAGAATAAGACTAAACTCTACATGTAAAGTTGTCTCGGAAAAACTGTAGCGATGCCACAACGTGCCGGTCACAGAGTTAAAAAAGAAACATCCAGGAAACGCTGTCGTCACCGGTTTTCATCCACATTTCCATCAGTAAAAAGTCCAAATAGTTGGAACAAAAAAATTATTTAATGCAAAAGATCTGATTGTTAACGCCATAGAGATACAGCCCTGTTTAGACTCTGGAGAAAGACGACCAAGTGGACAAAGGTTATCCAGTACGCAGCTGCCGTCTACAAATCTTTGTGTGCCAATAGTAGGCAGGTGATGACAAGCGTCTTAATGAGTGAATCGCTGAGATGAGAAGAATCTGAGGCAGAGCTTGAGGACACATTCTGGGGATGTGTACCCCAGATCGTTCGTAGACGTCTTCTACATCTACAAACAATCTGGGGTAAATTGGTCTGTATTCTCGTATCCCACTTCACACACAGAGGAAATTCAGGATACTGCTGTCTCTCCTGTCCATATTTCTTGGCATTAACTTCCTCTTGCACATTTCTGCAAGAGATTATTGCCATTTCTGCTCAAACTGGTTACCTCAGATTAGAAAGCTTTAGCAATGCATGCATACCTTTATCTTTTGTTTTCTACACACTTGATCACCAGAGCAAGAGTAATGATTTTCAGGGTTTCTGCAGGTAGGTTCAGTTTAAGGCCTCAAACCACAGTGAAGGAGCTTGTTCTGTCCAAGGTGTGGCCGCATGATATATGGAGAATATATTCTCAGCGTGTGCAATACTCATAACCGCAAACAATTGTTTGGAGCGCTATAGTTGTTGGCTAACATAGGTCAACTATTATGGCCTTGCATTTTTCATGGTATTGTATTATTGAGCCTGATAGAAAGTAAAAGATCTGACAGTGAAAGAAGCCCACATCACTACTCAGACCAGATATGATGAAGTTTTTGCCTTTCACCAGCTAAGGCATAACTGGCTGCTCTGTGGCAACAAGGAATGGGCTGATCTTATCTAGTAATCGTACTGCATCCAGTTTTCGTTGCACTATTTGCTTTTGTTTTTAAATTGCTAAAGCCAAGGACTCACCTTTTCATCTGTGTGGCTACTGTTTGTAGCAGATTGAACACAGAGCACATGGTCTTAATCTCTGAAACAAAGCACCAGAACCAACAGAAACCAGGTTGTTTTTCACTTATCTGATCAGCACATATACTTTAATGATGTGTAATTTTCTGTGGATCCTCTTCTGTGTCCTGCAAAGCAGAAGTAGATTAGGAGAATTCTAATTTCTGAGGGAAAAAAAAGTCTAAATTCTTTTTTATTTATTTTTTCTTCAGTGATTCTTATCTTCTTTCATACACTGAAGTTTACTAAGATTCTGCTCTGTATTTTTTTTTTTTTAATGTTGAAGTTATTTCTCTAAAATAGCTTTCAGGTTATATGCTTTTTTTGTAATATGTCATTCTCATCCCCCCTTTTAGTCTCCTCATTTCTTTCTGTTTTTGATTTGATGCTTCTTTCCACACACCCTTGGTTAAGGAAGCTGATCACAAAAGATTCCTCCCTGCGAGTGTGTGTGTGTGTGTCTGTGTGCGTGCACGCGTTTGTAATACTTTGTGGGGATCGTTTTCATGACACTACGTTGTGGGGACCCACTGCTCCTTGTAGGGATCGAAGCCTGGTCCCCACAAGGGGAAATGCTGTTTATGGGTCAAGGGTCAGATTTAGGACTAAGGTGTGAATTGAGTTTCGGATAGGGTTAGGGGTGTGATGGTTAGAATAAGAGTAAGGCTTAGGCTGTAGAAACGAATGGAAGTCAGTGGAAAGTCCCCACAAAGATAGCCATTCAAACGTGTGTGTGTGTGCGGCGTACTGGATGTTTGGATTGAGATGGAGTTACATAGTTGGATTGCGTAATTGCAAGGCGTGTCTCAGCCTGCTTGGAGCTGCTCCGCTGTTCCAGCTGCCAAGCGGGCTGAGCTTGGATCTGATGGCGCTGCTTTGGGTGTCAAGGGAGATTGGAAAGTAATGTCAGACGGTGTTTGTGACTCTAAATGCAAGTTTACTGTAAACAGAAGATTACAGTGGGTTCCGGGTCTCAAAGTGAAGATGCTTCAGACCACGGTTCTGCTCGGAACCATGGTCTGTTCCCTGAATCGCATCTGTGAAGTTTAGTTTGTGTTTGTCTTGTTTCTGTTAGGCTCATGCTAGAATGAGATTATTTACTAGATGAACTTGTCAGGCAAACTGCTAAATCACAAATAAAACTGCTCCATTATTTACTCATCAAGGTCATAGAACAAAAAATGTTCATGTTAGAATAGAATAGAATTCAACTTTGTCATTGCACAAGTCACAAGTACAGAGCAATGAAATGCCGTAGAGGATTTTATCATGTTTGACCTTTATTTATACTTTAAAACTCCATAAGGCCTACATTTCTGTTGTACCCATTATAAAGACAATAAAGATCCAATTCTACTTATTTCACTGCTATTTTAGAATCGATGTACTAAATACATTTGTGTTTAAGTTTGTTTTATAATTAATGCTTCTGGTTGTCTTTCTAATCTGCTTTTTGTTTTTTTTTATTTGCAGACTTCCCTGATGGTGTTGGAGACGCCTTAGCAAGTGACGGCTTGGGACTTTGGATCTTTTTAGTCTGCCTTCCAACTCATGGCAAGCCGACCTCCAACTTGCCAAAGAGCACAGCTGTAAACGCTGCCACAATCTCTGGGCTCTATTGCCTGTCGACAAAGCATCCATCTTTTTCAAGCCTTCTCTGACGCCATGTCCAGCACAACTAATAACATTACATGCCACTATACCGAAAATATAACTTTTTTTTACAACAAAAGCAATAAATGGATTTCTGAATCATGGCGCAAACGGGACTATGCGGTCGTCACTTTGGGGCTGCTTGTTTGCTTCATAGTTATCTTTTCAAACCTTTTGGTCATATTGGCCATTTTCAAAAACCGACGCTTTCACTTCCCCATCTACTACCTGCTGGGTAATCTGGCTGTTTCAGATTTGTTCTCAGGTAATGTCATTTTAGTTGTTCTCTCATATAATTTTATTGGACTGATTAATTATTGTGAATTTTATGCAAGCCCAGGTGAAACTCAATGAATTTAAGTACATGTCTGCTTTTCCTAAAATATGGCACTCTTTATTTGGTAATTTATCTTCTATAATTGACTTCTTTATAATCACACCTTAATAGATTATTAATGCTGGAGGTAATTTATAAATTGTTGGATTAAACACCACTGATCTTTCTATTTGTATATCTCATCAAAGAAACTTCCACAAAATACCACGCAACATCAGAACTAAAAACGAGTCAGATTGTAATATGTATTATTGGGACAGTATAGGTTAATTATATTTATATAGTTAATTGAATGTATATCATAAATATTTTCTGTAAATTTCAGCTGATGGAAATTTAAAGAAAATTTACATTTTAAATGTTTTAAACATTTAAAATTGCTTAGATGTTTTAAACAAACATTTACAATTGTTTAAGTGTGTTAAAGTTTCAAAATTATCATGCTTTTCTTAACTACTATAAGCATACTTTAATTGTGAAATTAAAAAGCAAATAAAAAATGTATTTAATTTTAAGTTTTCATTAGAATAGTAATTCATTGTATTAAGTGCATTAAAGTGAACTAAATGCAAAACAAAAGAAGAAATAATGAATTAATGGGTACAAGGCAGCCACAAGTTTCCAGGTATGCATGCCATGCTGACATCAGATGTCAATATATGTCAAAATGTCAACTTAAAACCAAATAAATGATGGCAAATCTTATTCCACAATATGGTAAAGTTTCTACATTGTACAGGATGAAATGAAGTGAAATGCTTGATTTCAGTATTATGTGAAATAGAGGAGAATCTGGTTAAGATGAGCCATTTTTTATGTTTACTTCAATCCAACCGTAGTTTTGTATATCTGCATACATTTCAGAATGTTGTGCATCCCTTCAATTAGTCGGAATGAGTGTAAACATAACTGTTTAGATAAATGACTAAACGTACTCAAATGTGGTGTTGGTTTGTCAATTTGTAAGGAACACTGATTCTTTCTAAATTCACAGTGGTTGGTCTTGACTTAGTCAGCTCAACTACTACTGCTAACCTCAAATTACATCAGAAAACATTCAGTTTTGTGTTAAGGAAACCAACCTCATCTTGTCTGAAGGTTTTAATTTTGTGGTTTTCTTTGAAATTGGTTTTCTTATCCTCTTCTTGTGTTCATTTATGATAAAATTTGGCTAGTCTTGGCAAATAACAAGGAATAAAAGAAGTGCAAAGCCTAAAGAAATCATGTACAATGGGTTTGTTTTCTGAAAGGTATTTGAAAGTCTTACTTTGAAGAAACCCTGGTCTTCAAAAGCGATAACCATTTTTAGGTTGTGAAGTAATTTCTTGCAAATGTTCTCCTCAGGCCTTGCCTACCTCCACTTGATGTTTCACACTGGCCCTTGGACCATAAAGCTAAGTCAGTACCAATGGTTTGTTCGCCAAGGGTTAATCGACACCAGCCTCACGGCCTCCGTCCTCAATCTTCTTGCTGTTGCCATGGAGCGACACCAGACCATCTTCAACATGCAGCTGCACAGCAAGATGAGCATGCGGCGAGTTTTCATCATCATATTTTCCATCTGGGGGGTGTCGATTTTTATGGGGCTTTTTCCCACCATGGGATGGAACTGTCTGTGTGACCTGAAGAGTTGTTCCACCATGGCGCCGCTCTACAGTCGCAGCTTCCTGGTGTTCTGGGCGCTTCTCAACTTGATTACTTTCTCCATAATGGTGGCCATCTACACCCGGATCTTTTTTTATGTGAGGCACAAGAGCAAGCAGATGTCTGAGCACACAACGCCGACCAGACACAAAGAGACTGTTCTCGGCTTGATGAAGACTGTTTCAATGATCCTAGGTGAGTCAGAAACGCATGTTAAATGTCTTCAAAATGAACTCAGAATTTAGTAAAATTATCTTTGAAATAGTGATTATTTCATCCATTTACTTGGTTTCCTTCGATACACATAAGTATTAAATAAATGCTGCATGTAGCTGGTATTTTTTTTTTTGCCCTTTCTTTTATTATTTATTGAAAATCTCCTTTCTTCTTCTGGGAACTGAAAACAGTTCCACTGCTTTGTAAATACCTCTACATGTCTGTGCTTGTCAGGGCAATCCTTGCTTCCCCAACATACCTGCATTCACGCCTTTCCTCTCAGCTCTTGTTTTTTGCTGCCTTTCCCTTATTTATTTATTTTCTTCCAAATTTCCCCTGCCTCCTTTGCTGCTCCTTAAGAGCCATTGAATTCCTTACATTTTTAAAAAGTGTTACAAGCCTTTGTCCTGTCACTCAGCAGCCGATTAACCTGTAAACTCTCGACCCGGAGCTGCAAGCGTAATTCTAGTTCTGTTTTCAAAAGAGGCTTGGATGACCACCCTGGCCAAGCCTCAGCTTGTAGTCCACTCCAAGCATACGTGTACTTTCAACTTTGAATAATTTGCATTTAAAACTGACTTAATTGGTGTCTTAAACCTGCAGGAGAAGAGGGAAATTTTTGCTTAAACTTAGAGGATAGAGCCAGGTGGCCGTGACCACTGGGGGTTTGTTTGGCTTTCTAAGGAATGCATGACATGTTTAGTGTCCCAGTGCTTACCACCACATTGTTTTACCGTTTCTGTCCAGAGTTTGCATATATTAGTGCCCAGTGTGCCGCATGTGTGCACATTCCTGAGATCCCCAATCAAGTATTATGATAATAAAACCTGATCGTACAGACTAAACCCATTCCACAAGCCGGCAAGTTCTGCATCTCTCCGCCTGTTGGTCAGCTGTGAGTCCGTCAGAGAATTTGTAGATCACACTGTTCCCTTCAGGATAACGTTTGGCGATTTTTAAGTTGGGGATCTTCTAACATCTTTGATTTCTCCTTAACAGGCCTCTTTGTGCTCTGCTGGACACCGGGTCTCGTTCTGCTGATGCTCGATGGTCTCGATTGCGAAAGTTGCAAAGTGCTGTCCTACGAGAAGTACTTCCTGGTGCTGGCCGAGTGCAATTCTTTCGTCAACCCCATCGTCTACTGTTTCAGAGACAAAGACATGAGGAAAACCTTCAAAGAGCTGCTGTGCTGCTTGTGCCGCCGGGGCCAGGGCCCGTCTGATAATGACTTTACCACGCTTGAGGTAATGTCTGAAACCAACGAACATAGCAACACCAATCTCAAACAGAAAAACTATTCAAAATAAAAACTGCTTTCGTTTTCAGGTCAGATATCTTAGCCGAGCACTTCTAGTAACTTTTGGGCAGTTTGATTGTGTCTTAGTGCATTTTACTGGAAAATCTAAACACCAAAGTAGAAATGTCCAAGTACAGCTGGAGTACAAGCAAAGAAATCTCTCCAGAATATCGATTTTTACACTAAACGACTTTAATAATTTACTGTAAGTACTTTAAGATTTTAGATTAGGGTCAGTAGAATAATTCTGAATTATACGTAGAAACCCAACCAAACTGAGATAGCCTGTTAATTTGAACAATAAGAAGCAGATGCTGACGTTGGCATTGTTGGCGACTAACAAATTTTTAGTTCTAGCAAATTTGTGATTTATTGTTTTAGAAAGGAGTTTGTAGAAGGTATCTGGTCTGAATACCCATCCAATATAAAAGGTAATATGGAATTATGACTAAATCTAAATAGGCTTTGGGTTTATTAATTAACTTTTAATTTTTTGTAATTCAATTTGTTGTTGTTTTTGCATCCATAGGTAGTCTGTAGATTAAGTTAGGCTCATTTTCTTGTAATTTTAGTTCATTTGTAGTGACTGTTTTGGTTGAATCTATGTAGAGTTGATTTTTGATCTTTGATTTGCTTTACTTTTTGTTTACCATATTGAATCCAACCTTTTCATTTCAAATGTAAGCGTGCAGGATTTGGTTTCCCGTATTGGTACTGACCTAACCTCCACGTGGCTGACGTCATTTTCTTTTATCAGCTTGGCTGAAAAAAAACACAATAAATGGTTTTCGTCTGGAGGCATAAAATAATGCAAAGATTATGTTTCAGTCGCAAATTCTTTGAGAAAATTTCAAAAAGCAGTTTCACAGTAGAAACATTGACTCTCTTGTAAGAAGAAGATGGTGTTTCTGTTCTTTGTAAGAGAACAAAGAAACGGCCTGAAGGCTTTTCAGTTTTAGCATAACTCTCCACCTGTCGCCTCGTGTTTAGCCTCAGTGTTGTGATCTGTTCATCCGCTCCGTGCACGACCCGGTCCACTTGCCTTGGCTCCATTTTGTTCAGCCGTTTGCCTGATTTGCGACGCGTCAGACCCCATCAACCTTTCTGTAAAGTACGTGTCGAGTTTTTGCATCTTTGTTGACTTGTGTCAATGCAGGACAACATCAACCCATGACAGACTATATGGCTTGGTAGGAAAACAATTATACATTATGCTTACTGAAGTCTGCTTTTCTGTCAGTTGATATGCACCAGTAGGTAAAACAGGTTTCTTTCTGGAAACTTCCAACAGTGGGGAGGTTCCTGTTCACCGCAAACATGCAGACGTCGCCTTGTTTATTTTCAGACCTTTGCGGATAAGATCGACAATAAGATCTTGGAATTTCATGGAACTGTTTACATCCATCACTACCATGATTTTGAATGACTTATCTCATAAACAAGCATAGGAAATTTGACTTTTATTTCTTATTAAATTGAACTACAAAATTCAATTTAATAAGATTAATTTTTTTTTTTACTTTAGCAGAATATAGACAAAGATTTGCAATCATTTGCAGTGGAAACTCGGCTATTTTGAGTTTCTTTGAACTTATTTTGTAGCGGAATGTCCCCAAATCCACATTTTTATCACACCTGCAGGCTCGCTTTCTGCATCATGTCTGCATGTTGGAGTGCTACGCTCTAGGGTTTTTACCATCCCAGTGAGCTTCTGTACGTTCAGTTACTCTGCAAGTACCGACTAGCCTCAGTAATTCACTCAGGATTAGTCAGACGGCCTTGTAGTAATATTTCCATCCGCATCTCTTACAGTTCACGTCGACCTAATTCAATAAACATGTTTTCTCCCAGCAGAAAAAGTCCGGAGAGACTTTGATTAGACCTTTTAAGGGTTTTACTGCTTTGTGCTTAAACCAAGCTTCCTTTTTTTTGTTTTATTTGCTAAACTCACCCAAATTCCTGGAAGCATTCCTCTGCCTCATGCTAATGTTACTTAGTTGATTGTCGCCACAACATTTCTGCCTCATCAGTGCAGTGTTTATGACTGTGTGTGTCTGTGTTCATTTGTTGTAGTGTCTTAACTTGATACAGATGTTTACGGGGTTTTATACAAAGTCACGCTTCTTGCCACACATCCTCTGACTTGATACTCCGGCATGTGCGTTGTAAATATGCCCTCACGCAACACAAGCAGGAAAATGCAGTCGCATGCATCTCGTTCGTGTCCACATCAACGTGTTGACGTAAGAGCGCCAGGAGAATGTTTTCTGTGTTTTTTGTTGTTGTTGCTTAATGTCCAGGCTGGACAAAGACGAATATCTCTCGTCCTCCGTTGTGCTTTTGTTGGCAAGATCTGCACTCCCTCATGCAATTTAAAGAAAACTGTAATTCATTTATGACAACCACATGTTTGTATAGCCCCACAAAATCATTGTCTATATTTCAGTTACGTTAACACGCATATATACTTTTTTATATAGAAATTTTAGTGATGGTGCTGGGATTTCATTTTATATTTATATTTTTGTAAAACCATTGCAACTATTGAAAATAAATGTCCAACATGGCTACGTGTGTTTTGATTTCATTGTCCGCCTGCTATGTTTGGGTAGGACTTCTTTTGTTACATATATAAATATCTCACACTGAACTCGCGCAGTTTATTGAAAAAG
The DNA here is from genome assembly GCA_033032245.1 of Poecilia picta. NCBI lineage: Eukaryota > Metazoa > Chordata > Actinopteri > Cyprinodontiformes > Poeciliidae > Poecilia > Poecilia picta. The sequence goes on along the minus strand of CM065353.1, from coordinate 27,585,126 downwards.
ATTTTCATTTTAAGATGGTTCACATGTCCGCTGTGAATCATGGTAGAGGCAGCATCATGCAGAAAGACTTGAGATGTTTGAACCTCTAGATTAAATGATATCCATGGTTTTGAAAGTCCAGATCCAAAGCACCGTTGAGAATCTGTGGTGAAACTTTTACGTTTGTTTCAAAGATGCTCTCCTTCCACTCTAACGGAGTTTGACAGGTTTTGTAAAAAAAGAATGACCACATTTCTTTCAGTGTCTTCATGTGCTAAACTGGTATAAACTCCCCTCCAATGTCTGTAATCTGTTATTCAGTCCATGATGTTCAGCCAATCTCAACTATTTTGGGTTTTGTTCTCATTTCAGTCGAATTTGGTTCTGAATCCAGATGCGGTTGGATTAGTTTTAATATGTATGATTAAACTAATATTCTTACAGTCCAGGTTTAACCATTTAATTTAGTTTTGGATAACAGTGATAACTGTCAATAACTAAAGATTTTTGTTTTTTTGCTCTTTGGCGCCCCCTTGTGACAAAACACCCTAGGAAGACTATTTTAAAAGAACAAACGCCACTGTCTCTACCTATTGTTTTGGTTGGGTTGGGTTTTTTTCATGTCTTTCTCTTCTTGGGTTCTTTGCCTCTTTTTGCTGGTTTGGACTCGACTAACTCCGTCTCCATTGTTTTTCTTTCTTTTTCTCTCCCCTCCCACTCACCCTTCTGCAAACAACCCGTTATTTCTCCTCTCCGGCCCTTCTTCTTTTTTCCATCTTACCTCTACCTTCGCCTCTCCCGCTCGCTGCCTGCAGGAGTCGAGGCTTCGGACCATCCGGAAGAAAGCGGAGGCCAATGGGTTGCCTCTTATGAAGCACGTGTCGGAGGATCACGCCGCCGCCTCAGACAGCTTCAACTGACACGACCTGAAACGCTCCCTTAACGGTATCTACCGATGTTCGAATGCTTTGAAAGAAGATGGTGCGCCTCTGACCGGCAGACGGACATGAAATCCGAATGATTTTAGTACTTCTCTTAATAGACTTGAACTGTTTCTGAGTGCGAGCTGCACTCCGGTTTTATCTCGGTCTTCAGAGAAGAAACTCTCCACAAATCAGCGCCAAGAACAGCATGATGGCGTGCAGAAGAAGGGAAAGGACTGTTACCAAGGTGGCCATTTTTTGGAAAAGACCAATGCAATGTAAGCCCTGCCACACTGTGTGCGCAAAGGCTGCTACATCAACTCGTCAACCTCTCTTCCTGTAGCTTAGAAACATTATTGCTAAAGTGAAAAACAGTAGCTTAAAAATTATGCATTGTGGGACATTGAATACTTACTCTCACGTTGATTTCATAAATCGGAGCTCATGTAAAAGTAACATTTTTATTGCATTCCAAAGAATCAAGATATAATTAGCCAGTTTATGAAACACTTTTTTTTCCCTCCATTGTTTCCCGCTTTTTCTACCAGAAGGCAGCTAAAGGTTTGCGACGTAGCTTTGGAGATGATGATGCCTGTTTGCACCAGAGATTATTTTATAAAGCAAGCCATTAACTGTAAATAGTTAACGTTGTAAGTTATCACTTTTTTTGTGCCTAAAACTGTATTGAAACCGTCTCGTGCCGTGGCTGTTATCAATCTAACATTGATCTTGCAGAGGAAGGACTTCCTGACACATTTTCCTTTTTACTGTTTTTATTTTACAGCTTCTTAAGAACTGGATTTGTTTTTTTGTTGTTTTTTTTGTTTGTTTTTTAAAATGGTTTATTTTTTTATTTGGGAGATTTTATCAGTTAGAATCAGACTCACATTTATCAGATTAAAATATTTTAGGAGCTACATTTAAAATTTTGTTTTTAACCATTTTTTTTATTATTCCAATACAGTGCCTTCCAAAGGTATTCACACCCTTTGAATTTTCACACATTTTGTCAGCTTACAAACACAAACTTCAATGTGTTTTACTGGGATTTTATGTGCTGCATCACCACAAATTACTGCAAAATGAAAATATGTTTTTTTTAAAAATAACTAAGAAGTGCATTTGCAAAGATTTTACGGAGCATGTTGGCTGCGTATGGCTTTCATCTTGCAGCTGGTCAATAAAAGTCTAAATGTAACTAATTGTGACTTTTGAAGGGAAACGGTTCGATTAGATTTTGTGGGGGGAGCTCAGGTCAGATGGATGCCACACATCTCGTATTTTACTTACCGAAATATTCTCACACAGAATCCCAGTAAAATGTTTGCTTTTTGGGTTTTATGTGGGGAAAAGTTCAACGCCTGTGGATACTGTTGCAGTGTTTCTGAGTTTTAAAAAGGTTTTTGCATCAGGGTGGCTCATGAAGGCCTCTCTGTGTTTTTCTTTTTCTAACAATTACCGCTGAAAGTTTTTGTTGCCCAATACGTCTCTGTACTTAAAACTTTTTTAAGGGATGATTTGAGATGATCTGTTTGTTTTGTGCCAATATCCCAGAAGCTTCATACAAAATCAAATTGATGTTCCTTTTTCTTTATTTTATTTTTAGTATCAAGCTGTGCAGCAACCAGGACTAGAAATAAGGCAAATGAATGGTTAATTACATTTAATATGAAGTGAAACTGACATTTACAAGCTAATACGTCACAAACGTTCTAGTTTTTACCAAAGCTCTCGTCGCCTTTGTTTCGGTAGTGACGATATAAATCTGTCATTAAAAGCTTTAAATACATGTTTGCCTCTTTTCTTCAAATTCCAGGTTTTATTTTTTCTTCAGTTAGCGTTGGTTTCTGACTGGCGTCTGGGTTTCATGATGTCCTTCAGCTTCTGCAGGGATATTTTGCCTTCATGTGTTTCTTTCAGAGGAGCGACCTCCGGCTTGGCACTGGACTGCTTTTTGTTTTCCGGAGAGAACGTCTTTTTGATCTTGTCTCCCACTCGAGCGAGCCCCTCTCTGTCCTTCTTCTGTCCTTCTGAAGTGTTTGGGTCAGACTCTTTCCTCTCTTTGCCGAGCGAGAGGATCTTCGTCGACTTGGGCGCCTTCTTGTCTCTGGTCTGAGGTATCAAGGCGAACTTCTTCTTGGATTTCTTGTCCTTCTTCAAGTTCTCCAGGTGAAGTTGTTTCAGAATGCTTTTCTTTTTGCTTTTCTTCTTCTTCTTTGGCAGTGCCCTCTTCAGTTCTCTGAAGGCATTGCTAAGAGGCGACTTCTTTTTCTTTTTCCAAAATAAGATTTTTTTCAGGGAGGAATCACCCATTTCTGTGGAATGAAAAATAAAAAATCTGAGGTAAGTTGGGTATAATAACAAAAACGACACATACACATTGAAATAAACATATCGGTTTGCCCAATTATAATCTCTCTTTACATCTCAGACTGGATTTTACTACACTTGGTAGAATTTCAACGAGCCAATCGGCAAATAGAAGAAGTTGTGAATGATGACGTCAGCATACACGCTAAACCGAACATCAATAGTTATAAACACAAATACAACAAACAATTACAGAACATGGAAGAAATAGTTTATAATGTTAAAAATCTAATCGGTGCTTGAGGGTTGCAGGTATGATTTGAGTAGTTACAGGTTTGAATTTAGTTTTATGGATTATATATCAATATTTGGAGATGATACAATCTGGAAAATATGCTTTTGTTGTAAATGTTTGAAGGTATGAATATATTTACGCTAAATGATAAAGTTAGCACCATATACAAATTCTGTTTTAACGAGATCAAATAAAACATCCGTTTTGGTTGAAGTAATATTCAGATTATTTAGCTGGGGGAAAAAAGACATTTCAGACGAGAATATTTTGGTATAGTAAATGTCGTTCTTTAAAGACGTATTTCTTTGGGAGTAAATTTTCAGTTAGCGCAATAGCGTCGAATTGGTGAATTATGTCACGACCAAACGATTAGCAATTGGGTCGAATTTAAAACCTCAACTGAGACCACACCTCCAGGAAGCTTCAGTGAGCTCAGACCTTATGTAAGAAGCAAATACAGTAACATAAGGGGCTGATTTCTTTACCAGGCTAATAATATATGTATTTGAACTAAAATCGAGAATGTTACAAGAAAGAAAAATCTAACTTTCTTAAATTTTACATAAAGGTACATGAAGTAAACAATGAAAGCTTGCAAAAGAGTGAAACTACTTTCAATTTAAGACTCAATTTACCATCCAAACACAAGAATAGCTGCAGCGTTTGCTTAAACAAAGCTGTTTCACATCAACTTGTTACAGAAGGATACCGACTCACCTCAGTCCGGTTAGCTGGTTTCCCTCCCTAGATCCTCCTGAGGTCAGCCTTCACACCTGTCTGAGTCTGACTATGCGCTCATCATCAAGAATCGTTCAAAGATCCACCTTCTCTGTATCTGATGGAAAGATTGACCACGAGACACTTGACTTTATTTCCTTGATGTTTCCCCGCTCAAGGAGAGCTGAGAGGAATCGAGAACAAACCGGTTCCCCTGCATTCTGCAGGGCTGACGCTGCTGTTTTCTGCTCTAAATACACGGAAAACAAGTTTGGCCTCTAAACGGATGCACACCTTACATAAGAAGTAATGCACCAAACTGCAATGAAGAAATGTGTTTTGTTGGAATTTTATGGTATAGTGGAATGACAATGAAATGTTTTCCAGCATTTTTTTTTTTTTACACGTAAAAACCTGAAAAGTGTGACATGCATTTGTGTTCAGGCCTCCTTTACTCTGATACCAATAAATATCATGTTACACCAGTTGCCTCCAAAAGAACCTGATTATTGGACAGAGTTTGTACTTAGTTCTCATGATGCATTAATCTGTTATCATATTAGGGACAATGTAGGAAAAAAGAGTAAATTTCCACCAGAAACTTAGCACTGACACAATTGTTTTGTGGCAGTGTAAATGAAGTTCTGACCCATTTACAGGCACATGCAGCATACAGAACATCACAGAAATGAATATCAGAAATAATGACGTTTTTAAGATTGAAAAGTTAAAAAATTTGCTATAAAAATTTTTAATGTTTGGATTAATCTTTTGTTTTTCAAACACAGAAATTTGATATTTTTTTCAACAAAAAAAAAATCAAATTTTTTTATTTATTTTTTTTTGCTGAAAGTTATTCCTCTTCTTTTCTATGTCCAATGGCCCTAATATGCCTTTGTGGTTCTGTAAAGGTTGTGTGAAGTTTGTTTGAGAACCTTAAACATCATCATGGATAAAACGGGTCAGAGAAGAAGCTAGCTGTTCAAATGGGATACAATATGAGGCTGTGCTATTCAAAGTTTTGAACATCTCACAGAGCTCTGCTTAATCCATCAGCAAAAAACACTAAAACCTTGAACTTTTTTCACATTTTGTCTAATTCACGTGCTTTGAATGGATCTTATAGACTAAGGCATCTATGAAAAGTGACACCAAAATGTTTTTTTTATTCTAAATTAATAAAAATTTGAAAAGTGTGGCATTCACTCTTTATAGTAAGTAATTTTAAAGATCTCAACTGACTATGAATCGATTAGAAATCGTAGTAACACTTTATTTGAAGGGGGGTGAATAAAACTGACATGACACTTTCATAAACATGACATTATGCCTGTCATGAACATTAATAAGCCTTCATTAATATTTATGACTGCTGTCATAAAGTCTCATTTGGTCAATTGATACTTTTAATACACAGTTGACATTATTCAAAATGTCGTCATTATGACAACTTGACAACCAATAAATCATTACTGTTCAAACTTTACCTTTAATAACATGAAGTTACCTAATTTTTAAAGTGCAATCAATAATACTTTTATAACAAATTTATATCAGTAATGATTACTTGGTTAATGTCAAGCTGTCATAACATAAACATTTTGAATAATGTCAACTTTGTATTAAAATTGTCAGAATTTACAGAATGACGCTTTATGACAACAGTCATAAATATTCATGTTCCTGACAGATGTTATGTCATGTTTATGAAAGTGTCATGTCAGTCTTATTCACCCCCTTCAAATAAAATGGTAGTGAATCAGGAAGGTGTGTGTTTGATAAAGGGCGCCCTCTTGTGGAGAGATCGGGAAACTGCTACGGGAATCTCCCTAATCCCAAATCTTTAACTTCGTCACCGAGGGCGTTTATGTTTCGTATTTATTGAGGAAACAAACAAACAAACAAAAAGAATAAAAAAGTGTCCGACTTGACGTCTATAGGTGCCAAAGAAGCAAAAATAAAGGATTTGATGTAGATTTTGAGCGCGGCTTGCTTTCTGTCAGAGATGTGACGTTTCTGGGGACGTGGAGCCTCATTGACTGAAGTGAATCGGTGTCTTTTCCACATATAGTGATTATTAACAAATTCCAACCGTAAGTGACGAACACCTGCACATTTCTTTAAAACATTTTTAGTTCTTAAGCTTCATGTGTATGCAGGGGCGGATCTAGAAAAATATTTGTGGGGTGGCAGGGACCTTTTCAGGAGTGGCAGTATATATATATATATATATATATATATAATATAATATATATATATATATATATATATATATATATATATATATATATATATAAAAGTCCATTTTTTTGTATTGTTTTTGATTGTTTATATATACATATATATAAACGATATATATATAATATCTTGTATATAAACAATACAAGATATTATTTTTAACTTGCTTTGTGTCAAAATCTGCTTCATGTAGCACCAAGGCTTAAATATAATTTCTTAATATAGTATAGTTAATTATTTTCACGTCATTCATACTCCTGCTGATTGATATGCATTACTGATACGCATATCAATTGAAATGCATTGTGTCCAGAAAACCATTTTATCCCAATACAGGACAAAGATAAATCTGTCACGAAAATATTAGTAGCTCCATCATTTGTTATTCGATATATCTATTAAATACGACTTAAAATAAAGATTAGAAAACTGATGGTTGATAAATTCTCCATGGTGTAAATCTATAAACAGTTTAGTTTCTGTTAGTTCTGTCAAGATACAAGAAAGAATAGTTTTATTTTAAATATGCTGTAGGAGCCGTAGTTTGACGACTGTTATAAATATCACCACGTTTTGAGATCACAGGGGATTAGTTCAGTTTTTGTCACTTGTTTTTAGGAATTGCAGCGGCTGCAGTGAGACACAATAAAGGTACAATAAAGCTGATAAACAGGTGAAGAACCAAACTAGACTGAACCACTTCTGACTGTTTGCCAAGTCAAATATCCAATAAAAGTTCCACCAAACCACTACTGAGGTACTGGGGTCAAGTTTCTAGACACGGGCAAAACATGGTTCAATGTCCAAACTTATTGATTGATCTTGGTGATTTATTGTTACGCTTAATGTCTATATTGTGATTATTAATCAGTTTCTCCTGAGCACAGCGGTGGTTGATTAGCTGATTTAACCAGCTGCTCTACTGATGACTTGGTGGCGGTTTGACCTGTTTTAGTGCTAAAGGAACCAAAACACACCGAACTGCGCAGCTCATGTTAAGGTTATCAAAGTCAGTAGCAGGTTAATAACAGTTAGGCTAGTATAACTGACCCACTGCTCACTTGTTCAATGTTTTCTTTAAATTAAAACGTTTTCCTCACCTGTGGAATCTGAAGCCCTTATTACCATTATCTATGGTTGAATTAACTGCTAAACATCGGTCCGTTGTTCTGATTCTTTGCTGATTGTAGTATTTTCCTGACCACCGATATTAATGACTCAATGGACAGAAATGGCGCATGTGTGACTTATGATAAATCACATAACATCCAGTCCAGTAACATTTACATCCTGCTGTCCTTCTCTCGCACTTCCAGCTACTCACCAGTAGGTGTCAGGTTACATTGTGTTGCATTCAATGTTGTCGGGAAAAGAGAGTTTCATGCGCTTAATGTCCGATTTGCCATAACTATTTATTGGATTCATTGTCATCAGCTGGTGTGGCAACAGGGGTGGCAAGGCTCTCGTTTGGGGTGGCAACTGCCACCCCGCTAGATCCGCCCCTGAATTTACCTAATGGAGAAAAACCACCAGGAGGATCTGAAGGTCAGCCTTACTGCCGAACAGACACAGCTAGGTGACCTCCTGGTGGGTCTGTCTGACTTCCAATTTTTGGGAAAAAACCAGAGCGCCTGGAGAAAAACCGGTTATTGCAAATTAAATAAGTAAAGGTTCTGTCCAGAACCAGACTCCTTGTGGGACTCATCAGCTAGGTGACCTTTATTGTACAGTGCTTTGTGATTATGTCTGTAAAAAACTTTACTTACTTAGAAAGTAAAATCACATGAGGAGGATAAAATCTAAGAACAGACAGAATGAATCTGAATAAAGTGAATGATAAAATAAGAAATTTAGAGATTTAAATACATTTAAATAAGGAGCAGCTAAAGAAAAACTGATCTAAAGAAAAGCCGGTATGGCAGGAACAGATATTTTACATTGGCCAGATGACTTAACCAAAGTGAACAATTTTTTGGAAAAAACCAGAGCGCCTGGAGAAAAACCGGTTCCTGCAAATTAAACAAGTAAAGGTTCTGTCCAGAACCAAACACCTTCAAGCTGTGCTACGTTCTATTCAGTACAGGACATTAGTCCTTTTGATGAAAGACGTAAGGGCATACCTGTCTAATTTTGTGACAAATATGCACATTTAACATGACAAATTAACTTTACCCAATGGAGAAAAACCACCAGGAGGATCTGAAGGTCAGCCTTACTGCCGAACAGACACAGCTAGGTGACCTCCTGGTGGGTCTGTCTGACTTCCAATTTTTGGGAAAAAACCAGAGCGCCTGGAGAAAAACCGGTTATTGCAAATTAAACAAGTAAAGGTTCTGTCCAGAACCAGACTCCTTGTGGGACTCATCAGCTAGGTGACCTTTATAGTAATCTGAATAAAGTGAATAATAAAATAAGAATTTTAGAGATTTAAATTTAATTAAACAAGCAGCAGCTAAAGAAAAACTGATCTAAAGAAAAGTCAGTATGGCAGGAACAGATATTTTACATTAGCCAGATGACTTAACCAAAGTGAACGATTTTTGGGAAAAAACCAGAGTGCCTGGAGAAAAACCGGTTCCTGCAAATTAAATAAGTAAAGGTTCTGTCCAGAACCAGACTCCTTGTGGGACTCATCAGCTAGGTGACCTTTATTGTACAGTGCTTTGTGATTATGTCTGTAAAAAACTTTACTTACTTAGAAAGTAAAATCACATGAGGAGGATAAAATCTAAGAACAGACAGAATGAATCTGAATAAAGTGAACGATAAAATAAGAAATTTAGAGATTTAAATACAATTAAATAAGGAGCAGCTAAAGAAAAACTGATCTAAAGAAAAGCCGGTATGGCAGGAACAGATATTTTACATTGGCCAGATGACTTAACCAAAGTGAACAATTTTTGGGAAAAAACCAGAGTGCCTGGAGAAAAACCGGTTCCTGCAAATTAAACAAGTAAAGGTTCTGTCCAGAACCAGACTCCTTCAAGCTGTGCTACGTTCTATTCATTACAGGACTTTAGTCTTTTTGATGAAAGACGTAAGGGCATACCTGTCTAATTTTGTGACAAATATGCACATTTAACATGACAAATTAACTTTACCTAATGGAGAAAAACCACCAGGAGGATCTGAAGGTCAGCCTTACTGCCGAACAGACACAGCTAGGTGACCTCCTGGTGGGTCTGTCTGACTTCCAATTTTTGGGAAAAAACCAGAGCGCCTGGAGAAAAACCGGTTCTTGCAAATTAAATAAGTAAAGGTTCTGTCCAGAACCAAACACCTTCAAGTTGTGCTACGCTCTATTCAGTACAGGACATTAGTCCTTTTGATGAAACACTTAAGGCATACCTGTCTCATTTTGTGAGAAATATGCACATTCCAAGCTTCCTGCTTCTTTGTCATTATCCTCCTATTAAGAACTTTTGGTTTGCTTTTCTCTTTTTTGGCAATAGTACTTGTCTTAAATCTGTTTCTTTGGGGTCTTTTGTAAGTTTATCCAAATAAATGCACTGGCTTTTTTGTAGGCTAAATTAGAATGGAACTGGTAATGGATTTTCAAAGGTACAGACGGGATCCAATATTGAGGAGTCATCGTAGCACACATCAACGTTGGGTCCCACCCATATATAATTATGGAATATATATTCACCCAAAAAGGTGAAGAGCATGGTCAGAAAAATACTTTTTAGGATATAGGATGAAAAACTCCAAGCGTTTGAAAAGTGACGCCTAACAGTACCCTCATCAGGACCTGCTGTCTCACACTCTGAAATCGAACAATCAGAGTCAGAAGAATCGTGATGGTGTGGCTCAAATCGGCCAAACAGTTCGTCCTCAATTTCTGAGAATGAGATTTCCAACCTGTTCAAACTCTCTGTTAACTCACCAGTTTCAGCCCAGTTCTCAGGTTGTGCAGACGAGGTCGAAGGCTCTATTATATCATGATTCTCAGCCTCAATGATACTTGACTCTTCTTCTGGAATTATTGTTTCCACAACAGCATGTCTGACTGTTGTAAAAATTGTGTCTTGATTTTGCTCGTGTTGCTCCCTAACAGGAGTAAAGACTTCAACCTGCTCACATTCTGGAGTTGTCACTTTAAATGAGATTTCCTTTTCCAGAGACTTAGTTTGATTTTTATCTGCTGTACTCAAGTCAAATTCTGCAAAGTCTTGACTGCTTATTATCAGTGTAGCACTAGGAATCACTTCTGTTGGCATTGCTTGATTTGGTATTGTGTCAGATTGTTCGGACAAATCAATCTGAAGCTGAAGTACATCTGATGGTGAATGTGGAAACTCTGTATTATCACTACCAGTTGAACTTGCATCAGTGGGTACATCCACCTCAAGATCACAAACGCTCTGTTGCTCTGAAGACAGGTGGGTGAGTTCTTCATTTCTTTTCTCCATGTCTTGTCTTTGTTGAATGACATCAACCTCTGAAGTAGAAATCTGTTCTTGGTCAGATGCTGGAGCTTCAACATCCGAAGATATTATAGATTCTCTTCTTCGGACATAGTAAACTCCTCAGATTTAGTATCCTCAAATTTCTTTGGTGTTGCAAAGAGGTGTCTGACACAGACTCAGGAACCAGTCTAGTGACTGTATGGACTCCAGGGTGCTCTTGATTAGGCAGTTCATCTGCAGATCTCCGTGCTTCTTTGGTATTTTGCATTTTTGATATTCATCTGACTTGTTAGTCTTGCACGCAATATCTGGAGCTTATCTTGCAATTCATTGTATAGTTTTTGGTAGTAGCCTTTTTTCCCCTTTCTCTAGTTACCTGTGTATCAAGTTCGGAAATTATCTGGTGAAGGGAAAATGCCGTGCTTACTTCAGCTTGTGGTTTACACAGACTTTCAGATTCTTTGCTTTGTTCTGTATCTTCTGTTCCTTTCAGAGGGCCACCGCCCAAAGTGGATGTGTGTTCTTGATCACATTCAAGAGATGTGATGTCCAAAGATGTGCCAGAGTCCTGAAAGTTAGTATCCAAGCTTATGTAACGTGTATCTCCAAATCCCTCAGTTGTAGCAGCAGAGGTCTCCAGTTGTGCAGGTTGTGGAGTTTCACTGTAACACTAGGATCCTGTAAAGTAGGCACATACACATCATCATTTTCAGTGACTAAAAATGTGTTGGATGTTTTCTCTTTGTGCTCAACGTCGGAAGAAATTGTTTCATTTGAAATTGTTTCTTCGGGTTCTGCTACAAACAGGCGTGTCTTGGCTGTTTTTGCCGTCTCTTCAGACTTCAAAAGGAAGTTGTCCCCCATTGCACTCAACTCCAACAGCTTATGATGTTCCTCATCATGTAGTTTTTTGTAATAGTCCTTTTTAACCTTTTCATTAAGCAAGTCCTCCATAAGATCATAATTTACTTGTTTAATGGAAAGTAACTCGGATATTTCTTCTTCTGTTGTACACACATCCTGGTTCTCATGCTCAGCATCCAATCCTGTATAGATCCACACATTTTGATCCGTCTCTAAAGAAAATGTGTCTTTTTGTGTCTCTGAATTTTTTCAGCGAGTTCTAAAAGGCTTTGAAACTCACATTCAAGTTCATCTACAGATCTCCGTGCTTCTTTGATATTTTCATCTTCATAATCATTGCCATCACTTTCAAATGAACTTGAAGTATGAGGTACAGCTGTCTTGTGTTTAGATGTCAGATTATTGTCCTCAAGTGTTGCACGCAGTTTCAGGAGCTCATCGTGGAATTCATTTGATAGATTGCTGTAGTAATGCTTTTGGTCCTTTTCTTCAGATAACTCTGTCTCAAGAGTGGAAACTCTCTTTATGGAGGAAAGTACCTTGTTTTCTCTGCTTCTAGTTGAGACAAAATTTGAGATTCTTTGCTTTGTTCTGTATGCTTGTGTTTCTTTCAGAGGGCCACCGCCCAAAGTGGATGTATGTTCTTGATCACATTGAAGAGATGTGATGTCCAAAGATGTGCTAAATTCCTGACAATTAGTATCCAAGCTTATATAATGTGCGTCTCTAGATCCCTCAGTTGTAGCAGCAGAGGTCTTCATTTGTGCAGGTTGTGGAGTTTCCACTGTAACACTCGAATCCTGTAAAGTTTCCACATACACATCATCATTTTCAGTGACTAAAAATGTGTAAGATGTTTTCTCTTTGGCCTCAACGTCGAAAGAAATAGTTTCATTTGAAATAGTTTCTTCAATGTGGGACAAAAGGAAGTTGCACATTGCACGCCACTCCAACAGCTCTTGATGTTCTTCATCGTATAGTTTTTTGTAATAGTCCTTTTTATCCTTTTCATTAAGCAAGTCCTCCATAAGATCATAATTTATTTGTCTAATGGCAAGTAACTCAGTTATTTCTTCTTCTGTTGTACACACATTCTGGTTCTCATGCTCAGGATCCAATGCTGTGGAGATCCGTACATTTTGATCCGTCTCTAAAGAAAATGTGCCCTTCGGATTTGCTTGACATGGTTCTGTTAATTTCTTAATTTTTTCAGCGAGTTCTGAAAGGCTTTGAACCTCACATTCAAGTTCATCTGCAGATCTCTGTGCTTCTTTGATATTTTCATCTACATAATCACTGTCATAATGTCCAGATGAACTTGAAGTGTCAGGCACAGCTGTCTTGTCTAGTATTGCACGCAATTTCAGGAGCTCATCCTGCGATTCATTGTATAGTTTGTGGTAGTAGTCCTTTTGTTCCCTTTCTCTAGATACCTGTGTATCAAGTTCGGAAATTATCTGGTGAAGGGAAAATGCCGTGCTTACTTCAGCTTGTGGTTGACACAAACTTTCCGATTCTTTGCTTTGTTCTGTATCTTCTGTTCCTTTCAGAGGGCCACCGCCCAAAGTGGATGTGTGTTCTTGATCACATTCAAGAGATGTGATGTCCAAAAATGTGCCAGAGTCCTGAAAATTAGTATCCAAGCTTATGTAACCTGTGTCTCCAGATCCCTCAGTTGTAGCAGCAGAGGTCTCCAGTAGTGCAGGTTGTGGAGTTTCCACTGTAACACTAGAATACTGTAAAGTTTCCACATACACATCATCAATTTCAGTGACTAAAAATGTGTAAGATGTTTTCTCTTTGACCTCAACGTCGGAAGAAATTGTTTCAGTTGAAATAGTTTCTTCAATGTGGGACAAAAGGAAGTTGCACATTGCACTCAACTCCAACAGCTTATGATGTTCTTCATCATATAGTTTTTTGTAATAGTCCTTTTTATCCTTTTCATTAAGCAAGTCCTCCATAAGATCATAATTTATTTGTCTAACGGCAAGTAACTCAGTTATTTCTTCTTCTGTTGTACACACATCCTGGTTCTCATGCTCAGCATCCAATCCTGTATAGATCCACACATTTTGATCCGTCTCTAAAGAAAATGTGTCTTTTTGTGTCCTCTGAATTTTTCAGCGAGTTCTAAAAGGCTTTGAAACTCACATTCAAGTTCATCTACAGATCTCCGTGCTTCTTTGATATTTTCATCTTCATAATCATTGCCATCACTTTCAAATGAACTTGAAGTATGAAGTACAGCTGTCTTGTGTTTAGATGTCAGATTATTGTCCTCAAGTGTTGCACGCAGTTTCAGGAGCTCATCGTGGAATTCATTTGATAGATTGCTGTAGTAATGCTTTTGGTCCTTTTCTTCAGATAACTCTGTCTCAAGAGTGGAAACTCTCTGATGGAGGGAAAGTACCTTGTTTTTCTCTGCTTCTAGTTGAGACAAAATTTGAGATTCTTTGCTTTGTTCTGTATCTTCTGTTTCTTTCAGAGGGCCACCGCCCAAAGTGGATGTGTGTTCTTGATCACATTGAAGAGATTTGATGTCCAAAGATGTGCTAAACTCCTGACAATTAGTATCCAAGCTTATATAATGTGCGTCTCTAGATCCCTCAGTTTAGCAGCAGAGGTCTTCAGTTGTGCAGGTTCTGGAGTTTCCACTGTAACACTCGAATCCTGTAAAGTTTCCACATACACATCATCATTTTCAGTGACTAAAAATATGTAAGATGTTTTCTCTTTGTCCTCAACGTCGAAGAAATTGTTTCATTTGAAATAGTTTCTTCCATGTGGGACAAAAGGAAGTTGCACATTGCACGCCACTCCAACAGCTCTTGATGTTCTTCATCATATAGTTTTTTGTAATAGTCCTTTTTATCCTTTTCATTAAGCAAGTCCTCCATAAGATCATAATTTATTTGTCTAATGGCAAGTAACTCAGTTTTTTCTTCTTCTGTTGTACACACATCCTGGTTCTCATGCTCAGCATCCAATGCTGTGGAGATCCGTACATTTTGATCTGTCTCTAAAGAAAATGTGCCCTTCGGATTTGCTTGACATGGTTCTGTTAATTTCTTAATTTTTTCAGCGAGTTCTGAAAGGCTTTGAACCTCACATTCAAGTTCATCTGCAGATCTCTGTGCTTCTTTGATATTTTCATCTACATAATCAGTGTCATAATGTCCAGATGAACTTGAAGTGTCAGGCACAGCTGTCTTGACTAGTATTGCACGCAATTTGAGGATCTCATCCTGCGATTCATTGTATAGTTTGTGGTAGTAGTCCTTTTGTTCCCTTTCTCTAGATACCTGTGTATCAAATTCGGAAATTATCTGGTGAAGGGAAAATGCCGTGCTTACTTCAGCTTGTGGTTGACACAAACTTTCAGATTCTTTGCTTTGTTCTGTATCTTCTGTTCCTTTCAGAGGGCCACCGCCCAAAGTGGATGTGTGTTCTTGATCACATTCAAGAGATGTGATGTCCAAAAATGTGCCAGAGTCCTGAAAATTAGTATCCAAGCTTATGTAACCTGTGTCTCCAGATCCCTTAGTTGTAGCAGTAGAGGTCTCCAGTAGTGCAGGTTGTGGAGTTTCCACTGTAACACTAGAATCCTGTAAAGTTTCCACATACACATCATCAATTTCAGTGACTAAAAATGTGTAAGTTGTTTTCTCTTTGTCCTCAACGTCGGAAAAAATTGTTTCATTTGAAATATTTTCTTCAATGTGGGACAAAAGGAAGTTGCACATTGCACTCAACTCCAACAGCTTATGATGTTCTTCATCATATAGTTTTTTGTAATAGTCCTTTTTATCCTTTTCATTAAGCAAGTCCTCCATAAGATCATAATTTATTTGTCTAACGGCAAGTAACTCAGTTATTTCTTCTTCTGTTGTACACACATCCTGGTTCTCATGCTCAGCATCCAATCCTGTATAGATCCACACATTTGGATCCGTCTCTAAAGAAAATGTGTCTTTTGTGTCCTCTGAATTTTTTCAGTGAGTTCTAA
Organism: Poecilia picta; assembly: GCA_033032245.1. Taxonomy (NCBI): domain Eukaryota; kingdom Metazoa; phylum Chordata; class Actinopteri; order Cyprinodontiformes; family Poeciliidae; genus Poecilia; species Poecilia picta. The sequence continues at coordinate 27,569,382 of CM065353.1, read as the reverse complement.
AAGTCTTTGAAACTCACATTCAAGTTCATCGGCAGAACTCTGTGCTTCTTTGATATTTTCATCTTCATAATCATTGCCATCACTTTCAAATGAACTTGAAGTATGAGGTACAGCTGTCTTGTGTTTAGATGTCAGATTATTGTCCTCAAGTGTTGCACGCAGTTTCAGGAGCTCATCGTGGAATTCATTTGATAGATTGCTGTAGTAATGCTTTTGGTCCTTTTCTTCAGATAACTCTGTCTCAAGAGTGGAAACTCTCTGATGGAGGGAAAGTACCTTGTTTTTCTCTGCTTCTAGTTGAGACAAAATTTGAGATTCTTTGCTTTGTTCTGTAGCTTGTGTTTCTTTCAGAGGGCCACCGCCCAAAGTGGATGTCTGTTCTTGATCACATTGAAGAGATGTGATGTCCAGAGATGTGCTAAAGTCCTGACAATTAGTATCCAAGCTTATATAATGTGCGTCTCTAGATCCCTCAGTTGTAGCAGCAGAGGTCTTCAGTTGTGCAGTTGTGAAGTTTCCACTGAAACAATAGAATCCTGTAAAGTAGGCAGAACCAGCTCCATGTTGTTAGGATCTACAATTATGTAAGATATGTTCTCTTTGTGCTCTGAAATTGTTTCATTTGAAATTGTTTCGTTGGGCTCTGCTACAATCATATATGTGACGGCTGCTTTTGCCGTCTCTTCAAATTTCAAAAGGAAGTTGTCCCGCATTGCACGCAACTCCAGCAGTTCAGGTAGTGCTTCAACATAGAAATTTCTGTAATGGTCCTTTTCATCCTTTTCCTTACGCAATTTCTCCTCAAGATCATCATTTCTTTGTTGAAGGGAAAGTAGATGAGTTATTTCTGCTTTTGTTGTACACACATGATGGTCCTCAGACAAAGTAAAGTCCTCAGCGTTAGTATCCTCAAGTTCTTTCTGTGTTGAAAAACTCGTGTCCTCTGGCAGGGATTCAAGAACCGTGATTTCCATGGTGTCACTAGAGTGCTGCAGGTTAGGCAAATCAAGTTCCCCTCCAATAGCATCCAGAAATGTAGAGCTGTTCACACTCTGATCAGACTCTAAAGGAATCGTGTCCTTCATATTTGCTTCGTTTGGTTTTGCTAATTTCTTAATGCTTTCAGTACATTCAGATTTCTGCACAGGTTCGACATTTTTATCCTCATAACTGCCATAACTTCCAAATGAACTTGCAGTGTCAGATCCAGCTGTCCCATCTTTGTGATTCATTTTATCCAGTGTTGTTTGCACTTGCAGGAGCTCAGCTTCCACCTCATTGTAGAGTTTGTAGTAAAGATTTCTTTGCTCCTTTTCTTTAGATAACTCTGTCTCAAGATCACAAAATCTCTGTTGACGAGAAACTAAGATGGTCATTAGTGCTTGGTAACTTTCAAGAGCTGTTGTCTCCACTTGTGCAGGTTGTGGAGCATCAATTGTGTCTCTAAGGTCAGTTGGTAAAGAACTGTCCTTCATGCTAAGAACTTCTTTTGAATCTGGTAAGTTCTTAAAGTTTTCTACTATCTGTTTCATTGTTTGAACTTGAACGTTAAGTTCATCTACAGATTTCCACACCCCTTTTATGCTATCTTTTACTTTGTCATTGACATCATAATTATGATCACTGTCATTATTTCTAAATGAACTTGAACTTTCAGGTTCTGCTGACTTGTCTTTATACTGCAGATTGCATTTGTCCTTCGCTGCACGCAACTGCAAAACCACATCTTGTGATTCTTTGTACAGTTTTTTGTAATGGTCCTTTTCCTCCCTTTCATTTGATAACTCTGCCTCAAGATGATAAGCTTTCTGCTTCTTCAAAAGTGGTTTGATGAGAGCTTCATCTGGTACACACAGCATTTCAGATCCTTGGCTTTGTTGAATATAATGCCTTTGCTCGACAAGTTCAACTTCCAAAGCAGAAATCTCTTCTGGCTCACTTTCTGTAGTGTCAGAGACTTCAGATAGTTCCTCAAAAATCACAGAGAGCCTCCGCCTGTCGTAGTCAGTCTCTTCAAAAAACCTTTCTTTGGGACTACTAACTCTTCAGATTTATGCATAAACTTGATGTTTTCATCTGCCTTTTCAAAGTTGTCTTCTCCAGATGAACCTGAACTTTTAGGCACGGTCATGTTTTCTTCAAAATTCTGACCGACATCCTCCTGTACTGCAAACTTGTCTACTGCTGAATCTGAAGCAGTCTGTTTAGATGCTCCCAGTTGAAACAGAAGCTCATAGTTTGTGTCCTTGCTTGTTTGAGCCTTTCCAGCATAGATCTCCTTTTGCTTAGACCCTGAAGAATTGATTTCAAAAGAGGCAGGTTTCTGTACTTTGGCCACATTACGATAGTCAGATTCACCCTCTGACGACATGTAACTACTGTCTTCATTTTGCACAAGCTCAGCAGACAAAACATCTCTTGGAACAGCTGATTTTGTGTCTGGTTTTCTTGTTGTTGCAAAAGCTCAGCTTTAACTTTAAGTTCATCCAAAACCAAAGATAGAACGTGAATATCTCTCTTTATAAAAATGTTGTCATTATCAGAGGCGCTGTCCTCTGAGGCGCTGTCCTCTATATTTTCCTGAAGCTGGTTCTGTAAATTTTTCCATAATGAATACATTTTCAACAACCAAGATTGGGATTGAAAGAACATATTTTTCCAATGTTCCTTTGCCATTATCTGTCTAAACAATTCTGTCTGAAGACCGCTAGAATCTATACTTGTAAGGAGAGTTTGAAATTCAAAAATGATGTCGTTAGTGTTAAGATAGCTGTTATGCTGTTGGTTCACCTTTGAAAGTTGAACCTGTGATTGGTACTGGCTTCTGTAAGAGTCTTTTCCCTCCAAAGAGTCTTTCTCACGAAAGAGTCCCTCAGCACACATTGAAGATCTCTGTTCCAAGGGAAATGCTTCATGCTGCGACACGTAAAGTCTGCATGATTCCTCATCTTTCTCTGCACCACGTGTGTTAAAACTTTTTGACATTGCAATGTCTGGGTAAATCCTGGCAGACAAGAAAAGTTGAATAATTCTTCTAGGTTTACTTTGCAAAAAATTGCTGTTTAAAAGTTCTGTTCGTTTTCCAAAATCGGGAAAAGTGAACTGTCTTAGAATGGCTGAAAATAGACGTCAAAGTTCGGGGTTGAACCTTTATTACGTTATAAAAGAAAATATCCTAGCAACGCGATGACGCTGTCAGTTTTCTAGCCGCCCACGTCGTTTGCGTCACGCCATCGAGTTGTCAAAGAAATCTGCGATAGATAGATAGATAGATAGATAGATAGATAGATAGATAGATAGATAGATAGATAGATAGATAGATAGATAGATAGATAGATAGATAGATAGATAGATAGATAGATAGATAGATAGATAGATAGATAGATAGATAGATAGATAGATAGATAGTGTACTTGAGGAAAGAATACTATGAAATATTGACGCAACAAGACAGCAACCTGAAGCTACAGCTGAATAAATGCATTGTGCTTTTACTGCAAATGGGTTTGGAAGAAAATTATTGGTTGGTCTCAACCAAGTATGCACTGTATATAATGACATTTTTTATCTAAATATGTTTTAGATAAAACATTAACATAATAAGCAGAAGCTGCAATAGGTTTACATACTATATTTATTTATCTCAATGATATTCTAATTGGAATGTTATTCCAACTTACAGAGACATACTAGCATAACTAATTAATTAATTAACGTGTAGTTATCAAAGTCCAATAGGGGTAGCGCTGGACTGTCGTCAAGGGAACGGGATCAGCAGCGGTGAACCGGAAGCCGGAGACTGACCTCTTGCTTCCTCGTTTCCTTCTCACTTGTCTCATTGCACAGCACGTCGGAAATTTTGGTCACGTTTCCAACCCTTCACCTTTATTTATTCCCTTTTTAGTTCTGTCTGTAGCGAGTTTATTAAAACGGCTTTAGTTGCTCCGCTCAGCTGAGAAGTTTGCGCTCTTCCGAAACTCGGTCAGTAGATCAGTAGATCCAACTCGCCCTCTAACTCTACGCCATTTATGCAATTGTACGACCTTGTTTGTCACACCGCCGCCGTTTCGCAACCTAAACGGGTCAAATATTAAAAACCTATTGTGTGTTAAATATAATTATTCGCCCCTATTAATGATAACCTGCACATCACAACGAAATCTTGCTTAGAAGCAGCGGGGCCTGTTTATCGCTCTCTATCGAAGGATGCGGTTATTTAAGGTGGTATTCTTGAAAACAACCTGTTTTATTACGTTACAGTAGATGTAGCACTCCTTTTGCAAATATAATCAGTTTTAATTAATACACAGTGTAGTTATGCGTTTCATATTTCCAACAGCTTCTATCTAGAAGAGGAGGAGCCGAATCGGTTATTTGTGTTAAGCTTTAAGGTTTCCATAGTGAACCTCTCTGCCTGTAGCAGCCAGTCCTCCTTTAGTGTCACATGTATCAGTTCTGGTTTCAGGACTAGATGTACTGGACTGTTGGAACCAGAATCAGCTTTAGGGTCAGTTCAGACTAAGAAAAAATACAAATTAACACATTTTTTTGATTATGCTTAAAAAATATAAAAAAAGTAAAGTTCATTTTAGGTATTATAGGTATGTATGACCTAAAATGTATTTGAGCGTCCAGACAAACCTTTGCGAAGCAGTTTCAAATTTAAGATTTTAAATGTCCTTTTTGTTTATTACTGTGTAACAGGCTCGGGCTGGTTATTGATGTCAAAGTGTACCGCAGTTTTAAGAAGTTGTGGTTTTAGAACTGCTACAATTTCTCACCTCATTTCTACAATATAAAGTTCTTTTAAGTAGACGCTGGAGGACGAGGTGGATTGCTCCCTGTTGGTGCTGCACACTGCCGATCAACTGGCTGAATAGAAGCCTAATACACAAAGCCTGATATAATTAGTGTAATTTTCAAATGCTTACAAGAGAGATGAATTTGGCTGCATAAAATGTTTCACATAACACAGTGATGGTGTCGCAACTAAACTACCTGCTAACTGTAGTTGGAAAGCTACAAATAGCAGGGCCTCTTTCCCAGTTAGACTAATTACCCAGCTTATATCAGCTATTCACAAGTTACTAGATGAAGAGAAGAATAGCAAAATTGTATAATTTCCTTGCAATAAGCACTTAGGATGTAATCATTGTAACTGTAGTGACCAGTAAGTTAAGTAATGTTAGCAAGTGCAGTGCTTTTAATTTAGTCAACTGTAACACAGAGCGCTTTACAGAAATTAAAAATACATAGAAAAAAACAATGGAGACATTTACTGGAAGTGATCAAACAAAATAAACAAGTGAAAGAAAGAAAATGAAGACATAAGATGGATACATGAGTCAGTTGTGTTGCTTTGTGCTTAAATGCCACTGAGATTATAGAAAGATCTACAACTTTTACATTCAAAAGTCAATCTATCTGTGATGCAGTCTAACCAAGTAACGTTTACATCAGTGATAATGTAGAACTTGTCAAAACAATTAGTTAGACATATCAAACCATGGGGTGCTGTGGTGGCGCAGGTGCAAAGCACAATCCACATGTTGAGGCCTTAGTCTTTGTGGTGATGGTCACAGGTTCAATTCCTGCCCAGGCGACCCTCACCACATGTCTACCCCCTCTCTCATTACCCTGCTTCCTGTTGAACTACTTTCAAATAAAAGCCACTACAGCCAAAAAAAGAGAAAAATGGGCAGTATTATAGTGTTGAATATACTAACTGGAAGATTTTCTGTAACAAAAACTATAATTCTTTAACATTTATAATGCTAATGTTTCAACCCCCTAAATCCTACTGAGTTAGGACTAATACTTTTACTCTGTATAAATAAATAGATGCAATGAAAGATAAAATAATTTGTTCATGTAAAATTAAACAAGGCCTAAATGCACCGCTTATGGTTTGTCACCTTGAGATTTCTTCTAATAAACTGAAAAAAAATATATAAATAAAAATATAAATACATTTTGTACAATATTTATTATATTGGGTCCTGGCATGTTCATTTATATTATTAAGGTAAATCTTGTAATGTATTGGATTTTCTTTCTAACGCTCTCATACCAGCATGGGTTGAGTGATATGTTCAAGATGTTAATGAGTAATGTTGACTTCAAACTTGTAACTTATTGTCCAAAACCAAAATAAAAGCGTGTGAACAGCCAATAAAGCCTGGAATAATAATCAGCTCTAAGTTTTTCCTCAACACACCTTGAAATGGCACAGTGAGACAGGCAGGAGCCGGTGTTATGCCGGCAAACGCGCTGATGTGTTAGTTTTTCAAATAAAGTAAGCTTTAACATTTCATGATAATTAAATTCATTTCAATTTATTGTAAAAGGACGATCCCAAGGTTTGAAAGGCTCCATGAAACAAAGGCAAAGTACCGTATTCATTTTATCCATTTTGAGCAAACAGACGTGGCCAAACTGCTAACTGCTCACTCAAACCTTTTCATTCAGATCAGTTCACACTTACCAGGACATATGAGTGCATGGCAGCTCCTCAGTGAGCTTTCTTGCGTCACAGTTGTGCTCAGGCACTTGGCGCTCCTTCTTTTGTCGCATGTTGAGACTTGACTTGACCGTCTTGACTTGAGACTTGACTCGGACTTGCAAAACAGTGACTTGGTCTTACCTCTGGTAGTAACCCAAAAACAATCTCCCCTTCAGTTCAACCATATACGTAAGTGGAAATACATTATTGATGTCACCATTATAAAATAACTTGCAATTAAGTTTTGACAAAGCTCAATGTAATTTTCACAGGTGGTGGAGCGTTGCCAACAACTGCCGAAAGTAACTAAAAAATTACTTTTAACGTAACTTGGTTACTTTCCAAATCAAGTAGTGAGTAATTTAAATAAGTTACTTTTTTGAGGAGTAATCAGTAATCTGATTAAAGTTACTTTTTCAAAGTAACTATGCCATCACTGGTGGCTGTCAAGATAAAGATGTATAAATTGCATCTTTTTTGCAATTTATGTGTAACCAGGTGAAAAATGGGTACATGTGAAATGTATTTTCTAAACCATGTTTTGCTTTTATTTCACCAACTGGTTGTAATTCTTGATTTTGTCGGCATGTGGTGCTGTTATCACAGAGAAGTCTAAAATTACCGGAAGTAGAAAAAACCTCTTGTTGATGTACTGTGGCACTAACCATAGACATAATATAAGCGCAGACCCCGCATTGGCTGCTCCGGCGCAGGAAATATGGCGGCCATCTTGGAGCGGTAGTCGCTCCTACTTTGCTCAATCAAAACAACAGAAGATGCTTCAGCACGGAGGGGTGGCACTATATATATATATATATATATATATATATAATATATATATATATATATATATATATATATAGCCACCCCTCACTATATATATATATATGTATATATATATATATATATATATATATATATATATATATATATATATATATATATATATATATATATATATATATATTATACATATATATATATATATATATATAGAGAGAGAGAGAGAGAGCCATAGAAGTGGCTGATATCAGGAAATCCTACCAATGGCTGGACAAAGCTGGACTCAAGGACAGCACAGATGCTCATCCTGGCTGCACAGGAACTACAAGGTGTAGCCGTAGTTTGACAACTGTTATAAATATCACCACGTTTTGAGAACACAGGGTTCAGTTCAGTTTTTGTCGCTTGTTTTTAGGAATTGCAGCAGCTGCAGTGAGCCACAATAAAGCTGATAAACAGGTGAAGAACCAAACTAGACAGAACCACTTCTGACTGTTTGCAAAGCCAAACATCCAATAAAAGTTCCACCATGTTTCTGGGGTCATGTTTCTCGACGCAAGCAAAACAAGGTTCATTGTCCAAACTTATTGATTGTTCTTGGTGATTTATTTTCCTCTTTCACCAAACAATTACAGAGATAAAAAGTTTCATTTGTTCTCATGCTACCACTCTTGTTCTGGTAAAAACCATCAGCCCCAAACCCAAATGCCTGCTGGTCCTTCAGGCCCCTGCACTTATAGAAAGTGGACTGACCCACATTACTTCCTGTCTAAATTGAGAAAAATAAACAAGAAAATAATAAAACAAAAAAAATTTAATAAAATCAACAATTATCAACCTACAAATAAACTGTGTAAATAATACAAAAAATAGAAATTTAAGAATAAAGTAACAAAATTCAAATGGATAAAAAAATAAAGAAAAAATACCTCCAACAACTTTTATTCTACCTTTTCTCGCTCTGTGTGTGTGTCGGCTTTACGGACCCGTTGCCATGGTAACCGACAACCAACAGCTCAAGGAGCAGATAGAGCAGAGATCACTGATCAGGGGAATCAACACAAAAAAACAAACATTTACCCTCAAAAAAGTAGCAAAAGCACTAAAACAGAACATTCAGTCTGTTACATGATGCTGTCAGGCTTAATGTCTATATTGTGATTATTAATCAGTTTCTCCTGAGCACAGCGGTGGTTGATTAGCTGATTTAACCAGCTGCTCTACTGATGACTTGGTGGCGGTTTGACCTGTTTTAGTGCTAAAGGAACCAAAACACACCGAACTGCGCAGCTCATGTTAAGGTTATCAAAGTCAGTAGCAGGTTAATAACAGTTAGGCTAGTATAACTGACCCACTGCTCACTTGTTCAATGTTTTCTTTAAATTAAAACGTTTTCCTCACCTGTGGAATCTGAAGCCCTTATAACCATTATCTATGGTTGAATTAACTGCTAAACATCGGTCCGTTGTTCTGATTCTTTGCTGATTGTAGTATTTTCCTGACCACCGATATTAATGACTCAATGGACAGAAATGGCGCATGTGTGACTTATGATAAATCACATAACATCCAGTCCAGTAACATTTACATCCTGCTGTCCTTCTCTCGCACTTCCCGCTACTCACCAGTAGGTGTCAGGTTACATTGTGTTGCATTCAATGTTGTCGGGGAAAAGAGACTTTCAGAGAGTTTCATGCGCTTAATGTCCGATTTGCCATAACTATTTATTGAATTCATTGTCGCCAGCTGGGGTGGCAACAGGGGTGGCAAGGCTCTCGTTTGGGGTGGCAACTGCCACCCCGCTAGATCCGCCCCTGTGTGTGTGTGTGTGTGTGTGTGTGTGTGTGTGTGTGTGTGTGTGTGTGTGTGTGTGTGTGTGTGTGTGTGTGTGTGTGAGAGAGCCGGTGTTTTCATCACAGGGTCCTCCTTCATCACTCCTCCTCCTCCTCCTCATCCTCATCATCCTGCTGCTGCTGCTCCTTCTTCCTCCACATCGCAGCCATGGTGGACTCTCCCCGCCATGAAGAAAACCTTCACGGTGCCGGAGATCAAGCCGCTGGACAAGTACGACTCCGCCGGGCCAGGATGTGCGCCGGCGTCCGGTGGCTGCTGTCCAAGTCGTGCGGCTCTGCAGGTACGGGCTCCCCATCACCGGGGCGCCTCTTGGGGTGGGGCGCTTACCGCCTGATCCCGCTACAAATGCAGCTCTGAGTGGTTGTTGCTGTTGATGTTCATCTGGGGGAGGAAACCGTGAGCATCTTTCCGCTCCGCGTCCTCCTTAGTGAAGAAGCCCGGACTGACGCTGCTCCTGCGGCCGCGGCCTACCGGCGCCTTCCCCCCCCCCCCCCCCCCCACCACCCCCACCACCACCAACCGCCGCAAGGCTCTCAGCCAATTATTAGACGTGAAAATGAGGCTTGTCAGGAGGAAATTCCCCCCGGTGGACCGCGATGCGCGAACGCGCTGCAATGCAACAAAGCCCATTGTGACGGTCAGCCCGTCAGGCCCGTGGCGCGTTTGTGATTTATTTATATTGAGTCAGTCCGAACAGAAGATGCTTTATTTCTGTCTGTCTCCGTTAGGAACCGGGTTTTGTGAGCTGCGCATCTGTAAATGGGTCAGAGCTTCATAATTGTGTCAGTGTTACGCACGCACGCGGGGTTACTGCGGGAGCGCGTGCTGGTGTATAGTGAAGGTGACACGGTGAGAAAACGGAGTATTTTTTTTGTCTTTTTTAAGGGAATATCTGCTACGGAAATCAATGACCATAAATGCAAAAACGTCTGATGGAGACATATTTTCGAAATCTGCATGTCGCGTTCATTTGATCTGCAAGATGCACGCGCGCAGAATAAAGCGCAGTTACTGCAGCCTCGTTTCATTGATGCTTGGATGACGTTTTTCTTCTTATCGATCAGTAACGTGGTATCGATCCGTCATTGGTTTTCATTTTAGGCTAATTTATTATCTGTCCATCCAGCCTCACCTGGAATCTGATCAATAATCAGTTTTTCTTTTCATATCTTTTTATTTGAGTCATCTTTAAAATTTAATTCACTCAATAAATATGAATAGTATAACAAGTAAAATAAATCATGAATTAACTTTTTATTAGCATAAAAAGACAATTAACTATTCAGCTCAGAAGATTGTTGCAAAATACATAACTCAACGTAAGCTTATTAAACGCTAATCCTTCATCATAAAGATTTTTCAAATGCTCTTTTAAATGCAGAAACAGATTTAGTTTGTTTTATCTCGCTAAGATTGTTCCATACACTGACACCTTTTATTGAAACACAATCTAATGTTTAAGATATTAAACGAGTAGTGCTGATGACAAGTTTAATATCACGATAAATCACGATATGAGCGGTTCATATCACTCGATGTCAATAATTTTGTCGATATCAAGGATTGAAATATTGAAAAGATTGTAGCGTCGCCTTTCCTGTTTAATCCAGTTTTCTCTTCACACTGTTATTTTTTTAAATTTTGAAGCAGTTGAGTAAAGGTGACAAAACCTGAAGCTGGTGCTACCCAAGTTACTCAATGGGTTGTTGCTAGGCAACCACAAACAGACCACCAACCAAGCGTACCTCACTGAGGTTGAGCTGCTAAAGCAGAATACTGTGCTGCTATGTTTCGGAGTTCAGTGAACATTCCATATAATCAACATTGAATATTCTATCAGATGTATTATCTATTGATATTGATTGTGTCTATATTGTAACTGATTTCTTGTCCAGCCGAAATGAATATATAGTCCTTAAGCAAACTGGAGAGAGAACATTTTGATGCAATCACAAATTCAGTTTTATTCTGGGTGAGTATTTTTATTAAAATTGGTTATATCCTGGCAAAGAACCAGTTTTTAGTTAGTTTATGGTTATGATCAGAGCGCCTTCAGGAGCGTATTAGCCTGCGTTACCCAAACTGGCCGTTTTGATGTGTGTTTGGGGTTATTGTGCTGTTTGACCAGTTATGCTAAGGTAGAGCTAAAGGTTTTGGAAAAAGTTTTCCATTATCATTTCATCAGCCATGTGCAATTAGGGCTGTGTAATTTTATCAATTTCACGATATTGATCAATATTTATTTTTGCCAGGAAGTATCAATTTTCCTTCCATGAGTATTGATATATTAAATCCTACTTTGAGTTTTATGTCAAATCCACGAGTTAAATGAGTTATTAAAAATGTAATGTATTAAAACAACCAGTTACAATTAATTAAATAATGAAATGAAATAGATAAATTACAATATCTATATAAGTGAATAAGACATGAAAAAGGTTACTTTTCTGCATAACCAAATACACAAAGCCAAACAATTAACATTTAAACAAAGCAAATGTATAACAAAAACAACATTTATTAAACCAATATGACACCATCATTCAATTAAGTTATGCAAGTCATGGAACAATGACAAAATCACTCTGTCTCTAAAATGTCAGAAAATTGTATAAATGTATCGCATCAAGCCGTATGTTGCTGAATATCATGATATATATCTATAAGTGAATAAGACAGAAAAGGTACTTTTCTGCATACCAAATACACAAAGCCAAACATTACATTTAAACAAGCAAATGTATAACAAAACAACATTTATTAAACCATATGACACCATCAGTTCAATTAAGTTAATGCAAGTCATGGAACATGACAAAATCACTCTGTCCTCCTAAATTGTTCAGAAATTGTATAAATGTATCGCATCAAGCCGTATTGTTTGCTGAATATCATGATATATATCGCATTGTGAGCAGAATATCGCATATTGTATTGTAGCGATACAATACACTAATTGTATTGTAGTGATACAGGGTATTGTATTGTAGTGATACAATACAATAGAATTAGTGTATCACTATAGCCTTAAGTGTAATGCACCAGTACCTCTCATGATGCTACCACCCCCATCCCTTCCAGCGAGGTTAGTAAGTTAACCCTTGATTGATTCAAACACTCCGCTGGTCGTAGTGATCAAATAGTATGTCTGACCATGAAAGCTTTTTTGGGTTCACTGGTGAAAGTGACAAATTCGAATTTGATGGGTTTTTTTTTCTTTTTTGTCTTGGCCAACATGACTTTATTTTTGAAAAATCTCACTGCTGTTCCAGCAGCTTGGGCTGTTCTTGGACTTTAATTACCAGATTTTCTTTCATCTGAGGGTGACAGATTAGTGGGAGAGCTGATATTTGGGTGGATAAGCCTGAAATCTGCACATAATAGAAGCTAAACCTGAGGTTTTAACTAACTGAGCTTTTTTTTTTCTGTCTTTGTCAGCTTGTGAAGACGTCCTTCGTTCATCATCGGCTGCTTGTGTCAGGGTCCAAACTCTGCTGAGTAACACGGGAATGTCACTGTATTTCTTCTCCATGTTTGGAGACATGAGTGGTCTGGAGGAAAGATTGTGTAAATACTCAATTTCTCCTGGTGATTATGGGACCTTTTCGCGTAATTACGAGATCTTATCTCATTTCTGAGATCCGTAACTCGTTTCTTTATCCGTAATTATCGTTTCTTTGGTGAAATGCGATGCACTTCATCAGAAATGTGCGCTGATGGTGACATTAAAACACTCCTTAATTTGCGGACCTAAAAATAAGAAAAGTAGACTTTCCCACAACATGGAATCAACAAATCAATCCCTGCTGAGAATGGAAACGTGTTCATTTTCCTACATGCCTATTTTCGTGCAATGCCTCAAAATGTAACTTATCTCTTGTTAGTGTTGTTTGCATCCTGGCCTCTGCTCTGCAGTCCCGTCTCATTGCCTCAGCCATGATCGGGACAAATGGCTCCATGGTTTCCATGGCGACCAAAGGCCCCTTTTCCTCCCTGGAGCAGCAGAAAGAGCAAGACAGTGTCCCCACCCACCCCCACCCCCCCTCCCCCCCAGCGGATCGTGTTACTCAGCTGTAAAGTCCTGCTGATGAAGGGCCGCGGTCAGAGGATGAGGGGAAGGCGGGGCTTACATGAGGAACGCCACGCAAATCAGGAAAGATCAAATCACGTCCTGGCTTCGTTAGATATCATGTTCAGACACAAATCAACAGCTGTTTTGGAAGAGCTGCAGAGTCTGAGGTTTCATTTCCTTCCAGTTTTAAGGATCATCCAGAACAGGAATGTGGGTCAGCTGTGGAAGAGAGCATGAAAAGATCCACTCATACTGGTCTGAGATGACTGCTCTCTCTCTCTCTCTGCCTGTCTTATCAGAGTTGAGCTGTTCATGCACATGATGACATTATCCTCTCCTGACTTTACCGTCACCTAATTCCTGCTGTCAGGAAAAACGCTTCTGGCTTTTTTCAGAACTTACTCTGGTTTTTATCTTTCCTTTTCTTCTACGTCCTCTAGTGCAGTAATGCTGCAGTTTCATGTGCACCAACCTGCAGCAGAGCCTCACCAGGGATTTCCTTATCAGAGAACAATGCAGAGTTGACCTTTTTTTTCCTTTTTACGTCTCATATCTGCAGAAAGGTCAAACATTTTCTCTATCTGCACCAAACTGCTGGGCGTAAAATGAGAGATCAGTACCTTTATTTCAAATAGCTGTAATGAAGATTTTATCACTTTTAATGAACTCATTCAGATTTTTATGCTATCTTTCATTTTTCATGCACAAAGTGTATCGTTCTCCTTAGTAGGCATGATGTCATCATCGTTCAGCTTCAGCTTTATTTATCGGTTAGCTAACAAGGACAAAACAGGAGGTTTTTTGACTGACATAAATCTTAATACATTAACAAATCACCTCTTTTGTATAAAAGTATATTCAGAATGAGTTTGTATTAGTTTGTGTGTCCACTGTTCCTTGAGTCAATGATATTTCATTGTATCTCTGTAAGAACCAGTAAATGAAATGTGTTTCACCAAAAACATATTTTAATAATTCCCCAAAAATTGAAAGACCTTCCATCATTTCACTGTATTGTGAACAGTTTGAATTTACATCATACTCTTAAAGTCATTGCAATCAGTCAACTATTTCCTTAGACATGTTTTATGAAGCCCAAATGTTTAGCCTATTCAAGAAAATATTTTTGTGTCGCATCAGCTGTCTTGTTTTTTGCTTTTAACTAAAACGACTTAATGCAAGTATTCATAGTCCTTGAGCTTTTCCATATTTTGTCACTTTACAGCCACAAACATAAATGTATTTCAATGGAATTTTATATGAAAAAGTGGTGTAAAACTGTGAAGTGAAAAATAAATAATTTTTTACTTTTTTAGGTTTTTACGAATAAAAAAAGAAAACACCTTCCCTATTTTGCTGAGTTGCCTTCACATGTCGCCTGACCGCCTGTGTGTAACCTAATCTCAGTACAAATACAGCTGTTGAAAAGTCCAAGGCTTATGAATACCTTTGCAAGCCCCTGTAGCCCTTGATCATCTTTTGATTAAGGATCCTAAATCTGACTAGAAGCTTTTTCTATTTCAAAGTATTGCGTCCAGACGGACCGTCTAACTCCAGGTTCTCTTTACGTTTCCAGAAAACGTCCCAGTGGAGCTCCGGGAGCCGCTGTACAGGGACCAGTATGAAGAAGAGCACCTGAAGCCGTCTGTCGCCAAGCTGCTCCTCTCTCCAGAGATCTACTGTCGAACCCAAGCCCTGCTGGCTCAGGGACAGAAGGGCCCCACTCCGGTGTCGCAGGGCCCCCAGCTGACAACTCGGCTCTGCTGCAGTTCCTCACCAAGAAAGGGTTCTGCCCGAAGGTGCAGGAGGCCGACATCACAGAGGAGGACCTGAGCAAGAACCCCATCAACATGGTGCATCTGAGTGTACTACGTTACCAGAGAAGAGAAATAAAAAAAATATTTTATTTTATATATATAAAATTATATTTTATATATAATTATATTTATGTAAGCATTTACCGTTATAACGTCAACTGTATCAAAGTCGGCGTGTAACGTTGCATAATAGACCAGGGCGTTAACATCGGCCGATATTAGTTATTTTTTAACATAGTGTTATTGGCCTGATCAATAAAACTGCAATCAATATTTATTTCCATCATGTTGTTTCTGGAGGAGAGTAAAGGAGGATGATCATGTGATATTTGTGACTGTCCACTCATATAATATCGACAAATATTGGTTAGCAACACTATTATCGGATATTGATATTGCCGCAAATTTTCATATCGGTGCATCCTTACATTATGCTGCTGTAGTGCAAACAAAAAATGTTTGCATTGCTTTCACAAATCAAAGCTGATCAACAAACTTTGACAAAATTACCAAAAAAAACCTTCAATTGAAAGTGTTGGCTCCATTTCCCATCGGTACTGATCAGATTGTCTCGCATCTGATCGATGCAGAAAGCGCATCTGGCCCTCATCGACTCGCTGATGTCACTGTCTGCCAAGGAGACGACCGAGCAGGTCAAGATGGCGGCTGAGGCGGAGCAGATCGGCGTCGGGGCGCCGTGGGAGAACGTTCTGCTGTTCTGGGTCAACCGGGTGAGGCTCCAGTACCAACCAGAGATCTGGTTTCTGTCAGGAATTGTGGTTTAAACCTAAAAGGTTTTATTGGTGATCATCTCAACACAACTTTAAGAAGATTTGTTTCAGTCAGCAAAGAGACAGTAGTTTTATATGAAGAAATGAAGAAGCTACAATATCTCAGATAAAGAAATATTTAAATTATTTTATTATCAAAAAAAGAGACAAAAAAGAGAAAATGGACGGTTTTCTGTTAGGCTTCATAAAATCTACTTTAAAGGAAACCTTTTTACACAGGTGAATGACTCTATGGAAGCCAAAAAACATAAAAGGTCAGACAGCAAGTCATAATTATGAGTTTTTACATCATAATTATGAGTTTTAGCATCATCATTATGAATTTTAAAGTTGTACTTACAAGAATAAAAATCATAACTATGAGACTTAAAGTTATAATTCAAACTTTCAAAGTCATAATTATGGGATAGAATGTCAATGTTTCTCAAAGGCTTGCTCCACTACCTCATATGACTTTGTATCTCACACTTATGTCATATCTCAAAATTATGACTTTGAATCTCATAGTTATGACTTCAAAAGTCTCAGTTATGACTTTATATCTCATACTTACGACTTTAAAATACAAAATGTGACTTTGAATTTAATAATTAGGACCAAAAATCCCAATTACGACTTTGTATCTCATAATAATGACCTTTAAAGTTCAAATTATGAATTTATATCTCATACTTTAAAACTAGTTGATCATAAAAGCCCAGTGTAAGGAAGACTGTAGTTGATTCCCTCATTGATTTTGCATTAAACTCTCATCCTCTGAAAGCACATGGCAACAGTGGAGAGGAATGTCAACAAATAGACGGATGGATTTAAAGATGGCTCTTCTTATTTTGGTAATAACTTTGTGTTTGTTTCTCATGTGTTTTGCACTTTCAGTTGAACCAGAAGTTAAGAGAAAGCACAGAGGAAGAGGAGCTTCCCAAGTCACAAACATGCACTGATCTGCAGCCTGTTCAAGAATCGGTAAAAAAAAAAACAACAAAAAAACAAAAAAAGCATGTTCACAGATCAGTCACATAATGCCTTCATTGGCCTTCCCCTGCTAACCTCAACCATCACCAAACACTGTTCTAACCACACTGTAGCTGCGTTTCCATTACAAATGTGTGCAAAATTTTGCAAATATTCCACTAACATCGAAAAAACACAAATTCACAATTGTGGTGTTTCCATTAAGTAAAAAAACGGAATTAAAATCACACCTGAATAAGTTTCTTCACGTCAGAAGTCATGAAAAAGCATACTGCGCCATCATTCTCCTGTCACTTCCTGTCGTCTTCTTCTTCACGGTTTGCGCAAACGGCAACATCGGTTGTTGATCACGTGACTTGTGCGACTGGGGAAAAAAAGTTTCCAATGCAGTTTTTGGGTGAAAAAAAAAAAAAAAACTTAACCTAGCGCCAAAACTTATTTCTTTTAATTGCCGTGTTTTCATTAAGCAAATTCGTTTTTGAAACGTCAAATTGCTCAGTTATATGGTCAATAGAAACGCAGCTTGTGTTGTCTAACAGCTAACACCAAGCCAAAACCCATAATAAAAGCTCCTTACTATTGCTAATTGCTAACATTTAGCAACGATGCAGCTTCTAACAGCGGCTTCGTTCTGCTTGTGTCTTTTCTCCCCCTGTGCGCCTCTCTGTCTTTCTTTGCTTGCCGGCAGTGCCAGTCCAACCGCTGGTACTGGAAACTAGTCCCCGTAAGTCTCCTCCTCTCTTGTCTTGTTCGTGTCTCTGAAACTGTCTGTCTGCTGTGGCTGACCTTACTGTGCCTGCTGGAAATGTCGCACATATTTCTTATGAGTCCTCCTGGGAAATAGTTTTTTTATTTAATTTTTTTTGTGAAGGATCATTACAGTTAAAACATCCTCTGAGGAGTTAAAGGGAGCATTTGTTTGTGTTACATTTGTAGGTGCTTTTTGTTACAAACTGATGCTTGTAAATGTGTTTCTGATGTCTACGTTCAATCATCGGATTAAGTGAGTCGAGGGAGAGAATGAGGGTGTTGGAAAGAGAAGATGGAGGTGAAATGTAAGTAGTCATGCCCTCTGAACTCGTCCACATTTGTCACATTACAAACCCTTGAATCATTTTTGCCTCAGCTTTATAAATATATCCCACTTTGTATTGGCCTCTATTGGCCAAATGTGATGTGACAAAATGTGTAAAAGCTCAAAAGGTCTGAATACTTCCACATGGCCCAGTATCGACCTCTCTTCTTCTCTCCTGCTTCGCCTTCAGAGCAGAGCCATGTTGTGGTGTGGCGGTTTCCATAGTGACCGGCCCCCTTGTCATTTATGCCTGTTTCCCTCTCTCTGCCATCCCTCCCCATCCAGCATGCTATCGCTTTTTGTTTGAAGGAGTCGGGGAATAAGCCTCCTGTGGTAACGTATTACACCTCGCTCTTCTCTCACTCCCATCTGACTGATCCACCGATCCATCGCCACACCACTCACCTTCGACCCGACTGACTGACCTCTACAGTGGCCCTCACGTGCAAATCACTTCGACAAACCACTAAACACGACTACACATTTAAAAACACAATCACATATTCCAAAACACAGCAACATTAACTAAGCACAAGCACAAATTAAGGAATCAGAACATTAGCCAAACAGAAGAGACAGGACGATTCCACTTCTGTCTTTAGAACTGTAAAATAATCTTTGTTTAGATAGACGGGAAGTCAGTCTCAGTGCTATGTTTTGCCCAAACTGTGAAAAAGAACAAGGCTGAGCTTCATAGTATGTCCTGACTGAAAATATTCTTGGATAATTGTGGATAATTCTGTTTTGCTGATGTCGTTGTGTTTAGTAGTTTGTAATTTTGCTTAGTTCACTTTGTTTTTGAACTTGTAGTTGTGTTTAGCGAACCGTTGAAGTGGCCACTGTAAGATTTCGCACTAACAGCCGCTTCAACCCCGAAGTTGGGGACGGTTGGAATCTAAATCATCTGCTTTCAGCACTGCTCACTCCCACTCATGTTTCTGTGTTAAGAGTCGTGCTAAAGGAGGCAGTTCGTTGATGTTTGACGATGGAACATCTTCAACCTCCTCCAACAATGCGGCAGAAGTTACAGTCAATGCACTCAAAGTCATGCGACACCTTTTTCTTTCTGTTTGTCTCACCTGGACAGTAAACCATCTAAGCAGTAACATTCACGGCTTTTTAATTTAATCTGAAAGACTTTAAACTACCAGAAGTGGTCCAACTTTTATGTTTTCGTTGCATGGACGCTGGATAGCACATTCTTGTTTATCACGCACATTTTTCTAACCCAGGCTCTTTTCATGACCATTTCTTTTCACGATTGAGCTTTGTTCGGCAGCCATTTGGTTGGTGTATGTGTGTGTGTGTTTGTATTTATTAAATGCGGCTTGTGCTTTGTTTGTGTGGGATTTTCTTCTAACTGCAAATTGCCTGGCTTCACAGTTTGAGTCATTGCTTTTGATTCTCATGCGATGGAAGGCTTGTGCTGCCTGGTTCACGTTTACAGGGTTCCTACCTTTAATTCCCACACGGCCGACGTTCTAGGCTAAAGTATTCTTAACTCCACACATTTTCAGAGTTCTCTACTTTCCTGGAAATAACTTTAAACAAATTCCAAACTCTCCCAGGCTGCATGGGAACCCTGTACTTTATTTTGTTTGCTTCTTTTAAGCCTACTTCTAGTTTGAACTTGTATTTGTGCTCAACACAACTGTCTCCTGTCCTGTCTGAGCTCATCTTTCTGTGTCTGTTTGGGGAGCTCTTCCTTTTTTAACTCCCTGTCTAAACATCTTTTGCTGTCCTGTGTTGTTCTCCTCTAGATTCGCTATAGAAAGGACAAAGTGCAGTCCAAGCTGACTCCCACTTTCCCTTTGGTTTCTGCGGTCAAAGATCTGTCTAACGGCTGCGCCATAGCTGCTGTTCTACACTACTACTGCCCCAGCCTGCTACCTCTAGAGGGTACTAACAAGAACATACACTGTAGTTAAAAGTCCAACAAATCAAAAAATAAGAGACTCGATCATGGTTTCTTGCAGTAACATAATCTTACAAGGAATGTTATATGAAAAGGAAAAAAATAACATGTTGGAAAATCTGAAACTTTTGGCCGAACATCAAACTAAGAAAGACAGGAAAACATACCGTTCAACTAAAACTTATGTGTTCATAGAAGTCAAGCAATGACAACAGGAAAATAGATATTGGCCAACATCTGATCATGTACACGCTGCAAAAAGGCAAAATTATTTAAAGTATTATTGGTCTAAATTCTAGTTCAAAGGACTTTGTTCACTTGAAATAAGACAAAATTAACCTACAGCAAGATATAGAAACTTGTTTTAAGTCAATAATTCATTAATGTTGACTAGTTCTGCTGGTAGATTATTCCACTTATTACATGGATGAAATGTCATGTTACATCTGCTAACTAGTACTTTTTCTTCAATATTAAAGAATTATTAATAATAAGTTCCTATATCTAGCTGAAAAGTTATTTTGTAATATTTCAAGGGTACCAGGATATTTGCACTAGAAAGCAGAAAAACAAATCACTGTAAGTTTTTGTTTTTGTCAGAGTAATATTGAAAGGGTTTAAAACGATAATAAATTCAACAGAATACACGAATTACCACCATAAAGCACACCTTCATATGTTCCTGTCTGCTCTGGTTCTAGATGTTTGTCTGAAAGACACCATGTCTGTGGCCGAAGCGTCTACAATCTGCAGCTGATCAAGGAGTTTTGTGAGAGCAACTTACAGAGCTGCTGCCCCCTGGCTGTGGAGGACCTGCTTTACGCTCCGCCAGTGCTGCATGTAGGCATACAGATCTTTCACAGTGATGACGATATTGCTAGATATCAAATATAAAGCACTCTGCAAAGATCTTGTGTCATCTGTGATTTCTAATTATTTTGTTGCTAAGCTAGCTCTCCTTTTGTTTCTATGCTAGTTTCTAAGCTAGCAAAGCCAGACTTTCCTTTAATCATTTAAAGAGGTATTGCTGTCTTTCAAAATGTTCTGTTTCCACATTTTGGACTTTGGGTGCCTTTCCACTTATTCCTAGCAGCTGGCTATTTCCTCATTTATCTATTAATAAATCTGGAAAGTGGACCAGTGGAGGGCTAAGTAGACATCAAAGTATAAAGAAATCGAAAATGTTTGCACAGTGCTTTAGATGGAAAGAGTGTAGATGTTCTCAAGTACATGTTTGTATCTACAAAAAGCCTCTTGGAGAACAACAGTCGGGTGGGATGTGGTCGACTTATTGCTTTTCAGACGCACCGGGATGGAGAAGAAATTATCACTTAGCTAGTTAGCAATCAACATGAGACCTTAGCATAGGATTCAGTGGGAATGCTGTTTGTTGTGCTCTTTGGATAATGGCAATCAGCAGTATTTATCATTTAGGATTGTAATAAATGGCGGCGTATTTATTCGCCTGCAGCTGAATATGATGAGCTTCATAGCAGAGCTTCTGGAGTGGTTTGAGGTGAAGAAGCCTGATTTTGTGAAGCCCATCCAACCCATTGACCTTACAGGTTAGTGCCTCCACCACGCCTCCTTTGTTTTAATCATGGCTATGTGTGTTTCAGTAACACTAACCCTGTATTTGTTTGTGTATCTTCTAGATGTCTCAGGATTACTTGACTGTACAAGTCCTGTCAGCGGGAACAGCAACAGGTACTAGCTTCCTGTTAGACACACTTGGTATTGGAAAGCTTTTCATTGCAAAATAATTTGCAATTGATAAAAACATAGAAGCGATTGTTACTCTAAAATGACGGAAAACTAGTGGATACAATTGTATTAGACATGCACTTCTGCTATGGTTTGCTGTGACGTCCATTGTTAAAACAAAAGCTGCAGTGAATGTTGTTTTACCTCAAATGAGGGAATAAAAGGAGGTTCTTAATTTTCTAATTCTCTCAAGGCATTTCACGTGCAAATGTATAGCCAAGGATTTGGACTCCTCACGTTTTGACATCTGTTGCTGTCATTTGCATAGACAGATTCTACAAAGACATTTGGAGCAACCTGAAAAGAGAGTTTTGTAGATTAAAGTTCAAATCTGAGGTGTGAGCGAAGTCTAATTTGTGCTAAAAGGGAGACAATGTAAAGGGATGATATTAAACTTTTTTTCTGTTTCAAGTTATTTAAGAGATGTTTTTCATGTTTTTATGTTGCTTTCAGTAAATTTGTCTGTTAAGCATAAACACTCAGAAATGCTAAAAGCTAAATAATTGGAACTCTCTAACTCTGTTATTTCTCTGGTAGTGGCTCGCCATCGTTCATCTTCAAACAGCCTTTTGTGCCCATCTCCTCCCCGGTGTCTCCAGGTATAATAATCTACACTTTTGCATCCCAGCAGCATTGTACACTTTCTTACACTTTCATTGATTGTGTTCAACAACCCTTTGCAGAAAACAAGAGCTGGACAAAGAAACAAATCAGGTACGTAAACACGAAAGCTTCTTGTTTTAGTATTGTAAACGTGTCGTATTCGTATTTTAATTTTTTTACTCTTCTTATGTTGGCTTCTGTGGTTTCTGCTTCTCAAACGCTCATTGGCATCCATCTCTGTATCATCACCCACCACTCTGCAGTCGTCCTCTGTCAGCAGTGACTTTCAGCATCCCATTCGGCCTGGACAGTGATGTTGACATTGTCATGGGAAACCCAATAGATTCTGTCTTTCGCTCTGTCAGCACCGACAACCTTGCCACGGGCATCCCGGCTCTGAGCTCACCGGCAGCGGCAGCAGGGATGACTCGCGTCCCCTTCAGCCCTCCGGAGGACCTGAGCCACCTGGTCAGCGCCTCAGCCCCATCACAGCGTTCCTCCTGGGTCCCTTATGCACAAACAGCACAGTTGGGAGAGCTGCCGACCATCGAGGAGGCCCGGCAGGTGGTTCACATACCCGGTGGCAAAGATAGGAAGAAGGAAAGATCAACTGAGAAGAGTGGACGAGATGGGTTTACGAGCCGGCCGGAGCCGAGGCTGTGCCCAGAGGGAGCTCCTGCAGGGTTCTTTCTGCACTCCCCTGAAGAGGACGGCCCCCTGCTCAGCAGCTCGGCCCCCTGTCGCTCTGGCGTCCAGTACCGACCGGTCAGAGGGGACGCTGGGAGTGCTGAAAGACAAGGTCGGAGAGAGAGATCAAGAAAGCACTCTGATATGTCGCGTGACGATGACTCCGTCTTGAGAGATGGCAGTATTGACTCATCCGAAGCATCAGATGACGCTCCCAGAAACGCCCCCGGGAATATTCGGCCATCTGCTGGCAGGGAGAGTCAGAGCAACAGCAGCCCACGCATGACGAGCTTCGCCGAGCGCCGAGACAACAGACGGAGACACCCCGCCACTCCCGGGGAAGAGTTGACTTCCGCTCCGACCCCAACGACCCCAACCCCAGGCACGCCATACACTCCCTCCACACCAGTGTCCAGTCAGCAGGGGAGTCCGGGTCCCAGAGGGCCAGAGCCGGGTTCTGAAGCCTGGGAGCTGGGTGCCCGACTTGAAGAGAAGCGCAAAAATATTGAGGCCCAAAAGAGACGCATAGAAGCTATTTTTGCAAGGCACAGGCAGAGGCTTGGAAAAAATGCTTTCCTTCAGCTGAAAAGAGAACAAGGCGAGGGGGGAGTGGAGGGCACAGATGAGGATGGCTTGACCCTTGAGGAGCGTCTGTCTCGAATGGAGGAGCAACTGAAACAAGAGGAGGAGAAGGAGACGGAGAAAGACAAGCTGCCCGCTTCCAACCCTCCTCGTTTAGAGAAACAGGTCACCTTCTCTGTGGACAGTAAGAAAGCAGGCGAGAAAGAAAAAGAAGCAGAGATGGGAGAAAAAAAAGGCACAGAGAAAGGAGGGGAAGGTGTCATCGTGGAATACAATGAGGTGGTGCAGAAGTTGAGTGAAGCCCTGCAGTCTCTCCAAAAAGACATGCAGAAACTTACGGAACAGCAGCAGCAGCTCATGAGCAACCAAAGACCTAGGAATACGCCCAAAACGACCCCACGAAGTAGCTCCAAAACTCCTCCTCACACACCAACAAAGACGCCACCAAGAACACCGACCAGGACTCCCTCCAGGAGCGCCACTAAGGCCTGGGTGATCCCTGCTGCTTCCAACACCCCACCGGCCTCCTCCCCATCCCGCCGCTCCCACCTTCCTTCCTCCTCCACCTCTCCCAAAGCGGTCATCTCCAGCTCATGCCCAGCGCCTCGAACTAAGCTCCACTCCTCCTCCTCCTCTCCTCGCAGCCCCAAACACAGCACCCGTCCCCACCACCACCAGCCCCACCCACGGCCCTCTGAGCTCAAGTTCCCTCCGCTCAACCGCGTTTTGACACCAACCCAGAATGTGGACACCATCCCGCACTTGCGCCGTGTCTCTCCCAGCAAGTGTCAAGTCCAGACATCGTCTTCCTTCCGCATCGGCGGACCTCGGACCCCTCAGGAGCCTCCTCAGCCCACTCAGCAGCCGCCGCCTCCTCCTGACGAGAGCACCTCAGACACGGGCTCGAGTGAGACGCCCACCCAGTTCAGCCTGGAGCTGGAGCAGGAGGACTCCGAGTCCGTCGGGGCACTGCCGGTCTTGCCTCAGTTCAGGCAAGAGAGGCCGAGGGCCGCCGGAGGCAGCAGCTCCGGTGCTCCTTCCGAGTGCTCGTTTGAGAGCGACACGCTGTCCCTTTCTGCTGCGTTCAGCGCAGGAGGTGAAGGAGAAAGAGACGACGTTCCTAGGCAGCCCTGCAGCCTGATTGAGGTGTCCCTGTCATCTGCTGGGGGGCCAGAAGGGGGCAGCGATGAACCGACTGATGAGGGCCAGGAGATTTCCTCTGATTCCATGAGTGACCACACAGAGTCTGGTGCAGAGGCCGCAAGAGGACCAGTTCCTCAACAGCAAGAAGCAACAAACCTACTTAATCGAGCTGCAGAGGGCAGCGATGGGCCAGAAGCACAAACAGAACCAGCAGAGGAGCACAGTGGACTCACCGAGGCAGCAGAGCCAGGTGGGGAGAAGAAAGAAGAACATGGGACAAGAGGAGGAGTCGGATTCTTCTTTAAGGTTGGTGTTTAAAATGCTGCACAGCAAAAATATCACAGCAGTTCGGCGTATCTGAAAGCTCAGGAACAAAGGTAGTTTTCTAAAACTCTCTGCTTTTCAGTGTTTCCCTGAGTCCCTGTTTACTCGTTACATGTACAGAATTTGTTCAGGTATTTTCCTAGCATGAATAAGAACGGAACAACAAAACGTAGAATTTGTAGTTCCCTATTTCATAAAGCATATGATAGACCAACACAGACTGATTCATAACTATAAGGTGGAAGGAAAATGAAACTTGATTTTCAACATTTTGTTTTACAAATAAAACTCTGAATAGGTACTGGTAACTAAAACCTAGTGCAACCAACCAGTGACTAATTTAATCTCAGTATAAAGAAAGCTATTTAATTCAATTCAGTTATTTTTATATAGCACCATTTCACAATAAATGTCACCTCGGGGCACTTTGCCAAAAAAAAGTAATTTCAGTTCAAACACATGCATTCCAGTTGATCTTAATTATCAAACAGTGCATTGAGCTCAATGAATTACTAAAACTACAAAGTATTTCTCAGTGCAGACGGCTGTAAATGGCGTATTATAGGAGTACTGTTGTGGTGCTGTGCAGAAAGCAAGGAGCAGGAAAGAGCAGGAGCTTCTTAAAGAGACAGAGGCCCAGTTTCAAGGCGACAAATACCAAAATCAAATTTCTTTGAAGTCATGTTTGATAGTTATAAAATTTTTATAATGACTAAAGTTAACAAAGTTACTTGATTTGCTATAAAATGGCACTATGAGCCTAGAAAATACGTAATACCGCCCCTTCAAGGCTCCTGGTTTTCCGTTGAAAGATTTTAGCATTTTGCCCGTTTTAGGACTTTGCCAGTTACGTGGATGACGGTGCATTTGTGTGTTTGCAGGAGGATGTTCACAGTGAAGGGGAGATGGCTCAGCGGAGAGCTCTGCTGTTAGAAAGACAACAGAAGAGAACAGAGGAGCTGAAACGGAGGAGACAATGGCATGAGCAGGAGAGAGAAAACAGGTGGACCCTCTGCAGACTTTCTGTTATTTAAATACTTCAAGTCAAACCGCTAACGTGGCGTAAACCTTCTGCCTTCTGGTCCTCAGACCAGCATCTGCTGAAAGAAGAGCGGCGTCGCCCTCCAACACCTCGCCGTCCCCCACCCCTCCTGCCACCCCAGCACGCCGCGGCGACTTCACACGAGGGGAGTACGAGCGGCGGCAGCAGCTGAGAATCATGGAGGACCTGGACAAAGTCCTGAAGCAGAAAACAACCAACCACCCGGGTCGATCGGCCACGAAGAAAACCCGCTCACGGCCTCGCAGCATGACCCGGGAGGAAACCAAGCTGTCTCTGAGTCCAGCCAAAGGAGCTGCTGGTAAAATAAGAAAGAAGAAAAAGGAGAAAAAATTAGGTAGCAGCATGTGTCAATCGTTAGAACTGACTCAACTTTTGTCTCCTCAGGTTCTCAGCTGACGAAGGTCTACTCACACTCCTCGCTAAACCTGGCAGCTACAGATGAGCCTGGAAACAATAACAACTCCACGAAGAAAGCCCAGAGGTACGCCGCCGTGTCGGACGGTGCTTTACATCTTTTCCTCAGAATAAGACCCAATGTTCTAACGTCTCTATTTCAAGCCAAAAAATAAATAAATAGAAATGTTGATTTTTGTTACTCAAACATGAGAGATTCGGTCTTGGAATGTTATTGGACAGGAAATTTGTATATAATTTCTGCCAACAGGGTCACAAACTATCACAACTAGAAAAATCTTGGCTAATAACATCTCTGCAATTTATTGTATAAAATTATTCAAAAAGAAAGTACATATTGAACTTTTTCAGCTCAAAACTTTCCGCGTTTTTTCTAGAAAATCCCTGCAATTTTTTCTGTAAATTTACTCCTCTTTTTTCTATCAACAATGGCCCCAACACATAACTTACAATACTGCTGTAAACACATTGGATTTAGCAAAACGCTACTTTCCATATTCAATAATGAGGGAACATTTGCAGCTGAGGCCCCCCGCCTCCCCGGGTCTCGTTCCTCCAGATGAATCGGGTCGTGTAATGAGACCAAGGCTCAGCGTTGTGCTGTTTGTGTTCCAAACCTCCAGCAGCCGTGTTGATTCACCTTCACGATGTGTGACGCCAAGCAGACCCATAAATCAGAACGGAGACAAAGACTGGGAGTCTGGGTCCAACGGGACCTCGCCTGCCCCAGAATACACAGGTACAGCACTTCAGATTGAAGGAATATTAGCAACATGTCAGAGTCTCCTGCTGGTAAAAGTGAATCACTTTTCCTTCCAAGGAAACAATTCCTGTCGTTTATATTGATCAGTTTTGTTATTGGTTAAATCAGAGATAAAGTAGATGTCACCTAAAGATGTTGATAAAGTCGTCTACTTTTCCCATCTGAATGGAAATCTATAAAATAATAAACTGGCATGACATCAGTTGTTGAGGCTGACGGTAAAGTACAAACAAAATACTCCTACTGACATGAATAAAAAAGAGAAAACTGTCAATAGATCTTAGTGAGTGAAGGAGAAAGTAAAAGGTGGAAATGTCACGAGTGCTCGTTTGAGAGCGACACGCTCTCAAACGAGCGTGTCGTTTGAGAAAACGTAATTTTCAGTTTTTGGTCATGGCTTTCTGTTTTTCAGGTCCCAAACTCTTTAAAGAGCCAAGCTTCAAGTCTAATAAGTTCATTATTCACAACGCTTTGTCGCGCTGCTGCCTGGCCGGAAAGGTGAACGAGTCGCAGAAAAATAAGATAGTCGAGGTGGGGAGTTTCATTTCTTCTTCCTTTTAATTTACAGAAACTCTTTTGATGGTGTGTAAAAATCGTAATTAAATACGTTAATTTCTTCTCTCTGCTGCTCCTCCAGGAAATGGAGAAGAGCTCCGCCAACCACTTCCTCATTCTCTTCCGTGACTCCAGCTGTCAGTTCAGGGGCGTTTACACCATGAACCCCGACACCCAGGAGCTGGTGCGGCTGGCGGGCATGGGGCCGCGCTCCGTCAGCTCAAGCCAGGTGGAGTCCATTTTCAAATACAGCTCTGACAGGAAGCAGTTCAGCTCCATCCCATCAAAAACCATGGGGATGAGCGTCGATGCCTTCACCATCCCCAGCCAGCTGTGGCAGGGCGGCGGCGGTGGAGCGGGAGGCGGCGGCAGCAGGAGGGCTAGCGTCACCAAGAAGGTGGCCGTCTCCAAGTGAGGACGGCTGTACTTAGATTATTACAGTGAAAAAGCTATTTGGATATTTATGTGAACACAGATGGATCCTCTTGTGATTTTTTTTTTAAGTACAGAAAAAATAAACTTCTATTCCCTTTACATCTTTAAAAATGTCCACTGTGCAAATATAACAGAACAGAAACATATTCTAAAGGAGGAAGTGGAGGATTTCTTTTAAAAAAGGTTTCTGATTTACTCAATTTATATCCATTAATTGTTTGAAGTTCAAACTCGAGCTTTTCTGTTGAAAGAAAATCCAACTTTTTGATTTGCACATAAAAAAAACACCAAAACGTTTGGATAGTTCCTGTTTCTCTTGGCCTCAGAAAATGCCTTTGAAGACAGATCGACTGACTGAACTTTTGATTTTTTTATTTATTTGCTTATTTTTTTACTTTGATGTTAACTCCCCCAGTACCTGTTGCCATGTGGATGAAAGCACATTAAATAGCCATAAACAAGTGATGCAGAGATGAAGGAGGATGCAGTTCGTATGTTATTTATTTCTGGCAGTTTTCATAACTGCAGCATGAATGGTTCTTTACTCTATGTGGTGAAATGATATCACAATGTAAGCTTGTGATTTAATGAAACTTACCATGTGTGAGCATTAGATGCTGATTTAAAAAAAATGTTTTTGTACAGTAAATTTTCAGCATAATACCGAATGATGTGCGAGAGGAACCTGGACTGTGTTGCTCTCAGGTGGAGATGAGTGCTCATAGCCGACAAATAAATACAAACTTGGATCTGAGTGGATTACTTAATTCAATTTTTTTTTATTTCAGAAATGTGCATGATGCATTTTGAACACTATAATAAATCAAAAGGAGAAACCAAAACTGAGTCTGAGTAAAGGAAAGCTAGCTACGTCGCTTGAATGATTCGTGCAATTTTTTTCTTACATTTCCTAGAATTAAGGACCTACTAGGATCTGTAAAAAGTTTGAATATTACATTAAATGCAGTAATTCCTCCCAGTCACCTGGTTATTGTGGCTGACAGACAAAAACCTAAAATTTAGTATCTCAGAAAATTAGAATACTGTGGAAAAAAAGACATTAATAATGTCTTCTAATGGTGTCACACCCTAATCAGCTAATGAACTCAAAACAACTGCAAAGGTTTTCCTCAGCCTTTAAAAAGTCTCTGATCGGCTAAACAGCCACTGTCTTTTCATTTACCAAGGAGCATAAGGCTCGCTGAAGTGTATGGGAAAACATCATCGGCACGCTGCCCCATCCAGACGGGGTTTTGGCGCCCCCTCTGGTGCAGTACCCCTTTGCGTTGCATACGCTGCATACCCACTTTTTGCGCCACTGCAGACCAGTGTGTGAGACTGAAGGACTGTGTGTCTAACCAGGTGGTCAGCAGTACAGGAGCACCACCGGGCTCTGTACTCTCACCATTCCTTTTCACTCTCCACACTTCAGACTTCCAGCACCAGTCCGACTTCTGTCATCTGCAGAAATACTCAGATGACTCTGAGGCTGTTTGTGTGCATCAGAGGAAGACGAGGCCAAGTACAGAGATCTGGTGGAGCGCTTTGTGGCCTGGTGTGGGAACAATCATCTAATTTTGACTGCAAACAAAACAAAGAAGATGGTTGTTGATTTCAGGAGAAACAGGCTTGGATCAAACCCTATTTCCATCATGGAAGATGTGGAGGTGGTTCAGGAATATAAATTCCTCTGGGTTCATCTGGAACACAGACGCAACAGTGAAGCGTCTATATAAAAAGAGACAGAGCAGACTGGACTTCTCCAGGAAGCTAAGATCCTTCAAGGTTTGCAGCACGATGCTGCAGATCTACAAGTCTGATGTTGAGAGGGTCGTCTCTTCTGCTATCATCTGTTGGTGCAGCAGCATCAGAGCCATGAACCTCAAAGGGCTCAACAATCTGATAAAGAAGGCTGGATTTGTTCTGGTTCTGTTCTGGAGACGACTGTGGAACCTCTGGAGATGATGATGCAAAGAAGGATTCTTCATAAGAGTCAAGAAAGCTATGAACAACTGACCATCCTCTTCATGAGTTTGTATGGGGAAAACAGTATCATCAGTCAGGCTTCTTCAGATTTGCTGTGATACAGACTGCTACAAACAATCTTTCCTCCCAACAGCAATCAGCCATCTACAATAACTCTGAAGAATCTGAATTAATGAGCTACAACTACATTTAATTTCTCTTTGGGATCAATAAAGTCAAAGCACGTTGGGGTAATTCTTGCACACAACTCAAACGTTTGATAGAAAGAAATATTGAAGAAATATTGAACAATTGGAAGTTATGGTGTAAACATTTTTTGGTTTCAATGAAATAAAACAAAAAGTTGATCAAGTTTCGTTTTTCATGTGCTGTTTTGCCTGTTTGCAGCTCGTCTTCCTGTTTGCTGCTCGTTTCAGTTGGCCACAGTTTCTGATTTTTCTCATCAACCTTAATCTGTAACAACCAGTAGATCAGTAGATGGACCAAGTGACCTGCTTTAATTGTTGATGAACTCATGCTTGGTTTGTTAGTGAAGGACCTACTTCACATGGTCCTTCTTTATTCTGTGTCCTCATGTGTCCCTCTGATGCATCAGGAAACTTCATCTCTGGATTTCCAGCAAGATTTTTTTGTCTCCTCAGTTCTCTGTGTCTTCTCTCTCCTGATTGGTCCAGTGCTGTTGACTTGTCTCTGTCATGTCGGGTTTAATGGTTTTCGCCCACATGCAGAAACACTCACGGAGAGAGACTGGTGTTAAAGACAATGGTTTATTTTACTCAAACAAAAACGCAGTTCAACTGATAAATCGGGGATGGTCTTCCTCACAGGGGGTGGGGGTCCGGGAGCAACCGCTCACTGAGGGAGAGAGATGAGGTGAGTACGAGGTAAGGAGAAGAAAATCAACTCAGAGAACGGGAACGGAAGCTCTTACCCGAGGAGGTCGGGATTAGTACTGCGGAGGGGAAAAGGCCAGGCGGTGGGTCTGTTTGAAGATGATGCTGGGCGGAGAGGTGGAGTGCCGGCGGGCGGACAGGTAAACCAAGAACGCTCGGAGGAGCAGTGGTGCTGGCTGCCAAGATGCCTCGAGAGGTTTCCTTCCAAAGAGGGGGGGGAAGGCTCGGGATTTTCTGGAGGCTCTGACAAACGTCCTGGAAAGAAGGATCACAAAGGTAAGTTTCTTTTAGATTCCAAACTACTCAAATTACAACAAGAATGCTCAGGGAGGTTTCTAGATGGCTCAGTGTACCAATTCAGGCAAACACTCTGGCGAAGATGTGCTGGCAGCCAGCTGCTCATATACTCCAGACGATGACAATTCCCTTCAGGTGCGTCTGGTTAGGACCTGTTGGCACGCCCTCCAGGACCCTGCTGACAGCAGGCGCCCTCTGATGGATGATCTGAAAACAGAACCCAGCAGACCCACCAGCCTGGTACCTAACAGTCTCAGTGATGCTGGAGAATCAACACATGATCAGACACACATTCCTTAATCGCTATCTAAATATGAGAAGATTGAAAAAGACGATCTGATCAAGTCATCATGTCCTCACCTTTTGCGCAATCTGTTACACCAGTAGATCAGCAGGTGCAGCAGGTCTGCTTTAATTGTTGGTCAACTCAAGTCATGTGACATGAGTTGACAGAGAAATGAAAAAAAGAAAACATAAGTGTTAAAAAAAACACTATTCATCTCTTTAGATTAACTTTTTTTCATCTAAAGAGAAAAAAAAGTTTGAAATTTGATTTCAATTTCATCCATATTTAAAATGAAAGTAAGTTTTCTTACTTTTTTGTCAACTGGGTTCTCTTATCTACCTCCATCTGACTGGCGGTGTTGAAGGTGGAGGTTTATAGGCTGAGGAGATCCAACCTGGGATGATCAGAGAATCAGAGATCTGCCACCAACAGGAGGGAAGCAGTATCACATGAAAGTGGAATGCAAAAACTTACAAGCAGTGTGAAAAACAAGGGATCCAGAAAGCAGGAACCACATGGACAAAAGGATCCAGCAATGAGCAGCTACCACCTGAAAGATTAAAAACTTGGAGAGTGGATTAGTAAAGGAACAGGATATAATAATTTACTATACTGGAGAACACTGTGTAGTGAAGCACCACTGTCACACCCTGAAACATGGGGGAGTAGAGAGGAAGATGCAAAGATGAAGAAAAGCCCGGTGCACGGCGCTACCTAAGGCTTTCTCAGTCCTGCCAGAATCCTTAACATCTAAAATGCTAAATCTAGCAGCGGGATAAAGAAAAGCTCAGTGCAAGGCGCTACCTAAGAAAGTCATTGGCTTTAATAAAAACCAAAGAGAAATGATGTTCTAATGTGACTCCCCAAATAGGTCTTCAGTTTTTAAGGATCCCAATCTACTCCGAATCACTTGACAAGACGTAGGAAGGTCTAAACCACAAGTATCTGGAACGCTCTCTTGCTGTAATTCCACTTGATGTTGAGGGTTTAGGTTCCTCTTCTATGTCACATGGCATCCTTGGTGAGGGACTGAAAACACGGGGTGACAAAATGGGCTCTTCACAGTGCGTCAGTGGTGAGGGACTGAGGACAGGGGGTGACAAAATAAGACGTTTACGTGCCATTTTACAAGAAGGACTGAGGATGGGGGTTGAGAGTCCAGGATCCTTACACGATGTCCAAGGTAGGAGACTGGGGACAGGGTGTATCTGAATGGATAGAGACTTACCACATGTCCATGCCACCTTTCTGAGGATGCTGTGAAAGACCTTGTCCCAATTGGCATCATCACTATACTTGGTCCTCTTGGCGGCAAGCTCCTCTCCAGCAACAGTGTCCCTAATCCTCTTGGCTGGGCACTTCAATTCAGCAATACTGTCCCTGGTCATCTTGGCATGGAGAGCAATCTTAGTCCTCTTGGCAGGGGGCTCCTCTTTAGCAACACTGTCCCTGGTCCTCTTGGCAGGGATGTCCTTTTCAGCAAGAGGACATGGCTGAAAAGCTGGAAAGAGATCACCCCTTGCAGGAAGACCGATCTTGGTCCTCTTGGCAGGGGGCTCCTCTTTAGCAACAGTGTCCCTGGTCCTCTTTCCGTTTATGCCAGTCACAGATGTCACTTGAGCCGCATCCTCTTTCAAACCTACCTGCTGACTAGGCTTTGATGATGGGTCATCTGCCTTTGCAGCATCCACCTTCTTTGTAGTTCTCCTGGCGTGGCCAAAAGTCAAAGAAGCCACTAAATTTTTCCAACCCCCCAGAGGTTGTGGTGAGATACCAATAGGCCTGGAGTCCTCTGGATGCAAAATTGACTCTTCCTGTTTGTAAAGTCCAGATGTGAATTTAAAGCTGGAAGGAAGCACGGTACCAAAACTAAGCTTTGATGGTGGGTCTTCCTCCTTCGCAGCATACACCATATTCGTTATTCTTCTGGCACGTCTGGAAGTCAAAGAAGACCCGTTCTCTTTAAAACCGTCCCGTTTGTCAAGTCCAGATGTTAATTCAAGGGAAGTACAGGGAGCCGTGTCTTCTTGTGGCTTCTGAGCCACCCCAATGTCCTGTATGTATTTGAAATTTGGGGGAAGAATCTCAAGCAGCTGTGACGCTACATCGGCCACTGTTAGACTACTGTCAGCGGAGCACAGCTGATGAACCTTCGAATTCAGAAGTTTCAATGACTCTTCAAGAACTTCTATGCCCCACAGGAATTTAATGTTTGGTTGAAGGACCTGGACAACCCGAAATCGGGATTTAAAGTCATCCTGGTCTTCATTACCTACCTCGTCTTCAGTGGAGCTGGTGGTAGAGCTACCACTGGAGCTGGTAGAACAGTCCAAAGACTGCGGAGGTGAACTATACCTCATCTCCTCTCCATGGTCTTCAGAAACCACATCAGCTTCATTAAACCACACCTTACCGTGTTCCTTACCGTTGTCTGGATGTCCCTCCAACGTCGGGGATCCATCTGCTGGAAGCGCCATGGTATGGGCTGTGAAGGAAAAAAACAAAGCAGAAACAGCTGTAATTCAGTATCTTGACCTTCACAAAAGTCCAAAGAAATATATTTAGAGGGAACACTACAATAACCCAGGTTTGTGAATGTGTTTATTTTTCTTGAATAAATTTTAATTAAAAATATTATTGCTAAGCCAGATGTGATTAAATACAAGAACAGGAATTAAGAGATAAAATAAATAAAGCTCATCTTTAGTCACAAAAAACAGCAAAAAACACAATTTTACATAAAAACCAGAACACACTCTAAAACTCAAGAATCAAACATGTAGACCATCAACACTCAGACAAACAAACTTGCAGCTTCGTCTTGGTACCAATCAATCATAAAGACAACAAATCAAATTTAAACTTATTGGTAATTCATCCCTAGCCATAAATTCTTAAACATTTGGAAACATAAATTAAAGAGCTATACACTGTGTTTAGGACGTTTTAAATAGCTAATGAAACACCTGTAATCTTAGATTGTGCCATTGGTGTGAATAAAATAAAACCTTGCAACAAGTTACTCAGTTTACCCTTCTATAACAACCCATCCTCACAAATCTTTGATGCTACAGGTACATTTTATCATTCTTAGTAATAGATAATCAAACTAAATTCCTTTGAGCTCCACAATTTCTTTTTACAAATGCAATTACAGCTACTCTGACACCCCATCAGTACTACCTTCATACTCCCACATATAGCCAAAAGCAGAAATGTACATCTCTAAGATTAAAAGTTGTAGACATACAGCTTTTGAGGCAGGAATCTAAATAAACAGGCAGACATAAGTGGTTTTTCCTCCGTTTCTAGGGGCTCCGACAAAAAATGAAAGTTTATTTGGTTTAGAAATCCATATCCAGTATTAAAACGGCCATTGTATTTTGTCTGGAGATAAGCCAGACAAAATAATTAAAGACAAAGTAATTCTCTAAAACTAAAATAAGTTTTCCAATCACCACACCACTATTAATATTACTGACTCTTTCTGAAAATGTAATCAGCGTGAAAATATATTACAGCTCCAAAAAAAGCAAAGAAAAGCAAAGCAAAGAACCAACACAGCATTTCGTAAACAACTAATTATTCAAAGCTAGAAAAATAAAACTAAACAAAACTACTCAGAAATAATACAGGAGAAATATATCTAAAAACTTTTCTAATATTCAAGTTTAAAGGTTTTATTTCAAGCAATGTATCCAAGGAGACCAAATGTGTTTTTGAGGCATTTTTTGAAACCTGGACCAGGCGCTGACTTCTTATTCCAAAGATCTGAATAAAACTAAACAGATCTTCTAAAACCAGAAATAACTTTTTAAACCACATAAGCAGTGTAAACCCCCAAAGTCCCCCCAAAATTTTAACTAACAAATGAATCACAACTGGACAAACTGAAACTGAGATTATAGTTTTTCTAACGAATTTTAACATTCATTGTTAACATTCAAGTAACTTTTGAAAATGATACGTCACTAATATGCAATGGAGCAAAACATTGTTTTTCTGGTCTTGAGTTACAATAAATAATTTATTTACTTTGTGAAATCAACAGGCACACATTGATTGTTCTTTAATGACTTTTTATAAGAATAAAGTTGTGTGTTGTTATTTAATCATTGTATCCATGGAGACTACATGTTTTTCAAAAAGCTGATTCCAAAACTTATTTCAAACCAAAACAACTGCAGTCAGCATTACTGACATTTTCCAAAACTGAGAAAGAAAGAAATAATAATATATAGCTATATATATATAGCTATCTATATAGATATCTATATAGATATCTATATCTATATACGTAGATATAGATATCTATATAAATATCTAATATAGATAGCTAATATATATATAGCTATCTATATAGCTATCTATATAGATATCTATATCTATATAGATATCTAATATAGATAGCTAATATATATATAGCTAGATAGATAGATAGATCAAAGAACCATCCAGTTTACCAAGAATTGGACTCCAAAATCATCAAAGCTGATTTTCACAAATAAATCATTATTTTGTTTGTGAAAATCAGCTTTGACTGATTATCACTACGACTATACACGATTCCTTGCCTATTAATGGTCTATCATTAACGTACACACACAATTATGATGTTTATTACTGGGCCGGCAGTGGTAGAAGTTTGCCCTGCAAACTCTGCCTATGTTGCTGTGTCCTGGAGCAAGGCACTTCTCCCACCTTCAGCTGGAGTTTATCGCTGATACGAAAGGGCATCTGTGGCTACAATCCATTAGCTTATTATCATGAGTGTGTGAAGGTGTGCACACACTGATGGAAACTTTTATGTTAAGGGTCTTCAAGTGTCCTGATAAATTGTTAGTCTGCTGTGATTACCATGGAAACCAAGTATGTTTGTCAGGGCATTTTTCAAAAAATAAAGAATTAAATAAAGCAAAGGCCAAGAATTGGACAGAAAACTGACTGTTTTATCAAACCAGCATAACAGTTTTTCTCAAACACAAGTATTGATATCCCAGACATTTATCCACAAATGTCAATATTCTAACACATAAGACACAAAACAATTTAATTCACAAATTTGTTTCACCCCACAAATGCAAAAGAGACCTATTAAAGCTATATATTTCAAAGAGGTCATCAAGATTTCAAAGAACAAATTACAGAACAAATTACAGATGACTTTGTTGCACCAAAGTCATCAAACCTGATACTCTTAGATTAAATATCACCATTTTTGTTTTTTCAAATCAATTCGCCCATGTTTAATGGATATGCTAAAAATATATATATATGTTCCTATCTTAAAAAAATAATGAAACTAAACAATTAAAATATAGGCTATTATAAGAGTAAATGCTATTACAAGGGTAAATGCTATTTTCTTAATGTTTTTCAAAAATAACATTAAATATTTAAGGTATTTCATTTAGCACATCCATGGAAACTGTGTTTATCACTGCATTTTTCAAAAAATAACGGTCAAAAGATTAGATCATTTTTCAGGAATTTGACGTTAATTTAACTAATTTGACTATAATTAAGTAAAATAGATATATTTCTTAAATCACTACACCACAGTTTAACATTCCCGACATTTCCAGCGAAATTCAGTAAAGAAAAAGGCTCATAGAAAAAGGATCTATGCTAGCAAAGAATGCTACTTGTCTTTTTTCTTGTACACCAGTCACAATTTCTTTAAAACACACACGAACACAAAATAAACTAAATAAATCACTGATATCTTAGTAATAACTTGCTTTCGTTTATTTAAAATAGCAACAGAATGATTTTAACCTTCCAGCCAATCTCCCTGCTGGTGCTTCTCCTGGCCAGGAACCGAACCGTCTTTCGCAGGTTGGTTCACCACGGGCTTCTTCAGCAAGTGCGTATTTCAGCAAGTGCTTCTTTAACAAGTTTTGCTAGCAGACTTCTCGACAAGCTCAAACCTTCCGAGGCTCCAAATGCTTCTTCAGGCGTCTCTCTCAAAAGTCCCGTCGCAAAGGGGAAGAATTCAGAAGGTCAGCGTCATTTATGGGGTTGAGAACGCGAACGTCGTTTCCATGACTTTCATTGACGAACGCACGCACTGGCGCGTGAGAGAAAATGGACTACAAATAATGCAGATAATATAAGTATCGCGTTGTCTTGTTAATCACTCCGTATGCTGCCACCTACTGGCCAACCAGTCTAAGTTCACAATGACATTTTTAAAACTTACGCTACTGGTGCGACATTATATTTCGGATTTCATTCTTAACTATGTCTGTTTCGGTCCTACAAATGGGAAAACTTCTCTCTGCCGTGAAGCATGTATTGGAAGAAAAATTCAAATTTAAAATTCAATTCAAAAATACTTTATTGATCGAAAAGTAACGTTAAATGTTGTAGCTAGCTCATCAATTTATCAAAAATGTATTGTAGATGGCTAATGGCTGTTGGCAGGAAAGATCTTTTGTAGCGGTCTGTAATACAGCAAATTTGAAGAAGCCTCTGATTGATGATACAATGTTTTTTCAAGACGGTCTCATGAAGAGGATGGTTAGAGTTGCCCATAATTTTCTTTAAAATGCTTTATTTCAGCATCCTGCAGCGTTCTCTTCCAATAAGCTGAAATTTGGGTGATTGCTTTTCTGAAAATAATTTTGTTGCAGCAGATTCTGGAGATGTTTTCTGCTAAAATGTGACAGTAATGGTAGGAAAAGTCAAAACCAGGGGTCCCAAAACTTTTTTCTGTGAAGGCCACATAACTTTTTCCTTCTCTGGTGGGGGGCGGAGTCAGTTTGTAACAGAAAAAGTGTGACGATTGCAGGAGTGCCTGAATGTAAAAATATAGTTTTCCAGAAAACACAATCAAACAACCCTCTCTGGGTTCTTCACAGAAAAACATCCAGGAAGGATTATCCGTATTTTCCAAACTATGAGCCGCACGGGACTATAAGCCACAACCCCAAAGTTTTTTGTTTTTTTTAAACCAGACCAGTCAAAACTTGGAAATTTTGTTGTGACCCAAAGGACAGAGGGGGGCGGGGCGGACGATGAACAGTCAGATAAGGCTTCTGCCTGTTGGTGTTCCCACTAAATACTGAATATGCCCTATTTGGGTTGTCTTGGCCCTTTCATCGCAGCCTCTGTGGTTTTCCCTGACTTGGAACGAGAATACAACCTGTTGAATGTGTCAGGTAGCCAATCAAAAACCACGGTGACGTAACAACAGAGGGGATCCCAAACAGCTGACATATCGCGCAACTGAGAGTCCGGTGGATATCGGAGATGATATGTTATTATTAAATCTAAAGGTCATTATTATGTTTATTCAGTTAAAAATGTTAACTATGAAAAACACAGTCACCTCCAAATTATAGTGCAGCAAATAGAGCGGCTGCTCCCGTCGTCTATCATCCACCGCCTTTTCTTTTTGTTACGTCTTTTATCTCTTAAAATGAGTCCACAAACCATCACTTCTGCATTGTCATCATGTTTGGTTATTCTAAATTCCCGCTAAATTAGGGGGTTTAACTGGATTATCCTCTGAAATTGGGATGTTCGTGACTGGAATCGGTTCCTGCCTTGTGGCTGAACACGAACTGATCATACAGTATTTTATCAGCTCTGTGGTCACAGAGATTTGGAGAATCGGCCGGCAATTCCGATTTTTTTGCCTGGCGTTCACACTGCCAGTAAATGCGACCTGTATGTGTTCTGCAGTGTGAATGGGCAAAAGACCTGAAAGTGTCCCGCATGCGCAGTAGAGGGCGCAATGACTATATCTGTGATGCAAAGTGAATTGAAAAATGTTTTATTCATTCTTCAAATTCACTTTGTTTAGTCAAAAAGTTGTTTCTCCAGTCATTAATTATGTTATATTGTTGACTGTCATTACCATAGCAACCAAGACACCTCGACCCCTTTTTCTGTTGCTGTCTTTTACCTCTAATACTACTGTATTATGGTCAGATCTGTGATGTATTTATACCTATTGTTGTTATAAAATGTATTTTAAGCAAATTTATTTATATACCGGGGGTAATGGACAAATATTGCGATGTTTTGTATTTTTTAACCTATGATGTGTATCTTAAATTTTGCAAATTTTAACTGCTCATCGGGAACCATGTATTTTATTTAATGTGAATGGGCAAAAGCTGGCTCGGACTCGAAGTCAGGAGTGGTGGGAAACAGAAGTAATTGGCTTTGATGACATCAATTTCATCCAAAATTTTAGAATGTCATTTATGTACATATGTGAGCGTCTCTCTTTGACACTCACACATGCGGCCATACGTCTTCAGCAACCCATACCAGTGGGCAAAAGGGTTGCCGTCGGACTGTATTGGCTTGCAACAGGAGCGTGCTATCGTACTATAAGCAACCTCGTCGGTATTGCGAGGTCCACCGTCTGCTCCATAGTCCACGAGTTCTGCAAAGCAGTTTGTCATGTACTCATGCCGGAGTACATTAAAATGCCCCACGGAGCTGCTCTGCAGGAGGTGATCACGGGATTCAAAGAGAGATGGGGATTCCCGCAGTGCCGAGGAGCGATCGATGGCACCCATATCCCCATAGTTGACCCCGATGAGAATCCTGGTGATCATTTCAACCGCAAGGGATGGCACTCAGTCATTCTACAGGGAATAGTGGATCATCGTCTTTGGTAATAAATATTGATATTTGCTAATTTTAAAAATATTTAGTCTATAAACTAAAAAATGTCTTCCAACAGCTTTACCAACATTTATAGTGGATGGCCAGGAAGCATTCATGATGTCAGGGTCCTCAAAAATTCACGTTTATGCACTGGCAGAGAAAGGGGAACTTTTTCCACCAGTAAGTATTTGGTATTATGTTAGTAATAGAAGTTAGTTATAGTGATAGAAAAATTTTATTTTATTTAATTTCTTTATTTTTGTTTACTGTAAAATTTTAGAATACTGAAGGGTGTTTGAGTGCCTATAATGCTGCTAGGTGACCCAGCCTACCCCCTTCGAAGATGGTTGTTGAAGGGACATGCAGATACCGGAACATTAACAACCGATCAATGCTACTTCAATGAGCGCCACAGCAGAGCAAGGATGGTTGTAGAATGTGCATTTGGCAAACTGAAGAGTCGATGGAGATGTCTAAGCAAACGGCTTTATGTGGAGATCTCTGCCGTCAACACTGTCATCAGTGCATGTTGCACACTTTATATTTGTGAATTGCACAGTGAGGCCTACCTAGAATCTGCACCTGTCCTTCCCTTCGAAAGATTAGCAGAAGGTTCTTTACCTGATATACAACCTGCAAGAGTCAGAGAAGCCCTCACTGAATTTTTTAGTAGGCAGCGTTGATTGAATAGCTGTATTCATTCAACGCTGTATTCATTATTTTGTTCAAGTGTTTAGCATTTTAAACACTTGTGTTTAACACATTTTTATTTATGATTTTTTAAGTGGTTTACATGTAACCACATTGTTGATAAATAAAATTACATTTTCAATAATCTTAATAATAATAATAATCTTATTTCTTTTTAATAGAAATAAAACCTGTGCATCTGAGTATAAATTATGAACCACCTTTAAAAAAATTCTAATATTTTTAAAATTTTGTTTTGAAAACATTAGAACAAAATATTTTACAAATATTGCTCATCTCAAAATTGCATTGCAACTGAGTAACATTCAGTGAAAGTGCCTGCTTCAAAGCAAATATTAGTGCTGTTCAAAAGTACTTCAAGTTGGTTTAAATTACATCCTCATCTTGAAACTGAAAGGGTGGAGAAGGAGCTCGCATATCAGCTGGTGCCTGGAAAAACGGCTGAGGGAAATTTTGAGCATGTGGATGAGCATTGTTGAAGGGCAGTGGTGAACTTAAGTCTTGAAGATAGGACATAGCAATGGTGGGAGATGGAGCAGAAGCCATAGGAAACAGTGAGGAATGGTGAGCAGGATGCTGTCTTGGGCTGTAAGGCTGTGAGGACTGCATTGGAGTATGGTAAAATGGTTGCTGTGGAGGGTGGTTTGATCTCTCCAAGAACATTTTCAATTCATGCTCATGCTGAGCTGCTTGCATCTTCAACAAAAGGTTGGCATCTTCACTTTTGAGGGCAGTACTGATCTTGTCAGCAAAACCTCAAGAGTAGCCTCCAGCTTTGATTTTCTTTTTCTGTTCTTGGCAGAAGTAGCTGTATTAAGAGAAAGATCAGATAAACCATTACATTTCATCTTTTTGTGTTACAGTTAGAAAAACTTTAAAACTGCAATCAATTCAAACTATGATATTTATGGTAATACTAAATATATTTTAAGCACCCTAACAAAATACTTCCTCAGTTTAGTTAGTAGGTTTGTTTATAATAGGACAAAATAAATAGTATCTTACAGCCAGAGGATTTGGAAGATGCACCGCTATTAAAGGCTGTATCTTCACTTCTTGTTGAAGAACTTTCCTCTGAGGTAGAGGCAGGTGTCGACAGTGAGGCAAGTGTCCCATCACCTTTATAAACATAATATGTAAATACACATGAGATCATGATATGTAAAAAATGAATTTATTAAACCCTAGAAGTATTTAAATTATTATAGATTATGGATAAAACAATCTTTTATTCATTTATTTAATAGATCTTATTTGTCTTATTAATGTGATTAAGACATTCTGCCTAGTCTTTATTCAGGCACAGAAGTTTTACAGAATCGGTGCTGCGTGTTGCATCACTGTTTTTAAAAGATAAATAGCTAAATTGTAAAGTTTAGTTGTAAAGTTTTTGTAAAGTTTAGTTTTCTAGAAGAAGAAAGTTTGTAACAATTTTTTTCCGTGAGTTAATACCCGGCTGCTTCAGTCAGAAAAATTCCAAAGGATAAAGCCCGGGGTAAATAAAATTGCCAAAACTGCAGTAGCATTCCTGTTTTTTCATGAGTCCTTGTGTAAATATCTCACCTGAATCAGCGCTAGCGCTTCTAGCTGGATTAGCTGTATTAGCTGCAGGACTTGGGCTCATCTCCTACTGCTCCTCTTCGGCACAGCAGCTATCCAGTAGGTCCAAAGGTTGAGCGCTGA
The DNA here is from genome assembly GCA_033032245.1 of Poecilia picta. Classification (NCBI taxonomy): domain Eukaryota; kingdom Metazoa; phylum Chordata; class Actinopteri; order Cyprinodontiformes; family Poeciliidae; genus Poecilia; species Poecilia picta. The sequence goes on along the minus strand of CM065353.1, from coordinate 27,526,784 downwards.
GCTTGTCTCCTAAAATGCGGTCCAACTCGTTGTAAAATGGATAAGTGACACGTCCACTGCCTCTTTGTTTGTTTGAATCTTTAGCCTCCTTATATTTTTTACGGAGGCTCTTCATTTTTCTTTGGCATTGGAGCCAGGAACGTCTATACCCATGCACGGTAATTTCTTGTGAAATGCTAGTAAAACCCGCCCGGTTTCAATAAGATCCCTTTAGTTTGGCCTGGATAGACCTATCCCTTATTATTAGGTCAGATACCTCGCTTTCTCTCCACTGACTGCTTTCCGCATTAGCGTCTGCCATGGTTGTCATGGATACCAGGGTTGCCATGGTTGTTTTGTTTCTTCCTGCACTCAGAATAGTGGTGTTTGTCCTGGACGTTAGGTCGCATTTGAATCGGATACGTATTGGATATGGGTCGCATTCTAAATAGAATCCGACCTGTGCTGTTCACACTGGCATGAAAAGATCGGATACAGGTTGCATTACGTCAAAAAAATCGGAATTGGGTCACTTCAGGCTGCAGTGTGAACGCACCCTAGGTGGCAAAGCAGCTTGAAGCTTCATTGCTTCATTAGCAGCCGGTCGCCCAACCGGTCCGGGATAAATCCATCCTCCTGTCTCTTCTCTGGGCCTTTTCCCCTTTGAAAAAGAAACTTTCCAAAGACATCTGATATGTTTCTTACTCATTTTGCTGCTTATTGGCTCAATGTTGGCGTGCAAATAACTGAGACTTCCAATGATTCACTTCCTGCCAAAGAGCCCCCTGGTGGTTGAAGAAAAATCCACATATAAACGGCTTATTGTCCGGAAAATACGGTAAATGAAAAAAAAAAACTCTGAATGCTCTCTGGTATTGTTCAGGGGGCCGGACCCGGCCCGCGGGCCGTAGTTTGGGGACCACTGCCTTACAGAAACCTACAAAAAAGAACAATAGAGCAATTAAACAGAGAAAGCATTTGTATTTAAAGACAACAGAAAAATGGCAAATAAAAAATAATACTTACAATTTCAAGACGTTGTGGACTCGCCATGTATGTGACATCATAAGAACTGATGATGATTGGGACCGGATGCCTGGGGTGGAAAAACATTTGTGGGTGTCTTTGCCTGTTTATGTTGGAAGTAGAAAAAAATTGTCAGCAATGTCATAGAGTCAGTTGATGTTGGAATTAACTATGAAGCTGTTTTAAGTGTGAACTTAAGGAGACAAACTACCCTAAAATCTTTCCATCCATGATCTGAACACACCGATCCTTGCAGGGTGGTGAGGGGGGCTGGTGGTGCCCATCTCCAGCAGCCATCAGATGAGAGGCAGGTTCACCCTGGACAGATCACTTACAGGGTACTGACAGTAAAAAAAAAGAAAAAAAGGATAAATGTTAGATTAACAAGAGAAAAAATCTTTCCAGTTACCTTTAAATAAAATCATGTTTATTAAGCACATAGTGTTGTTAACAGCAGTTTTTGTTGTTGAAAATGTAGCTAGCTCCTCATTGAAGAAACAAACTTACATTATGAAGACGATGTGGAGGTTCATCCTCAGAGCTGGTTGGTGATCTGTTGGAGTCAGAGCTTCTTCTGAGACAGAAAGTCTTTAGGTTTTCTAACATCCGATTTCTCTGGCTTCCTCTTTCATCTTCATTTGCTTAGTTAGACTGCAAACATATATGTTGAAGATTAAAACATTGATGAACGAGTTAGAACAACAACCTCACAATATCAAAGTCTCTCTGTCTTATGGAGCTTAATTAAAACCAGGTAAGTTTATGAATTAAAGTATAAGTCACAACAAACAGCCTCCATGCAGTTATAACATGAAGCTGAATGATTACTATAATAATAATCATACAAGTCACAATAAAAGTTATAAAAATAATTATATAAGAAACCAACGTAAGTTATATATCTTTACTGCACTGTTTATAATTAAATGAAGATAATTATTAAGCAAACTTACCACCAGCTAGCAACACTTGGCAGCCTTCGTCCCCCGGACTCCTTTTGTGAGACACATTTCATTTCCATCGGTTGTTGTCCAGTTGTGTTCTCGTCTAACTCGGACTAGGACGTCACCCGCTTAAATTTAACAAAATTAGTAAGTATTGTCAAGGACCTTTCTACTTTTAAGGCAATATTATGCAAGTAAAAATGGCGAATTTAAACAGCGTCTGTTATCTTCCCTGCTTCAAGTTTTTTCTTCTCTTTGTGGCGTTTTTTAAATAAATGAAAATGTTCAATACCGCCACCATCTGGTCTGGAGTGTGAACTGGAGCTAATGCCGTTGATTATAAGGTTTTACATCACACATCTGAGAATTGATTGGATACTTTCTTAAAAATTACATCATTATTATCCTTTTTTAAGGTATGCAATTTTAATAAATAGTAAAAGATTATTAAGGCACTTAAAAGTTCATATATATTCATTCAGATTTTGTTCACTTAAAGTATACTTTTATTTAATATATTAAAAATGCATTTTGGTACAATTATGTTTAAGTGTGTTTAATGTACTAATTTCAAAATTGGTACAAGTGTATTTTTAGTATACTTCAGATATAGTTATAGGTAGTACATTTAATAATTAGCATACTTAAAGTGTACTTTCACAAATGTAAGTATGTTTGAAGTATACTAAAGTATACTTTTTTTACCAGGGGAGAAACCACCTTTGAGTGTGTTGACATGTATACTTTTCATTAGCTTGATATTTAGACTTAAAGGATCCGTTTTTGATTGGTCCAAAATAATGTTCTAATTTTCTGATACCGAATTTGAGGTTTTCTTTCCTTACCTGTAGTCATTAAAAATACACAAAATAAAAGCTTGAAATATTTTTACTTCAATTGTAAATGACCTGAAGTAGTTTCTAAGCTAGCAAAAATTTCCTTCTAGCAGAGCCAGAGCCATGGAATCTGTATGCTAAAGCATACCAAGCTAGTCGTTACTGAAGTTTTGCCCACATTTATTTGCTGTTCTCTCCTTCCACACATTTAATAACGTCACACTGCATTTGTAACCAAAGAACAGAATCTACTCGGGTTCAGATAGCAGTTTACTATCAACCAGTTATGTTTAATACAAATTACTGGACTGAAACACATCCAACTTCGTCTCAACACTGTCATACAGTTTCCTGGAAAACCCACAAAGAGGAAAGAAAAAAAACATTTAATTCATACAGAATCCTTTCAAGGTTCTTGGTAAAAATTAAATTCAATTAAAAGAAAGCTGGCCGGGGGGATCGCGGATGCAGAGGAGCGGAGCAGACGTGTTTCCGTGAGCTCTCGGTGGTGAACTCCAGTAGCTAATTTATCCTGAAATTTTCTCATGACTTCTGTTTATATATAGATATAAAGAACACTGGAGATATATATATATATATATATAGTTTCATATGGCAAGCTATAATTTCCGACAAGAAAAAAGAAAGAAAACCACGGCTCAGACCTCCCGACTAGCTACAACCACAAAAAGCATGGCGGACGGAGAAAAAGAGACAACGCTTTCCACGCTACTGCAGGCTATCCAGGAAACTAAGGACGAGCTCACAATACACATTGACAAGAAAACAACCGATATACAAGCAACTCTAACGAAAATAGAGACATCTTTATCTACATTGGCAGAACAGGTCGAAGAGATTGAATCACGGGTGGGCGCAAATGAGGACGACATTAAAGAGGCGCGAGATCGCGTTGGAAAAATGGAAAAGCTCGTAACAGGCCTCAAAGACAAGGTGGACGAACTGGAAAATCGCAGTAGGAGATCGAACATCAGAGTTTTAAACATACCGGAGCAAGCTGAAGGCCAAGACGCAGTAGGATTTCTGGAGAAGGTTATACCTCAGATCCTTGGGGCCGAAAACTTCTCTTCGCCTATCATCCTGGAGAGAGCACACCGCATCGGTAAGAGATCCGACAGACATCGCCCCATTATCGCTAAGCTCCTGAACTACAGAGATAAAGAAAAAATTCTCCGACTGGCCAGAAGCAAGGGTGAGATGATATTCCAGAATAAGAAAATTGCGTTCTACCCGGATTACAGCGCTGAGCTGCAACGTAGGAGAGATGCATTCCGAGACGTGAAACGGGCTCTGCGAGAAAAAGAGATGGATTATGCGCTGATTTACCCAGCTCAACTTCGCATAAAGCACAAGGGATCTACTAAGTTTTTCTCTACTCCGGCCGAAGCTCAAAAATTTCTGACAGAAATGCCAAGTGAGTAAATTTCCAGTGGTTGAAATGACTGTGACTCTTATTATAATTGGACATTAATGAAAAGGATGGTGATTCACGTTTCTCAAGATATTTAGGATATTAAGGATTTTGTTGTTTTTGTTGTTGTTGCATGGATGACCCTTCAGTTCCTTGTGAGTCAACCTATTCTTGGATAAGCCATAATATGTTAGTGGTAAATTTTGGAGACATATGTAGAATGTCATGAGTAGTGAATTTAACTAAGTTGCTGGAGCCACCAGAGATGTAAAGGTCGTTTAGGAGAATGTTCTACCCATCCTTACTCTGGTATGGGTTCTTTATGGGACAGAGTTCTGGGGGGAGGGGGGAGGTTTGTGTGTATATTTTGGGGAATGTACGATCTCTCAATGAAAACCAAAGGCTTACTTACACAAAAATCCAAATTAACTACCAATGTAAATATGGTACGTAATCAAGTATGTCCCAGATGGGAAACCGAGCCGCCATTCTGAACAGACACCTAAACAAAGAGCTTAACCAATGGATCATTTAACATGTATTTCATGGAATATTAGGGGTATTAATTCGCCAATTAAAAGGAAGAAAATGCTGACATATTTAAAGAGGCAAAAAACAGATATTGCATTTATTCAAGAAAGTCATCTTACAGACATGGAACATTTAAAACTGCGTACAGATTGGGTGGGGGATATTTTTTATTCATCTTATTCATCAAAAGCAAGAGGTGTTGCGCTACTTATAAGAAAGCACTTGAACTTTAAATTAAACTCACTTGAGAAGGATAAAAATGGCAGATTCCTACTGGTGGATTGTGAAATAAATAGAGAAAAAATAACACTGATAAATATATATGGTCCAAATTATGACGACCCACTATTTTATAATAATTTGATCATGAAACTGGCCACAATTAAAACCCAGTGCATTATAGGGGGAGACTTTAACTTGGTACTGGACCCAATTCTGGACCGATCATCTCCTAAAACAACTTCATTGTCAAAGGCTGCAGCAACATTAAAACAGGGTATGAGGGAATTAGGTATTATTGATGTATGGCGCAGCCAGCATGCACAGCAGAAAGATTTTTCCTATTTTTCAACAACACATAATACACACTCTAGAATTGATATGTTCCTAATGTCTCAAGAGATGATTCCCAAAGTGACAATATGCTCCTATCTTGCAGCTACATTCTCAGACCATAACCCTATTAAACTTACATGGATGATCGACAGTCGGCAGGTAACAGATTATAGGTGGAGATTTAAAAATTTCATGTTAAAGGATCCTGAATTTGTTGCATATATGACCAATAACATTGAAATATTTTTAGAAGCCAATTATAATACTTCAACGCATGCCAATATATGGGAGGCCCTCAAAGCCTTTATGAGAGGACATATTTTGTCATATAGCGCTCATAAGGTTAAAAAAAATAGAGAGACGTTGATTAAATTGGAAAAGGATATTAAAAAATTAGAGCAAGAGTACATTGATACAAAAAAGGAGGAACACCTTAATACATTAATTAAAACAAAAATGGAATATGATAATCTATGTACCAAAAAAGAAGAAGCAATCATGGCCAAAACTAGATATCACTATTATGAATTTGGAAATAAAACAAGCAAACTCTTGGCATGGCAAATTAAGAAGGAAAATGCAGAAAGGTTTATACAAACAATAGAAACTGATGATGACAGGGTTCTTGACAGTCCAACTATGATTAATGCAGAATTCAAACAGTTTTATGAAAAATTATATAGATCCGAGCAAGATAAAACAAATAATGAGGCAGAAAGATTTATTGGAGGAATAACACTTCCCATGCTACAAGAACAGGACAAAGAATCACTTGAAGCAGATATATCAGAAGCTGAAGTTTTTCAAGCTTTGAATTCCTTACAAAACAATAAGACTCCTGGGCCAGACGGATTTCCTGTCGAATATTATAAAACCTTTTCAAGGCAATTGCTGACTCCTCTCACAAACATGATTAAAGAAGCTGTGGAAAATACAAAACTACCAGAATCATTGGAAACTGCAACAATTATTCTACTTCCAAAACCAGACAAGGATAAAAAGAAATGTGACTCGTATAGGCCCCTCAGCCTCCTAAATGCTGACTACAAGATACTATCTAAATTAATTGCTCTTAGACTTGAGTATGTAATACCAAAATTGATACATGCTGATCAAACTGGATTTGTTAAAAATAGACATGGAGCAGATAATGTACGACGTCTGATCCATATAATGAACACAGCTCAAAAAAAACAAATTCCAATGTTAATAATCTCTATGGACGCCAATAAAGCATTTGATAGGATTGAACCAAATTTTCTACTTCAAACGTTAGAAGCTATGGGCTTTGGAAAGAAATTTATTCAATATATTAAAACACTATTTAATAATCCCAAAGCTAGTATACTAACCAATAATGTTCTATCTGCTACATTTTCCTTGTCAAGAGGTTGTAGGCAGGGCTGTCCCAGCTCCCCACTGCTCTTTGCGCTTGCAATTGAACCTCTAGCTGTTGCTATCCGATCCAACACTTCTGTAACTGGAATCAAATTTGGGGCAAATGATCATAAACTCTCATTATACGCAGATGACCTTTTGTTATATATAACCAATCCATACAGGTCAATCCCCCCTCTGTTAGAATGCCTTGAAGCATACAGTGCAGCCTCAGGATACAAATTAAATTACACTAAAAGTGAGATTCTGCCATTAAACATAGAGGATGATAATATTAAAACTCTTACTAACCCATTAAAATGGTGCAATAACGGCTTTAAATACCTGGGTGTCCAAGTGGGTAAATCGGAAGATTACATGTTTAAACAAAATTATACAAAGTTAATGGAAAAAACTAAACTTAACTTCCAAAGACTGATGGATCTGCCTCTTTCGCTTATAGGCAGAATCAATACTATTAAAATGAATACTTTACCTAAATATTTATATCTGTTTCAATGCCTTCCAGTAACTATTCCCAATAAGTTTTTCAGAGAGCTTAACAAAATTATGAATTTCTTCATATGGCAAAAGAAGAACCCGAGGGTCAAGATAACCTCTCTACAGGCTCAGTACTCAAGGGGTGGTTTGAATCTTCCAAATTTTAGTAATTATTACATCGCCTCGCAGTACAGACCTATTTGGATCTGGTTACATGCAGAAAAAAGCGAAGCCAGATGGATCTCAATAGAACAACATGAGACGAAACATGTGCCCCTAAAGGATATTCCATTTATAGGCGATAGAAAAAGCCTGGCGTCACTGACTGACAACACAATAATTCTGCACACATTTGCTGCCTGGCAGAAGTCTCACTCACTTTTAGATGTAAATATTAATTTCCTTAGAAGAACACCCTTATGGGGCAACCCTAATCTTTCAAAACATATTGCTGATTCAACATTGCGGGGATGGAAAAATAGGAAAATTCAAGTAGTAGCCGATCTGTATATTGATGATACACTAGCTAACTTTCAACAATTGAGTAAGAAGTTTGATCTTCCTAAAAACAATTTTTTTAAATTTTTACAAATCAGAGATTGGATTAAAGAGAAGTCTAGTGAGTCATTTCCAGCAATCCCAGTTGAAACCTGCCTTGAATCATATTTATGTCACAAGCTAGACAGTTCAACAAAAGGATTGACGTCCTCTATATACTGCATACTTAATGGAACGCTACAAATATATCAAGTGGCTAAAAAGCAAAAATGGGAAATGGAAATTGGTTGTGTATATGAGGAAGAGGATTGGAATCGACTATTAGAACAGTCACAAACCATGTTAATTTCTACAAAACATAGGCAAATTCAATTTAATATATTCCATAGGACATATTACACTCCGTATAGATTGAATAAAATGGACAAAAAAATTTCTTCCAAATGCCAGAGATGCAAGGTGACTGATGGCGACCTTCTGCATATGCTATGGTACTGCCCAATAATAGGAAACTTTTTGAAACACGTGATAGATATCACATCAAAAATTGTGAAATATCAGATTGTACAAGAACCCAAGGTGTGGATTTTAGGAGATTTGACAACTATTAGATTGAATTATTATAAGAAATACTTTATTCTTCTTGCAAGCACAGCAGCTAAAAAATGTATTTTAAAAAATTGGAAATCTGAAAAATCGCCATCAATAAGACAATGGATGGATGAGTTGGTGTCTTATTGTAAACCGGAAAAGATACTTTATAATGTGAGAGGGAAACAAGCAGCATTTGGGGCAATATGGGGCCCCTTCATGGAAATGTTATCATCTATGGATATGACGGGCCGGGATTCGGAATGACTTTTTTGGATTAGCTCAAACATAAGCGGGCAGTACTATGGTTGTGTAATCATGCTAATTGGACATGTACTATCTTGTAAGTGAGAGACGTAGGGGTGAGGGGTTTAAGACGGGTGGGTGGGGGAGGAGGCAGGGGGGAAAATAATAATGACTGATTTATTGACATTTTAATAGGCATGACCAGTTGTGGTGAACAGTTGCCAGGTTATTTTGAAGTCTTGCTATTGTGTTTGTTTTTGTCACCCACTGTTTTTTTTTTTGTTTTTTTTTTTTGTACCACATATAACTGTTTGTCATGTATATAAAAATGAACAAAAATAAAGCTGTTTAAAAAAAAAAAAAGAAAGCTGGCCAGCAAAAAGTTCATATAGAGCTCTATATTTTGTGTGTGTGTCTGATGCGTATGAAACGATGAAAGAGGTTGTCCTGGCTGGGATGGCGACCCAGCATGACGAAGGCATCCGGCGGTCACAGTCGCAGAAACTCCGCAGCCTCCCTCTCTTCCACCGCAGGCACAGGAGCACCTTCCCGATGTTCCTTTCCCAATATTGGCCACAATAAGGCACTAGCAGGAGAACATTAAACATCAGGCATAAAGAAACCAAGCATTATGCAAAAAGACGGCAGAGACTAGCACGTCTCTGCTCCGCAGCAGCTCTGAATCTCTAAAGCCCGGGAGTTTCCCTAGTAACTGCAGTCGGAATGCTGCCGTAAAGTGATGTCGTACTTTGCTCTTAAAGGGACACTACCCATAAAGTAAAAAAAAAAAAACAATACAGAAAAGCAAATAACACAGAACAAACAAATAAAAATGCAGCTTGCCATATAAGGACTGACATTTCAGTAGTTATGACAGTAGTCACTGTGCCGTCTGTAAGGCGGGTTGTCATGGTGATGCCGGCGGAGTGATCTATGTTGTCGGGTCCTGCTCCTCATGTAATGCGTTGGTTCTGGACTAGCATTAAAGAGCTAAGAGAGTTCTGGTTAAAGCCGAACACGTGTGTGGACATTCAGTTACTTTACATGGTGTCAGAAGTGTCAGGATGGCCAAGTTTAACCCACCGGAGAGTTTTCCATTTGACCGCCCGACAGAATGGGAAGATTGGAAGCAACGTTTCAAACGCTTTCGGTTGGCTACCAAACTGAACAAAGAGGACGGCGACGTCCAGGTTAGTTCTCTGATATACGCCATGGGCCCGGAGGCTGAAAACATTTTTAAGGCTTTCACTTTTGCGGAGGAGGACGATCAAAAGAAATTTGATGTCGTGTTAGGAAAATACGACGAGTACTTCTACCCCAAAAGGAACATAATTCCCGAACGCGCATGTTTCCACCAGAGAGTGCAGCGGCCCGGTGAGAAGGTTGAAACCTTTATCAGATCCTTGTATGACCTATCCGAACATTGTGACTTTGGTACACACAGAGAGGAGCACATTAGAGACCGCATAGTAGTGGGCATTAACGATAAAGAGCTGTCGCGTAAACTGCAGCTCGAGTCAATGCTCACGTTAGCCCAAACTATTCAAGCCGTGCGCCAGTACGCGAGGTGTCCAGGCAGGTGTCGCAGCAGGGTGAGGCGTGCGCAGCAGTACAGGAGATCGCACAAGCTAAATCATACAGGGGACGTCCACAATGGAAAACAAAAAGAAGGAAAGTGGGGATCGAACAACAGAACCAAAATGTGGAAGATGTGGAAAATTAAAGCATAAAGACCTAGATAAATGCCCAGCTAAGAGATCGACCTGCAACAAATGCAAAAAGGTGGGTCACTGGGAAAGAATGTGCCACAGTAAATCAATCAGAGAAGTGACAGAGACGGACACAGTTTCACAAACGCCATACTTCCTTGGGGCAGTCACAGACGTTAATAGAGAGAGTGATCAATGGTCTGTACAAATTTTGATTGGTGCAACACCTGTTACCTTTAAAATAGATATGGGGGCAGATTTAAACATCATGGACAGGGAAACATTTAACACATTGATCCCTGAGCAAAAACTGATTCAGTCAAATATTCCTCCAATGAACGGCCCAGGTAGTCAGCTCAACTGTATGGGGAAGTTTCAGGCCAGTACAAAATACAAGGAGAAGCACTACTCATTCCCAGTGTATGTGATCCATAGTCACACAGCTAACAACCTGCTAGGCAGAGACACAGCATGTACAATGGGACTAGTTAAACGCATCGAGGAAGTGCACAATGCGTTTGGTGACCATGGGACTCTTAAGACAGAACCTGTAAAAATAGAGCTAAAAGATAATCCAGAGCCATATGCAGTACACACAGCCCGCAGAGTTCCCCTACCTCTCATAGAGAAAGTAAGAGAGGAAATACAACGCATGGAGGAGAATGGGTAATCGAAAAGGTGACAGAGCCACCTGATTGGTGCGCCCCTATGGTGCCAGTTCCAAGACGAAATGGCAAAGTGCGCATCTGCGTGGATCTGAAAAGGCTAAATGAGGCAGTAAAGAGAGAGAGATATGTTCTCCCAACCGCTGAAGAAATCACTGCAAAGCTAAGCGGAGCCACCACGTTTACATCACTGGATGCTGCTTCAGGGTTTTGGCAAATCCCTCTTCATCCAACAAGCAGTGAGCTAACCACATTTATTATTTGGCATTACAAGTGCCCCAGAAATCTTCCAGAGGAAAATGGCAGAGACGTTAAGCGATCTCGAAGGAGTCGCCATCTACATGGATGATATACTACACAGTCCAGTCACATTAATGTGACCACCACGTACTTTCCACTTCAGAGTTAAATAACCAATCACAGAAGGCAGGTGGCAGCACAGTGCAGTTGAGCGTATATAAAAGGTGTGTGTGGGCTTCGGAAAACATTTCAATCGTTGGCGTAATGCAGAAACGAAGCGATTTATCCGACGTCCAAAAGGGCATGATCATTGGCTTTCGGGCCAAGGGTGGAAGCATTTCCGAAACGGCTGAGTTTGTGAACTGTTCGCATGCCGCCGTGGTAAAAGTGTACCGTGCATGGCAAAATGGGACTGTCCAAAATCAACGACGTGGCAAATGTGGTGCACCACGGGCCATAGATGACAGAGGCGAACGACGGTTGCGGAGATGCGTTCGGGCAGATAGACGGGCTACCGTTGAGCAACTGACCACTAAAATGAACCAAGGGGCTACCACAAGTGTCTCCCAAACCACTATTCAGCGAACATTGCTGCGTCTGGGCCTCCGAAGCAGACGCCTGGTTCGTGCACCTATGCTGACTGGTGTTCATCGACGACGAAGGCTAGAATTTGCACGCCAGTACAGCAGCTGGACGTCCACTGAGTGGCGACAGGTAGCGTTTTCAGATGAATCGCGTTTTATGCTCCATCGGACAGATGGACGTTGGCGTATAAGGCGTGAAACCTCTGAAAGGAACCACCCTGCAACCATTGCAGGAACGGTCCAAGCTGGAGGCGGGAGCATTATGGTCTGGGGAATGTTTTCCTGGCATTCTCTGGGTTCACTGATTATTGTGGAAGGCACGATGGATCAATACAAGTACGCATCTGTCCTTGCGGACCATGTCCACCCCTACATGCGCATTGTTTTTCCTCAGGATGATGGCATCTTCCAGCAGGACAATGCGAGGTGCCATACAGCTGCCAGTGTACGTGCGTGGTTCGAAGAGCACCAGGATGAGTTTACCGTCCTCCCCTGGCCAGCAAACTCACCTGACTTAAACCCAATCGAGCATCTGTGGGACCATCTCGATCGAGTTGTTCGCGCCATGGATCCTCAACCGCGTAATCTAGCGCAGCTGGCCACGGCATTAGAGTCGGCATGGCTCAACATCCCAGAGAAGACCTTCAGGGACCTAAGTGACTCTCTTCCTGCACGTCTCGTAGCAGTTCGCTCTGCGAAAGGTGGTTATTCTGGCTTTTGACAGATGGTCACATTAATGTGACTGGACTGTGTAGTATACGGCAACACTGCAGAACAGCATGATCAGCGGCTAAACAAAGTATTGAAGAGAATTGAGTCAACTGGACTAAAGCTGAATAAAGACAAGTGCATGTTCAGACAGAACCAACTTCACTTCCTGGGCCAGGTGATCGACAAGTCAGGTGTGAAACCCGATCCCAACAAAGTAAAAGCTATTCGAGAGCTACCAGAACCACAAAATGTCCAAGATTTAAAACGCGTTCTCGGCATGTTCACATACTTAGGGAAGTATATTCCACACCTGTCAACAGTGGGTCAACCACTGTATGAACTGTTGAGATCTAAGACTGCATGGACGTGGGACCACCCACAGAAGGAGGCGTTTCAGCAAATCAAAGACATCCTGTCCACGTCTCCTGTACTAAAGTTCTATGACGTGAATCGACCTACAGCAGTATCAGCGGACGCCAGCAGCTATGGCATCGGAGGTGTGCTGCTACAGCAACACGAGGGGGACTGGAAGCCAGTTGCTTACTGTTCACGCCGCTTGTCTGACGCTGAAACCAGATATGCCCAGATAGAAAAGGAATGTCTGGCTTGTGTTTGGGCATGTGAGAGATTTGAAAAGTATCTGGTTGGACTGGAGAGCTTCAAACTGGTCACTGACCACAAGCCCTTGGTGCCACTGATGAATAAAAAGGACTTAGACAATGTCCCTATACGCTGCCAAAGACTCTTGATGAGACTCATGAGGTTTAAACCTACAGCAGAGTATGCACCGGAAAGACTCTCATTGTGGCAGATACACTCTCCCGCAGCCCATTACAGTGCACATCGGAGGTGAGCGATACCCATTCTGATGTAGAGTGTTACATTGCAGCCATCATCAGTAGCATGCCAGCCACTCCACAAAAGTTAGAGTCTATACGTTTGGCCACAGCAGCCGACAGTAACTTGCAGACGGTACTGCAGTATATAAGGTCTGGTTGGCCCGGATATATAGGAAATGTCCCCATCGCCATCAGAGACTATTACCCAATCAAAAGTGAACTGTCAGAATACAATGGGGTCATCACAAGAGGCTGTCGCATGTTAGTCCCTTCCACTTTAAGAGCTGACATACTAGATCGGATCCATGATGGACATCAGGGTCTGACCAAATGCAGAGAGCGGGCTAATACACAGTCCAGTCACATTAATGTGACCACCACGTACTTTCCACTTCAGAGTTAAATAACCAATCACAGAAGGCAGGTGGCAGCACAGTGCAGTTGAGCGTATATAAAGGGTGTGTGTGGGCTTCGGAAAACATTTCAATCGTTGGTGTAATGCAGAAACGAAGCGATTTATCCGACGTCCAAAAGGGCATGATCATTGGCTTTCGGGCCAAGGGTGGAAGCATTTCCGAAACGGCTGAGTTTGTGAACTGTTCGCGTGCCGCCGTGGTAAAAGTGTACCGTGCATGGCAAAATGGGACTGTCCAAAATCAACGACGTGGCAAATGTGGTGCACCACGGGCCATAGATGACAGAGGCGAACGACGGTTGCGGAGATGCGTTCGGGCAGATAGACGGGCTACCGTTGAGCAACTGACCACTAAAATGAACCAAGGGGCTACCACAAGTGTCTCCCAAACCACTATTCAGCGAACATTGCTGCGTCTGGGCCTCCGAAGCAGACGCCTGGTTCGTGCACCTATGCTGACTGGTGTTCATCGACGACGAAGGCTAGAATTTGCACGCCAGTACAGCAGCTGGACGTCCACTGAGTGGCGACAGGTAGCGTTTTCAGATGAATCGCGTTTTATGCTCCATCGGACAGATGGACGTTGGCGTATAAGGCGTGAAACCTCTGAAAGGAACCACCCTGCAACCATTGCAGGAACGGTCCAAGCTGGAGGCGGGAGCATTATGGTCTGGGAATGTTTTCCTGGCATTCTCTGGGTTCACTGATTATTGTGGAAGGCACGATGGATCAATACAAGTACGCATCTGTCCTTGCGGACCATGTCCACCCCTACATGCGCATTGTTTTTCCTCAGGATGATGGCATCTTCCAGCAGGACAATGCGAGGTGCCATACAGCTGCCAGTGTACGTGCGTGGTTCGAAGAGCACCAGGATGAGTTTACCGTCCTCCCCTGGCCAGCAAACTCACCTGACTTAAACCCAATCGAGCATCTGTGGGACCATCTCGATCGAGTTGTTCGCGCCATGGATCCTCAACCGCGTAATCTAGCGCAGCTGGCCACGGCATTGGAGTCGGCATGGCTCAACATCCCAGAGAAGACCTTCAGGGACCTAAGTGACTCTCTTCCTGCACGTCTCGTAGCAGTTCGCTCTGCGAAAGGTGGTTATTCTGGCTTTTGACAGATGGTCACATTAATGTGACTGGACTGTGTACTTCCGTGTGGTGGCCTGGCATCTCTTCTGACATTAAACTGAAAGTGGAATCCTGTCAAACTTGCCGAGAGATGAAGCATTCTCAGCGTAGGGAGCCCCTCATCTCTACCCCACTACTCGGAAGACCCTGGCAAAGACTTGCAATCGATCTGTGTGACTCTAACAAACACACTTACCTGGTGGTGTCAGATTACTTCTCCAGGTTCCTTGAGATACTCCACATGCCGAGAACAACTGCGTCACAAGTGGTCCTTAAGCTAAGGACACTCTTTGCTCGCTTCGGCTGCCCGGACCAAGTTGTTTCGGATAATGGGCCACAGTTTGCCTGTGCAGAATTTCAGGAGTTTGCTCATGAGTTTGACTTTCAGCACATCACTTCGAGCCCGCATAACCCTCAAGGAAATGGACACGCTGAGAGAGGGGTGCAAATCGCAAAGAGAATCTTGAAACAGAAAGACCCTCTCCTCGCACTCATGTGTTACCGTTCTACCCCGTGCGCCACCACAGGTGTCAGCCCTGCCGAATTACTTATGAGAAGAAAGATGAAAACGACACTCCCCACGCTTGAGTCGAATCTCCAACCCCGCTGGCCTGATTTACGAGCGGTTAGGAGTAAATGCAAACGAAAAACGGAGACAAGCATTCTACTACAATCGGCGTCACAGCGCGAAGCCCTTACCTCCACTGAAACCAGGCGACGCCATTCTCTCCAAGTTGGATCACCAGAACACCTGGGGAACCCCTGCTGTAGTTGCTGGTGACAGTACTACTCCCAGATCCTACATCGTTAAGACGCATCAGGGGGTGACTTTGAGGCGCAACCGTCGCCACCTGTTGGACATGCCTGCTTCATCTGGAGATACTTCTCCACCTGCTCTACAACGTCCACAGCCTGAGCCGACTGTGCCACAAGCTGACCCTGCCATCTCTACAGACACTGCATCGCCAGTTGTGCAGACCTGTCTACCTCCTGCACAAGACGGACGGTTGTTTACACGGCCTGGTAGGCTTAGTAAACCTGTGGTCAGGCTTGCATTGTAAACCTCGAGAAAAAAAAAAAAAAAGAAAGAAAAAAAGAGAAAGAGGAGTAGACGTACAAATGCACTAATTTTGATGTTATAATTTGTACCGTTTCCCTGGTTATATACATAAAAACTTGTTACGAAGTGTTATGGAAGGAAAGAGAAAACAAAACTTTAAAAAGAGGAGATGTCATATAAGGACTGATATTTCAGTAGTTACGACAGTAGTCACTGTGCCGTCTGTAAGGCGAGTTGTCATGGTGATGCCAGCGGAGTGATCTATGTTGTCGGGTCCTGCTCCTCATGTAATGTTGTGTTGGTTCTGGACTAGCATTAAAGAGCTAAGAGAGTTCTGGTTAAAGCCGAACACGTGTGTGGACATTCAGTTACTTTACACAGCTGGGTTACACATTCACAATTAAAGTGCCTGCACTTACAGCTAACTAGTCATTGTTAGTACTCACTACAGCCCCCCTCAAGCTTCTTGTTTTCAGCTTGTTGGAAAAAACCAAGGCCAATTGAGTGAAGGTGATGAGATGTATAACTGATTCAAGTCAATAATTCATAACAAATGTTCAACAAGAGTGTACCATTTAATTGCGCCTTCCTCAGAAGATTCACCATGTAGTTCTGAGATGCATTGCTACCGAATGATTATTTTTTAAGTTACATACAGACATTTTATTGCATTGATTTGATGCAGCGTGTTTCTCTGGGATCTTTGGTGCAGTTTTAATACCATTAAAGAACATAGTTAGACTTTTTTGGAGACACTTTTCAAGAACGATGCCAGTTTAATGAAAGCAGAAAGATTTGTTGAATGGTTTTATTTGAAGCAGAGTGAAGTGAATACTTCTCTGTAGGAAAGACAGATTACGCTAATTTGTGTTGGAGTTCTTTTAACCATGCTCAGTTTTGAAGAAAAAAACAAAGCATTTATGTAGCCCCAGCTAAGTTTAGTGCTTTAAGCAGGACTGCTTACTTCACTTGCACTTTTAGTTGTCTCTTTCCTTACCTGGAAGCTAATTTAAATAATAAAATGCAGGAGAAAAAAAATGCTAAAACGTTATTACGTTATTGTTCTTAAGTTAAATCTTAAGTGTGATTATTTATGCAGCAAAGATCCCGTTGAACGCGCACAGTTGTTTTACAATGACTGCACTGATATGTCGCCATACTTACAGCAGAAGAAGAAAGTCGGCGATGGAGCTGTGCAGAAAGTCAAACTTCTTCACATCTAGACAGTTCACTTTCTACAGACGTAACAATCTACTGTAGTTAATCCCTGCATTGTGTTTATCAGATTAAAGCAGATTGAAATCCTAACAGTTAAATCTGATTAATATAGTTTAACCTCACACCTACCTATAATGCAGCAGTTAGGTAACTTGGGAGTGACACAGTGAACAGATACTCTGGGTGCAGCAGGAACAAAGCTGTGGTAAAATGAGAGCAGATTGCATATTGGAGAAATAAACAACCAGTGTATCGCTTCTGTATATCTAACATCGATAGCTTCAGTGTTGCTAATGGGCGTCGTCTGGTTGGACCTCGGTGCCAGTGTTAGCCTGTGTGTCCACAGAGCTGCTGGTCGTGAAGTTCCACGCACCGGCCTCGCGCTCCGGCTCCAGCGAGGGGCCGGCGGAGGCCAGGACAGAGGCGTTGGCCGCCGTCGGGTCTTCTGCCATGAGGGCGGAGGACGGAGGGTGACTGAACGCGGCCTCAGTGTGAGGCTCGGACGAATTGCTCGTCGGGGTTTCAGACGGGAGGACGGCCGAGGGGTAGGAGGGCATCAGGGAGGAAGAGGACGAGTTAAAGGAGGTGTTTGAGGACAAGTTGGACGGAGGGAGGTAGGGCGAGTCGGACAGCATCTCAGATGGCGAGTCCGCGAGCAGGTGGGTCGGCGTGGGCCGGGGAGTGTGTGCGGGAGTGGGCTCCTGTGGGTCTGTGCACACCGGTTCCCCTTCGGCCACGTACCACACCTCGTTATGCCGGTTCAGCAGCTTCAAGGGACTGCAGGCACGCAGGGGAGAGCAAAACAGGAGTATGATGAAAAGAATAAAGATAAAAGCTGCTGGGACAAACTGGGAAGCAACACACGTCCTACCTGTCGTAACCGACTCCATAGTGGTAGGTGTGGTTGTAGGAGGCGTGAACTCGCTCCAGCTCTTTGGTCAGCAGGTGGGAGTGAAGCCTGGAGGTGACCGACAGCATCCAGCCTCCGTAGCTCCTCACGTACACATCCATGTCTGGCATCGCCGTAAAATACACCTGGGCAGCCAGAGCGAGGAAAACACCAGTGAGCAGCAAAAACTGCAACCAACCCACGGTGGTGAGACCTTTGGTCGTCCATGTATGACGGCGCATTAGGGCCAGAAAAAAAGGACAGAATTTCCACCAGAAAAAACTTCAGAAATTGTCTAGAAAAACAAGGGAATCTCAGAGTTTTGAATAGCACAAAATTTGCTAGAACTAAAACTTTGCGGTTAATCTCAGCAATTTTCTAGAAAAACTTGACATTTTTGAGTCTGAAAAGTCAGAAAATCATGGGACAATTCTAATGAAAAGTCATTGGTTGCCCATGCATTTCAAGATATTGGGATCTCTTTACGGACTGATTCCAATCTACATCTCTGGATTAGGGCCTTGAGGTCCATGGATCAAGACCCGCAATATAAATAAAGTATTACTGACTTGCACATAAAAAAAGATTTAAAACAGCAACGGCAGCAAAAGGAAGTTCTCTAGTGTATTTAGTAATTGGAGGGGCTGAACAAACATTTATGACAGTCTTTTTAAGATTTTTATTTGTAAAACCTATGAACCACCTTGTATCGACTTAAACTGCTTTGTGCACAAAAGCCCAATAAAAGCCAAATGTCCTGAATGAAAATGTGAATATTTTTTTTAAAGGAGTATTATGTATTTTCCAGCCACAAAGTCTCACTTTATAGCACAATTATGTAACTATGTTACCTTCAGTTGTTATTAAAGTGCTATATATGTATCAAATCTGATGAGAACATTTCTGAGATTAATCTCAAAATGTCAGAGTTTTTGTCAGAAATATACTGGTCCTTTTTTTCCTGTCTACTATGACCCTGAAAGGTTGTCGTACTCTCATAATGAGCTCAGCAGGTGTGCTTCCACCAGGTGTTTGCATGGTCGCCACAGGAGATTCAAGGATTTCTCAAACATGCATGAAAGAATCAACAACACTCCAGGATGAAGGAATCACATATAGCATGATGTAAAGCTCTAAAAACGTCCCCTTTCAGGTGCCACGTTTACTCTTTCCTCTTCCTCTGAGTGAAAGCTGCTCTGGTGTGAAGCTCAGTTTTCTGCTTCGGTGCTTCCTATTGATCTCTTAAGTAAAACGCCCTGATCGAATTCTGTACCCCCCCACCCTTCCCAAAGACGTGCCGCAGAGTTTAACCTTCAAACCAACAATCGCAAAGGAAACCGCATCCTTCTGCAGTCCCGGCTTCCTGCCCGCTCACCTTGTCGTTGGTGGGCGCGGGCGGTTTGTCCTGATAGGCCGCCGGCAGCGGGAAGTTGAGCGTGTAGACGGCCGGCTCCCAGAGCTTGGTTTCCTCTGGGACCTTCACCAGGACTGGGGCGGTCATCTCCATCTTCAAGCCTAAACCCAGAAACCCCCACACAGCCACAGAAAGAAAAATAAATAAATCAAATCAAACAGTGTTTACGCGCTCAGTCGCACTCTTCCTCTCGTGTTCTCACCTTCGTTGTTCGCTCCGTTGATGTACTGGAAGAGTCTCCTGAAAGCCATAGCTGCTCCCACTCCCATGAAATAGGCTTCAGCGTCTGTCGACACCCAGCGAGTGGGGGTAAGGTGTCGCACCTGAACACACACACACATAAATGTGAGGAGAAGGGGGCAAAAAAAAGTTGTGTCTTAGCTTCTAGTTGGAGGTTGAGACTCACTTCATACTCGTCCGTTTTGCAGACCAGTTCATATTCCAGACATTCTTTAGACTCGGTGCAGAAGCTGGTGTTGGTGCTTGGTCTGCAACACAGTGGGGGGAAAACACAAACATTTACAGTCAGGGTGGGCAAGATAGGCTTAGAATTTTATCGTGATATTTTGTGGTGCTATATAATGATATATATGATATACTTTTTTTTTAAAGCTGTGACTGCTTGACATCAAACAGAAATATTTCTCGAGAAAAACATTCCCGTCTAAAATCGTCTTCTTCAAGAGAACCGTGAGTTAAAGAAGTGTGATTTATTATATATGTGATTTATGTTACTGTGTTACTACACAGTAACAGTATTTAATCATATTTTCAAATGTACTCATCTTTTTTGATGCTCTCGTGGAACAGTGGCGTAAACATTAAATAAAACTTCTCTTATAACACCGTCAGTGTGGTTTTCTATTTAATGTTAACTGGAATTCATCAAGACAACAATAAATTAAAATTCTGATCATGATAAATTTTTCACGATAAACGCCCATCCCTAATTCACAGTCGGAATCAATAAATTAGAACATATGCCCAATGAGTCGAAAGTGCCTTTTGAAAATAACCTTTAAGTTGAATACTGACTACTTAATAACCTTTAAGTAGATATTAAACATATTTCATTGCCAGTATAGTGCCATATTTGAGCCATATGCTAAATGCATTCAGATGATTTTCCTTTTAAATACACATTTGTGAATTATTGTAAATTGTTAACACTGTAAATGTGTCCACTTAATAAAATCCACATGGAGCTGGGCATGCAGAATGCTTCAGGAAGTCTGTCAGTCCATGAAACTTTATGGCTAAAGGGAAATAAAACGTGTCCCGTCTCTATTGTACAAAACTGTGTTAGTGTTTAACTTTGTTTATCAAAATAAACACCTAAAAAAAGGGACAATTCATACACTTTTGACACTTTTAGACCATGACTCAGCACTAACATTTTTGTATTTTTAGCCCCAAATATATCCCTAACAGTTGTGGGTCTTTTTCTATCACAGCTTTTCCTCCCACTGAACTTTCCATTAATTATGCTCGTATGCACCACTCTGAGAACGGTGTCACTTTTAGAACAGAATTAATGAAATAATTTTATGTTTTAATTATAGTTCTAATGATTTTGATCGATTTGAGCTGCATCTGTAAAATCTCAAAGGAAGTCCCTCGGTGGACCGTTTTACGAGATTTTCCCCAGCATTGGTAAAGAGTTCAGGTTGAAAATATGACTTATTCATGATCTATGTTGTGTTTGCATTAACAACTGAAGCAAATGACTTACCCCACGCTGCTTTCAATGGAAACCACCAGGGTCAGAACAGCTACAGCAATGATGAAAGCCCTGGAAAAGAGGGCATAAAAATGTTTCTTCTTATAAACAATCAGTTTTTTCTTGTTTGCTTGACTCAGGCCATGTTGAAAAAAGCTTTAAAGAGGTAGCTGCAAATGTTGCACAAAGCGTTCAGAAAGTGGAAAAGCAAAGAAAACATGGCGGAGAAAACAAAGATGTAAAACTAAAAAAAAAAAAAAAATTAAAAAAAGTCAAATGAATAGGAGGAGGAGAGAGGAAGGTGTCTGTCAGGAAGAGGCTGTTGCTGCTGCTGCAGTCAGGACTGGGTTTCATCACTGCAGAGATGAAACTAGACACGTGTTCCTGCTGCTGCTGCTGCTGCACCGAGGAGAGAGGGAGAGAAATCTGCTGCATCATCAGTCTGCTCTGCAAACCAAAGGCGTTTTAAGGTCAGGAAGGAGCAGCGAGCAGAAGGACTCCATCTTCCTCACCCGAGTATGTTTGGAACCAGCAGAGAATGCCAGGAGCTTTCAAATGTATAGCAATAAATAATAAGTAATGTCTCTAAATATGACTGAAGCGCCAACGCACCGTTTCAGATAATGCATACACGCGTGCGCTGCTTAGGAAGAAGAAAAAATAAACGACGCAAACCTCAACTTTACCTGCACGTCAAGCTGGTAAAGGGAATTAATTCAACAGCATTAGAAATCAAATGTACCTTACTGAGGAGTTTAGGGGGAAAAAAGTATTCAATGTCCTGATATGTTGCAAATACTTACATTGTGACTGTCCTGTGTGTGTGTGTAGCTATTTCCCACCTGCAAAGAGAGCGCAGTGCGGAGGGCTGATGGAGACTGCAGTGTGCTGCACCCGGACAGGAGCTGGAGGATTTAATGCAGACGGGGACGGAGAGGAGGGGGAGGGAGGGGGAGAGGGAGGGGAGAGGGAGGGGGAGGGGAGAGGGAGGGGGAGAGGGAGGGGAGGGGGAGAGGGAGAGGGAGGGGCCCGGGGCCCGGGGCCCGGGGCCTGGGGCCCGCCCACAGCACACAGGGAGGAGGAGACTGACCACCGGAGCCTCACTGGGGGGTTTCTAATCTCTCACCATTAACCCTATTATGTTGCGGGTCAAATTGACCCGTTTCAAAGTTGAAAAATTGTTTAAGAAATAGTTAGAAGTATTTTTTTCTGCATGAAACTTTTTGTATTTGTCTTAATAGGTGTCCTCTATGTATAAAATGAAAATGGTTCATTTTACACATTTGCAGCCCCCCCTGGGTCTGTTTGTTACATCGATACTGTTCGGGTCAATTTGACCCGGCAGTCAAGTTGAAGGGTAAAAAGGTTAAAACAATGTTCAGTTCTATTTGTTTCCTTGCACCTATGAGACATATTTCACCACACACACACACACACACACACACACACACACACACACACACACACACACACACACACACACACACACACACACACAAACACCACACACACACACATACACTTACCTAAACACAAACACAAACCCAGTCTTTCACTAGTCTCTTTACTTCACTAGGAAGCTGCCAGAAAGCAGGTGTTCATCAACTTTTGACAGGAACCTTTTCTGTCCCCTGGACAAACTCCACCCACACTGAGTGACACTCAGTAGAAGTGGGGGGGGGGACATAAATACTCTCTGCAAGAACAGTACACACTGAGGGTACATGTGCCATCGCCACTGTCAGAGATCAGGAAATGAGCAGCAAGGAAATAAAAAGATGACAACCCTGGAAGTGCTGGAACTTCTTGTTGGTCATGCCAGGACCAACTAGGCAGAAACTCAGATATCAAGTGAGTCTTTGAGCTACTCAGGCCTAGTGCAATACAGGAAATCATTGTGTTTTTGGAGAGAACTGGAAGGAGCTGGACCACAGTGGCGCAAAAAGTGGGTATGCAGGGTATGCAACGCATAGGGGCGCAGCACCAGAGGGGGCGTCAAAACCCCGTCTGGAGGGGGCGACGCGCCTATGATGTTCTCCCAAACACTTCAGGGCGCCTTTCGCTCCTTCACCTCGCGCACATAACGAGGTAAAGGTAGCGAGTTTTATCCTTCACGTATCAAAGAAGAGGGGGGAAGAAGAGCATCGCAACTTCACCCTGACGTTCGGGAGGGGAGTGGGGGGGGGGGGCGATTTATGTTTTCGCATCCACCTGAAAAATGTGTAGTTGCGCCACTGCTGCACCAGATGCATTGACATGCATATTTGTAGGTCCTCATTCTGACCAGAGTTTTCAAGTCAAAGGATGAATCAACAGCCAGTCTAAGAGATGCAGAGACAGGCAGGGTAATATTTCGGGCCATAATGTTTCTGGAGACTTTTCTCCAGAGTAATCCGATTTTACAATCGATGGACAAGACAAACTAGCAGCTAATAGAACAGTGTGGAACAAGTGGGTTGTAACTTCCCTGTTCTATAATCCAGGCCCTGATGTCACAGTGGATGGAAGACTTGTGGCATTGATAAATATCAGCCCAGGCATTCAGAGGTCGCTGCTCATTTAGGCAATATATGCCTTCCACACCAGCTAAATATGACATAAAAATCTGGGCAGCATATGATGAAAAACCCAGTTATGTTTTGGACTTGCAGGTTTAAACTATAAATCCAGCTGGAGGATCATCTTTAAGACTCATTTGTCTTTATTTTAATCATCGGGTCAATTTGACCCAGAGCAGAAAAGTGTCTCAAGTTCAATTATAAACATAACCCCTTCAAAAAAAAATCTAAATGTAATATAAAAAAAATTACAAAAAGTCACTTTCAAGGATATTTAGTGTTATTTTGTGTTTAGGTTTTTTCAGTGGGCATGAAAAATGTAAATCACAATTTTTTATGTCCAAATGAGTTAATTGTCGTCATTGATCCTTTATTTATGAGCAATAAAAAACATCATTGCACAAATATTGATTGAAATGGTTAGTATTGGAGTTAACAATCAGACACAAAAAGTTTTGGAGGTATTTTTTGGTTTCTGACACTGTAGCATCACTAAACACTCCCCGGGTCAAATTGACCCACGAACATTATTGCTGTGCCTCAGAAACGAACATAACAGGAGGAAAACATCTCCCATCAGTCACACGTTGCAAAAAAAAAAAAGTCATAAAATGGGTTCACAAAAAAGTGGGGATAGGGAACACGTTAGTGGGTCATGAATAAGTTGGGTTCCATTATATCCTAGTTGCGTTTCCATGACAAACGTCGTGCGCAAATTTTTTGTCAATACTCTTCTAAAGTAAAAGAAAAAAAACAAGTTCGCAATTGCCGTGTTTCCAATAAAAAAAATAATTAAAATAAAACCATTGGTGAATACGCTTGTTGATGTGATAAGTCAATATAAATCATGGCAGCAGTGGCTGGGATAAAGCTCGCGGCCGTCACATAAAATCTCAGAGCCATCTGAGCTCTCTCAAATAAAGTGTTTGCGTTTTTGTTTGGTGTAATACATTGAAAGTCACAGTGGGTGGCGCCTTAATACGGTGGCCGACAGGTGCAAATGCGCAGCAACAGAGAAAACATGCGAACAAAACAAAGACACGCGCACAAATGAAATGCAGCAAACAAAAAGCAAATAAAATGCAGCAAACAAAAACGAAAACACCCCCAAATGAAATGCAGCAAACAAAACGAGAGACGCAAACAAAAACGAAAACACCCCCAAATGAAATGCAGCAAACAAAACGAGAGACGCAAACAAAAACGAAAACACCCCCAAATGAAATGCAGCAAACAAAAAGAGAAACGCAAACAAAAACGAGAGACGCAAACAAAAACGAAAACACCCACAGATGAAATGCAGCAAACAAAGAGAAACGCGCACTAAAGTGTTGAAAACGGAAGTGCTCCAGACCACTAGGGGGAGTCTAACAAAAAACATCTGTGTCCGAATTTAAGCTCTGCATCCTTTAAAGGGCCCTGAGAAACTGATTCTTCAAGCATAGACATTATAAAAGAGTAAAACCCCGATAGCCGCTCTTGGTTCGGTCGTCTCTCCTGCTTTGCTCAACCAAAACAGCAGAAGATCTCAGCACTGCGGAATATTGTTGATCGGATCGACGGACTACTGACCTGAGGGCTCGACAGACTTTTCGCAAGTATGATGGATATTACTGTGTATTTTTTGTGATTAGAATATAACTATACTGTATTTATGTCCACTGGCTAAATACCAGCTAATGCTATATAGCGCTTGGTGTTCAGCCCCGCTATGAAAGCTAACAGAGATTCATCTGATACAAGAACCTACTATAGAAATGAAACAATATTATAAAAATCATAGTATAACATTCACCAGCAAAGCTTACTGGCTATTATTTAATTATTTAGCTCTGTCAATGTAAGATAACTCGAAAATCTCCCGTTTTTGTTTTGAAGGTTTCCTACGACGTGAGGAAGAAGGAAGACAGAAAGCAGGAAGACAGGAAGAAGGAAGACAGGAAGAAGGAAGACAGGAAGAAGGAAGACAGGAAGAAGGAAGACAGGTCTTTAAGGAGAGACAGATTCACTGCAGCAGGATGAATTTCCTATCGGAGTTTGGACCCAATCTCAGCTGCTGAATCTCTTTTAAGCCAGAACTCGTAGGCTGGAAAACGTGTGTGTGTGTGTGTGTGTGTGTGTGTGTGTGTGTGTGTGTGTGTGTGTGTGTGTGTGTGTGTGTGTGTGTGTGTGTGTGTGTGTGTGTGTGTGTGTGTGTGTGTGTGTGTGTGTTGTGTGTGTGTGTGTGTGTGTGTGTGTGTTGTGTGTGTGTGTGTGTGTGTGTGTGTGTGTGTGTGTGTGTGTGTGTGTGTAAACATGTACAGCCTAATGTATTTTATTCAGTATTAATCATTATTTATTTATACTTATATAAATAGGTATTGATAAGACTCTCGCGGTCCATTAGGCCTCCGTCCTTTTACAGAAGACGGATCCTTTGAAGGCCACGAATATGGACCGGAAGAGAGAAGCTGTAGCCTCCGGCTAGCTGCTAGCTTAGACTAGCTGTAGCCTCCGGCTAGCTGCTAGCTTAGACTAGCTGTAGCCTCCGGCTAGCTGCTAGCTTAGACTAGCTGTAGCCTCCGGCTAGCTGCTAGCTTAGACTAGCTGTAGCCTCCGGCTAGCTGCTAGCTTAGACTAGCTGTAGCCTCCGGCTAGCTGCTAGCTTAGACTAGCTGTAGCCTCCGGCTAGCTGCTAGCCTCTATCTCGGCGTTATGTTGCTTAGCAACTGTGACAACGTGAAGCACAGAGCGGCGAAGGAAAAAAAAACGGACTCAAAGTTGTGTTTTTACTCTTTATTTCTGTATTATTCTTCACCTTGTGTAATAAAGGTTGTTCCATAGTAAAAAGGAAATCTGTCTGATTCTAAAATGTTTAATGTATACAAGGGATATTCATTTTCAAATGCTCTCCAGATCTCAGGTGGTAAAACATGACAGTTAAATAAAACTATTATGTTTGAAGGCTTAACTTTAATCAGTCAAACCCATTTGCTCAGGAATAAATTAAATACTTTAGTGAACCAAAAGATTTTACTACTACCTGACTTAATATCTATGTTTCACCTCCACTCATAGGGGAAAACTAGCGGGAGTTTTTCTAACTATTTGCCGGGAGACCTGGGTTCTCTCTCGGTACCGAACCTGGAGCTCCGGCCCGCTGACAGCTGGAGAGGAGCTGGATGTTAATGCAGCGGAGCAGAAGGTCCGAAAACATGGAGCAATATTGGAATTAGGTGATTTATTAATGAACCGAGCAGATATTTCAGATCTATACATCTACATTCTCGCCTAAAACCATTGTAAAAAATAATTTTGTGTAATACAGCAAAACCTATTTTTTCGCCATTGCTGCTTTAAAGGATGCAGAGCCTAAATTCGGACACAGCTGTTTTTTGTTAGACTCCCCCTAGTGGTCTGGAGCACTTCTGTTTTCAACACTTGTGCGCGTTTCTCTTTTTGTTTGCTGCATTTCATTTGGGGGTGTTTTCGTTTTTGTTTGCTGCATTTTATTTGCTTTTTGTTTGCTGCATTTCATTTGTGCGCGTGTCTTTGTTTTGTTCGCATGTTTTCTCTGTTGCGCGCATTTGCACCTGTCGGCCACCGTACCTTAAGGTTGATACAGTCATATATATATATATATATATATATATATATATATATATATATATATAGGCACCAGCACCTCCCGACCCCATTAAGGGACAAGGGTGTAGGAGGATGGATGGATGGATATATATATAATAATATTGTGCCACCCCTGAAAAAGTCCCTGCCACCGTCTTGCCACCCCATAAATATTTTTCTAGATCCGCCCCTGATCGATATGAACAACAATATCCCTCCGTGCTGAAGCATCTTCTGTTGTTTTGATTGAGCACAGTAGGAGTGACTACCGCTCCAAGATGGCCGCCATATTTCCTGCGCCGGAGCAGCCAATGCGGGGTCTGCGCTTATATTATGTCTATGGTTAGTGCCACAGTACATCAACAAGAGGTTTTTTCTACTTCCGGTAATTTTAGACTTCTTTGTAATAACAGCACCACATGCCGACAAAATCAAGAATTACAACCAGTTGGTGAAATAAAAGCAAAACATGGTTTAGAAAATATATTTCACATGTACCCATTTTTCACCTGGTTACACATAAATTGCAAAAAAGATGCAATTTATACATCTTTATCTTGACAGCCACCAGTGATGGCATAGTTACTTTGAAAAAGTAACTTTAATCAGATTACTGATTACTCCTCAAAAAAGTAACTTATTTAAATTACTCACTACTTGATTTGGAAAGTAACCAAGTTACGTTAAAAGTAATTTTTTAGTTACTTTCGGCAGTTGCTGGCAACGCTCCACCACCTGTGAAAATTACATTGAGCTTTGTCAAAACTTAATTGCAAGTTATTTTATAATGGTGACATCAATAATGTATTTCCACTTACGTATATGGTTGAACTGAAGGGGAGATTGTTTTTGGGTTACTACCAGAGGTAAGACCAAGTCACTGTTTTGCAAGTCCGAGTCAAGTCTCAAGTCAAGACGGTCAAGTCAAGTCTCAACATGCGACAAAAGAAGGAGCGCCAAGTGCCTGAGCACAACTGTGACGCAAGAAAGCTCACTGAGGAGCTGCCATGCACTCATATGTCCTGGTAAGTGTGAACTGATCTGAATGAAAAGGTTTGAGTGAGCAGTTAGCAGTTTGGCCACGTCTGTTTGCTCAAAATGGATAAACTGAATACGGTACTTTGCCTTTGTTTCATGGAGCCTTTCAAACCTTGGGATCGTCCTTTTACAATAAATTGAAATGAATTTAATTATCATGAAATGTTAAAGCTTACTTTATTTGAAAAACCAACACATCAGCGCGTTTGCCGGCATAACACCGGCTCCTGCCTGTCTCGCTGTGCCATTTCAAGGTGTGTTGAGGAAAAACTTAGAGCTGATTATTATTCCAGGCTTTATTGGCTATTCACACGCTTTTATTTTGGTTTTGGACAATAAGTTACAAGTTTGAAGTAAACATTACTCATTAACATCTTGAACATATCACTCAACCCATGCTGGTATTAGAGCGTTAGAAAGAAAATCCAATACATTACAAGATTTACCTTAACAATATTAATGAACATGTCAGGACACTATATAATAAATATTGTACAAAATGTATTTATATTTTTTATTTATATATTTTTTTTCAGTTTATTAGAAGAAATCTCAAGGTGACAAACCATAAGCGGTGCATTTAGGCCTTGTTTAATTCTACATGAACAAATTATTTTATCTTTCATTGCATCTATTTATTTATACAGAGTAAAAGTATTAGTCCTAACTCAGTAGGATTTAGGGGGTTGAAACATTAGCATTATAAATGTTAAAGAATTATAGTTTTTGTTACAGAAAATCTTCCAGTTAGTATATTCAACACTATAATTGTCAAGTTCTTTTTAGCTGTGCAACTCCCCCACTTGAAAAGAGATGGATGACCCCATGCAGATTCTTAATGACAGGGATTTACTCGAAGGATCAGACAGTTTTGCTTGCTTTCTTCCATTTATTTCAGTGAATAGACAAGTTAGTCGTTGATCCAGATGCAGGTAAAAACCTTTAAACAAACCCAAAAAAGATAATAATTACTAATCTATATAAATTAATTTCACTCAAATGCAAAGGATATGGCAAATTAGATAATACCAAGCAACCCACCACAAATTAAACATGCAAATTAATCAAATTTAAATACACAAGTAACTAACCTTATAACTTTAAACTTAGCTTTAGAGTGCATTTCAAGTTAATATTTAATTTTACATTTCATATCAACATACAAATATCTGTTTTTCCAACATTAATCATGAATATTTATTATAAATTTAGCTTTAAATGATCATTTAAAGTAGATGATAAATTAATTAACAATTAAACTCGGTACCCAAATCCATTTCAACAATACAATAATCAATTCAATAATAAAAGTTTATCAATCAATGAACGCAGCTTCAGTTCAGCTGTCAATATTAGGCGTTAATGATCCGATCGGCCAAACTGGAAGCCTGGCTGGAGAAATGTAGACAACTTTGCGGCTCGATCTCATAACAACACAGCTTCTGTCTTACCGGCTGCCTCTCTGCTCATTTACAAGATCATCCAGTTTACACAGGTTGAATCGGATCTGGAATTCAAAAAGTCCGCAAACTCCTGCCCTCTTTGTTTGGCGGTTTTCTCTTTTTCCTTGGCCGTCCCTCTTTTAGGTCCGTGTGGAAGCGCATGATTTTTTTTTCTTTTACTCTTTTTTTTTTTGATTTGACTTCACAATAATACTGCCAATTTTTCTCTTTTTTTGGCTGTAGTGGCCTTTATTTGAAGGTAGTTCAACAGGAGGCAGGGTAATGAGGGAGGGGGTAGACATGTGGTGATGGTCGCCTGGGCAGGAATTGAACCTGTGACCACCACCACAAAGACTAAGGCCTCAACATGTGGATTGTGCTTTGCACCTTCGCCACCACAGCACCCCATGGTTTGATATGTCTAACTAATTGTTTTGACAAGTTCTACATTATCACTGATGTAAATGTTACTTGGTTAGACTGCATCACAGATAGATTGACTTTTAAATGTAAACGTTGTAGATCTTTCTATAATCTCAGTGGCATTTAAGCACAAAGCAACACAACTGACTCATGTATCCATCTTATGTCTTCATTTTCTTTCTTTCACTTGTTTATTTTGTTTGATCACTTCCAGTAAATGTCTCCATTGTTTTTTTCTATGTATTTTTAATTTCTGTAAAGCGCTCTGTGTTACAGTTGACTAAATTAAAAGCACTGCACTTGCTAACATTACTTAACTTACTGGTCATTACAGTTACAATGATTACATCCTAAGTGCTTATTGCAAGGAAATTATACAATTTTGCTATTCTTCTCTTCATCTAGTAACGTGTGAATAGCTGATATAAGCTAGGTAAGCTAGGTTATTGTAGCTTTCCAACTACAGTTAGCAGGTAGTTTAGTTACGACACCATCACTGTGTTATGTGAAACATTTTATGGAGCCAAATTCATCTCTCTTGTAAGCATTTGAAAATTACACTAATTATATTAGGCTTTGTGTATTAGGCTTCTATTCAGCCAGTTGATCGGCAGTGTGCAGCACCAACAGGGAGCAATCCACCTCGTCCTCCAGCGTCTACTTAAAAGAACTTTATATTGTAGAAATGAGGTGAGAAATTGTAGCAGTTCTGAAACCACAACTTCTTAAAACTGCGGTACACTTTGACATCAATAACCAGCCCGAGCCTGTTACACAGTAATAAACAAAAAGGACATTTAAAATCTTAAATTTGAAACTGCTTCGCAATGGTTTGTCTGGACGCTCAAATACATTTTAGGTCATACATACCTATAATACCTAAAATGAACTTTACTTTTTTTATATTTTTTAAGCATAATCAAAAAAATGTGTTAATTTGTATTTTTTCTTAGTCTGAACTGACCCTAAAGCTGATTCTGGTTCCAACAGTCCAGTACATCTAGTCCTGAAACCAGAACTGATACATGTGACACTAAAGGAGGACTGGCTGCTACAGGCAGAGAGGTTCACTATGGAAACCTTAAAGCTTAACACAAATAACCGATTCGGCTCCTCCTCTTCTAGATAGAAGCTGTTGGAAATATGAAACGCGTAACTACACTGTGTATTAATTAAACCTGATTATATTTGCAAAAGGAGTGCTAAATCTACTGTAACGTAATAAAACAGGTTGTTTTCAAGAATACCACCTTAAATAACCGCATCCTTCGATAGAGAGCGATAAACAGGCCCCGCTGCTTCTAAGCAAGATTTCGTTGTGATGTGCAGGTTATCATTAATAGGGGCGAATAATTATATTTAACACACAATAGGTTTTTAATATTTGACCCGTTTAGGTTGCGAAACGGCGGCGGTGTGACAAACAAGGTCGTACAATTGCATAAATGGCGTAGAGTTAGAGGGCGAGTTGGATCTACTGATCTACTGACCGAGTTTCGGAAGAGCGCAAACTTCTCAGCTGAGCGGAGCAACTAAAGCCGTTTTAATAAACTCGCTACAGATAGAACTAAAAAGGGAATAAATAAAGGTGAAGGGTTGGAAACGTGACCAAAATTTCCGACGTGCTGTGCAATGAGACAAGTGAGAAGGAAACGAGGAAGCAAGAGTCAGTCTCCGGCTTCCGGTTCACCGCTGCTGATCCCGTTCCCTTGACGACAGTCCAGCGCTACCCCTATTGGACTTTGATAACTACACGTTAATTAATTAATTAGTTATGCTAGTATGTCTCTGTAAGTTGGAATAACATTCCAATTAGAATATCATTGAGATAAATAAATATAGTATGTAAACCTATTGCAGCTTCTGCTTATTATGTTAATGTTTTATCTAAAACATATTTAGATAAAAAATGTCATTATATACAGTGCATACTTGGTTGGGACCAACCAATAATTTTCTTCCAAACCCATTTGCAGTAAAAGCACAATGCATTTATTCAGCTGTAGCTTCAGGTTGCTGTCTTGTTGCGTCAATATTTCATAGTATTCTTTCCTCAAGTACACTATCTATCTATCTATCTACTATCTATCTATCTATCTATCTATCTATCTATCTATCTATCTATCTATCTATCTATCTATCTATCTATCTATCTATCTATCTATCTATCTATCTATCTATCTATCTATCTATCTATCTATCTATCTATCTATCGCAGATTTCTTTGACAACTCGATGGCGTGACGCAAACGACGTGGGCGGCTAGAAAACTGACAGCGTCATCGTGTTGCTAGGATATTTTCTTTTATAACGTAATAAAGGTTCAACCCCGAACTTTGACGTCTATTTTCAGCCATTCTAAGACAGTTCACTTTTCCCAATTTTGGAAAACGAACAGAACTTTTAAACAGCAATTTTTTGCAAAGTAAACCTAGAAGAATTATTCAACTTTTCTTGTCTGCCAGGATTTACCCAGACATTGCAATGGCAAAAAGTTTTAACACACGTGGTGCAGAGAAAGATGAGGAATCATGCAGACTTTACGTGTCGCAGCATGAAGCATTTCCCTTGGAACAGAGATCTTCAATGTGTGCTGAGGGACTCTTTCGTGAGAAAGACTCTTTGGAGGGAAAAGACTCTTACAGAAGCCAGTACCAATCACAGGATCAACTTTCAAAGGTGAACCAACAGCATAACAGCTATCTTAACACTAACGACATCATTTTTGAATTTCAAACTCTCCTTACAAGTATAGATTCTAGCGGTCTTCAGACAGAATTGTTTAGACAGTTAATGGCAAAGGAACATTGGAAAAATATGTTCTTTCAATCCCAATCTTGGTTGTTGAAAATGTATTCATTGTGGAAAAATTTACAGAACCAGCTTCAGGAAAATATAGAGGACAGCGCCTCAGAGGACAGCGCCTCTGATAATGACAACATTTTTATAAAGAGAGATATTCACGTTCTATCTTTGGTTTTGGATGAACTTAAAGTTAAAGCTGAGCTTTTGCAACAACAAGAAAACCAGACACAAAATCAGCTGATTCCAAGAGATGTTTTGTCTGCTGAGCTTGTGCAAAATGAAGACAGTAGTTACATGTTGTCAGAGGGTGAATCTGACTATCGTAATGTGACCAAAGTACAGAAACCTGCCTCTTTTGAAATCAATTCTTCAGGGTCTAAGCAAAAGGAGATCTATGCTGGAAAGGCTCAAACAAGCAAGGACACAAACTATGAGCTTCTGTTTCAACTGGAAGCATCTAAACAGACTGCTTCAGATTCAGCAGTAGACAAGTTTGCAGTACAGGAGGATGTCGGTCAGAATTTTGAAGAAAACATGACCGTGCCTAAAAGTTCAGGTTCATCTGGAGAAGACAACTTTGAAAAGGCAGATGAAAACATCAAATTTATGCATAAATCTGAAGAGTTAGTAATCCCAAAAGAAAGGTTTTTTGAAGAGACTGACTACGACAGGCGGAGGCTCTCTGTGATTTTTGAGGAACTATCTGAAGTCTCTGACACTACAGAAAGTGAGCCAGAAGAGATTTCTGCTTTGGAAGTTGAACTTGTCGAGCAAAGGCATTATATTCAACAAAGCCAAGGATCTGAAATGCTGTGTGTACCAGATGAAGCTCTCATCAAACCACTTTTGAAGAAGCAGAAAGCTTATCATCTTGAGGCAGAGTTATCAAATGAAAGGGAGGAAAAGGACCATTACAAAAAACTGTACAAAGAATCACAAGATGTGGTTTTGCAGTTGCGTGCAGCGAAGGACAAATGCAATCTGCAGTATAAAGACAAGTCAGCAGAACCTGAAAGTTCAAGTTCATCTAGAAATAATGACAGTGATCATGATTATAATGACAGTGATCATAATTATGATGTCGATGACAAAGTAAAAGATAGCATAAAAAGTGTGTGGAAATCTGTAGATGAACTTAACGTTCAAGTTCAAACAATGAAACAGATAGTAGAAAACTTTAAGAACTTACCAGATTCAAAAGAAGTTCTTAGCATGAAGGACAGTTCTTTACCAACTGACCTTAGAGACACAATTGATGCTCCACAACCTGCACAAGTGGAGACAACAGCTCTTGAAAGTTACCAAGTACTAATGACTATCTTAGTTTCTCGTCAACAGAGATTTTGTGATCTTGAGACAGAGTTATCTAAAGAAAAGGAGCAAAGAAATCTTTACTACAAACTCTACAATGAGGTGGAAGCTGAGCTCCTGCAAGTGCAAACAACACTGGATAAAATGAATCACAAAGATGGGACAGCTGGATCTGACACTGCAAGTTCATTTGGAAGTTATGGCAGTTATGAGGATAAAAATGTTGAACCTGTGCAGAAATCTGAATGTACTGAAAGCATTAAGAAATTAGCAAAACCAAACGAAGCAAATATGAAGGACACGATTCCTTTAGAGTCTGATCAGAGTGTGAACAGCTCTACATTTCTGGATGCTATTGGAGGGGAACTTGATTTGCCTAACCTGCAGCACTCTAGTGACACCATGGAAATCACGGTTCTTGAATCCCTGCCAGAGGACACGAGTTTTTCAACACAGAAAGAACTTGAGGATACTAACGCTGAGGACTTTACGTTGTCTGAGGACCATCATGTGTGTACAACAAAAGCAGAAATAACTCATTTACTTTCCCTTCAACAAAGAAATGATGATCTTGAGGAGAAATTGCGTAAGGAAAAGGATGAAAAGGACCATTACAGAAATTTCTATGTTGAAGCACTACCTGAACTGCTGGAGTTGCGTGCAATGCGGGACAACTTCCTTTTGAAATTTGAAGAGACGGCAAAAGCAGCCGTCACATATATGATTGTAGCAGAGCCCAACGAAACAATTTCAAATGAAACAATTTCAGAGCACAAAGAGAACATATCTTACATAATTGTAGATCCTAACAACATGGAGCTGGTTCTGCCTACTTTACAGGATTCTATTGTTTCAGTGGAAACTTCACAACCTGCACAACTGAAGACCTCTGCTGCTACAACTGAGGGATCTAGAGACAACCATTATATAAGCTTGGATACTAATTGTCAGGACTTTAGCACATCTTTGGACATCACATCTCTTCAATGTGATCAAGAACAGACATCCACTTTGGGCGGTGGCCCTCTGAAAGAAACACAAGCTACAGAACAAAGCAAAGAATCTCAAATTTTGTCTCAACTAGAAGCAGAGAAAAACAAGGTACTTTCCCTCCATCAGAGAGTTTCCACTCTTGAGACAGAGTTATCTGAAGAAAAGGACCAAAAGCATTACTACAGCAATCTATCAAATGAATTCCACGATGAGCTCCTGAAACTGCGTGCAACACTTGAGGACAATAATCTGACATCTAAACACAAGACAGCTGTACCTCATACTTCAAGTTCATTTGAAAGTGATGGCAATGATTATGAAGATGAAAATATCAAAGAAGCACAGAGTTCTGCCGATGAACTTGAATGTGAGTTTCAAAGACTTTTAGAACTCACTGAAAAAATTCAGAGGACACAAAAAGACACATTTTCTTTAGAGACGGATCCAAATGTGTGGATCTATACAGGATTGGATGCTGAGCATGAGAACCAGGATGTGTGTACAACAGAAGAAGAAATAACTGAGTTACTTGCCGTTAGACAAATAAATTATGATCTTATGGAGGACTTGCTTAATGAAAAGGATAAAAAGGACTATTACAAAAAACTATATGATGAAGAACATCATAAGCTGTTGGAGTTGAGTGCAATGTGCAACTTCCTTTTGTCCCACATTGAAGAAAATATTTCAAATGAAACAATTTTTTCCGACGTTGAGGACAAAGAGAAAACATCTTACACATTTTTAGTCACTGAAATTGATGATGTGTATGTGGAAACTTTACAGGATTCTAGTGTTACAGTGGAAACTCCACAACCTGCACTACTGGAGACCTCTGCTGCTACAACTGAGGGATCTGGAGACACAGGTTACATAAGCTTGGATACTAATTTTCAGGACTCTGGCACATTTTTGGACATCACATCTCTTGAATGTGATCAAGAACACACATCCACTTTGGGCGGTGGCCCTCTGAAAGGAACAGAAGATACAGAACAAAGCAAAGAATCTGAAATTTTTGTGTCAACCACAAGCTGAAGTAAGCACGGCATTTTCCCTTCACCAGATAATTTCTGAACTTGATACACAGGTATCTAAGAGAAAGGGAACAAAAGGACTACTACACAAACTATACAATGAATCGCAGGATGAGCTCCTGAAATTGCGTGCAATACTAGTCAAGACAGCTGTGCCTAACACTTCAAGTTCATCTGGACAGTATGACAGTGATTATGTAGATGAAAATATCAAAGAAGCACAGAGATCTGCAGATGAACTTGAATGTGAGGTTCAAAGCCTTTCAGAACTCGCTGAAAAAATTAAGATATTAACAGAACCATGTCAAGCAAATCCGAAGGGCACATTTTCTTTAGAGACAGATCAAAATGTACGGATCTCCACAGCATTGGATGCTGAGCATGAGAACCAGGATGTGTGTACAACAAAAGAAGAAAAAACTGAGTTACTTGCCATTAGACAAATAAATTATGATCTTATGGAGGACTTGCTTAATGAAAAGGATAAAAAGGACTATTACAAAAAACTATATGATGAAGAACATCAAAGCTGTTGGAGTGGCGTGCAATGTGCAACTTCCTTTTGTCCCACATTGAAGAAAATATTTCAAATGAAACAATTTCTTCCGATGTTGAGGACAAAGAAAAAACATCTTACACATTTTTAGTCACTGAAAATGATGATGTGTATGTGGAAACTTTACAGGATTCGAGTGTTACAGTGGAAACTCCACAACCTGCACAACTGAAGACCTCTGCTCTACAACTGAGGGATCTAGAGACGTACATTATATAAGCTTGGATACTAATTGTCAGGACTTTAGCACATCTTTGGACATCAAATCTCTTCAATGTGATCAAGAACAACATCCACTTTGGGCGGTGGTCCTCTGAAAGAAACACAAGCTACAGAACAAAGCAAAGAATCTCAAATTTTGTCTCAACTAGAAGCAGAGAAAAACAAGGTACTTTCCCTCCATCAGAGAGTTTCCACTCTTGAGACAGAGTTATCTGAAGAAAAGGACCAAAAGCATTACTACAGCAATCTATCAAATGAATTCCACGATGAGCTCCTGAAACTGCGTGCAACACTGAGGACAATAATCTGACATCTAAACACAAGACAGCTGTACCTCATACTTCAAGTTCATCTGAAAGTGATGGCAATGATTATGAAGATGAAAATATCAAAGAAGCACGAGATCTGTAGATGAACTTGAATGTGAGTTTCAAAGCCTTTTAGAACTCGCTGAAAAAATTCAGAGGAACACAAAAGGACACATTTTCTTTAGAGACGGATCAAAATGTGTGGATCTTACAGGATTGGATGCTGAGCATGAGAACCAGGATGTGTGTACAACAGAAGAAGAAATAACTGAGTTACTTGCCGTTAGACAAATAAATTATGATCTTATGGAGGACTTGCTTAATGAAAAGGATAAAAAGGACTATTACAAAAAACTATATGATGAAGAACATCATAAGCTGTTGGAGTTGAGTGCAATGTGCAACTTCCTTTTGTCCCACATTGAAGAAAATATTTCAAATGAAACAATTTCTTCCGACGTTGAGGACAAAGAAGAAAACATCTTACACATTTTTAGTCACTGAAATTGATGATGTGTATGTGGAAACTTTACAGGATTCTAGTGTTACAGTGGAAACTCCACAACCTGCACTACTGAGACCTCTGCTGCTACAACTGAGGGATCTGAGACACAGGTTACATAAGCTTGGATACTAATTGTCAGGACTTTAGCACATCTTTGGACATCACATCTCTTCAATGTGATCAAGAACACACATCCACTTTGGGCGGTGGCCCTCTGAAAGGAACAGAAGATACAGAACAAAGCAAAGAATCTCAAATTTTGTCTCAACTAGAAGCAGAGAAAAACAAGGTACTTTCCCTCCATCAGAGAGTTTCCACTCTTGAGACAGAGTTATCTGAAGAAAAGGACCAAAAGCATTACTACAGCAATCTATCAAATGAATTCCACGATGAGCTCCTAAAACTGCGTGCAACACTGAGGACAATAATCTGACATCTAAACACAAGACACTGTACTTCATACTTCAAGTTCATCTGAAAGTGATGGCAATGATTATGAAGATGAAAATATCAAAGAAGCACAGAGATCTGCCAGATGAACTTGAATGTGAGTTTCAAAGCCTTTTAGAACTCCTGAAAAAATTCAGAGGACACAAAAAGGACACATTTTCTTTAGAGACGTCAAAATGTGTGGATCTTACAGGATTGGATGCTGAGCATGAGAACCAGGATGTGTGTACAACAGAAGAAGAAATAACTGAGTTACTTGCCGTTAGACAAATAAATTATGATCTTATGGAGGACTTGCTTAATGAAAAGGATAAAAAGGACTATTACAAAAAACTATATGATGAAGAACATCATAAGCTGTTGGAGTTGAGTGCAATGTGCAACTTCCTTTTGTCCCACATTGAAGAAAATATTTCAAATGAAACAATTTTTCCGACGTTGAGGACAAAGAGAAAACAACTTACACATTTTTAGTCACTGAAATTGATGATGTGTATGTGGAAACTTTACAGGATTCTAGTGTTACAGTGGAAACTCCACAACCTGCACTACTGGAGACCTCTACTGCTACAACTGAGGGATCTGGAGACACAGGTTACATAAGCTTGGATACTAATTTTCAGGACTCTAGCACATTTTGACATCACATCTCTTGAATGTGATCAAGAACACACATCCACTTTGGGCGGTGGCCCTCTGAAAGGAACAGAAGATACAGAACAAAGCAAAGAATCTGAAATTTTGTTCAACCACAAGCTGAAGTAAAGCACGGCATTTTCCCTTCATCAGATAATTTCCGACATCTTGAACACAGGTTATCTAGAGAAAGGAACAAAAGCACTACTACAGCAACTATACAATGAATCCACGATGAGCTCCTGAAACTGCGTGCAATACCTAGGACAAAATCTGACTTAACACAAGACAACTGTACATCTCATTCAAGACATTGAAGTGATGCAATGATTATGAAGATGAAAATATCAAAGAAGCACAGAGTTCTGCCGATGAACTTGAATGTGAGTTTCAAAGACTTTCAGAACTCGCTGAAAAATAAATTACAGACTGCAACAAACAAGGCACATTTTCTTTAGAGACGGAATAAAATGGTAGGATCTCAACAGATTGGATGCTGAGCATGAGAACCAGGATGTGTGTACAACAGAAGAAGAAATAACTGAGTTACTTCCGTTAGACAAATAAATTATGATTTATGGAGGACTTGCTTAATGAAAAGATAAAAAGGACTATTACAAAAAACTATATGATGAAGAACATCATAAGCTGTTGGAGTTGAGTGCAATGGTGCAACTTCCTTTATTGGACCCACCAATTGAAGAACAAATATTTCAAATGAAACAATTTCTTCCGACGTTGAGGACAAAGAGAAAACATCTTACACATTTTTAGTCACTGAAAATTGATGATGTGTATGTGCGAAACTTTACAGGATTCTAGTGTTACAGTGGAAACTCCACAACTGCACTACTGGAGACCTCTACTGCTACAACTGAGGATCTGGAGACACAGGTTACATAAGCTTGGATACTAATTTTCAGGACTCTGGCACATTTTTGGACATCACATCTCTTGAATGTGATCAAGAACACACATCCACTTTGGGCGGTGGCCCTCTGAAAGGAACAGAAGATACAGAAATAAGCAAAGAGTCTGAAAGTTTGTGTCAACCACAAGCTGAAGTAAGCACGGCATTTTCCCTTCACCAGATAATTTCCGAACTTGATACACAGGTATCTAGAGAAAGGGGAAAAAAGCACTACTACCAAAAACTGTACAATGAATTGCAAGATAAGCTCCAGAAATTGCGTGCAAGACTAGACAAGACATCTGAATATCAAAGAATGCAAAATACCAAAGAAGCACAGAGATCTGCTGATGAACTGCCTAATCAAGAGCACCCTGGAGTCCATACAGTCACTAGGCTGGCTCTATGGAAAGACAGACCCAGGATCCACAGACTGGTTCCTGAGTCTGTGTCAGACACCTCTGGGTCTCTGGAAAAGGAAATCTCATTTAAAGTGACAACTCCAGAATGTGAGCAGGTTGAAGTCTTTTCTCCTGTCAGGGAGCAACACGAGCAAAATCAAGACACAATTTTTACAACAGTCAGACATGCTGTTGTGGAAACAATAATTCCAGAAGAAGAGTCAAGTA
Organism: Poecilia picta; assembly: GCA_033032245.1. Classification (NCBI taxonomy): domain Eukaryota; kingdom Metazoa; phylum Chordata; class Actinopteri; order Cyprinodontiformes; family Poeciliidae; genus Poecilia; species Poecilia picta. Next base: position 27,486,239 of record CM065353.1, on the reverse strand, counting down.
TCATTGAGGCTGAGAATCATGATATAATAGAGCCTTCGACCTCGTCTGCACAACCTGACAACTGGGCTGAAACTGGTGAGTTAACAGAGAGTTTGAACAGGTTGGAAATCTCATTCTCAGAAATTGAGGACGAACTGTTTGGCCGATTTGAGCCACACCATCACGATTCTTCTGACTCTGATTGTTCGATTTCAGAGTGTGAGACAGCAGGTCCTGATGAGGGTACTGTTAGGCGTCACTTTTCAAACGCTTGGAGTTTTTCATCCTATATCCTAAAAAGTATTTTTCTGACCATGCTTTTCACCTTTTTGGGTGAATATATATTCCATAATTATATATGGGTGGGACCCAACGTTGATGTGTGCTACGATGACTCCTCAATATCGGATCCCGTCTGTACCTTTGAAAATCCATTACCAGTTCCATTCTAATTTAGCCTACAAAAAAGCCAGTGCATTTATTTGGATAAACTTACAAAAGACCCCAAAGAAACAGATTTAAGACAAGTACTATTGCCAAAAAAGAGAAAAGCAAACCAAAAGTTCTTAATAGGAGGACAATGACAAAGAAGCAGGAAGCTTGGAATGTGCATATTTCTCACAAAATGAGACAGGTATGCCTTAAGTGTTTCATCAAAAGGACTAATGTCCTGTACTGAATAGAGCGTAGCACAACTTGAAGGTGTTTGGTTCTGGACAGAACCTTTACTTATTTAATTTGCAAGAACCGGTTTTTCTCCAGGCACTCTGGTTTTTTCCCAAAAATTGGAAGTCAGACAGACCCACCAGGAGGTCACCTAGCTGTGTCTGTTCGGCAGTAAGGCTGACCTTCAGATCCTCCTGGTGGTTTTTCTCCATTAGGTAAAGTTAATTTGTCATGTTAAATGTGCATATTTGTCACAAAATTAGACAGGTATGCCCTTACGTCTTTCATCAAAAGGACTAATGTCCTGTACTGAATAGAACGTAGCACAGCTTGAAGGAGTCTGGTTCTGGACAGAACCTTTACTATTTTTTACAGACATAATCACAAAGCACTGTACAATAAAGGTCACCTAGCTGATGAGTCCCACAAGGAGTCTGGTTCTGGACAGAACCTTTACTTATTTAATTTGCAAGAACCGGTTTTTCTCCAGGCACTCTGGTTTTTTCCCAAAAATTGGAAGTCAGACGGACCCACCAGGAGGTCACCTAGCTGGGTCTGTTCGGCAGTAAGGCTGACCTTCAGATCCTCCTGGTGGTTTTTCTCCATTAGGTAAAGTTAATTTGTCATGTTAAATGTGCATATTTGTCACAACATTAGACAGGTATGCCCTTACGTCTTTCATCAAAAGGACTAATGTCCTGTACTGAATAGAACGTAGCACAGCTTGAAGGAGTCTGGTTCTGGACAGAACCTTTACTTGTTTAATTTGCAGGAACCGGTTTTTCTCCAGGCGCTCTGGTTTTTTCCCAAAAATTGTTCACTTTGGTTAAGTCATCTGGCCAATGTAAAATATCTGTTCCTGCCATACCGGCTTTTCTTTAGATCAGTTTTTCTTTAGCTGCTGCTTATTTAATTGTATTTAAATCTCTAAAATGTCTTATTTTATTATTCACTTTATTCAGATTACAATAAAGGTCACCTAGCTGATGAGACCCACAAAGAGTCTGGTTCTGGACAGAACCTTTACTTGTTTAGTTTGCAGGAACCGGTTTTTCTCCAGGCACTCTGGTTTTTTCCCAAAAATTGTTCACTTTGGTTAAGTCATCTGGCCAATGTAAAATATCTGTTCCTGCCATACCGGCTTTTCTTTAGATCAGTTTTTCTTTAGCTGCTGCTTATTTAATTGTATTTAAATCTCTAAAATTTCTTATTTTATTATTCACTTTATTCAGATTCATTTTGTCTGTTCTTAGATTTTATCCTCCTCATGTGATTTTACTTTCTAAGTAAGTAAAGTTTTTTACAGACATAATCACAAAGCACTGTACAATAAAGATCACCTAGCTGATGAGTCCCACAAGGAGTCTGGTTCTGTACAGAACCTTTACTTATTTAATTTGTAAGAACAGGTTTTTTCCCCAGGCGCTCTGGTTTTTTCCCAAAAATTGGGAGTCAGACAGACCCACCAGGAGGTCACCTAGCTGGGTCTGTTTGGCAGTAAGGCTGACCTTCAGATCCTCCTGGTGGTTTTTCTCCATTGGGTAAAGTTAATTTGTCATGTCAAATGTGCATATTTGTCACAAAATTAGACAGGTATGCCCTTACGTCTTTCATCAAAAGGACTAATATCCTGAATAGAAAGGACTAATGTAATGAATAGAACGTAGCACAGCTTGAAGGAGTCTGGTTCTGGACAGAACCTTTACTTGTTTAATTTGCAGGAACCGGTTTTTCTCCAGGCGCTCTGGTTTTTTCCCAAAAATTGTTCACTTTGGTTAAGTTATCTGGCCAATGTAAAATATCTGTTCCTGCCATACCGGCTTTTCTTTAGATCAGTTTTTCTTTAGCTGCTGCTTATTTAATTGTATTTAAATCTCTAAAATGTCTTATTTTATTATTCACTTTATTCAGATTACAATAAAGGTCACCTAGCTGATGAGACCCACAAGGTGTTTGGTTCTGGACAGAACCTTTACTTATTTAATTTGCAAGAACCGGTTTTTCTCCAGGCACTCTGGTTTTTTCCCAAAAATTGGGAGTCAGACGGACCCACCAGGAGGTCACCTAGCTGTGTCTGTTCGGCAGTAAGGCTGACCTTCAGATCCTCCTGGTGGTTTTTCTCCATTAAGTAAATTCAGGGGCGGATCTAGCGGGGTGGCAGGGGTGGCAAGGCTCTCGTTTGGGGTGGCAACTGCCACCCCAAACGCTAGCCTGCCTGGCCTGTTGCCACCCAGGCTAGCGACAATGAATCCAATAAATAGTTATGGCAAATCGGACATTAAGCGCATGAAACTCTCTTTTCCCCAACAACATTGAATGCAACACAATGTAACCTGACACGTACTGGTGAGTAGCGGGAAGTGCGAGAGAAGGACAGCAGGATGTAAATGTTACTGGACTGGATGTTATGTGATTTATCATAAGTCACACATGCGCCATTTCTGTCCATTGAGTCATTAATATCGGTGGTCAGGATAATACTACAATCAGCAAAGAATCAGAACAACGGACCGATGTTTAGCAGTTAATTCAACCATAGATAATGGTAATAAGGGCTTCAGATTCCACAGGTGAGGAAAACGTTTTAATTTAAAGAAAACATTGAACAAGTGAGCAGTGGATCAGTTATACTAGCCTAACTGTTATTAACCTGCTACTGACTTTGATAACCTTAACATGAGCTGCGCAGTTCGGTGTGTTTTGGTTCCTTTAGCACTAAAACAGGTCAAACCGCCACCAAGTCATCAGTAGAGCAGCTGGTTAAATCAGCTAATCAACCACCGCTGTGCTCAGGAGAAACTGATTAATAATCACAATATAGACATTAAGCATAACAATAAATCACCAAGATCAATCAATAAGTTTGGACATTGAACCATGTTTTGCCCGTGTCTAGAAACTTGACCCCAGTACCTCAGTAGTGGTTTGGTGGAACTTTTATTGGATATTTGACTTGGCAAACAGTCAGAAGTGGTTCTGTCTAGTTTGGTTCTTCACCTGTTTATCAGCTTTATTGTACCTTTATTGTGTCTCACTGCAGCCGCTGCAATTCCTAAAAACAAGTGACAAAAACTGAACTAATCCCCTGTGATCTCAAAACGTGGTGATATTTATAACAGTCGTCAAACTACGGCTCCTACAGCATATTTAAAATAAAACTATTCTTTCTTGTATCTTGACAGAACTAACAGAAACTAAACTGTTTATAGATTTACACCATGGAGAATTTATCAACCATCAGTTTTCTAATCTTTATTTTAAGTCGTATTTAATAGATATATCGAATAACAAATGATGGTGCTACTAATATTTTCGTGACAGATTTATCTTTGTCCTGTATTGGGATAAAATGGTTTTCTGGACACAATGCATTTCAATTGATATGCGTATCAGTAATGCATATCAATTAGCAGGAGTATGAAAGACGTGAAAATAATTAACTATACTATATTAAGAAATTATATTTAAGCCTTGGTGCTACATGAAGCTGATTTTGACACAAAGCAAGTTAAAAATAATATCTTGTATTGTTTATATACAAGATATTATATATATATATATATCGTTTATATATATGTATATATAAACAATACAAAAACAATACAAAAAAATGGACTTATATAAAAAAAAAAAAATCCCTTCTCACCCTCTGTGGGTGGTCTCTTTCATCCTCTGAGCTCGGGTCCTCTACCAGAGGCCTGGGAGCTTGAGGGTTCTGCGCAGTATCTTGGCTGTGCCTAGTACTGCACATTTCTGGACTGAGATGTCTGATGTTGTTCCTGGGATCTGTTTTAGCCACTGCTCCAGTTTGGGGGTTTCTGCCCCGAGGGCCCCGATGACCACAGGCACCACTGTGGTCTTTACCTTCCAGTTCTTTTCCAGTTCCTCCCTGAGGCCCTGGTATTTCTCCAGTTTCTCATGCTCCTTTTTCCTGATGTTGTAGTCACTTGGTATAGCTACATCCACCACAACGGCTTTCCTCTGTTCTTTATCCACCACCACAATGTCCGGTTGGTTCGCCATTACCATCTTGTCTGTCTGGATCTGGAAGTCCCACATGACCTTAGCTCGGTCATTCTCCACCACCTTTGGGGGTGTTTCCCACTTCGATCTCGGGGCTTCCAGTCCATATTCTGCACAGATGTTCCTGTACACTATGCCCGCCACCTGGTTATGTCGTTCCATGTACGCTTTCCCTGCCAGCATCTTTCACCCTGCTGTTATGTGCTGGACTGTCTCAGGGGCCTCCTTGCACAACCTACACCTTGGGTCTTGTCTGGTGTGGTAGATCTGAGCCTCTATTGCTCTGGTGTTTAGGGCCTGTTCCTGTGCAGCCAGGATGAGAGCCTCTGTGCTGTCCTTGAGTCCAGCTTTGTCCAGCCATTGGTAGGATTTCCTGATATCAGCCACTTCAGTTATTTGTCGGTGGTACATCCCATGTAGGGGCTTGTTCTCCCATGATGGAACCTCTAGCCCCTCATCCTCTGTTCCCCATTGCCTGAGACATTCGCTGAGCATATCGTCCGTTGAGGCTTTGTCCTTGATGTATTTATGAATCTTGGATGTTTCATCCTGGACAGTGGCTCTCACACTCACTAGTCCTCTGCCTCCTTCCTTACGACTTGTGTACAGTCTCAGGGTGCTGGATTTGGGGTGGAACCCTCCATGCATGGTTAGTAACTTCCGAGTCTTAACATCCGTGGCCTTTATCTCTTCCATTGGCCAGCTAATTATTCCGGCAGGGTATCTGATTAAGGCAGGTAAGGCATAGCTGTTTATTGCATGGATCTTGTTCTTGCCATTGAGCTGGCTTCTCAGGACTTGCCTTATTCGTTGGAGGTATTTGGCTGTGGCTCCCTTCCTTGTGACCTCATCCAGGTTACCATTTGTTTGTGGTATTCCCAGGTACTTGTAACTGTGCTCTATGTCTGCTATTGTTCCTTCTGGGAGTGAGACCCCTTCTGTGCGGACGACCTTCCCTCTCTTTGTAACCATCCGACCACACTTTTCTAGTCCGAATGACATCCCAATGTCAGTGCTGTATATCCTGGTGGTGTGGATCAGTGAGTCGATGTCTCGCTCACTCTTAGCATACAGCTTGATGTCATCCATGTAGAGGAGGTGACTGATTGTGGCCCCATTCTTCAGTCGGTATCCGTAGCCAGTCTTGTTGATGATTTGGCTGAGGGGGTTCAGGCCTATGCAGAACAGCAGTGGGGACAGAGCATCTCCTTGGTATATGCCACATTTGATGGACACTTGTGCAAGTGGTTTGCAGTTGGCTTCAAGGGTGGTTTTCCACAGCCCCATCGAGTTTGCAATGAAGGCTCTTAGAGTCCTATTGATGTTGTACATCTCTAAGCATTCATTGATCCAAGTGTGTGGCATTGAGTCATAGGCTTTCTTGTAATATATATATATATATATATATATACTGCCACCCCTGAAAAGGTCCCTGCCACCCTCTTGCCACCCCACAAATATTTTTCTTGATCTACCCCTGGAGCTGAGTGATGCTGTGAGAGCTCTGGAGATCTACATGGACACTGTCCGACAAAACCCCCTCCCCACAAAAACAAGCCTTCATCCTTTTGAGTCCTTTTTGAAAAGTCCTCAAAAGGACTTTTCTCTAAAAAAATTGTGTGCCTTACCTCCTCTTTATCCTTTTTAGAGGCCTTACTTTGTTAAATGTTTTTTGTTGATTTTTTTTTAAGTTTTGAGAAACGCCAAAATGTTTTAGACAAAAATGCCTTAATTTTGAGAAACTAAGAAATTTCTTATTATTTTATTTTTTGCGGCTGCAGAGTGAGCAGAGGATGAACAGGGAGTGTCCGTCACATCTTAACTCCACAGCGACAGTAATTGCTGCCTCATTACAATCAGAACAAACCCATTCCCCTCAAGGCTCTAATTAAACTGGAATATAATGAGCCATACATTTCTTTTACTGTTTCACACCTAGGTGGTTCAATAAAGACTTGTCTTATTTATGAAGCATTCTTTGCTTGAGGAGGCTACAGGCTAGTTTGCTTGATGCTAATAAGGCATAAAGCAGGCTTCCGCTTTTTGCATATTTTACATGTTCTGATAATTTGTCAGAAGAGAAACCGCTGCTGAAGACGTTTGAGGATCCGCCTGTGAGGGGAAATCACCCAGAGGCCCATGGAGATCAGAACATTTTCACTCAAGGCCACATTTAAATATCAATCATGCCCATCAAAATGGCGGCTAAATGTCCCTCTGTTCCAAACTGAGGTCTCACTTAACCCTTGTGCGTGCGAGGACTGAGGCAAACAGGTCTATGGAAAATGATACAGGTTTTACGTGTGTGGGGTCAGTTGGACCCCATTTCTACATACAAGGGTTGAATATGCATCGAAAGGGATTAAAAAATAATTTTATTTATACCTGTCTTTACTTTGTCCAATGGGACAGGAATTTCAAGAAGAAACAATAAAAAGTCACACACTTACTTCTTTATAATTTCAAATAAATAATCTGTAACATGGTTGCTCCTCCAGCAAGATCCAGAGGAACAGCTGAGAGAAAAGTTGTTGGCTTATTTCTGGATTTTGTTTTAACACATAGAATGGTTAAAACAAAGCATAATCAATCCATTTTTAAAAATTTAAAACACTGCCTAAATAAAAAGCTAGCTGCTTTTTATTTAAAAATGCAGCTATTTTAGCCATGGTTAAAGGTTTAGACTTTTCCCACCATTACTGTCACATTATTATTTAGCAGAAAATATCTCCAGAATCTGCTGCAACAAAATTATTTTCAGAAAAGCAATCACCCAATTTTCAGCTTATTGAAAGAGAACGCTGCAGGATGCTGAAATAAAGCATTTTAAAGAAAATTATGGGCAACTCTAACCATCCTCTTCATGAGACCGTCTTCAAATTTGCTGTATTACAGACCGCTACAAAAGATCTTTCCTGCCAACAGCCATTAGCCATCTACAATACATTTTTGATAAATTGATGAGCTAGCTACAACATTTAACGTTACTTTTCGATCAATAAAGTATTTTTGAATTGAATTTTAAATTTGAATTTTTCTTCCAATTCATGCATCACGGCAGAGAGAAGTTTTCCCATTTGTAGGACCGAAACTGACAGTTAAGAATGAAATCCAAAATATAATGTCGCACCAGTAGTGTAAGTTTTAAAAAATGTCATTGTGAACTTAGACTGGTTGGCCAGTAGGTGGCAGCATACGGAGTGATTAACAAGACAACGCGATACTTTATTATCTGCATTATTTGTAGTCCATTTTCTCTCACGCGCCAGTGCGTGCGTTCGTCAATGAAAGCCATGGAAACGACGTTCGCGTTCTCAACCCCATAAATGACGCTGACCTTCTGAATTCTTCCCCTTTGCGACGGGACTTTTGAGAGAGACGCCTGAAGAAGCATTTGGAGCCTCGGAAGGTTTGAGCTTGTCGAGAAGTCTGCTAGCAAAACTTGTTAAAGAAGCACTTGCTGAAATACGCACTTGCTGAAGAAGCCCGTGGTGAACCAACCTGCGAAAGACGGTTCGGTTCCTGGCCAGGAGAAGCACCAGCAGGGAGATCGGCTGGAAGGTTAAAATCATTCTGTTGCTATTTTAAATAAACGAAAGCAAGTTATTACTAAGATATCAGTGATTTATTTAGTTTATTTTGTGTTCGTGTGTGTTTTAAAGAAATTGTGACTGGTGTACAAGAAAAAAGACAAGTAGCATTCTTTGCTAGCATAGATCCTTTTTCTATGAGCCTTTTTCTTTACTGAATTTCGCTGGAAATGTCGGGAATGTTAAACTGCGGTGTAGTGATTTAAGAAATATATCTATTTTACTTAATTATAGTCAAATTAGTTAAATTAACGTCAAATTCCTGAAAAATTATCTAATCTTTTGACCGTTATTTTTTGAAAAATGCAGTGATAAACACAGTTTCCATGGATACGCTAAATGAAATACCTTAAATATTTAATGTTATTTTTGAAAAACATTAAGAAAATAGCATTTACCCTTATAATAGCCTATATTTTAATTGTTTAGTTTCATTATTTTTTTTAAGATAGGAACATGTTTATTTGTTTTGTTTTTGTTTTTTAGCATATCCAGTAAATATGGTTGAATTGATTAGAAAAAAACAACAATGGTGATATTTAATCTAAGGTTTGATGACTTTGGTGTCCAGTTCTTTTAAATCTTGATGACCTCTTTGAAATATATAGCTTTAATAGGTCTCTTTTGCATTTGTGGGGTGAAACAAATTTGTGAATTAAATTGTTTTGTGTCTTATGTGTTAGAATATTGACATTTGTGGATAAATGTCTGGGATATCAATACTTATGTTTGAGAAAAACTGTTATGCTGGTTTGATAAAACAGTCAGTTTTCTGTCCAATTCTTGGCCTTTGCTTTATTTAATTCTTTATTTTTTGAAAAATGCCCTGACAAACATACTTGGTTTCCATGGTAATCACAGCAGACTAACAATTTATCAGGACACTTGAAGACCCTTAACATAAAAGTTTCCATCAGTGTGTGCACACCTTCACACACTCATGATAATAAGCTAATGGATTGTAGCCACAGATGCCCTTTCGTACCAGCGATAAACTCCAGCTGAAGGTGGGAGAAGTGCCTTGCTCCAGGACACAGCAACATAGGCAGAGTTTGCAGGGCAAACTTCTACCACTGCCGGCCCAGTAATAAACATCATAATTGTGTGTGTACGTTAATGATAGACCATTAATAGGCAAGGAATCGTGTATAGACGTAGTGATAATCAGTCAAAGCTGATTTTCACAAACAAAATAATGATTTATTTGTGAAAATCCTATCTAATGATAGACTTTAATATGTGTGTTTAGTTTTCCTACATGGGTGAACTGATTTTAAAAGAAAACAAAAACATTTGAGTTGGTTAAAATCAGCTTTGATGACTTTGGTGTTCAGTTTTTGGAAATTCCAACTTTTTGTTTAGGAATTTATAATTTGCTTTTTTTGGAATGCGACATATTTGTGAGTTAATTGAATTTGTATTGTGACTTATATGCTAGTTATTTGAAATTTTGGAAAATGTCAGTAATGCTGACTGCAGTTGTTTTGGTTTGAAAGAAGTTTTGGAATCAGCTTTTTGAAAAATGTGTACATGTAGTCTCCATGGATACAATGATTAAATAACAACACACAACTTTATTCTTATAAAAAGTCATTAAAGAACAATCAATGTGTGCCTGTTGATTTCACAAAGTAAATCAATTATTTATTGTAACTCAAGACCAGAAAAACAATGTTTTGCTCCATTGCATATTAGTGACGTATCATTTTCAAAGTTACTTGAATGTTAACAATGAATGTTAAAATTCATTAGAAAAACTATGATCTCAGTTTCAGTTTGTCCAGTTGTGATTCATTTGTCAATTAACATTTTGGGGGGACTTTGGGGGTTTACACTGCTTATGTGGTTTAAAAAGTTATTTCTGGTTTTAGAAGATCTGTTTAGTTTTATTCAGATCTTTGGAATAAGAAGTCAGCGCCTGGTCCAGGTTTCAAAAAATGCCTCAAAAACACATTTGGTCTCCTTGGATACATTGCTTGAAACAAAACCTTTAAACTTGAATATTAGAAAAGTTTATATATATTTCTCCTGTATTATTTCTAAGTAGTTTTGTTAAGTTTTATTTTTCTAGTTTTGAATAATGAGTTGTTTACGAAATGCCGTGTTGGTTCTTTGCATATTTGGAGCTGTAATATATTTTCACGCTGATTAAGTTTTCAGAAAGAGTCAGTAATATTAATAGTGGTGTGGTGATTGAAAAACTTATTTTAGTTTGAGAGAATTACTTTTAGAGAATCCATTTTGTTGATGTTCTTTGTCTTTAATTATTTTGTCTGGCTTATCTCCAGACAAAATGCAATGGCCATTTTAATACTGGATATGGATTTCTAAACCAAATAAACTTTCATTTTTTGTAGGAGCCCCTGGAAACAGAGAAAAAAACACTTATGTCGGCCTTTTTATTTAGATTCCTACATTAAAAGCTGTATGTCTACAACTTTTAATCTTAGAGATGTACATTTCTGCTGTTGGCTATATGTGGGAGTATGAAGGTAGTACTGATGGGGTGTCAGAGTAGCTGTAATTGTATTTGTAAAAAAAATTGTGGAGCTCAAAGGAATTTAGTTTGATTATCTATTACTAAGAATGATAAAATGTACCTGTAGCATCAAAGATTTGTGAGGATGGGTTGTTATAGAAGGGTAAACTGAGTAACTTGTTGCAAGGTTTTATTTTATTCACACCAATGGCACAATCTAAGATTACAGGTGTTTCATTAGCTATTAAAAAGTCCTAAACACAGTGTATAGCTCTTTAATTTATGTTTCCAAATGTTTAAGAGTTTATGGCTAGGGATGAATTACAAATAAGTTTAAATTTGATTTGTTGTCTTTATGATTGATTGGTACCAAGACGAAGCTTCAAGTTTGTTTGTCTTGAGTGTTGATGGTCTACATGTTTGATTCTTGAGTTTTAGAGTGTGTTCTGGTTTTTATGTAAAATTGTGTTTTTTTGTGGACTAAAGATGAGCTTTATTTATGTTATCTCTTAATTCCTGTTCTTCTTGCATTTAATCACATCGGGCATAGCAATAATATTTTTAATTAAATATATTCAAGAAAAATAAACACATTCACAAACCTGGGTTATTGTAGTGTTCCCTCTAAACATGGCTTTGGACTTTTGTGATGGTCAAGATACTGAATTATAGCTGTTTCTGCTTTGTTTTTTTCCTTCACAGCCCATACCATGGCGCTTCCAGCAGATGGATCCCCGACGTTGGAGGGACATCCAGACAACGGTAAGGAACACGGTAAGGTGTGGTTTAATGAAGCTGACGTGGTTTCTGAAGACCATGGAGAGGAGATGAGGTATAGTTCACCTCCGCAGTCTGTGGACTGTTCTACCAGCTCCAGTGGTAGCTCTACCACCAGCTCCACTGAAGACGAGGTAGGTAATGAAGACCAGGATGACTTTAAATCCCGATTTCGGGTTGTCCAGGTCCTTCAACCAAACATTAAATTCCTGTGGGGCATAGAAGTTCTTGAAGAGTCATTGAAACTTCTGAATTCGAAGGTTCATCAGCTGTGCTCCACTGACAGTAGTCTAACAGTGGCCGATGTTGCGTCACAGCTGCTTGAGATTCTTCCCCCAAATTTCAAATACATACAGGACATTGGGGTGGCTCAGAAGCCGCAAGAAGACACGGCTCCCTGTACTTCCCTTGAATTAACATCTGGACTTGACAAACAGGAAGGTTTTAAAGAGAACGAGTCTTCTTTGACTTCCAGACGTGCCAGAAGAATAACGAATATGGTGTATGCTGCGAAGGAGGAAGACCCACCATCAAAGCTTAGTTTTGGTACCGTGCTTCCTTCCAGCTTTAAATTCACATCTGGACTTGACAAACAGGAAGAGTCAATTTTGCATCCAGAGGACTCCAGGCCTATTGGTATCTCACCACAACCTCTGGGGGGTTGGAAAAATTTAGTGGCTTCTTTGACTTTTGGCCACGCCAGGAGAACTACAAAGAAGGTGGATGCTGCAAAGGCAGATGACCCATCATCAAAGCCTAGTCAGCAGGTAGGTTTGAAAGAGGATGCGGCTCAAGTGACATCTGTGACTGGCATAAACGGAAAGAGGACCAGGGACACTGTTGCTAAAGAGGAGCCCCCTGCCAAGAGGACCAAGATCGGTCTTCCTGCAAGGGATGATCTCTTTCCAGCTTTTCAGCCATGTCCTCTTGCTGAAAAGGACATCCCTGCCAAGAGGACTAGGGACAGTGTTGCTAAAGAGGAGCCCCCTGCCAAGAGGACTAAGATTGCTCTCCATGCCAAGATGACCAGGGACAGTATTGCTGAATTGAAGTGCCCAGCCAAGAGGATTAGGGACACTGTTGCTGAAGAGGAGCTTGCCGCCAAGAGGACCAAGTATAGTGGTGATGCCAGTTGGGACAAGGTCTTTCACAGCATCCTCAGAAAGGTGGCATGGACATGTGGTAAGTCTCTTTCCATTCAGATACACCCTGTCCCCAGTCTCCTACCTTGGACATCGTGTAAAGATCCTGGACTCTCAACCCCCATCCTCAGTCCTTTTTGTAAAATGGCACGTAAACGTCCTATTTTGTCACCCCCTGTCCTCAGTCCCTCACCACTGACGCACTGTGAAGAGCCCATTTTGTCACCCCGTGTTTTCAGTCCCTCACCAAGGATGCCATGTGACATAGAAGAGGAACCTAAACCCTCAACATCAAGTGGAATTACAGCAAGAGAGCGTTCCAGATACTTGTGGTTTAGACCTTCCTACGTCTTGTCAAGTGATTCGGAGTAGATTGGGATCCTTAAAAACTGAAGACCTATTTGGGGAGTCACATTAGAACATCATTTCGCTTTGGTTTTTATTAAAGCCAATGGCTTTCTTAGGTAGCGCCTTGCACTGAGCTTTTCTTTATCCCGCTGCTAGATTTAGCATTTTAGATGCTAAGGATTCTGGCAGGACTGAGAAAGCCTTAGGTAGCGCTGTGCACTGGGCTTTTCTTCATCTTTGCATCTTCCTCTCTACTCCCCCATGTTTCAGGGTGTGACAGTGGTGCTTCCTTACACAGTGTTCTCCAGTATAGTAAATTATTCTATCTTGTTCCTTTACTAATCAACTCTTAAAAGTTTTTAATCTTTCAGGTTGTAGCTGCTCATTGCTGGATCCTTTTGTCCATGTGGTTCCTGCTTTCTGGATCCCTTGTTTTTCACACTGCTTGTAAGTTTTTGCATTCCACTTTCATGTGATACTGCTTCCCTCCTGCTGGTGGCAGATCTCTGATTCTCTGATCATCCCAGGTTGGATCTCCTCAGCCTATAAACCTCCACCTTCAACACCGCCAGTCAGATGGAGGTAGATAAGAGAACCCAGTTGACAAAAAAAGTAAGAAAACTTACTTTCATTTTAAATATGGATGAAATTGAGATCAAATTTCAAACGTTTTCTTTTTTTCTCTTTAGATGTGTATTCTCTGTGTTTTAACACTGTTATATTTTCTTTTTTGTTTCATTTCTCTGTCAACTCATGTCACATGACTTGAGTTGACCAACAATTAAAGCAGACCTGCTGCACCTACTGATCTACTGGTGTAACAGATTGTGCAAAAGGTGAGGACATGATGACTTGATCAGATCGTCTTTTTCAATCTTCTCATATTTAGATAGCGATTAAGGAATGTGTGTCTGATCATGTGTTGATTCTCCAGCATCACTGAGACAAGTCAACAGCACTGGACCAATCAGGAGAGAGAAGACACAGAGAACTGAGGAGACACAAAAAATCTTGCTGGAAATCCAGAGATGAAGTTTCCTGATGCATCAGAGGACCTGATGCAACATGAGGACACAGAATAAAGAAGGACCATGTGAAGTAGGTCCTTCACTAACAAACCAAGCATGAGTTCATCAACAATTAAAGCAGGTCACTTGGTCCACCTACTGATCTACTGGTTGTTACAGATTAGGGTTGATGAGAAAAATCAGAAACTGTGGCCAACTGAAACGAGCAGCAAACAGGAAGACGAGCTGCAAACAGGCAAAACAGCACATGAAAAACAAAACTTGATCAACTTTTTGTTTTATTTCATTGAAACCAAAAAAATGTTTACACCATAACTTCCAATTGTTCAATATTTCTTTCTATCAAACTTCTGAGTTGTGTGCAAGAATTACCCAAACGTGCTTTGATTTTATTGATCCCAAAGAGAAATTAAATGTAGTTGTAGCTCATTAATTCAGATTCTTCAGAGTTATTGTAGATGGCTGATTGCTGTTGGTAGGAAAGATCGTTTGTAGCAGTCTGTATCACAGCAAATCTGAAGAAGCCTGACTGATGATACTGTTTTCCCCATACAAACTCATGAAGAGGATGGTCAGTTGTTCATAGCTTTCTTGACTCTTATGAAGAATCCTTCTTTGCATCATCATCTCCAGAGGTTCCACAGTCGTCTCCAGAACAGAACCAGAACAAATCCAGCCTTCTTTATCAGATTGTTGAGCCCTTTGAGGTTCATGGCTCTGATGCTGCTGCACCAACAGATGATAGCAGAAGAGACGACCCTCTCAACATCAGACTTGTAGATCTGCAGCATCGTGCTGCAAACCTTGAAGGATCTTAGCTTCCTGGAGAAGTCCAGTCTGCTCTGTCTCTTTTTATAGACGCTTCACTGTTGCGTCTCCAGTCCAGTCTGTGTTCCAGATGAACCCAGAGGAATTTATATTCCTGAACCACCTCCACATCTTCTTCCATGATGGAAATAGGGTTTGATCCAAGCCTGTTTCTCCTGAAATCAACAACCATCTTCTTTGTTTTGTTTGCAGTCAAAATTAGATGATTGTTCCCACACCAGGCCACAAAGCGCTCCACCAGATCTCTGTACTTGGCCTCGTCTTCCTCTGATGCACACAAACAGCCTCAGAGTCATCTGAGTATTTCTGTAGATGACAGAAGTCGGACTGGTGCTGGAAGTCTGAAGTGTGGAGAGTGAAAAGGAATGGTGAGAGTACAGAGCCCGGTGGTGCTCCTGTACTGCTGACCATCTGGTTAGACACACAGTCCTTCAGTCTCACACACTGTGGTCTGTTTGTCAGGGTCCACCCATCTGAACCATTGTGTTTGCTGTTAATGCTAACGCCCCCTTGTGGCAGTGGTAAAATATTACAACTTTAAATAAGAGGTAACATTTATTTGAACACATTGAAATGAAAAAGGAATGAGGGTTGGTCTTTAATTTATGATCAAGATGTGGCTTGTTACACTTCTTATAAATAAAATTAAATTTCTCAGATATCTTTGAGTCTTCCCAACTTGGCGAAGCTAACTTTACAGAAAGCTAGGAGTTTTTTTTTGGAAAGTTAGCATCTGATTCAGAATCCTCCGGCTTGTCTTTACTGGATTAAGCTGCACTGTAAACGCACTGCTTAAACCCCACTTTTTACAGCTTTTATTTTGTCTGCAAATATTAAAATGTGCACTTTATTCATCTAAATGCAGATATGAGATTCAATGTTCCCCAGTGCATAATAGGCCTGGTAGGCCACCAGACTTTACTTGTGCCCCCACCAGTCTAAGCATAATTTTTAAAGTTTGTTTTTTAAATGGTTGCATTTTTAAAAGACTTTGTATTTAGTGTTCAGGTGTTAATCTTCCAAACTTTCAATAACACATGTTTATAAAGTGATATTTTCAAATTTCCTATCACTTTTTAAAAAATTTTAACTCAAAAACATGACGGGCTGCTGGATAAATGTTTTCTGGGGGAAAACGTATTTCGTTTAGAGCAGGGGTCCCAAAACTACGGCCCGCGGGCCGGATTCAGCCCGCCTCCACATTTGGTCCGGTCCCCTGAGCAATACCAGAGAGTATTCAGATTTTTTTTCATATACCGTATTTTCCGGACTATAAGACACTTAAATGTGGATTTTTCTTCAACCACCAGGGGGCTCTTTAGCAGGAAGTGAATCATTGGAAGTCAAAATTTGAAATAAAAGAAAGCGCCCATTAAAACAGAATTAGGTTTTAATAGGGAATTGAAATTTGAGAATGTTGTTAATCAGTTAAATAACATTAAGGGGAAAAGAAGATTAAAAGAAAAATAAAAAAATAATGGGATTATGGGAATTTGAGGTTTAGATATTAGGATCCAGCAGATGGCAGTAGTGCAACAATAATGGATGCAAGCTGCTGTTGAAATTTAAAGAAGAAGCCCATTTTCTTTTAGTACATGCTAGTAACAGACACAAAGGATCAGCACTTTTACTACAGTTACCGTTCAGAAACTACCGTTATCAGTTCAGTTAAATCTAATCTTGGCAACTTTTTCTTTTTCAACCGTAATAAATGTGTTATTCAATTGACCCGCTATGACTCACATTTTGGGTGTCTGCCACCCACACACTGCATCGTTGTGGAAAACCTGGAGCGGCAGAGATGTGAGGCTTATATGTGTATGTCTACTGGGTTTTTAAAAATAAAAAAAAAACTTTGGGGTTGCGGCTTATAGTCCGGAAAATATGGACTATAATCCTTCCTGGATTTTTTCTGTGAAGAACCCAGAGAAGGTTATTTGATTGTGCCTTTTGGAAAACAATACATTTTTACATTTAGGCACTCCTGCAAACGTCACATCTTTTCTGTTACAAATAGACTCCGGCCGCCCACCAGAGAAGGGAAAAGTTTGGGTACCCCTTAGTTTAGAGGGACAAACAGCATTCGTCTGTGGGTTCTGTCAGTCACATGAAAACCAAAATCAGTCAATGGTTTGGACTAAAACTTGAGCTGTGATGAGGAATATCTTAGTTAAAAAAACATTCCATGTAAACATATAGATTTTTAAAGAATTGTGTCCAGGGTAACCCCGCCTCTCGCCCATTAACAGCTGGGGGTCAGAACCAGCACCTCTCCTGACCCCAACAGGGTAAAGGTGAAAGAAAACAGATGGATGGACAATTTAGTTATGTATATAAAGAAGAATAAGGAAGTCCAAAGCACACTTCATAATAATCTGCAAATTTGCATATAATGTCCTTCTTACTGCCTCCTATAATTAGTTTAATACTTGTAGAAATCTTCTCTTTATGACCATTCTTTTCCACTTGTAACTTATAGGAGTGCACCGTTAAGCCGGTCGGCCCAGTTGTTATTTTGCCTGATCGCTGACCGGCCGTTATTTACATATGAAATCGATCTTCACAAAGATCTGATGATCAAAAGTCGCTCCACTGTTGCAATATTCAGGACTTTTCTGACAATTATTTCTTAAAAGTTCAGAATCTGCGGTTCATCTTTTTTAAGAATCAGTAACAGGTCAGAAAATTGCAATCGATACACTCCTAGTAATTTAAAGTCAAAGCAATGACTTCATTTGAATGGAATAAATGTTTTATTGGCGCAAAACCGAAGAGATTCTTTCCATTCTGTTCAGCAGTTCAAAACTAACCCAGAGTATCCAGACTCCACCATTTCAACTAAAAATAAAAGATAAAAAATTAAACTCCTCAGAATGAAAACAAATAGCTAGCACTCATTCAGTCTTCTCATCGCACGTCTGCTCCGTCTGGTGGGAGTAGCAGCAGTCTTCTCCATGTGGACACGTTCCCTGGAGGAGGGAGCAAAACGAGATCAGAACGAATAAAAACGAGTTGCGGTTCCTCTGAGGCGGATCGGACCTGCTTGAATTTCTTGCAGGGGAAGTTCTTGAGCTGCGACGAGTCGGTGATCTGGTTCTTCCTTTTGTTCTGGAACTTCTTCCTCTTGTCCTGCAGGTCACTAGAGATGCCGCCCCTGGAACAAGACGGGAACAATCAATAAATGACAACTTAAGAATGTTTTCTGCATGACTAAACTCAATTGTTTGCATATTTCCGCATAGAAATACTTTAAGATTTATTAATTAACATGGTGGATTGTGGGTATTGTGGGACTGTGATCTGGCTGTCACCAAGGTAACAAAACGAAGACAATGCCTCTTCACAAACTGGAAAACAGTTTTTTTACCTTCAGCCTCAAACAAGCAAAAGTGAAACCCATAATCATTTTAGATTTATTAAAGTTGTTTTACATTATTAAACATCATCATCTGGGTTTAATTTTTACTGAGAATTTCAATAAATGTCAGTGAATCTGGAGCTGCGTTACCGCACTTAATAATCAATAGATTAGAATATTACTGTAAAGTATTTTTGTAATGTCATTACAATGTATAATCTATTATGTAGACTCATTACACATTGACGTATTTCATGTGTTTATTTCTATTATTTTTGAAGATTATGGCTAATAACTAAACAAAAGCCAAACTCAGAAATTCAGAAAATTAGGATATTAAATAAACATATGTAAATAACAGAAATAAAATGTTAAGAGCTACAAAATCATAGGGAAGACTGCAGACTTGGCAGATTGCCATTTCCAAGAATATTTCTGGAAAGTTTATTGGAAGAGAAAACTGTCAGAAAGAGGTGACTAAGTTTAATGATTTTAACTTTTAAAATTGAATCGTAGGGAAAAACAACAAACCCTGAGATGCGTGTGAATGTGTGAGTTTGTGTGACCGACCCTGCTTTGGCTCGAGCTTTGGGCCCCCAGAAGGCCTGAGGGTTCTCCTGGAACCGGGTCAGGTGGCGTTTACGAGACTGAGGGTTTGCATCCTCTCTCACGGTGAAGCAGGCTTCTAGGCTAAACACACACACACACAACACACACACATTATAAATACACATAGGTCATTTTCACAACAGAAGGGAACATTTTCCAAAGAAAAGTCCTGACATGAATCTGTCCACTGGACCTTGTGATAAAACATCGGGTCTCGTCTCACCTGGGTTCAGTGGAGAGGATCTTGAACGCAGGACTGGTTTGAGACAGTTTCTCCCTCTTTACAGGATTTGTTTTCTCCTACCACAGACAGAAACGGGGGGAGAAAAAAGCCCCACATTATCATGTGATCCTTTAATATGTATTTCTGTTGGGATGTAATAACTGAAAACGTGTTTTGTGAAGCATCTACCCAACATCTCATGATGTCCCAGATGACTCCAGGAGGAGCGTCCGTCTTCACCGCGTTTTTACAGGCGTGAGAGAGAGAAACCCTGTGGCCTGCGTGGAGGAGAGCCGACCTGCAGGAGGGCCGATCCAGTCAGTCCAAGACGCAACAGCCATCCACACTATTCAGATTTAGTCATGTTTGTTTCCTAATTTATTGTGTTAATACTGAAACCCAAACCTTTCCATCTGTTCATTGACAACATTACAAAACAAATTATTTTTCACAGGCAGCTCAAATAAGATTAAACTCACATCTGAAATCTGGTTTTTATTTTTTCACAGCACTCTGCATCTTTTTTTTGCTCCAATAGTCTTCCAAATCTGAGGATTCAGTCTAATTTAAGATATTTTAGGACATTTTAAACAGTATGGTAGCAGCTAGTTACTGGTACTAGCTAGCAATGGTATGTTAGCAGCTAGTTAGCGGTAGTGCGAGCCAGTGGCAAAAACTAACATGCTTCTGCCACATTTGCCCTTACCCATGATGAACACAAAAACGCTATCTATCTAGCTAGGAAGGGTATATTAGCAGCTAGCTAGCGGTAGCCTCAACCAAGATGTCTGCAAACTCAAGCTTTTGCCTGACAAAAAACTACATATCAGAGAAAACCGCTCTGGAAAAACCTAAGAGTCCGCTACACTCACACTGCACTCAACCTGGTTATTCCACCAATTATTGATTTCTAAACTCTTCCTGAGTTAAAACATTAGTTTTGTTTTCTTTGCATTATTTGAGGTCTGACATCACTGTATATTTATTTGTTATTTTAAGCATTTCTCATTTTCTGCAAATAAATAAAAAAATTTGCTTGGAATTTCAAAGACATGTCAGTAGTTCATAGAATAAAAAAACAATGTTCATTTTACTCACACATATATAGAGTAGAACTGATCGTTTTGCAGTGGTCTCAATTTTTTCCAGATCTGTACATGAGACTAAATATTCCTGATGCATCAAAATGTCAGACCTGATCAACTTACATTTCTTTTTATGAATTTGAGGCCTTTGTTTTAGATACATGAATTTAATAAGACTTTTTAAGGACGCACGCAAACATCCCAGACTCCTACAAATGTCCATATTAGTTTGTTTTAGGGTATTTTTGTACATCATAATCAATCATGTACAGATTTCTCTAAGCTCCAGGGCTGTAAAAAATGTGCTATAAAAATGTCGTCTCCTACCTGAACTGGAGCAACGACGGAGTGCTACAGTGTATTGTGCTGCTCAGATTGTCCACTGTGTAGTAGAGAGGAACATCTTTCAACTCCTGAAACACACAGAAAACATTCATCATCCACACCTCCCAACCACACCGGCGCAGTCTCACCAACCGGGTGAGGGGTTACCTCGGTAACCATGCTGAGCATGCCCTCGATACGTTTGGACGTTCCGAATCTGGACAGGTTCCCCGACACGGCCTCTAAAACCTTCTGGACGAAGTCCAGGTCGTGGATGGCTTCGGCCCGAAGGGACCGCCCAGCTACGAGACAGAACCAGCAGATCGTTCAAACGCCCAGGGCGCTTTTCAAGCTTCTCAAACACAAACAGATGTTAAGAAAGAGTAAAACCACTTTGCTGATGTGTGATGTTGTGTTTGAGTGCTGATATCTGTGTGCTACCTGGTGTCTCTGTCCGCAGTGCTCACACTCTGGTCCGACCGGCGGTCCAGTGGCAGCAGAATACTTCATGCTGCAGGCACACAGTTCAACTTTAACACTTAGATGGGAGGGAAACCGTCTTAAAATGTCAAAAATATGCATTGGGATGCAACCTAGACATGTTAGGAAGGGCAACAAAGACCCTAGTTTAGGTATTCCACATTTAAAGGCCGATACAACCTTAGAAAGAACCGAGAGGTTTGTTGTTTTAGGAACAAGGACATTTCATACTTCACAACAACTCAGGAAGTCTTCATTGGTTTCTTCCACCGCCACACACACACGCACACACACACGCTTCATATTTCTCAGACACCATGCAAAAACAAAAGAAAAACTGTTCTGCCCAGATGACGTGTCAAAGACAACCAGACCAGAATGAAGCCACTTTTCCTTTGCAGCCCGTAGAGAGAGAACACGTTTCTGTTTTGTTGCCTCAGCTCCTCAGCTGAACGTCTGCAGAGTTTCAGTTTTTATTGTGTCTTTCTTACTGTTTGCCGCTGCTTATTCTTCTACCAAGCCTCTGCATGTGGAAGGAGCCGCAGCCGACGCAGCTGTACACCAACGCCTGTTTACTGCCACCAGAGAATGGGGAGACAAACGGACGTCACTTCTGCGTCATTTTTATTCACATTTCTGTCAAATTAGCTTTTCTTCACAGACTGGATGAGCATAAGATGTGTGTTAATAGTGGCTTTAGATATTGACATGAATCAGCATGACTTTATTTGTCAACACTGGTGCTAATAAACCAGTTTTTTCTGCTGCTATTATTTATTTGTCTTAATCTGTAACAAATGAGTTTAATCTTATACAGCAATATACATTAGCTAAGAACAAAATGGAAAAAAAGTAAAAATGAAATTAACTATTAATTAGGTTTTGTACATGTTTTTTCAGGTCAAAACACTTTTTCAGGTTTAAAACTCAAAGATCTTTTTTAATATTGAACAAAATAAATAAATCACCTGGTTTGACTTTGGGCTAAAAAGCAAAACTTAAAAAAATAAAAAACATTAAATACTACTAGTAAAATCAAATCATAAAAATAATAAGCCATGAAAGTTAAATCAACTGGCAAAACAAAAAAAAGTTACATTTAATAACAGTGAACTTTTAAGAACTTTGAAAATCGATTCACAAAAAATCTGGTTTTTAAAAATATGACACAATAAAATGCATTATAGTTTGTTTTTTTTTCCTGATAAAACCATGCATTTTTGATGCTATTTATTTCATAATAATACATCTTAAAGACTCTGTAAAACCAAACCAATCAATAGGTTTGACAAAAAATCAAGTTGAGCTATTTTAATTTAAAGATAAACTGGATATATAGGATTTTTTTGTTGTTGAAAATTCTGGTTTGGGTTTGGAAAAGCGGATAAGCAATAAAGTTTGAAGACTTAATTTTCCAGAGATCTGGAAAACGATAAAAACACATTTCATTTTTTTGCTGGCCTTTTTAAATAAGAACAAGTGAAACTAAAACTCCATCCATGTTGAAATAAGCTAACTATAAAAATACTAAATAAAATCAGCTAAAACATATTAAGCTCAAGCTAAATAAAAAAAAACAACATAAATTAAGATAAAAATTATTTTAAGAAAATAAAAACGGTTGAAACATAACTGGTTTATTTGTAAAATTTTTCAGTTGTTTTTCATCATTCCTTCCAGATTTGGTTTCTGCGTCGGCCCAGTTCCAGGACCAATCGTCTCCCGCCGCACAGCCTTTATTTGGACAGCTAACAGGTTTGTGTTTGTGTGTGTGTGTGTGTGTGTGTGTGTGTGTGTGTGAGTGTGTGTGTGTGTGTGTGTGTGTGTGTGTGTGTGTGTGTGAGAAAGAGACAAATGGACAGAGGAAGTACCTGGCAGAGTTCTTGACAGTAGCCTGTCCTGTGAAGACTCTAACAAAGACCCGGATGTAAAAGTCGGCGCTGATGGACAGCAGCGGCTGGATGTATCGCTGGTACACTCCGGCTCGCTGGTCCAAGCTGTGGAGGATGATACGAAGAGCCTGCAGAGGAGGAAACATCTGTTTAATATTTAAAGCAGATTACAGATGCATCAGATCAATCAGGTCAGAAAATCAAACACCTAAAAATCATTTTTATGAAGCATTAAAACTAACAACTTCCACCTTTTCTTCAGCCTTTCAACACATCAACAGTATGAGTTCAATAAATAGAAAAATCATTTGTGAACTTTAGAGACAATGCTACATGAGTGTAGCCATGTATTTTTGTTGGATATGAAAGATCAGACCTTAAAGATCTCCAGAAGCTGCTATCAGTCAGGAAAAGCTTGACTGGCGCATCTCTATTCCCAATCAAACCAATACGTCTGTTTTCTTGCAAATTTAAGTCAAATAAATAGCATAAAAATAAGAAAAATAAAAGACAAAACTTTGTGGTTAAAAGAAACTGGCAATTTAATTATACAAGAAATAGAAAAATCTCCTCTGATTTGAGTGTTATTATCAAAAACATCACTGAAAAAAGAAAAAAAAAAAAACCAGTTTGTTTTTGTTTTAGGTTCTGTTGCAGTAACCGGCCCGTTTTGATACAACGCCATGACGACCGCAGCGCAGCCGTTTTCCCACTCCAGTGAACTCACCATCTCGTGGCAGTACTTTCTTTTGAGGGAAACTGAGCCGTATTTGCTGTAGCAGGTCTCCCCGCTGTTCCCCGCCATCACGGCCATGTCGGTGCACGTCACGCACAGCAGGCCTGGCGGAGAGAAGACGGTCGGCACCGATCAACACAACGCTCCAACAAAACGCACTGCATCGGGCTCAATGCAGCTGAATCCACAGAGTCCTGTCAGATTGTGGGTGTACTTTAAAGACCACAGCAAAAACGTTTTCATTTTTCAGCGGTAAGAAAAACATATTTAAAAAATCAATATCAAGACGGATGTTGGCTCAGTTTAAAACAAAGAGCTTTGTTTTAAATTTACACTTAAAAAAAAGAAACATTGTCTAGCAGTTAGCTCTGGTCTTAAGAAAAACCTGAAAAGTTTGAAATGAATAATCCTCTTTCACATTGAAACTAGAAACATTGTCTTTAGGTAGATCTGTAAATCATGAACATATTTGATGCTTAACAAAGCTCCAGCTGTGTCTGTTGGTTAATTAGATAAATTAAACAGAATTTATTTATATAATTTTACAGGTAAAACATTAGTAAACTGAGCTTTGTGCTACATCTGTAAAAAAAATAAAATCCCTATTGCTTCATAGAAAGAATCTGATTTAATATTTAATAGATCTTCACAATCAGTAACCTGACAGAAATTAAATCATAAGGACATTTCATCAGTGGATCTTATGGAAACTCAACGTTTACTAGGACTGCACAAATTAATAAATAAAATAAATCAGGACAGATTTTCTCAAATTTGGGAGATTGAGGATCGACCAATACTCGCATGAAAAACCCGATCGTATTGATCTGCACAACGGTCTGGAAATCAGTCCGTAAATTTAACGACTTTTCAGACAAAAACAAAATGTTGTCAGAGGGTCGGGCTTTTGAAAAGGTCGGTGAGATGAAACCGAAGCAGATGACGGTCAGTCTGAACTACAACTCACCTCCTTCGCTGACAGCCTGCACTGCTGCGTCCAGGAACGCCGCCGGGCTTCCGTAGGGATCCAGATCGATGACATCGTATCGCTCTTTCTTCCCTCGCATTTCATACATGAGCATGCTGGACACCAAAGGAAAAAAAAAAAGGAAAGAGAAATTAAAATTGCTGAGAAAATGTCATATTTTGAAATTAAACTTACATAAATAGAAAGAATGATTAAATTGGAAAACCAAAAGGGGGAGATTAGTTCAAATCAAAGATTTTAAGGAGATGAGTCGGGTCACAAAATCCAAAGCTCGCCGTAGAAACACGGAGCCACAGCAGTGAAGGAAATCCAGACATAAACGCAGCGGCCAGCTAACCTGGCGTCCCTGCAGCTGGGCTGCAGCAGGTGGTCGACCCGGTTGTACTGGGCGTTCCGGGCGATCAGCGCCGCCGCTTTGCTGGAGAAGTCGTTGGCGGTGACGCTCTGCAGGCCGGGGACCTCCAGAGCCATACGCACCGAGCGCAACCCGGAGGCCGCCAGGCCCTCCAGGACCCGGAGACCCTTCTGAACATGGGAGGAGACAGAAAAAATTAACATCAGCAGACAATAATCTGTACTGGTTATATCTGCCCAGAAACATGATTTATTGGAATTTTATACTAATTGGAGCAGAGGTGGATGAAACAAGATAAAATGGTTTTTGATATTTAAAAAAGAAAATGATCTAAATAATTCAGAAATTAATTTAAAAGGATTAAATACAATTTTAAAAAAAATAAAGATTTTTAGCTACATTTTTACCAGCTTGTATTGCTGCCAACTTCCTGTACAGCATTCTGCATTTAAGGCCAATAAATGAAGTTTTCCTGAATGAACAAGTCACTCTCAAAGTGTTTTTATTCCCTTTAAAGAGAACAAGTCTACAAAGAATAAAACAAACAAACAAAAAAGTGCTCAATTAAAAAAGCAGAGCGCCAACTGCAACTAGTTCATCTCCTGTGGGAACTGGGACAGTATCGTACAGTAAATGCTTCCAACTTTCAGGAAATTCTCAAATTACCTCTCCTGACCACTTGGGGCCACCAAATTGTGAAATTACCTAGTAGATGATTAATATGAGCAGCTTGATGGAAGACTTTATTAAAAGAGGTTTTGCACTTGAAGCACTTATGTGTGTGTGTGTGTGTGTGTGTGTGTGGCGTGTGTGTGCGTGTGTGTTTCCGGATAGGAAGACTCCTCCCAGTGGAAATTAGACCACTCGGTGGGACAGACTTCATGCTTCACTTCAGAAGCATTTGCATCTCCACCAGTTCAGTTTTTAAAGGTTCTGTTTTAGAGCACAGCACAGTAACCATGTTAACTTCAGTTGTTGTAAAAATGCTATACATATATATTAAATGACTTAGAAGAAATTTTACTTCCTATTTAACCCCTTGAAATTGGGCCTCTGTCTCTTTAAGAAACGCCTGCTCTTTCTGAAACTCCGCCTTCAGGAAGTCGTCACAACACGGCTCCTCTATTAACCTTTTAACAACATTTTTACCAGCATTGCTCTGAGAAATAACTCGTATAATGACCTCAGGTGTTCAGCTCCACCAGGTGTTTGCTAATTGCTGCAGGCTAGTCTGAAGGAGCTGAATGGCGGAGCACAGCTGCTCTGTGAGGAGGAAGCTCTGAAACTTCAGAAGCTTGCAGTTCAGAGGAGGAGCTTTGTGGTCAAAGACGGAGCTGGGTCCACCCAGGCATTTTGCACAGCTGACTGGTTGCCACGGAGATGAGGGGATTTTTTTTTTTCAAACGTACATGAAAGAATCTCAAAGAAAAAGTTGATTTTACAAAACACTGCCCCTTTAATGCTCCATCACGACGACAGCAGCTCCTTTCCATTCAACATCTGTTAATATTCCAGGTTCTCCGTGTGCGTAAGTAAAACAAAAAGCAACAGAAGAAACATGTGTTTACTGCCTTAATTTCAGATTTTCACCAGTGGGAACTCGGTGCGTACCTCACATTTTTCCCCTACTCTTGCTGTAACTTTGGGCTCCTCTGCACCGTTTTTCTCCGCCGCCTCGGCCTCGTTCGTCTCCCCTGACAGAGACACCACCACTCGCTCTTTTTCTCCAGGAACAAGCACCTTCACCCCCGTTGCGCCAACACGCCTCGAGCAAACTCCGTGATCACGGCACATCTGGGGGAAAAAACAAACTATATAAGCAGAACCAAGTAGCATAAATGCCTTTGTTTTGAATACTTTCCACATGTTCTGTTGCAACACCGAAGATGCCTTACGTTAAATCTCTGTTAAACTCCTGGACCGGGTTGTAAAACACCTCGTTGGCGTTGGGAAACAAGATGGCTGCCTTCCCCTCCTTCACAACAGTCTCTCCAGGTAACAGGTCGGCGGTGGGTGGTTCCTCTGAAACGTGTGTTGAATCAGAACTAACCCCGGACGAGGGGTCAGCGGCGGAGACCTGGGGGTCCATAGAGCTCCGCCTCCTCCGACACGTCTGATTGGCTGAATACAATGGGGAAGGATGGAGCCGACCGAAGGTGATGAGAGGGAGCCGCCGGGCCGTCCGCACCAGCATGGGACGCAGCCTGCGAAAGGAGACGTTTGTCACGTTACCACAACAAAATTCACTGTATTGTGTTAAGGTTTTATTTGACAGACCATAAACATAGACTATATACTTCATATTTCTGAAGAGGAAGGAATGTATGCATTTTTTTTAAAAGCCTTTTTAAAATAATGTATCTGAAAATTGTGGCGTGTCGATACTTTATAGAACCACATCAAGGACCAATTAAACCAGCATGTTTTCCACTACTCAGGTCTATGTATCTACAGAGTATTTAGCAAAACGCACAAATGATTAGTCAAAAATTTTAGTCATGCCATATGCTGGACGACAAAGTCATCAGTGCAACGCTCAAAGTTTCAGAGCCTTACCTAATAATAAAAAATGTATTTATACATACAAACAGAATATGAAAAAGTGAGAATAATGAGTGATATACAAGCAAATGATGAAACAATAAGATTGTAAATAACATAAGACATAAAACAACAGGGATGACATTAACACTAATATAAATTATCTTTTGTGTCTTTATTTCTATGTTTATAGCCAATTCTGACAGGATCTGCTCTAGATGTGAATGAGGTCAGTAAATAAAAACATTTTAAGATGAAATTTCACTCCAAAACCTCAAAAACACAGAAACAACCCGAGTCCGTTTTCATTATTTACAATGTCTGACACCTGGTAATGAGTGTATTATATTATTTAATAAGCGTTTAGGGGGGAAACTGTCGTGTAAGTTGTAAAAATCCAGTTAAAATGATTCCCCCCTATCTTCGTTTCTAGATATTCTCTCATTCATGACCTTCTTTTAAATTCAGTTTGGTGTTTTGTTCTGTTTGTTTTTAAGTTGACCTTACTTACAATGAGCCTGTAAATGTAACCGATGCTATGTGTGTTTTATTAAACGAAGTAGCTTTTTAAGCAGGCAGACAAACAAACCGACTGCTTCAAACTTCGTCCCACATAAATGATGCTAGTCGGGCTAAGTAGGCAGCGCTACAATTTTATTTATTTATTTATTTACCTGCGACACTTCCGTCTCTCGGACTTCTTCTACTGTGCTTTATAAAACGCCTTTCTGTCCCACAGTGTTAATGTCTTAGGTTCTGCTGCGTTGGTTGCTTTGCAATTTACTCAAAGTAGCACATGGGAGCAGCCATGACGCCAGTGACAGTACGGAAGCCTGTGCGGCTCAAAGAGAACCTGTGAACCGTTTGGGTGCTCCGTTTGTATGGCAAGTAAATTTACCATATAATAGAATATTGAAATAAGTATTCAAATGCAGAGAAACGCCTTGTTTCCATCCACATTCCCTCTGGAATGTACCTCAAAGATTATTCTCTCTAAACAAATAATGTTACTTGTCATTGCTGTTTATATTTAAAATATAATTCTTAAATGTAATAACTTTTTTTTCCAGTTTCTTATATCCCATTGTTGTAAGTCAAAGCTTTTAGTTTAGGATGATAATCCCTCATGTGGAGTTGATACAACTACAATGAAATAACACTTTTACGGTAAGGATTCAATTGTACCTGTTGTGTCATAAATAATATATTAGTGTCATACAATATTCACGCATAGTTTTTCAACATTTTGTCACACTTTCACAGCAAATTTCAATGCATTTTACTGGGACTTTGTGATATAAACTAACTAAAGGCACACCACAATTGTGATGTTGAAGAAAAATGGTTTCTAAAATGTTTCACAAACAAAATAATCTGAGGAGTGACATTCATTCATTCAGATGCAGCCCCACTTACATTGTTATCCCTAAATAACCTTGACTTCCACCAACTGGAACAATGGAATAGCTTAGATCAAGGCATATCCATGTACAAATAAGCAGTCGATTAAGGAAATCTGCAGCAAGACATTAAAAACTGAAAAACATAAGAAAAGATATAAATTTTCCTAGGAGAAATACAAGTTTGGGACATTGGATAACTATGAACATTTGGATCTTAAATATCTGTAACACATATCAAGCGGAGTGTTTAAACCTCAAAATGCAAAACGCGATATTTTGATCATTTTGGGTACGTTTAATTTCACGTGACTGGGCCGACATTAATGCTACAACGGTCTGCCTAGGCTCCTTCATACAGGGGCCGCCAATAGAGCCGCAGAGAAACTGTATGACGTATAACAAAATAGAGTGAGAGGGTTCATCAGTCAGCAGGAATCTGGCCTAGTTCTCGCCCAGTAAACATGCATAAAACACGTCAGTCTGCTCTCATGAATAATCATCTCATTTCCCCGCGCCTGCAGTTAGCGGCGCATTTTAATGAAAGGCTAAACATAGAGTATAGAATCACCACGATTTCCCCCAGATTGAGGAAGGACAGAGCTGAAGATATCTCTGCAGAAAGCAGATAAGGCCACTGCATTCCATAAAATGTATTGTGTTACGGCGTGACAGTGATGCCTTTTTGTTGGACAAGTCGCCTGAACAAAATTCAATTTCTCTGCCTCTTGCCTGCAGAGTCCAGGCTGATTCGGTGGCCGCAGGGAAACGACTGACTGTTTCTGCTAATGCGTGTCTTAATAACTACACATTTAGCTGTTTCTCTCGTGTGTCGTTAGAAGCAGAAAATGAAGAAAAATAAAAAAAAAAAAACAAAACTTCCTGTACTCTTCAACTTTCCAGCAGACAGTTGAGGTTTTTCAGTGAAGCTCAGTGTTTAGAACTGTAACACCTTCTGTCACAATGTAGAATCCATCCATCCACAGAGAGAAACCGCAGAGAAACAGTGAAATGTCCTCCTGCCAACGCAACATTTCACTATGGTGGCACATTTTTGTGTGTGTGTGTCGTTTTTTGTACCTCGGAATTGGAGCCGAAAGTTACAAATTTGGTTTTGACCTACAGAAACACATTCCTCCACGGGGACCTTCAAAGATTTCAACCAGGCCGATGTTTTCCTTAGCAGGAACAGACTTCTGCCGGTCAGTTGCACCTATTTGTTCAGACGTACGAAGAATACAGTTTGTTAGAAAACAAGCTCCTGGACTTTCTCCTGTGAGCTTTGTCTCATTTTTGATAGTTTAGTTATATCAAACATTACGGTTTTAGTTTCATGCCTTGTCCAATAACGTGCCTTCACTCAATGTACTCTCTCTTGACAATAACAACAAAAAAATCTGTTGTTTCACCTCACAAAAATAAAGCATTTTAATCAGTGAGTGTAGACTTCTTGTCGACGTCCCTTGACATCTTAAAGTGAAAAAGCCCCTCGACATTCTGCTTCCAAAGTTCTTAAAAGTTTTCTTATTTGCAATCTTCTTCTTTGTGGTAAACCAGCTCAGTCCAAGTTTCCTCTGACCTTGAAAACCTTCTGCAGGGAGAAGTTTTGAACCTCACAACCCATTTCTTTTTTTTTTTTTTTTTTTTTTTTCCTGACGGACAACACCTTCAATTGTCTTCCAGGCAGATCGGCGGCACATCTGCATTCCCAGAATCAGAACCGAACATGGAGAAGCCGCGTTGCGTTTTTATGCTTCTCTAGAATCAGGAACAAGAGTCCAGAAAACTGCAAAACTGTCGAAACATTGAGCTTAAACCAAGGCAAAAAAAACAAAACAAACAAAACAACAACAAAAAAAAAACCCCAGCCACCTGTTGTGAGGTACATTTGATTCGTAATAACTGGAACATTGATCAGAGTATTTGAGGTATGTTTTCTTGATGATGACAGAATCTAATGTTTGTTTCTTTTTTCATTGCGTTATAATTTCATGGTGTAACCACGTTAAACTGCCTTGTTGCCGCTCCAAACTTGACATCCGAAAACCTTCCATGCAGCCATTGTGTCTGCTTGTCAAAACCGTAAACCTACAATTCTTGTTCTGGCATATTTTGACTTTTGCTGACTGTCCCCATAGTTGCTGCCAAGAAAATCATTGTCATCCTGACAAACGGGAATCTGGATGACATTCACATCTGCAAACGAGCGACTCGGTATAACCCAGCCGTGATTTTGCATCAACCTGCCCTCACACTGTACACGACGCCTCTCCACACCAACCGGAACATCTGGATGGGGCGCTGTGACAATGGATGCCCAGAGAGCGTGGCGCTATACATCTGACACAGGAGAATTATAGAGTTAATAGTATTTGGCATGACAGGGAGAGAGAGCGGGGAGCGCAGTGCCGTTCCTGAGCGCAGTCTCATCCTGTTTGGTATTCACTGTGCGCAGCGCCTGGAGGCCCTGGAGGGGCTTCACCTGCCCGGAGTCTAGACGCTCTGCTTCACGCGACGGAGAGAGACAGCGGGGCATCGAGCCTGCGGCCGCCCCGGACCCCCCCCCCCCACCCTCTCCCCGGACCCCCCCGGACCCCCGCGGCCTTCACCGTCCTTTGGCTGGGCTACAGGGCGCGAGGGAGTCGCTTCCACCGGCACAAGACAAAAGTGAGTGTGTGCGGGGCTTGAGTGGGTGGACTGGGGGTGGGTGGGGCTCAGACAGTCGGGTCGGCTGGGGACGCTGGCGGCACGTCTTACCTGCTTCCTGCGACGCATTTGGGCTCCTACCGGTCATCCTTTGGAAAGTAATCAGATTACTTTACTGATGCTGCCGAACTTCCCGCCAAATTTAAACTATATATATATATCTATATCTATATCTATATATATATATACTTTGCTCATAATAAGAGTAGAACTTCTGCGCTTTGTTTTATTTTTAGATTGTCCCTTTATTGCCACACGATGAGCACATTTCTTATTATCTGACAATGAGACACTAATCACGCGCGTCGATAACCTCCGTCGTCATCTCAAGCCGGGTTAATGACAGGAAGTAGTTAACTCACCGAGATAATTCCAAGTCATTGATTGCTGGAAGTAAAGGTGCCATATATCAGTTCATTACAATGGCTCCACTGGCAGAACAGTAGCGACAGCATTCCCCCCCCCCCCCCCCCCCCCCCATGTCTGTCTGTCTGTCTGTCTATCAGGTCGATCAGTGGCTCTGTGATCAATCTGCAACCCCTGGGATGGATGGGAGGGTGAAGAAAAAAAAAAAAAATCCCCGCTTTGCTCCTCTCTGTTCCCCCCTCCTCGATAGTTCTGAGCTCCAATCCTCGCCTGCATGCATGCGTGTGTGTGTGTGGTGTGTGTGTGTGTGTGTGTGTGTGTGTGTGGGGTGTGTGCATGAATGGTGTGCTGCTGCTGGTTCACAGCATACAGTCAAAGTGAATGACTGTCTGTGTCGAGGCGGAGGGAGGGAGAAACTAGACCGCTTCTTCTTCTTCTTGTTCTTGTTCGCCGCTCCTCCATTCGGAAGAAATTCCAGCAGAATCCAGCCGAGGGGTAAGTTGAAAGGTTCGGATCAACTCGCACCCCGGCGGTTCGGACTCATCAGCCGGTGCGGGACGGAGACGTCTTGTCCCGTTCCAGCACTGTGTTCTTGTAGGGTGTGTGTGTGTGTGTGTGTGTGTGTGTGTGTGTGTGGTGTGGGGGGGGTCCTCATGAATCTGGATGAACAGGGAGGTATGGTGCGCTGCTGAAGTGAAGGTGAAGCTATTGTGAGTCTTTTTGTTGTTGTTTTGTTCTGAATTGGGTGGTGAAGTTGTGGTAAGTGTTGTGGGGGGATGGGCACATGGGGGACAGACCAAACTTTAACCACTTCACACCGGCTTCATACTTTTGTCGCGCTGCCCCCCCTCCTTCAGTGGCGCCACCAAGAGGGGGGCCAGAGGGGGGCAATGATCATCCAAAAAATTCTGTATAATATAAAATAGTATAATATAATATAATATAATATATAGTGAATAATTTTAAAATATTAGAGGTCAAATGCTTATAGGTTAGCCTACAAGATTTATTTATATTTATATGTTGGGGTCCTATTTTTAGATATATGCCACTTTCTCTGGGACTGCTTTCAAATTTCACAAGGTCAATACCTGCTTGATGTCTCACCATATGCCATAATTTATTAGGGATGCACAATATATTGGTATCTATATCAGTACCCGATGTTAGTCATTTTTTGAAGATACTGGTGCTGGTTCAATAAGTAAAACTTGGCAATGTTTATTTCTAGATTATTGACAATTACGGTCATCAGCCACATCAATTTTACGCATAAAAAGCACAGATTTTCAGTTGCTCAACATATGAAAAATCAAGCATAAGTATAGTGGATTCATATTTAAGCTTGAGTCAGTGGACAAACGTTTTGCGCAGGACATTTCATTGCTTTATCCGCTACACACGTCTTGAGCTGAGTTATATTTTGTATCCTATTTTCCTATTTCAGCAATCACCTGAAATCATCATACACCCAGGTACCTCCACACCATATCTCCAGCTGAGACGCCAGGCCATCATAGGGCATCACACAGGACAGAAACTCATACCTGCAGGCAGCTTACATAAGAAAATGAACCTGAGAGTCATGTTTTGAACTGTGGTAGGAAGCTGGAGTACCTGGAGAAAACCCACCAGTGGCGCCCCAAAAGGGGGGTGTAAAGGGTTCATGGCCCCTTCAAGGAAAAATGTTTGCCACCGAGAAATAAATGTAATAGCCTACACAATAAATAAACTCACATCTATAACATTTTAAAAAGGATAACAATTGTTAATATAATAAATACATCTTATTTATTCTTTTTTTTTGTTTAGCTGTGGACTCATAAAATTTTTACTGGCCAGGTTTGGGTAAACCAATACGAAAAATTTCGGAAAATGAAGAGAAATCCATAAACGTAGAAGCCAAGACCTTCTACTTTGAGTGAAATGACTACAGTGCTACCAACTGCACCATGCAGCCCATTCCCAAGATTGAATCAAAGGTTTTTTTGTTGTTGTTGTATTATTATAAGAACCCCCCGTGTAGCCCCCCCCCCCCTTTACGAAATCTCTCGTGTCGCCCCTGCTCTCCTTTCTTTCGTCGGTAAGTGGTTTTATGAGTTCCCGGCTCATCTTTCTCCCGCATTCCTGAACTTCCTCAAAAGCAACCTTGTCTCTTCCAGTCGTCAAGCTGCAAGTGCAAACCGCTGGCAGTCGCCTAAAATCACAAAGTGCAGTGAATAAACCGGCTAAGTTTAGTTTTTCCTTTCTTCCAGCCATTCCCGTGTCCGTTTCTCTCCCCTCCTCTCTGCTCTGCTCTCCTCTCGCCATGCCGCGGATCCATCCCTCTGTCTCGCCCACAGTTGCAGCGCATTTGTGTCCCGGGATGACCTGTTGATGTCGGTTAAAGATGGAGAGCCAAGATCACCCGCTACAAACTCCTCCCCGGTAAAAAAAAAAAAAAAAAAAAGAAAAAAAGAAAAAAAAAAGAAGAAAAGAAAAGAAGAAAGAAAAAAAAATAGTCTGGAAATTGGAGTTCTGCCCAGTATCGCTTCTGTGGTTGGCCGAGATTGCTTATTATAAATAATTTAATTGAAGCAAGACATCATAAGCGACATCTTGGACGGGACTAGCTCGTCTCCGAACCGGATCGGTAGCTGCTCCGCTGTACCGCCGGGAGGAGAACGACGTCGCGCGGCGCTGCTGGCACGGAGACGCGGGGAGAACATCGACCCCCTCGACGGTTTGGAGGAAATTTTTTTTTTTTTTTTTTAATGTCCCCAGACGACAAAAAAAAAGAGACAAATATTTGGCCGCATTCTTTAAGTGAAGTTGGAGCTTGAGCTGACATTTAAAATAAAAGGGAGGAGGGGGAGAAAAAAAAAAAAGCTATATTTTGAGTCCTTTCTGCGCCGCTGCTGCTGCCTCCTCCTCCTCCTCCTCCTCCTCCTCCTCCTCCCGCTGAACACGGCCGGTCTCTCACACCGGCCCGGGCCAACCGAGCACTCCGACATCCTACCGGGCATCGAGGCTGGCACACAGCGGGGGCACCGACAGCCCTCTGGCCGCCCCGACCCGCCCCGCTCCACCGCCGGTAGCGGGACTCAGCCTCCGAGGCGTCTGCCGGCGAGACTCTGCTAGACTTTCACGTAAGATGAATTAATGAATAACTGACGTGCATAAATGATAAGTCGTCTCTGAAGTTTGAGCGGTGGAGGCGCTCGGTGGGGGGTGGATGGGGGGGGGGAGGCTACACTGTAGCCACACTGTGCTGCTTATCCCACTTTACCCTCAGAGTCGGCGAATGCAGCACTTGCCGCCACAAACGTATTCAAACGAGGAAGCGAATTTTATTTTTGACGTGATTAACGTTCGCTACTTTCAACGTGAGAGGCAGCTTCTGCCTTCTGACCAGTGTTAGCTTTAGCGTTAGCCTGCTACTTGCTAACAGGATACCTTTTAACCTCCCAAAAGTAGTAAACTCACTGATTTGGCTGAGATTGATGCTGACGTCAAATGTCTAGTATTTACGACGTTCCAGCAGAAATAGCGCATTATCTGGACACACTTTTAGTATTTGCTTGCAGCACATTGAGGGGCTGCATGTGTGCATAAAGTGCTAAAAAGACACTTTTTAGCACATAGGGACACACACAGAGACAGGGAAGAAGCCACACACAGTAGAGCATTGAGCCAGAGCATGTAATGGGGCACATGTTAACTGCGGGGCAAGGGTCAAGTGTTTTGAATTAACTCTCCATTATGTCTCCTGCAAGTTGTTGTGACCTTTCTGACCTGTATGGGGGGAGAAGTTGGTGCGTGTAGGATATCCATACATCTGTGCGTCTGTGTATGTTGAAATGAAATCAGTCAAGCAGCCTAGATGTGGGGGAAAACACCGCCAGTGTATCCTTGCAAATAAACAAAATGCACCACATCGCTTTAAAAATGAAGCATAGAGGTTGTTGATTTTTATTGTGAGGCATCGGGCAGATGAACTAAATTTTAATGAGTTATGGGTGTCAACCCTGCCCCCTTCAAATTTCAGCCATGACTCATATCATTCCTATGGTTTCCTTTTAATGAGGTTTTTCTTGCCACTAATTGCTTATGGATATTTACTTTATGCCCACTTGCAGCGCTTCTGTTTATTTAGATCAGAAAAAAATAAATAAATGGGGAAGCAATCCATTTTTGTTTAGATGATGTCTAATATCGGCATTTGGATGCCAGTGTGATTAACTCCATCTGACCTTCTGACTGCATTTAGACATCTTTAATTAGACGTCTGTTCAACTTTCACTTTTCAGACGCAGTTTTATGTGTTTTAGACAGGAGACCGTGTTGCTGTATTGTGATTTTTTTCCTTTATTTTTTTTGTAAACAAAAATTTGCTCAGTAGGCATTTGCTGTGCACACAAAAGGCACATTTGATTGGAGGGGAAAGAAAAGAAAAACAATCACTATCATGGTGCTCTTAATTTCCACACTATGCACTCATAATAGGTAATGCTCATTTAAAACTATAGTTGGCAAGCTTCAAGCAGCAGCTGTCTGCAGAGTGCTTACAAGAGCCAATAGCTCAACTATTAAACATGGTCATATTATTAGCCTTTCCCACCTTTGTTACTAGAGTATCAAAAATAACAGTAAATAAATGCAACAGATAAACGTCTAATTTTAATAATAAATCTATATTTTAAAAAACAACTTTTTTTGCAGTTTTTATTGCACTTGCTTTGTCTTTATAGCTGTCTGTTTATTATTATTTTTATGACTGCACATGTTGTGCTGTGAAAAAAATATTAGCCCCCTTAGAGATTTTGTTTTTCTTGCTTTTTTGTGAGACAAACTCAAAGTTAAAATCAGTTTAAATTAACACTAAACAAAGTTTAATCGTGTGCAAAAAAATAACCTGAGTCCATATAAAATTCAGTTTTGAAACGATTATTTGCGTTATTCCGCTTGTGTCTTTGGGGTTGTCGGCAGCCTCATGCATCGTCTTCCAAATTTGTTGTGTGCATTCTACTTTTTATCACTTTTGTTGTCATTTTTTGTGCCATAGTAGTACATAGTGTCATATTTCTCTATGACAGAAATATCTTTGGTCTGATGTGCTTTTAGAGCTGTTCTAGCTTTTATTTATGCTATTTTACTACTATGGGTGCACCGATTGCAGTTTCCTGGCCAATCATCAATCTTTAAAAAGCCTGATCTCCCGATTCCAATTTTGGCTGAAACTGATTATTTTCATCAGAAAAGTTGCAAAATAGAGCAACAAAGTTGATTTTTGGTCACTGGAAGTGACAAAGATTGATGGATGAGATTATGTTCCTGTGTAAACATCGACTGATCCCCCAAAAATAAAGGAAATCAAGGCTGATTTATTAGCATCTCTATTTAGAACTTTACCTGCAATTCACTTGTTTCTGTACTGTTATGATGCCAAATGTCTCCATATATATATATAAAAATTATGCAAATAAAGCTGGCTAAACTATATTCAAAACTAACACACAATTCCCTGATCAAGATGAATTCAATAACAGATGGCAAACAAAGCCATCACATCAGTCTAATCCATGTCTAACAGGGAAGACAGGATACAGTAGGGGATCTGTTACTGAAGTTACTGGTCTACAACAGTTATTCCCAAGAGTTAAACCGTAAGAAAGAGATTGGCTAACTAAAATGTCCCCATGGGAGGAAAAAATGAAAACCACCAAAAAGCAACCAAAACGCCCATCTCACATTTGACGAAAGCTTTTCTCCGATGTGTGTCAATGCTAAATATTCAGTAGACTGAAAAGACAAAACAGGAACTTGTTCGTTCTGGAGTGTTCTAGTGAAAATCTGCACTTAACTCCACTTTAGACGCCGTTGGACGACCGGATTCTTTCACTACGACCTAAAAAAAACCCCAAAAGCAAACTCATTGGCAGTTATTACAAAGTTTTAATGTCAGTTGGTGCCACAATAGGGTGGCCCAACTACTTCTGCTTAATCGCCAATTATTTTTTCCCACATTGGGCCAATTTGGCTTGTATAACTTTTTTTTTTCACTTCCATAAATAAAATCAGAATCCAAAAACTGCATTATGTATTTACTCTGGTTAATTCTCTGATTTGATAATGTAGATAAAATCTGTAAGGGGGCAAATAGTTTTTGATCACATTGTATTTTAGAGGTGTGCCGATCGATCGGTAACCGATCATAATCGGCCGATTTCCGTGAAATCGGTGATGATCGGGATCGGGGATCATTGGCTCTGTTACCGATCACCTTCATCTCATTTCCCAGCCTGTCTATCCAGCTGGTCTCGTCTTTCCTTCACACGGCGCAAACACACAGCAAGAAATGCTAAGCGATGTGTAACTATAACGCACTGAGTGAATGAAGACGTTTATGTGTTGCGGCGGAAAATTGAAGCAGGTCAAAATGCATCAACACAACGAAGCTAATAGACATAAAAACAATGACGGAGTTTGGCTACATCGAGGTTCACTGTAGTAAAAAGACACGGAGGATCAAACAGCAGGTAAAGCAGCACAGTTACAAACACTCACCGGATTAGCATGACGGTCAGAAAGCTAAACTAATAACCTGTAAAATGATTTAAGTCTTCGAACTGCGATGTAAGACGCTGGTTCTGCTGTTGAACCGCTGCTCCGCTACAGGTAGTAATATTTGACATGGAGCTGCTTCTGCTCTACCTGGTAGAGACTCTCACACCGAACCTGTTTAAAGCTGCAGCATCTAACTTAAAAATACATTTTGATTACGTATTAAAACTTTCTCTGTCCTAACATGAGACAGATAATCTCTAAAAAAAATAATCGATCTCCTCCCTGTTACTCCGCTCAGTCAGAAACAGCCAATCAGAACTAGCAGTAACCAGCTAGCCGCTATTCACAGGAAGTTTTCATTCAGTAACTCTGGATTGTTTATTGTAATGGATCCTCTATTTTCCTTTGAATGTTAAGTTTTATACTCGAATCTTTTGTCAATGTTGAGAGGTTTTATTTTGGCTCTTTGCATTATTTAGCCTCTTCACAACCTTCATATGTTATCAGTCAGTTAAAGATAGTATTATTGATAGCAGTACAATTTGCACAATACCTGTTTTGGTTAGTTTTCTTCTCGGAAAAAGTTATTAAAAACAAGTTTTTGTCTAAATTAAGGTGAATTTATGGTTCCTTTTTCCACATAATGTAACAGTAGTGTTTATGATAAAAAATAAATAACAATTATGTGATCGGTATCAGGGATCGGTATCGCCGATCATCCCTCAGGGGTGATCGGTATCGGCAGAAAAAAACCTGATCGCCACATCCCTAGTATTTGTACCTATAA
Source organism: Poecilia picta (assembly GCA_033032245.1). NCBI lineage: Eukaryota > Metazoa > Chordata > Actinopteri > Cyprinodontiformes > Poeciliidae > Poecilia > Poecilia picta. The sequence goes on along the minus strand of CM065353.1, from coordinate 27,446,983 downwards.
ACTGCAACACACGTCGACTATCAGCCTCTGAAATACTCCTCTAAGCCGTAATAAAGATATCAGAGAGAGGTTATAGATTTTTAGTAACTTGACTTCTTTCCAAATAAATTCAGGAGCAAAAAAAACTGTCTTTTGTTTCCTTATTCTTTATTTTCTATTGGTTGATAGAGGTGATATATTACTTACTCACTAAACTAAAGAAAAGTCTGAATTTCACAGTAATACCCTGTAAATCACAACATTAAAATGTTGTAAATTAAAATAAAAATCTATTTTTAAATGATAATTTTGTCTATCTGGATTACAAATTCAACAAAAAGAAAACTGCAACACAAAATCCAAAATTTGACAGGTATGTATACATATTTTACTTTTAAATATTTTCAATTGTCAACATAAAGTAAAAAATATTTCACTAAGATTATTATTTTATTGATAAGCCATCATTGTATATCTTAAAATGAATTGAAATTGTTAACACAATAACATATTGTAAAATTAGTGACATAATTAACTTCCTTTCTGCATTGCATTGATTTGATATAAATTAGGAAAAAAATACAACATGTAGCGCTAACAGTTAACAGTTGCAACTGTACTCTCATCTTGGTAAGTTCATTTGAATGATGAGTATGTAATCTTGTTGCGCAATGTCCCGTCAGTTTAGCACAGTAATGTAATATCTTGCATTCTATTATTAGAATTAAAAGAAAACATATGAAGGAAGAGCTTCCTAGTTATAATAAGACATGGTTAATCTCCTGCTGACTCCCCTTTGCCTTATGATTAGATTGATTAAAAGGATTTATTTGATTATTAATTAGTTAAAACGTTAATGACCGTCTAGTCTCTGTGTTGCGTTGTGGAGGCGTAAAGCAGCAGATCATGCCTCGTCGGTACGCTCTGGTCAAATTTATTTATTTTCCCAGCGTTTATTGTTCATCTGGGGAAGGTTTGCTGAGTGTGCATCCCGCAGCATCCTGCCTCACGTTTACACCTGGTAGCTTCCCATCACTACCGCCTTGCTTTTGTAGCCAAGGAGTAGCTTTTTAAAGGAGTTAAGACCCAAAAAAACCCCTTCCTTTTTCCTGTATAAGTTTTATAACTTAATTCAAGCCAGGAGGAGTTATATTTGATGGTTTTATGTGTCTTATACGTGAGAATGTGTCTGAAGTTAGTGTTCCAGGAGACGTTTTGTGTTTGGATGAGACGGAAGGATTTGCAAACGGAGACATTGTTGTGTGTTTTTCAGATTTATTCGGGTTTAATTTAAGCCACCGCATAAACAAAGTTGCATTCAGTGCATAGCTGCATGCTGCTATACTGATTTGGGTTGTGTAGGAATTTAAATCTCTGCCTCTTTCCACTCTATGTTATTGTGAAATGATGGCTCTACACATCTGTTTGTGCTTTGACAGGTTAAGTTTTTTTCCCCCTCACACCAATGCTTCACTTCACTTCTAACCTTTTAGCTGTTTCCATGACTTCTCCGGGAACTTTGATGAAAGTAAATCTATTTGTGTTTGTACTTTCTGAAAACAAGATGAGTGCGATTCAGTATGCTGTTTTATTATGATTGGGTTTTTTCGGGGTTGGGGGGTTTGCCTTTTTTAGGGCATATTTCTGTATTTGTCGCCTCTCTTGGTCACTTTTGTGCTACATTTTTGCCGACTTGTTAGAGTTTAGAAGGCAATTAGAGAAAGATTTTAGTTTAAGAAATTTGCTCTGAAACTTCCGGTTGGTGGCTTTGTGGCTTTTCTGTGAATGGCTAAACATGGAAGAATTTAAGATGAGGCTGACAATCTCTGGAAGATTTACTCGTACCACAACTAGAAGATGAAACACCCACAATGCTACTTGACACGCTATTATGTTACTGGTGGCCACTGGTATCAAAACCTAGTTAGACCTGAATGCCAGTGTTGTGTTGGAAGAATGGTCTCCAGAATAGGGCTGAACAATATACTGTGAATATATTGTCATCACAATTTCATTGTGTACAATATTCATATTACAAAAGACTATCTGGAGTGCAGTATTTGTAGGCTTATATATCCCAACTTATATGCCAACTTGTATTTTAGATGCTACTATAGCGGACCCCACCTATTTGCGGTTTGATTTGCAGATTCACCTATTTGCATTTTTTTTTTTTGTGGTATACAACTCCAAATTATTTGACAAAAAACGTTTTCAGAGGGGTTCTCAAATACTCACAGATTTCAGCTATTTACAGGTGGTTGTGTTCCCCCGCGATTACCGGGGGTACACTGCACAATATTTAGCCGGTTGGACAGTGTCTTCTGGCAGCAGATGCCCACATCAGACAAAAATAACTGTGCTAATAACTAAAGTGCTAAAGGTCACAGAGTTGCCATTGCAAGATTTGTTAATATCCACTACAGCCTCTACTTCAGATGTATACCGCCTGTTTGTTGAACCATGTTGAGTTGTGCTATACTGTTACTTACAACAGTTTGTTCTTGATGATATTTTTCAGTCATACTTGTGGAGAATATTTAAAACGGTGATGTGGTCAGGCGTGACAAATGACTATGTTGGGTTTAACCATATTCTGGTGCAAAGCCTATATGCACTTACCTCTCTGACTGACAAAATTGTTCTTGACTTTAAACTATGGAGATTTTCACCCTGCGGTGTTGAAATAATTGGGTCACGTTTTTTAAAAAAGATTTACCACTAGATGAAATTCACAGTTTGTGAATTATCTTTAATCTACAAAGAGTCAAAGTTATACCCTACTTATATTTGGTTGAATATCCTTTAGCATTGAAATAACACACTTTGTTTATCTGTTAGCAAGATCTTTGCATGTTGCAGACTTACTTATCAAAATTGGTAGAGTTCATTTAAGTTGTTTCAGATTCATGGCTTAGCCTTTAAGTATAGTACATAAAATCTTTTATGAAGTTAGGGGTCTGAGCCGCTTCAGAAACTTGTGTGTTTGCCAACTTCATCCATGTCGACGAAGAAAGAACATTCTGCTCCAAAATTAACACACGAGCTTGGCTGGAATTCTAATTGCTCACATTGAGGATCCAAATGTCTTCTGGAAGAAACTTTTATGGTCACGCAAAACAGACTGGGTTATTTGGTCACAATGACAATAGGCATGTTTGGAGGAGACAAAATTAATATTTTTACACCTAAGAAATCTGAAATTAGCTGCAACCATCATAGCATCATAGCGAGGGTCTGTTTCTCTGCCAGTGCTAATGAATGGTGCATTGAATGAATTCTTTAACTTTCCATCAAATTGACAGCAAGGCAGTTAAAAATAAGGACACAGTTGGAATGGGACAATATTCTCAAGCACATAAAAACTGGTTTTAGAACTAATTAAGCACTCTAACATTTGGCTTCTGGACTGGACCTGACCTCAGGCATATTAAAAGTGTTTAGACTTTGTCTCAAAGCCAGCTTTGTGCCAGGAAATCAGCCAACTTAAACGATTAATTTGATTAGACAAGTGGTCAAACGCATATCTAGAATGAGGGGCAGGACCTTGCATAGAGTTGGAGAAAGTGTATGGTTTCTTTAGATCTTGCCTGGAAACGTTAATCAAATGCCTCCCTAGGACGATGAGACCCTGTGTGGGTAATGAGAGAAAAATCCAATATAGATTCAAACTTTCTTTTTAAAAAGAAACCATTAAATTTGAAATTTCATAGATGATCCGAAACATTTAACCACAGCAAAAACCGTAAAACTAGAAGAAATGTCCAGATATTATCAATGAAGAAATATCTCCCACAGCTTCCTTATCTCCTATATTTGATACAGCTTTCTTCCCATTCTGAATCGTTCTTCTGCTGTTATTTTTTTCTGTTTGTTTAGTTTGATCATTTGTAATGCGTCTGTCTCTAGCGATTTTATGTCTGTCCATCTGTGGTAAACTGAAGTTATTATCTTCGGACTATAAACAGAAACAATCTGGAATCAGTGTGCAACTTCAGTTATTACAACCAGAAACTAGCGATCAGGTCTAAAATCTGGGAATAGTGATGGACTCAGACCTGAACCTTCAACAACACATAGAGACAATTACATAGTCATCCTACTATCACCTTAAGGCCATTTCTAGGATTGAAGGACTAATGTGTCGCAGCCAGATCTAGAAACGCAAAAATTATAGGACCAAAACACATTAGAGATTTAAATTAATCTTTCAGACAACTCGGATCTTCTGGTTGAAATTTACTTTACATCCCCAGAATCAAAAACAAACTTGGAGAAGCAGTGTTCAGTTTTATCTGAAACAAACTTCAAGAAAAATGCAAAACTGCCAAAACACAGAGTTCTTTTAAATCACGGCAAAAAGAAAATAGATCCACCAGTTTAAAGCTGCTTTTGATTAATAACTGGAACATAGATTAATTGTTGTATGTACTGCAACTTTTTATTACTTCTCTTTATTTTGCCTGAAATATAATGCTTGTTTGTAATGTTTGTTTGTTCATTGCGTTATGTTTTAATTGTGTAAAACTCTTTGTTACTGAATTGTGCTACACAAATAAACTTTTCTCGATTAGCTTCTTATCATCATTGAGTTAGTCCTTTTCCAGTCAGACTCCAATTTGGTGTAGAAGCTCAGACAATAAGTTGTGAAAATTGTGAATTTCAGTTAGCAGGTCTTGTCGTCGATACTTGGCGGAAATACAAGAAGATCTGAATAAATCTGTGAAGCCTGCTGTTTAGGTTGCAGTGTTTTGCTCCCAGCGGAAGAGAGTGGCTAATCAGTTAATTATTATTACAGATTAGTGGGATGTTTGGGGTTGGAGCGGGTCAGATAGAATGCAGGGTTTCCCCCAGAAAACTTGCTAAGCCCAGTGGTTGGGGCATCGAGGCAGTCCAACGTGTTTTTGTATTAAAAGATGTTAAGTTGACAGGAAATGCAAAAGTATTACTGTGTGTACTTGTTACGGGAAACATCTCCAGTGAAATGCTATTTAAACACACAACTAGTCTAAGAACAACAAATTTGAATTTCTGTTTAATCCAAATTAAGTCAGTGGCTCCATCAGGGCTTCAGGGGCCCCATAAACACTAATATTTTAAAACAGACCACAGATACATAAATGTAACACTTGTTTATTGAGATTATCAATGCTGTTAAATTTTATTCAATTGTTTAGGCATACATAAATTAAAATATTTTAAATTGTTTAACATTTAGATCCAAGATTTTAAGGAGTTGGCACGTTTACTTTGTAAAACTTAAAAGAACAATATTCATAGTTAGATTGTTTTGTTACCATAGCAAAAATCTGATGCTGGGAGTTTAATCTTTGAATTTACAAATACCTTTTTAGGCTGGCCAATTAAACTACTCCCTTCTCCCATATTTCACTAAATCTAACACAGAAGCTGTTAGAGGTGATGATGTTTTTAGCAACAAAAGGGGCCCGTAAATCAAATTCTGCTCCAGGCCTCATACAGCCTTGGACCGGCCCTGTAATCTGCTGCACTACGCAGAGATGCTCAACAAACGGCAGATTTAATTCAATGCTGCTAATGTGGTTTTAGTAGCTCTTCCATTTCGTGTCTGTTGAGTTTTTAATAATCGTCACAGAAACTATTCTGGTTGGTCGAGTTTATGGGACGAGCTTCTTGGATGCGGCCGCGCGAATTAACTCCAAGTAGACAACGCATTTCAAATGGTTTGATGTACCGTGTAACCGGAAAAATAATACTAAAAATAATAATAAAATAATATAAAATCAGCGTGATGCGTTACAGACCGGAGGGCGCGAAAACTGAACCTGCATGACGAGGTTAGCGCTGCTCGTTATCCACAGACGGTCCGGCCAACCGCGACCACAGACAGAAACTTTACAGGGAAGACAGACACAGAGCCACATGCTGGGCAGCGTGTTGAGATGTAAACGCTGCATATGATTGTACGTTCACAAAGATAAATCATTATCACTCCACAACGCGCCTCTGAATTCGCTACAAGTTATTCCTGCGGTTCACATTGAGCTACGCAACCAGAGCTAACTCGTTCTTTGGAGAGCTCTTAATTTATCAAGGGAAGAGTGGAACCCAGAGTTCTCCAAAGGATTATAATTCCTCACAGTAGGTTGATGTAAACATCCATACAGGTCAGCCTGTGTCCAGTTTGAGTGAAAGGAGGCGGCAGCGCGAGGCAAAGCACAGAGGCACCAGCTGTGTGATTGGTCCGCGAACTGTCGGGTTTAAATGCATAAACTATAAACTTATCTATTATCAACCTATCCTTTACGAATAAATCGGCTCTGTTAGTGAAATGCCAAGACAAAAGAGACGCTTGCAGCCCGGCTTTAAAAAAAAGCGATTTTTTTTTTCTCCCTAGAAACGTAAACAAGCAAGCTTAGCCTGGCGGTGGGGCTAGTAAAGCATGGCGGGCCGCCAGGCTTATAATACACTGGGGGAAACCCTGGAACGCATCATTGCTGTGCTCCAAATACTCGCTGGTGTCTGCCGAACCTGGCCTGCATCCATTGCTGGGAGGCCACAATTTTCCATATGACGTATTCGTTCAGTGGCGTTCCAACTCACCTTTACGTTCCCAGCTGTTTACTTCTATTCATACGTGCTGCGCATTTCTAAACAAAAATACAGTCCATTTTAAAGTGACACTTTAAAGATGGATATATTATTCGCTGGGAGATCTACAGTTTCCTTCCTTTTGATCAGAGACCCTTTTGTTCTGTTGTGAAGTGAAATAGACAAGTTATGTAAGCAGTTGTTGTTCTTCACTTAGAAGAACTGACAAAATAAATGTCAAAGTAGGGCAAAAACCGCAAAACAGTTCTATAAAGTGAATCAGATGTAAGGAAACAGGGTTAGGATAAAGATAAGAGCTTATATAACTGGCCCAGTTGCCTCCAAATTCTCTTTTATTTAGAAGCTAGACTTGAATCAAAGCTGTTTACCAAATTTTTAATTCATTAATCTTCGTGCACGTAAGCAACCCTTTCTCTTTATCTCAAGTTGTCTTCCTCTCTTCATTTCCATCTGCTCGTCATTTTGCTCTACTTTTCATCTCTAAAGATTTCTTTTATTTCTTTGTCTCTTTTAATGCCTCGTCTACTCTTTGCATTTGTTTGGCTTTCTCATTTAGCCACTCCTAACCCTTCCCTTGGTAATCTATCTACAACATGCCTTTAGCTCCTTGTTCCTCCCTAGTGATAGCCCACATGCGATTTGACAGGAGTTTAGTCAATATTATCATTTAGCTAATTTTAGCTTTAACATCTTTTCTTCCATAGTGAATGGAAGGGTTAGGGTTATGTTATGTTACTATATCATGTATGCTAACTGTAGTAATTTAGAAAATAAGAGCATGTGAGCTGATTTTGATATTAAAGCGACACCTAAAATATTGGATGTGTTGTGTCTTGCTCAAAAGAAGCTCACTATACACATTAGGCAGGTCTCTTCACTGTCCATTTGTAAAACTTGATCACTAGTCAAAAGACTTTTCGCTTGAATTTAGATATATAGCCCAGTCAGCCCTAAATTATTTGATGGTGGCTTGGGCATCTGTGGCCCATTTAATAAGCCAATAATGCATACACCAAAAGAGTGTGCGATCCAGTTGTGTTAATCTACTTGTTATAGTCTAAACAGAGAAGTAAACAGCTCACCTTGTTGACGAAGGAAAGAAGTGAAAGTGCAGATGTCCATCAGACTAACAAGTGCAGTTTGCTCCACTGCTCTGCTCCAATTAATCACACATCTCAGATGATGAGATCTAAAAGCAACTAAATGTAATCATCATAAAAGAAATTGATGGATAGCATTAGATAAAGACAGGATTTTTTTGACACCACTAGTCAAAATAAGTCACACAAATAAGTCTAGCGCAACTGCTAAATTTTCTCCACTTGGAACCATGTAGCTTCTCCGTTCTTCTTTCTTTTTTTTTTTTTTTTTTGAGGATCAACAAATAGCTTATTGGTGTATTCCCACCACCACCTAGTATGAAGTCTGGTTTACCTTCAGAGTTGCACCTCTTTGCAGCCCAGGAGGAAACTCCAGCTGAACAGTAGCATCGGTTTGCGGTATCGGCTTGCTTTTCTGAGTATGAGCACTTGATGCTGGTATCAGCTCAACATCGGTATCGGCATTGGGAAACCACTAGTTTGCTTGTTTTATGTTGGTTTTTAATATGCTGTCTGTTCAGCACTTTTGCTCAGTTTTGCTCTTTTGAAAAGTTCTTACAAATAAACTTGCCTCAGGTTGGCTCTTACTCCAATAAAATTTGTCTATTTGCCACATGTATGCTCCTGACTTTATTTCTTGCCCCTGACTAAATTTCACAGACCCTGTGGTCCTGGGCAGAGCGTTATGGCTCAGACGCTGCAGATGGCGATCCCCAACTTTGGCAACAACGTCCTGGAGTGTCTGAACGAACAGCGGCTGCAGGGCCTCTATTGTGACGTCTCCGTTGTCGTCAAGGGGCATGCCTTTAAGGTCAGATTGTATGAAATATTTTATTCGGCAGTATATTAACAGTATCTCTCCATAATTAAAACTTCAAATAGTTGTTTTGTCTAATAACTTTATGTAAAGTTTTGTTGAATTCAATGTCTTTTTGTTTTGCCTTATGAAATACGTGGAATATGAAGTAGTTTACATTTTAATTGAGTAATTATTTTCAGCTGTCTTTAATGTAGATTTACATACAAAACACTTGAATTTCTCCATTACACACATTACAACCTCAAACTTGCATGCATATTCAAATGGGTTAAGATTCAAAATTCAAATCTAATCAGAAAGTTAATAGTTTTTCATCAGATGAGGGGCACACATAATAACCTTCCTTTTCAGCAGAAAGAACTAAAATAATTGTAATAGGGAAAAAAACTATTTATTGTTTAACATTTTTACAGATAAGAATTACAAATAATTGCCCATAAAATAAGTAAAATATCCAGTGAGTATTTGTCTCAAGCCCCTCCCAAACCATCCATCCTGTGGTGCAAAAAGTGTGTATGCACTATATGCAGTGCATGGGGTGCTGAGCTAGAGTGGGCGCCAAAATGGTGGAAATAGAATAAAATATATTGAAATTTGTAGTTAATACATGACAAAATATCAAACAGTTCTGTGTGTTTTAAAACTATACCTCCTAAACATTAAATTTGATCACCTTAATTGTTTGGCAGGTATTTTGGTAGACGACATATTCACCATCAGTGGTGTAGTAAATGTGTGATAATCAAATGGATTCAACATTGTTTCCATCAGTCTGTTTATATATTCAGCCTGGATCACTGTGTGGTTTGAACCTTGACGAGCCCCCCACTCCCCCCACACTGTTTACCCCTCAGGCTCATCGTGCAGTTCTGGCAGCCAGCAGCTCCTACTTCCGGGATCTGTTCAATGCCGGCGGGAAGAGCTCTGTGGTGGAGCTGCCGCCGGCTGTGCAGCCGCAGAGCTTCCAGCAGATTCTGGCCTTCTGCTACACGGGGCGCCTCAGCATGAACATCGGAGACCAGTTTCTGCTGATGTACACCGCTGGCTTCCTCCAGATCCAACAGATAATGGAGAAAGGCACAGAGTTTTTCCTCAAGGTGACTTCAGAGTGAATGAATGAGCTAAGTGTGTGGCAGTTGTGTACGTATTGTCGAGCACGCTCAAAGAAAACTATGTTAGTTACCGTAATATAATTGCAATCCTGACACACGATGCTGTTGTGACTCAAAAATATCTGAATTATGATAGTGACACTCTAGGTAGCAGTGGTGATCTGATCGGGTTTGGAGTACCTCACTGCATAGATCTGTATCTTGATCAGAACCTTTTCTCGCCAGCTTGTCATTTAACATTTAACTGGACCAAACATTGCATTGTGCTTAAAGTGAAGTTTGCAAAAGTATGTGGACAGTCTAGAAAAGTCTATAAATGTAGAAATATGCCTGAGGTCTGGATAAGTGGGGAAAGATGGTATACCTGCTCCCATTGTCTAAAAGTTTCATCCATCTGTCTGACTGTCCCAAAAGTTGTCCATAATTCTATTCATTCAGAAATTATCCATCCATCTGTCCATCCACCCAAAACTTATATATGTATCATCCATCCAAAAATTACCCACCCATGCATCCATCATCATCCATTTTCTCTGTCCATCTGTCTATAACTCCAAACATTATTCAGCCAACTGTTCATCTTTTTCTCCTCCATCCCTCCATCATCATTCACAAAAATCATTGTGAAGGTTCTACCAAGGACAAAACTCCTAAAAATGTTGAACTGTTAAATCATAAAGCATAAAATCAACATACTGTGCATGGATCAAACTTTCATTTTCCCAAACCCCTCAGGTCTCCTCCCCAAGCTGTGACTCCCAGGGTCTCCATGCCGAGGAGACTCCGTCCTCCGAGCCCCAGAGTCCAGTCACCCAGACAGTGGGAGTGGTGGGTGTGGGTGTGGCTGCAGCGCCTGTAGGAAGGCCTGCTTCCTGTCTGACGCCTCTTCCCCTGGTATCCAAGGTGAAGACGGAACAAACGGCCACTACGCCTCAGCAAGTCCCTCAGCAGCAGCAGGTACCGTCTGACCAAAGACCTTAAAACTTGTTACATTCTCTTATACTCTGCAGAAAATTATATGAAGGGAAAGTGATTGAAGAACTTCAACAGTAAGCGGATTACAAAGCATTTTTTCAGTGTCCATGGACTGTTTGTGTTGTGATCATCTTAGTAATTAAATGATTTCTGACACTTACAGTTAGCTTTGGTGTATTCAAAAGTTGAAAAAGAGCCGTTGAAACTATAAAGTGCTTTTTCTCAAAGGATCCTACAACAAACCTTCATAACATCAACTGTTAATCTCTTTTATTCACTGCTTGACACCCCACACAACAGACTTTGACATGTCGCTGTTTGTTCTGTTTCCTTGGTAGTCGTGAGCATTTGATGAGCTGCTAAAGCGTCTGGGTGTGATGATAATTAATCGGCTGTACCTCCTTCCTCCCCAGCAGGAGGGCTCACCCTACTCTGTGGTCTGCACCCCCGTGGCCAAGCGGCTGTGGGAGGGGGCCAACCGGGACGGGGGCGGGGGGTCTGGAGGAGGCGGGGGAGGTGGAATGAGGAAGGCTGCACGCTACTCGTCCTCCTCCTCTTCTTCCTCGTCTTGTAACGCAGCGACGCAGGATGCATCTGGGCGAGGCTCGGCGACCGGTGTTGCGATGGCGGCCGGCGGCGGCGGTGCCGCTTTAGTGGGAGGAGCTGGACTCAACACTAACCACAACAGTAACAACAACAATGTCGGCACCCCCGAAGGCACCAGCCCGGGCACGCTCAGCATGTACACCAGTGACTCGCCAATCAGTTACCACGACGATGAGGAGGAGGACGAGATTGCGGATGAGAGCGCTGAAGAGCAGTACAGACAGATCTGCAACATGTACACCATGTACAGCATGCTGAACGCCGGAGCGGCAGGTGAGGACATGAATAGGCCATGTGTTCAGATCGTTTTAAGCTAGCAAATGTAGCATCAACACTCTTCTGTAACGAACCTCTTGCAGAGTGAAAAAGCAGCTAAGTTAGCAATCTTTGGGTGCATTTACACCTCGTTTTGCTCTGGTTTGTTTTCCTGCAAAGTTCGGTGTGCTTTGAGAGTTTTGATCTGATTTCCATTTGTGTTTTTATTGATTTTATTGTTGTCTTTTTATTCGGTCCTTTCCCTATTTTGAATGTTTGTTGATTTTATCTGTACAGCAATCTGTCACAGCTGCTGTCTTAAAGTGTTTAGTGGAAGCAGTAGTAAGCGAGATTTTAATTTAATGGGATGCAAAAATATATATATATTTACTATACTAAAGTTGACAAATATTCAATCAAATTTGTTGGGTTTTAGAATTTTTTTGTGCTATTTTTGTCCCAAAAAAACTAATTATGTTTTGAAACCATCCTGCAATTGAGATGGGAACCAGTCTTTTTTTTTACTCTGTGCTTTGTCAGGTTGCACTGATCCCACCTATGTTTTTACAAGGTTTTTTTGTGTTTTTTTTGTGGTTTTGGAAACTGGCGCTCTCCTCCTTTCCGACTGTGACATTTGCTGCGCTCCTCCTGAGCTGTCGCGCTAAGACTGTGGGAGGGTTCTGAAGAACATTTGGGAGAACTGAAATATTTCCCATGTTTTTCAGATCCAGGTAGGAAGAAATATTTTCACAGCTACAGTAACAATAAATCTCCCTCCGTCTTTAGTGGTCGGAGAACGGGTGGAGGCTTTGCCAGACTTGGCCCCCGATTCGGGAGGCGGGCGTGGAGGCAAAGGGGGGCGGTCCCGGCAGGACCTAGCATCGCTGCCCGCTGAGCTCATCAACCAGATCGGCAACCGCTGCCACCTGAAACTCTACGAGGAAGGCGACCCGGCGGAGAAGCTGGAGCTGGTCAGCGGCACCTCTGTCTTCATCTCGCGTGCCCAGCTCATGAACTGTCACGTCAGCGCTGGCACCCGCCACAAAGTGCTACTCCGGCGGCTGCTGGCGGCGTTCTTTGACAGGTCAGTGGCTGAAATCCTTCCCATTTGCTGTGATGCCGAGGCGTTTTTATTGCTGTCAACTTTCTTAGCGGGTGGGGGGAGAGAAAGTGAAGCAGGCGAAGACGGATCAAGTGAAGAAAAGCTGTTATCAAAGTACCTTTTGAAAGGCTTTAAAGATGAAACGTTTTGATGACTGATTTGAAAAATACTGGGGGTTTTTTCTGGATTTTTTTCTGATGAAAGGTGAATTTATTTTGAGGTCAACGTAGTTGGTAATCATCTCACGTCATATCAATACTTTTTGTTTAATTTTTTTTTAAAGCTTTGCTTTCATTGGAAAGAGCTTTGAGAACGTTTCTGTAACACCTGCATGTTAGAAACACTACAGTGCCTTGCAAAAGTGTTCAATTAAAACATAATAAGATAGTCATGTAGGTGATTTTTGTTTACATGCAAAGTGTTGTGTGGAAGAAAACAGTGCTCATCATGCAATCCCCCATGGTGAAACATGATTTATGCTGTGGAGATGCTTTTTATCAGTGTGGTTAGAAAGATGGATGGAGTTAGAAAACAAATGAAAAACATGATAGAAGCTGCAAAGGATGACAGAAAGAAATAGAACAAAATACAGAAAGAAAGAAAAGAAGAGAAAGAAAGAAAAAAAAAGAATTTGGTAAATTTAAATTGATCATAATCAATACAGATAAATTTTACCAACATAATCCCAAATGCAGACCCTAATTTTTATAGGACTGCAACTAATGATCACTTTAGTTATCCATTATTCTATTGATTTTTCTGACGATTAATTGGATCTAAAAAAAGGAGAGAAGAATTTGGAAAACGTAGATTGATCTTAATCAATACTGTTTACATTTTTGCAACAGAATCCCAGATGCACATCCAAATTTTCATAAGACTGTAACCAGCAATTAGCTTAGTTATCAATTAGTCTATCAATTTATCAATAACAAATTGCCATATTCTGCTAGTTTTTCATTTAACAATCTAAACTTTTTTTTTATAATATTAGACATACGAGATGCAAACACGCATATAATTCAATTTCTTTTTTTAAACAAGAAAAAATCTTGTTTATTGCATAAAATTCAATAGCACGCTTTATCATTTGCAGTAATGATCCATTTGCAGCTAGAAAAATACTCTTAGCATCATCATGTGAAAAGCTCAGCTCTATTAGCTTGACATAACATCAACAGTGTAGGGCTTATCTGTTAATTATTTTGTGGATTGACAGATTAATAACTGGATGTCAAAAGGTGCTTAATTGGAGATGTTTTATTACAGAATTTCAACTTGGTGAAACTAAAACTAGGTCACTTAAGGACTTGAACTATTTACAGACAAAGGGTTTTTTTCATCTTAAATGCAAAACGTATCTTTTTTTTACAGTTTTGGCTTAATTGTAAATATGGCAAATTACCTTCTTTTAGTCAGTATGTTAGAGTTAACAATTAATCTATTACTAAATTACTTGACAAATATTCCAAGGGTCGATTCACCACGACATCAAATTCATCAAATATGTGAATAAGGGGTCACAGGGATCTTTTGTGTCCTTTTCATCTGATTAGGAGCACACTAGCTAACAGCTGTGGAACCGGCATCCGCTCATCGACCAATGACCCCAGCCGGAAACCGTTGGACAACAGAGTGCTGCATGCGGTCAAATGTGAGTCTTAACAGTATCTTCCTTTTTGTGACATCTTGGCTTGTCTGTCAGACTCTCCATGTGTTGTCAAAGCGATACCCTTCACGATTCTCTGCTTTTCTCCGCTTCCATTTCCTCCAGTCTACTGCCAGAACTTCGCACCGAGCTTCAAGGAGAGCGAGATGAACGCCATCGCAGCCGACATGTGCACCAACGCCAGGCGCGTCGTACGGAAGAGCTGGATCCCCAAGCTCAAACTGCTGATGGCCGACAGCGACGCGTACTCGGCCTTCCTGGCCGACAGCGTGAAGATGGAGGCCGACGTGCTTGGGGTGGAGCAGGGCTTCGACCCGGCCTCTCTGGAAGCCGTGGCGGCGGCCGGCAATAACAGCGAAGCGTCTAGCGGGACCATGCCGGCTGACGCCATGCCAGGGGCCGGCGGAGACGGCAGCACTTTGTTTTGAGCAAACGAGCACACGGAGGCGGATCGGACGGACTCATTCGTCTGCGGTAAAGAATCGAGAACATTGGACCGCCGCGGTCTCCATGACGGTTGTCACACAACTCCCCTCCCCTCACAGCTGCCAGGTGGTTGGGAATCTGTTCCTTCTCTCACAAGCTGCGTTTCCATTCACCGTATAATTGCGCAAATTGGAATTACGAAAATAAATTAGCTTAATGCAAACACTTCAATTTTGGAGAACACCTTCCACCCACACACACACGTTTTTCAATAAAAATGTCTTTGTGCTAGGATGAGGTGATTTTTCAGATTTTTTTGTTGAACTTGGAGTATTTCGGAAAACACTTTTTTCACATCACCCAAGTCACATGATCAACTACGGCGGAAAATAGACGTAGGAGAAGACAGGAAACAGTAGGTGGATGATGGCAGTGGCGCAAAAAGTGGGTATGAAGGGTATGCAACACATAGGGGCGCAGCACCAGAGGGGGCGCCAAAATCCCGTCTGGAGGGGGCGACGAGCCTATGATGTTTTCCCAAACACTTCAGCGCCTTTCGTTCCTTCACCTCGCGCACATGACGAGGTAAAGGTAGCGAGTTTTACCCTTCACGTGTCATCGCCTCGGGGGGGAAAGAGCATCGCAACTTCACCCTGACGGAAAAATGTGTAGTTGCGCCACTGGATGATGGCACCGCATGTTTGTTGACTTGTCACTTGAGCAGACGTATTCACGCACGATTATCAAAAAAGTTTTGCGCACATTTGTCCTGGAAACGCAGCTACTGTTTGGTCAGTTTCTTGTACTTTCCTTCCTTTTGCTTGTTTTTGTCTTTCTCTCAGAATGTTCTCGTTCTTCTCACAGAGACCGACAAAAAGACTTAGAGAAAGGTCGCAGAGTAAAGAACGTGAACCCCCCCCCACACCACCAAAACCGAACATACACTCACCTCTTCCTTCTTCTGCAACCTTTCACAACTTTTAGTTTTTCTACATTTTTTAAAGCTTTTATTGTGATCAAGGCTCTTTCCCTTCACAATCAATCACCGACATTCCCTGGGGAGGGCTGTCAGTGAGGGTAATCCTGTTTGGAGAGAGCGATATTTTCCCTCCCCCAAACTCCGGTAACACTGTTGTTTTGATATTGAATGTATGCGAGGCAAAGCGTCCGAACTGCAGCGTTGTAAGGCAGTGACGACTGAAAGATTGTGCTGAGCCCCTTTTTGCTTTGACTGTTCAGTGTTTTGTGGCGTCGATGAGGTCGAGGGTTGTACATTTCGATGTGTATATTGACAGTTTAGAATCTCCTGGCCCCGCTGCCTGAAACCCCCGACACCCTGTTACAATTTTTTTGTTTACTTTGTTCTTTTTATTATTATTGTTATTATTCCCAAGGCTCCTGGGGGGAATAACATTGCTACAGATTGCAATCAAAGAAATTTGTTGGCTATGAATACACTGTTATCTTATTTTATGTGGTACGAGTACAATCAGGCTGTGTTTTTGTACTGAAGCAGAAGATGCATGTTTTTATGTTTTTTTTAATGTTCAACTCCCCAACCCCACCCCTCAAAAAGACAACCAAATTTTTTTAGCTAATGTCCCAATTTTTTCCAATGTTTACCATCCATTTTTAAAAAGTATTTAAAGAAAAATTCCAAATTGTAAATACCGCAAGTCTCCACCTTTGAGCTCACTAAGCTATGTTGATGTGCATGTGATGTGCTTTGCTTAGTATTTCTACGCTTTCAACTTTTTCACATTTTAGCATTAGCAACAGACTTAAACGAAACGAGTTTATTATGAAAGGAAGAAAGTACATGGATTTCAACACTCAAAATAAGTTTTTTTTGGTGCTACTTCAGAAATATTTACAAGGAATTTTGTGATATCTTATCATTAGACCCCTTTCAAAATCTACATACAGAAGAAGGAAAAAAGAACTGAATTAGCTTGATTTAATTTCTTTGGATTTTTGAAATTTTCTGCGATTGAGAAATTGGAAAAGACCGGAGAATTAAATGAATTAAAGGCAGTCGCGTCCTCTAGCTTTTATTTAAGGATATTAAGGAAAGGAAAGTAATAGCGGGTACATAAAAACAAAAGCATGCCACACTAATATTAAAATTGTGTTTGTTTTTCTTCCTCTTGGCAGTTTTGCACCACTTTATGTTGATCTATCACATGAAGACCTGATGGTACACAAAGATGTTTTTGTTTGGACTGTGACAAAATGTGAAAAGGTTTAAGGAGTGTGAATACTTTTTTTTGCAAAGCACTGAGTGTGTGAGGTCCTTTTTATCTCGCGTTTGAATTGAAATATTTGCAGCTGCGGCGCTAAGAGCGCAGGTTTTCCCTCAGGCGTTTTCTGGCTGGTTGTATGCTGGGATTGACAGAAGCGTGAATACTTGGCAGGGAATATAGCTCTGTGTGTGTATATGTAGCGATGTGTTGAATGTGTGTGTGCTGCTGGGAAGAGAGAGAGAGAAAGAGTGGGAAGTCAGACGGCACGTTTTCACACACGCTTGGTCGATTCATTCACCGCTCAGATCTGCACACTAATACACATTGGGGCGCTGCCGGTCCCCATCGGCCACAGCGCACCAGGGAAACATGGGAATCCAACAAAACACATCGAAGGGGTCGACTAACGTGGATTTGTTTCTGTGTGCTGAACATGCTGGGAACAGTTTGGAGGCTCTTTGTTACCCTTTTAAAAGAAAGTTATGGTATTTATTTACTAAAGATGCAACAAAGGATAAGTGGGAGATCAACCAAAAAAATACGTTGGCATAGAAACAGATGTTTTGGCTGAATATAAGAATTTAAGTAAAGGAAGAACTTTTTTTATTTTTTTTTTAAAAGAAATGAACAAATGACCTTCAGAATTTAAAGCCTGTCTAAATAGTTATCAGCTAAACCCTGAAAGGGTTTTTTTCCTTCATGATTAATTCATCAAAACCAGTAATAGCTCTTGACGATCCCAACTGTTATTTTGGATGTGAAGGGCATTGTGATGTGTCAAATAAATCTCAAGGATCTCTGAACTTTTAGATGGAACACAAAGGCAGGGCAACATTGCAAAATGCGTGATTTCAACGAGATTTAACCTCAAACTGTGGACGGCCATCTATTACTTAAAAAACAGATAGTGCAACAGTCAAAACATTTGAATTCTTTCCAAATCAAAATGACTGTTTCTGCTATATTATATTATATTTTAAGTCGTTTTTTTTATTTTATTTTTTTACATAGTCCCAGAACTGGAGAAACCTCTCCTTCATGTGAATGTTTGATGAATTCAACACATTACGTTTTCATACATATATTTGCCAGTATTAAATAAAATTTTAAAAAATGAGACATATTATTATAATGCTACTGCTAAATATTGAGATTTTAAGCTAACTTATAAAAAATATATTTTAAATAGGATGAAATATAAAACTGTTCAGTGGAGTTAAGATACAAAACAAATGTGTGTTTTGGCAGATATTATTCATGAACATGTATTCTGCACTGTTATATTCAAAACGTAACATTATGATATTAATTTTCCACCAACATGTGCCATAAATAAATAAGTTCCCCTATTATTACAGCAGCATGAAATTAAGAAAAATCCAGCCTTTAATTTAGGATAATTAATTCAAAGAGTAACAAAAGTGTCAAGAAATGTTTTTAGCAAACTCTCTTAAAGATAAGAGAACATGGTATTCAATTAGAGCTGATGTGTGACTGGCTCCATAAAACAGGAAATAACCACAAGAAAAGTCAAACTCACCAAAGTAAAACTGAAGCTTCCTGTATCGATGGACAAAGCAATAATGATAACATTTAAAACAGCAGGAATGGTGAAAATTGATGAGCCCCAGTTTATCTCACACAGTGAGGATGATGACAGCACCAGTGCTTTTAACGTAACTTTTAGACGTATTTAGCAGTAGTACAGAATTTTAGTGTCGCTTATCTTCATCCGTACACTAGACATTGAAGGTGTTGTTCATTCGAAAAGACAAACAGCAGCATAGTGACTTCCTATGCATATCTAACATATCCGCCATGTTTGTTTACCCAAACTACTTGGCTAAATTGCTGTGACTAAGAACAATAAGCTAGCAAGGCCCATTCCTTTTTCTTATGCTTGTTTCTGTTCAATCCTTTCTTTTAGTTGTTTTAATTGAGCAAATCCTAAGCACCTTATTGCCTGTGTGGCAAATCAGAAAACAACAAGTAAATTGCCTGAAAGTTGACTAAGTAGCTTGTGACCATCCACAAATCTTTGGGTCTTCCCCACACATGACGAGAAAAAGATAAGTGAGAAAAAGAATCATCTTGAATCTCCTTGGTAGATTGAATCAGAGTTATACAAACACAACCCAGAGGTTTTCCTCAGACCAGAACTGACAGTTTCCAGATCAGTGTTAAGAAATAACAAGGTCTTGAACCCCGTAGTTAGAAAATACATTTTGGTAAAATTATGGGAAGATTTTTCCAGACTTCCCATGAGTATCAGCAGGAATATATGGGAACAAACCTGGAATTTGAGGGTGGATTCACACCA
Organism: Poecilia picta; assembly: GCA_033032245.1. NCBI lineage: Eukaryota > Metazoa > Chordata > Actinopteri > Cyprinodontiformes > Poeciliidae > Poecilia > Poecilia picta. The sequence goes on along the minus strand of CM065353.1, from coordinate 27,427,785 downwards.
GCCCTGTTTAATTCGCTTCAATCAAATATGTAGTTCATTTATCTGAAAGAAAGACAAAAAAACAGGTTCATTTGGGGGATGTGAATGAGTAATCAAACTCTGATGTTGAGCAAAAAGAGCAAACTCTGCTCCGGCTACAAACTAGGTCTTGGTTCAGGTGAAGTGAAGTCTGGTGTGGTTTGAATGCATATGTTAACGCCAAGCAGACCAAAGAACTCTTCAAAAGCAGGAAGCGTACTATAGCACAGGGCATTCTGGGTAAATATAACCAAAAAAATGTGCTCGCTGGAAAAAAACATTTGATATACATTCAGGATTACCTCAAGATATTAAATGGATCTCCTATTACAACAATAAAAAAGTGATATTTGATATTTTCTCCGAATTGGCCAGTTAATTCCCATGAATTCGATGTAAAGTTTCTGGGGATTTACCAGAGATTTTCTGCTGCTCCCCACCCTTTCATTTGTTTTCATATATATTTATGTATTTATATAATGTAATCTTTTTTTATTAATATTTCTCTATGAATAGACCGAGAAGCACAAAACGCACGTGGTACAAGCTAAGCCTGGGCGCTAAACCAAAAATTATCCAAGACCGAAATTTATGACAATGGCCGACGTCATTTTGAGTAAATTGATATATTCACTAATTAAAGGAAATGAAAGTGGTTTGTCTTTTTTGGCTGTGTATAGGTTGGGCAATGCTCATGTCCCTTTAAGACACTGTGATACCTGTACAGTCTGTAGTCATGTGACTCCACCCCATCTAGTTGCCAGAAAGATGTGAAAGGGACTGTGAGGTTGAAGAAATACGAATCGTTGAAGGTGGAGCTGGTTGAGGAGGAAAAGCAGCAGCTCATCCCCCCTCAAAAAAAACATCAATCATTAGGCAACATTTTGGGTTCAGCAAGGACATTAGAAGTTATTTCACACTTCGAAACTTGTTCAGTGTGCTTATTTGTTCAATAACAACTAAAAGCACAAATTTTTCTTATTTGCATTAGCTGTTTTAACGTTAATTAAAGTGGCAATAAAAACTGCGAAAAACTGTTCCAGAGGAATTATACTATCAATATAACTGACTGTGAAGTATTTATCACATTCTTTAATTTCGGTGTAGGAGGGAGGAGTATTATCGTCCATTTATCGTTGTTGAGATGAACTCTTCAGTAAATCGCGATGTCGATTTTAGGCCATATTTCTCAGTCATAGCACAGTTTACGGCAGCCTAGCCGAGTTCGGTACCTGAAGATTTTTTAAAAAAAATTACAAAGTAAAGTAGGACAAAAATAATAAGGGGAAGACTTGGGGAACAAGGAGTGCACAATTTATTATTTGCCATTTCTAAATCAGCTGTTCAAATTAAATCTAGTGCTGTGTGTGTGTAGAAGCTCCTGGAACGGTGGAAAGAAATATCTATGATAGAGATGGCGACGGAGGAAGAGGACAGTGCGAGTCTCCCTAGAGAGGAAGGACGAACGAATAGACAGGGAGGAGGGCGAGGTGGTGGGAGCAGGCAGGCTTGGATGATTTTGGTATGAATGCATGCATGCATACTGCCATTGGGTGTGTGTGTGTGTGTGTGTGTGTGTGTGTGTGTGTGTGTGTGTGTGTGTGTGTGTGTGTGGTGTGTGTTGAGAGAGAGAGACGAACAATGTGTGGGTGAGTTTTTAGCGTGCGTATGCATATTAATGTATGGATGCGCTCCTCTCGCTTCCTTCCATCTCCATTTATGGCGCGTTAACGTCTGCCTCCTCGCGAGGGAGAGCACGTGTGTGCGTGTGTGTGTGTATGTACTTGTGCGATCATACGTCTATGCTCGGTGTGCGTCTCGATCTATGTGCGCATACGGTGTTGGTTCGCGTGCTACTGCGCATGTCTGCCGCTGTTGGGGTTGGCTCTAAGGTGTGTGGTGTGTGTGTGTGTGGTTTGGTGTGTTGTTGTGTGTGTGTGTGTGTGTGTGTGTGTGTGTGTGTGTGTGTGTGTGTGTGTGTGTGTGTGTGTGTGTGTGTGTGTGTGTGTGTGTGTGTGTGTGTGTGTTGTGGTGTGACAGAGAGAGAAAGTGGGTGGTATATGCAGAGGATGAGATGAGTGGCTGTTTGTTTTTTTTCCTCCAACAGAGCGGCGTACCTTTCTTTTTTATCCACATCTGCAGTATGCGTGTACTGTACCCAGCAAAGAAATGTAAAGTAAATTCAAAGTAAAAAAGCTGAGCAAAATCATGAATTTTTTACATTTTAGGCTCCTCGCTAAAACAAGAAGCTTGTCCAGGCCCTGGTCAGGCGTCCTGAAGAAACCTGCAGCTGCAACTTCCTGACAACTCCCTCCCTCTCTCTCTTCTTTGTTTACATCTCTTTCTTTCTCCATACGTACAATTCTCTCGCTCTCTCTCTCTCTCTCTCCCCCTTTGTCTGTTCAGCAAAACACACACACACACACAGAGGAAGGGAGCTGAACGGCGTCGGTCCCTTGTTGCTTCATTACGCGCGCCATCGTTTTCGTCTCGACTCCATTTTCTTTACAGAATGCAAATCCCTGCCAATATATGTGCATCCTCGTGTGTGTTTGTGTGTGTGTGTGGCGGTCTGTCTACAACAACAGATGGAGCTGCCAAATAGGTTGCTGTCTGTGTGGGGATATGTGTGTGTGTGTTTCTGTGAGCTATCTGAATGCAAATCTGAAAAGTCGTAGGTACGTATAATCAGATGAATCAGAGGTGATTTTTTTTTTATGCTTATTGCACCTCCTAATAATCAGAGTATTGAGGAAGGATGGCACAGAGTGTCCCACGGCTGCCGTGTGCTGACCAATTGCAGGAACGCACGGGGAAGAGACGCAGCCAATCATGAGGTGAATATCAACCAGACTGTTAAAGCAAGTGACCGAGTGGGTTCAGACAATTATTCTAATTATCCTGGTTTTGAGCAGAACGACGAGGAGAAGGTGGCGCCGCGCCGCGCCTCCTCCTGAGGAGGAGATGTTTGTTAAGAATCTCCCAGGACAGATGAGGCATTGCGGCACTCTGCCGTCACACAAGCCAAGCTTCAAACCAGACAAAGACACAAGAGTGAGAGGAGAGAGAAGAGGCTGATGATCCTCTTTTTTTCCCCTCTCTCTCCGTCTCTCTCTCTTGGTCTGCTATAGGAAGATAAACACCTCAGTGCTCTTTTGTTAATGCTGCAGGATTTAGTGTGGGGGGAGTAGAAATAATAAAAACCCAGGGATGCACCGATCAATCCGCCACAGATCGAAATCGTCCCAACTTTCCCTCGATTGGCAGGTCGGATCTTGAAAAATCGGAATCTACTTCCTGTTCGTTAAATGCATCCAAACTGAGAAGGTCGTCCATTTTCAGTCTGTAAATGCATCAAGGTTTGAGGTGCATTGAGTATAAATAGGGACAATCTTAATTCCTTAATCTACTGCTTGATTCATAAACAACTACCTCTGTCTATGAACCCTCAGCACATTCTTTTGTTTTACGTTCATTCTGTGGAAAGACGAAAAAAGCCAGAAACTTTCAAAATGGGGATCAACAACTCAGACCAACTCAGCAAAAAATAAAGTAAATCTGTGCAGGAAAAGCCCAGTTGGTGCATCTGCACAAAACATTAAAGCGACTCCAAACGGTAAACACAGCTTGCAGAAACGAAATTGGTCAATTTTATTTGTGTGGCACATTTCAATGACGGGCCAGTTCAAAGTTATACCAGAAAAATATAATCAATAACCAGTATCCAATCATAATCAGTAACCAATTATGAAACAAATAGTAATCACTACATTTAGTCAAATCAAGCAAAAATACATAAAATATGTTGAATATGTCCTATCAAGCAAAAATACATAAAATATGTTGAATATGTCCTCTACAGCCACTCAGGAGTGGCTTTAGCCTTGATTTAAAGGAACTCTGTGTTTCAGCATTTCTGCATTTTTCTGGAAGTTTCTTCCAGATTTGTGGTGCATAGAAACTGGAAGCTGCTTCTCCACAAAGCACTAAAGATCCATCCACCCAGTAGTTAATTTCCTTTAACTTGTTTGTTTGAATTCTTCTCCCCTCTGTCCTGAAAGGTTCTGCTGTAAATATGTTTTTCCCACAGCTGGAAAGGCCATTCAGACATGTTGGCAGTCACACCTCCCAACTGTGGTCTTTATATGAAACACCCTGTGTGTTCTTCGTCTGTCGACACACGTTAGAAAATGGGAAAAATGATGAATATGTGACTGAGCTGCAGGGTAGGGAATTAGTTTTAAAAATCTAGACTTGTTTTTCAAAAATATGCATTAGAAGAGAATTTTTAAAAAATGTCCTTGTTCTTATTACAGCGGGAAACTTCCTGAATTGTCCAGTAAATCAGTGTCAGTTTACTTTGGCTTTTATTAAAAAGTAATAATCATGTACGCAATTCTTGAGAGCTGCACTGTTCACCATAGTCCCAGGTGAAAAGAAAATACATCTCTTTTCACTCCTAGGGTTTTATGTATCTGATCTCAACTAGGATCCTTAAATATGCAAAAAGGAAACACGCACACCCCTACACACACACACACGCACACACACACACACATTGGACTGTTGAATGAAATAAGCCGGAACGATCTGGTTTCAAAAAGTGAACGACTCTTTCCAGCATTGTTTCAGTCTTTCGAGCTCCAAATCCAAACAGCCCTCTAAAGGACATTTCAGTCAAGTTGAGGTTTTGACTGGCTGATTTCAACATTCTTTTATTTTTCTACACGTGCTACGTTTGGCATCAGCTGACTGATCCACTTTGGGCCACGTTTTGGCTGTTAGACGGCCTCTATCTGACTCAAGGTTTTACGATGGACTTGGAGCCCAGGTCCGGTAGCCACAAAGCCAAAACAAATGATCTGCCACCCTGCATGACACGCTGGATGAGCTCTTTGTGCTGGTAGCTCTTTCATGGATAGAGGGGAGAAGATTTTCACTTGGTAAGGATTTTTTTTTACTATTTAGACTAGGGGCACAGGGAAAAATCAACCTCGATTTCCTTAATTTTGTGAGATTGGCAATTGGCTGATACTTGAAAAAACAAATTTTTTTTGACCTTATCTACCTTCATTAGCCCAAATTGGAATCGACAGGCCAGGTTTTTTCAAAGATTGATGATGGTGTGAAATTTTTGCACCCCTAGTTTGGACAGTTTTGATTTTTAACACATAAGAATAACCTTAATCCAAATTCTCTTATTTATCACCAGAGCCTAACAGTAAATCAGTAAAAGCTGAGTGATTTTAAGGGCTTCAAAAATTGGTGAACTTTTTTTCATGATGAAAAGTCATTGTTTGCAGCTTTGATTAATATATTTGAAAGTTTTATTTGGAAAGAGGCAATAATAAGTATTAGTTTATGTAGCAGAGTAGATGGGAACTAGTGTGAAACAAATTGACATTAGTGTTGTTTTACTGTCTGTTCATTGGATAACATCACCTAGATGCAGACAAGAGAACAAAATAAAAGTAACAAATTTTGAAACGGCATTTCAACAAAGAAATATCTCCCAAACATAAGTCATGTATTTATTTGTGTTTTATTAGAAAAAAAGATAATAGGAAATTGTTATAACAAAAGTTTAGACCGTTTTTGCCTGAACTACAAAATGTGTAATTAGAGATGCACTGGTTTTCGACTAGCCAACACCAATAACATAAATTATAATCACAGAATTCAAAATACTCTGTCTTGCCTTTCTGCAGTAATGGGCCATTAATTTCGCTCAGTAGAACAAGATGTGACATCACAGTGTTGGAGCGGTTCTTGTGAAACGGGACGTTCCAATTACTTTTAAACCAACAGAAAATAAATATGGAGTTAACATTTTAAACTGTCTTTACATTTCATTTTAGCAATAAGCGTGATTAGTGCAGTTTGCATTGCTAAAACTTCTGAGTGTGTTAGAGAATTTTCAAAAGGCAGCCAGCATTTCCAAATCCAACATGTTTGTCAACAGAAGAGTTCATTGATGGAGCTGTTTTGCTGTTTATTTTAGGTTTCTCCTGAAAGTCTTGCTCTCTCTTAATTTCCCGCAGCCTGAATGACCCTTATCTCTACATGTAGTAGAACAGTTTCTCACATCTGTGCTTCCTCTGAAATAGATTTTTTTGTAAACACTTCACTGATGCAAAAAAAAAAAAAAAGGCTGAATTGTCTTCACTCAGCAACAGCGGTACCACTGAAGATTGTTTTAATCACGTTCTTGCAGCTCTGTGATTTGTGCTTGCTGATCAGATCCTTTTATTTTTCTTCTTGTTTCCAATGGTCAGGGTGGATCAAACTGAAAACCGCATCTCTAATAAGAACTTAGGAATTGGATCTCCTAGTGCCATACGCTGTTAATCGCATTGTTTGCCCTCTTGTAGGGCAGCTATTTAAAGACAACGTTCTGTCTCGTGTTTGGGGACCAGAGGGTGTTTTGTTTGTGTGTGTGTGTGTGTGTGTGTGTGTGTGTGTGTGTGTGTGTGTGATAATGTTACATTTCACTTTGCTTTTTTTTGTTTCACATTTGACTCTTTAGTTATCAAGCTATTTTTAAAAGAGATGCTACTAATATTTCATCTTTAACGCCTGTATGTAGTTACGTAAACGGTTGATACACGGATAGGTGTAAGATAGTTTAGAAAAAAGAGAACCGCATATTTTTACATTGAAATTGTATGACTGAGGTGCTGTGGGCATTGTGAGGGGGATATTGGTGTTTAATGCTGGACCAGATGTTTAGTTTTTACTGTATTGAGGATTTTGCCAGGCAGGGTCAGGCGGTGCTCCGACTGAGGAATGGATGGACGTTACAGGAAGGCAAAAAACTGTGAGGCTCACTTCAAGTAAATTCTGCAAGTCTAAATGACTCTTTTAAACCAAATTATGTCATAAATAAAAATGTACTCACTCTTAAAAGTATCAATTAACCCAATCAAGTTTACAATAACTGGTTCTTGAACCAGCTTTTTCTCAAAGCATAAGCTAATGCTACATGAATGTTTAAAATCCTTCTTTAAACGCCACCTGGTGGCCAGGTCCAGGTGCTGCAGCTTGGAGGAATGAGGAGGGGGGGGGTACTCAACCACTGCAGCAACTGCCAAAACCCACCATGTGGCAGGAAGGAGGGGATCCCAAAAAGCGGTGAACTATGATTGTCAAAGAGTCGATCACTGTATTCATTTGAGCACCTTAACGGCGGAGGCCATAGAGCCTCCACCACTATTATCCAACACTACAGGATTCCCTCCAAACATGTCCGCCAACAACGCCAAATAGATTGAAAGATATTGACGTCGCTTCAAAAAATTGTTAAAAAAAAAAACAAAACAAACAAGAGCACGCCACTTGTTTGTTTGTCTGATGTCTCCATCCGTTCGTCAGTCTGCATCGGTTAACTCCTGATCTCATCCGACCCACAGATAGGGGGAAAAAGTGACTTGTAGAGAGCAGGGGAAAAAAAAACAATAAAAAATAAAAGCACCTTCTGGGGAGCGCTCAACTTTCCTGTAGAGCCAAAGCCCTCTGCACCTTTCTGAGCACGCTCACTGTTGTCACTTCCTATCTGTGGTATATGAATGCTGGCATATGAAGAGGGACTTTTGCTTGGGGAAGGGGTAAAAAAAAAAAGGTGTAGATTTAATATGAGGAGTCGTTTTCTATGTAATTCCTTGTTTTTATCGTTTTTACTTTTATGTACTATTGCCTTATTTGATTTCTTTCCCCTTCTCTCTGCTCTGAAAGATGTTTATTGTTGAAATGATGAAGGGTGAACAGTTCAAGCTGTCTCCCCCCAGGTGGGGTGAGGAATGAGGTTCTTGGAGATCGTCTAGTTGGGTGGAGTAAGCCAGGTGATGAATTGAACAGGGTTTTCACACAGGACTGGAAATCCGCACAACATGAAGAAAGAAAAACCCATCTCCTAATTTCAGCTGAAGATTGTTTGAAATCTCAGATGATCTGAAGAAATTGTGCCATCTTTCAAAAAGTTAAGAAAGCAGTTGCTTTCTACAGATTTTTTAAAAAATGGGCTCAAAATGGAAAAAAAAGTCAAATTCTACCAGCAAGTGTTGAAATTGGGTCTTAATGCAGCTGATAATCATTTGCTGACAGCCACCTTTTCTCTATGCAAACCATCTAAGAGGCATTGAACTACAATATCCAGTAATCTTTCAATTCTAAACATGCATAGTGAACTTTAATACATTTCCAAAACAATTTGGCTCCATTTTATATATACGAGAGCAAAATTTAAACGTTCACTCCTTAGTGTGTCAAACACAACGGTTTAGCGGATCTTAAAGGCTTAACGCGTTATTCAAAGTGTAAATAGATAACGCTGTTTAATTTTCTGGACTGAATCCTGTTTCAGACATAAAATTACAGTTGGTTTCACCGTGGAAAACCTTGTGTGCTTTCGACTTACAAATTTTGTAATGAAAAGGTGGAAAGTGTCCAACGAAGACATGTTTTCAACATTGATCCCAGTATAACTTACAGAAACAATGGGTGGATTTTTTTTTCCTGTGTGGCAACCCGGTTGAAAACCACAAGGAATGTCAGTGACAGTGTGATCACATGTGTTAAAAGAAAAAATCTTGACTTGAGAACTGACGAGGGCAGGAAGGAAACGCAAGACCTTCTTGAATCAAGATGGCAATACTTAGGTGACGTCTTTACAGCTCTTCCCTCCCTCTCTGTCGTCCTCACCGTCAGCCTTTTTCTTCCATGATCCTCTGCGGTTCTGCTTTGACCACCTTCACCCGCCTTGTGGGACTCCGAAAATCTTCATAACTTCCTTCTGTCTTCTTCTCTGTGGTCTTTTTAATCCACGTCTGTTTACTTTGCTCCGACATCCCCGCACACCAGAGACAAAACACATACTTCTATATATAAAGCTCTATACACTGTATATGTACACATTAAAAAAAAAAAAACGGGAAAACCTCCGAGATGCATACGCTCGCCCACGCACCTGCACACCGTCAGGATACGTGTGTGTGTGTCTTTGTGTCGCTGATGCAGTTTTAAGACGATAAAAAAAAAAATCACCAGTTTACCTCTGGAACTCTCAGCCATAGCAGACTTTAATCTCAGCTCTGCAAGCAGCTTTCTGGACTGCTGTGGCTGCCACTACAAAGCAGGTTATATATATATATATATATATATATACATATATGTATAAAAAATGTTGGTTTGTTTTGAGGGTCAAAACGGCCATTTTGAACACACACACACACAGTGCAGGGCTTTTACAGGAACGGGACGCAAGCCGAGAGTTCATGTCAACTGTCTTACCTCAGAATCATACTTACAGAGCAGGGGGAGGGGCGGGGCTTGCACAGGACCATAGCAACCGTCAACAACCATTTTTGAAAAAAAGACAACAAAAAAAAAAAAATAAGCAAACCACCTCTTGATTGTCTCTGGTGTTGTTGGGCGAAGATAGCTTACAGAACTTCTTCTTTTCTCAGTTTCTGGTATAAATATATAAATATATAAACTGTACATTACAAAATAGAAGCACTATCAAAGTTTGATTGTTAGGTGTGCACTCGCAGCATGAGGTATTATTCTTTATTACTCTTCATAACTCGGATAAATGAAAAGGTGAAAAAAGATTTTTGAAGGTTTGTAAGAAAAAAAAAACTAAAAACAAAATAATGCAGTAGCATCCATCGATGTCAAAGAATATACCCGCCCTTCACCCCCACTCCACACACACACACACACACACACACCCAAGACCTCCTACCCTCAGTCCCGCCACCTCCATGCAAGCCGATTGTTCCTTACACCTCGAACTGCCCCGTGTCCACGCCAGTTTTTCCCTTGTGTTCAAAGTGCCAATAAACTTTGTGAATTCTTAACTGTGACCCAGAAATAAAGATGATTGCACATTAACTACTGTAAAGAGGAAAAGAAACCAGACTGATGATCAAAAATGAGGAAAAATATGGATATCCTAATAAAAGATTTGTAATAAAACAAGACTGAACTGAAATGCTGAGTTATGTCTTTCTGTTTTGGTGTCAGTTTTTCTCCCAGTTGAGTTCATTGGTAACCAGGTAACCAGGCCCCAAAAATGGTTTATGCTGCAAAACTCCTTCTGTGTCAATCTAATTTTTTTTTATAGATAAAGTGTGAAAGGATAGAAAATGTGAAAAGCTTTTTGCTGGGTGGACTGTGACATTTGTAAGACCTTTATACTTTAAGCCTTTAGATGACGGTGGCAGAAACCAGACACCATTCTTGTTGGAGCTAAAGAATGTGAAGGAACCTGACTGATCTTGCGTTTAAACGTCTCACAATATCTTCAAAATAGTATTAAAAGATGGAGAAATCGCTCGTTAATGTTACCCCGATTTTTGTTGGAGTGCGTGCCAAGGACGTCAAGCACTCCCACCTTTTTTCCACAAGCTTCCCAACACAAATTGTGTCCTAGTTGTGCAACTAGGCTATTACAATAAAATAAGTAAATGTCAGGAGGTCATAATGTGATTGAAACACTGCAAACTAGGGATGCCAGATTGGCATCAATACCGGTATTTGCCTGTGTTGGAGCTTCAACTTATCAATACGCAGCACATGATTGGTGGGGTGTTCAACTGACACAGAGAAGCAATGTCAATTGTTCACAGTTGGGAAATACACAGTCATATAAAAAAGTTTGGGCATCCCTATTAATCTTTATTTTTATCTCTAAATATTTGGACGTTTGCAACAGCTATTTGAATTTGATACAACCAATAACTAATACCAGTTCAAAGTTTCATATCGGTACATATTTGAGGTAGTCTGGTTGAGCAATTTTTTAAAATTTGCACCTGAATTTAATTTTTCCATTACCTCCAAGTCATAATTATCCATAATCGATAAATAAGTGCCAATAAAATGCCATGTTATTTCCATTTCTTGTTGGATTTAACTGAAATCCATCAGTGCCTCAGATATTTTTATTTTTTGCATCCATCCTCTGAATTATATTTTCAATAAACTGTTCTCTGATTTGCTTTCAGTCTTCATACTGTAATGGTAGCCAGGAATCCTGATTAACTAGTGATGCCTTCCAGACACAGGTGTTTTTATACTATAATCATTTGAAACACACTGTCCACTCAAGTCGATCTCCTTTCCCCTCATTGTGAGACGACTAGCAGCAATTAGCTGGACTTCTGTTGAAACAGGTTAGTGACTTCAAAGGGAGTGAATATTTATACACTTACTTTATGCTATGTCATTTTGTAGAAATCAGTTTTTACTTTAACATTAAAGGGGTCAAAAAAAGCCTAATTTTGTTCATCATGACGAATTTGTAAAAGCAATAAAAAGGGGTGAAGCATCCAAAGGGGTGAATACTTTTTATAGACACTTTAAAAACGCCAGCCTCAGGACAGCGGCCAGGTTATTTTCAGAAGACATCCAGGCACAAGGGACCCGCACTCTGTTCATTCCAGCTAAACCAAATGCAATTTCACATGACGGTTCGGCTCTCTAGAGAAGGATGTGACGAAGTCTCCATTTTGATAAGTGCCTCTCAATTAAAAACTCACTCGCACGGTGTCTTCCAGCAAGCCAAAGTTTCTTACATGTATAAAAAAACAAAAAGAAAAGAGAAATCACAGTAGGAACAGAGACTCAAAATACTGTATTCATTCAAACATACAGGTCAGTCAGTGTACAGGATGTTCTAAATGAATTTGGTTGCTTCACGGAGAACAAATCAGATGGCAAAATTACACCAAGAAGATGCAATCAGACAATGTTCAGGGATTTTTACCTAAACAGACTGGACTCAAAACTGCCAACATGTAAAAAAAATGGCAGCTAAGGACCAGGAACAGTGACGAAAAATCAAATTGCTTATGGACACAAAAACTACTTCATTGTCTCATAAATAAGTCATAGTTTTACAAAAACAAACGCTGTATTGCAGGTAGATAAATTTTGATGGCTGGCGATGATTCAAGACTTTTAATGGCAGTTTTTTAACCCCACGTCACTCATAAGAATCCAAAATAACTAAATAAACCGTTTCAATTTTGATCAAGTTTAAAGTAACCTGTTAAAGCAGAACTAAAACCAATCATCAGTTTCCTGTATCACATTTTTATCTACAATACTGAATCGAGTGAAGGCAATTTGATAAAAACAAAGAACTCGATACTTTAAATACAATAAGTATTTAATGCAGTCACATTAGATGTTTGTGGGAACTGAAATGTGCCTCAAGTTCTGTAAAAAAAAGAAGAAAGAAATGTATTACAGATACTTTAATGGTTACTGATCTCCAGTTGACAACACATCTTACAGGTGACACTGAAGTGCAAAACATGTTTCGAGGAGTTTTACAAATAAGATTTTTTGTTTGTTTCTTTCCACTGAATATGTAAAGCGCACACATTAGGAGACTTAAAAGCACCAAGTGGACTAAATCTCACTTGGCTCTGGCAGTGGGAAGGCTTTTATCTTCAAGCCAAAACTTCATAGAGAATAATGTATCCTGACCCATTTGTGGACAAATGGTATGCAGGTTTGTTTTTCCTCAGAACAGAGACCCCAAAAATGTCAAATTAAGACTTTCGGATTTCAGATAAAAACAAAAGTACAGTAAAGCCCTCAGTACAGTAAAATGAATTTACTTTCAAAACACACACACGCACATTAAAGCATTGTGATTATGATACAGCACTTTAGCACACCTTAGTGTCTCCTGAACAGATGAAACAAAACCCCTCAGCATCCAGCAGAGGGCGCTGTGAGCCTAACTCTGGCCCGCACAAAGAAGCATCTTGCCCAGCAACCATTTCTCTCCGCAATTAGCAGACGCTTTTAAATAAAAGAGGCCAACCCATTCGCTCCGAGCCAAGGCCGTCTCTCATCAGCCAGCGAGAGTAACGAAGCCCCGGCCAATCGCGCGGGTTGATGTCTGACGGCGCTGCGGAGGCGCGTGGCGGCAGCCCCCGCTTCACCTGGTCTCTTTCAGGGTGGGAAATAAAACTGTGTTTTTCAGGAATCCGTTCATTTCCACACCAAACGTGAAGTGCATCTCTCTCTCTCTCTCTTTTTAAAAAAATCAGTGTTTTCAGTTATGACTAACGCTTTTGTCCTCGACGAGACCCGATAGCTTAACTGATAATTTGCAGGTCATTTGTCATTCTAATTAGCAGGTAGGCACATGAACATGACGCACGATTCAAAAATAGTATAAAAATATAGTTAAGGCAACAGCCCGCCACTCTTTGTGTTGGGTTAAAACACCAAGAGATAGATTGTAATTAATTTAATACTTAAAACATTTTATCAAAGTACCTCCATGAGTGTGTTTCTTGAGTGGAGTTTTCAAACCACACCGTTCTCAGTGACTGCTCTAAATAATCTCCAGAAGCATGAAAATGTGCGGATTTGTGTTTGTAGCCCAACACTTAGCATCAATAATTGCGACGCACAAATATGAAAAACACCTCCGACATTCTCTCAAAGTTCTTCTTTCCACCAGATCCGTTAAAAACGGATCTGACGATGGCGTCCTAACCTTCCGGTGCAGGCCGCAGTTTTCCCCTCGGTGTGAGCAAAGGGAGTGATTTTAGGAGGGAAAGGAAGAGCAGGAGACATTCTTCTTTCCATCGTTTTCTGTCCACTCATCCTGACAGGTGAACATCGTCAAGAGGTCAGAGGTCTTCAGAGAGCAAAGAAGAGGATGAGGATGACGATCATGATGGCGACCAGCACGCCGATGGCGCACCACTGTCTTCGACCTGGAGGGGGCAGCAGAGGGGAGAAAACTATTGCTGCAGTCTGCTGGATTTAGTTTTCCTCAACATGGTCTAGAAAAGTATAGAATTAAATTGGATTTTTTTTTCCTGATCTGATTTGCTATGAAAAAAAATAAATGTACATGTAAAATATTTATATTCCCACCCCTTATGTTCCTCCTTCCTGCCTTCTTCCATCATCCCTTCAAATCAATTCTTCCTTCTTTCATTCTAGTACTGTTCACTACCTACTTTCATTCTTTCTAGCAACATTCAGCAATCCTTCCATCCTTCTAGTGTTGTTCATCTTACCTTCCTTATGTTCTCAATTGTGTACTTCTTTTCCTATTTCTTCATCTCTTTCTTGTGTCATTCCTTCCTACCTTGTCTTTGCCTAATTGCTTCCTTTTTTCTGCCCTTCTTGTCCTTTGTCAAGTCCTTCCTTGTTTGTGCCCTTCCCCTATATTTTGTCTTTGATTCCCTCATTCATTCAACATGTCCTGTCTTCCTTAGGTCCTTCCTTCTTCCCGCTCACTGTGTCCTTCCTCCTGGCCTGTCGTTTGTTCTTTCATCCTTCTGTCCCTTTTTAACTTTCTTTTCTTATATCCTTCCTCCCTCCCTTCCTTCCCACCTTTGTGCCATCTTTCAGTATTTTGAGGTTCCTTATACAGTGTCAGCGTAATTCAGAACTTTGCCATAATGTTGTGGAAAATCTTTGTATTCAAATATTAAAAAATGTGTGGTTTGAGTCTGGAAAAGCACGAAAGGAACTACTTGAACATCAACCTCGAGTCTCGGAGCTCAGAGTCAAACGCCGTAAAACAGACTGTTTGGGGAGAAAGGCTTTCTGAAGCCCAAGGAAAAGGCCGGTAGATGTGTTTGCTTACTGCTGGTCATGTGCGAAACCTTTTCCAGCTTCTTCAGGACCGAATCCATGCGGGATGACGTCTGGTCCATCTCATCTCCAAAGTCCCCCAACATGCTAAAATAAAAGGAGACCAGATAAACAAACTGAACCGAATGATGTCAAAACACAAATATGTGAAAGGAGTCAGCACAGAAATCTGGTTGTGAGCAGAACTGAGTAAACGTAATCCGACTGGTTGGAAACTAAGAACTTATTTTCTTATATGCTAACTAGGGATGTGCCGATCAGGTTTTTTTCTACCGATACCGATCACATAATTATTATTTATTTATTTTTTATCATAAACACTACCATTACATTATGTGGAAAAAGGAACCATAAATTCACCTTAATTTAGACAAAAACTTGTTTTTAATAACTTTTTCCAAGAAGCTGGACAGACAGGCTGAGAAATGAGATGCAGGTGATCAGTATCGGTAACAGAGCCAATGATCGCTGATCACCAATCATGCACTTTTTTACAAAAATTGGCCCGATAATGATCGGTGACCGATTGATCAGCACACCTCTAATGCTAACAGATTGTGCTGCATCAACACCCACTGTGGACGTTATTACAGCTCACCTGCTACTTCCCTTTTGATCAACCATGTTGGGATAGAAAATATTAGCAATCTCCAAGAATTCACCTCTGCTCTTCATATGAATAATTAACTATCAATCACAATCATAAGTCTGTTTTATGTTAAAATAAATGAAAAAAAAAAAGAATCTGTTTTTACCAGTTTATAACAATGGACCTTAACAGATTCATTAATCTGGAGCTTATCCTTTTGCAGATACTCTGATTTAAATACACCAAGAACAAGAAACAATCTTTAGATTTTCCTAACATTGACGCTGGTTGTTTGGTTAAGGTTTACAGTAAAATTCAACAAATTCTTGAGGAAGTGAAAACCACCAAGATGAGTAGTGCTGTGTAGGCAGGAGCACTCACACAGCCTGCTCGTCGAGTTCGTCTCCGATACGTCCAGACATGTCTTTGAGCACTCTGATGCTTCCTGACACCAACTCCAGCTGCTCATCCTGCTCCTGTATGATCAGCTACACACACACAAACATGTTTCAGTCTCATCAATGACTAACATCCGCTTCCAGGATGTTTACTTTAGCAACCTTTAGTTCACCTTTCCCCAAACTCCCGCACATAACTGTGAACTGAGAGCTCATCATAAAATGATGCATTTTAATTCAAATCTTTTTCTTTGCCACTGAAAAAAACGCAATAAAAGTTCTGATTCAGCTCAAAAACTACAGTCGCTGCGTAAAGAATGCAGCATTTTTTTCTAATTCATTTCTGACTTTACCACAGGCTTACAGGAAGTGTAATGATGACACACTTGCATCGTTCCACACCACAGGAAGCAAAACAAAAAAAACCATCTAATTCAGTCTGACGCTGAAAGGAATCCTTCACTTCATTCACAGCGTGAAAGCAGAAGCCGATCTTTAACCTAGAGTGAGTCCCACGTCCTTTACTAATCTTTTTCTCCCTCTGTGTGGTACCTTTGATAACATGTCTTAGTAAGGAAAAAAGAAAAATGTCAAAAATTCGAATCAGGAAAGGTTTTTTTTTCTTTTAAGTTGGGTTACCTCTTATTTGAAATATTATAAATGCTGTCACATAAAGAGTTCACAAACCTCTTAAGTTTCACATATAATGATGGCACAGAAATTGACTAATAAAATGAAAAGTGTGGCGATATTTTTTATAGAACCTCAGAATGACTGTATCTGTGAGATAAAGGTGGGCGAATCAATTCACAATATCTAGAATATCGATACCCATTTGGCATCAGTATGGTAAGGTGGATGCATCAGTTTCATATTTCCTCTAGAAATTTCATTTTTGTAGTTTTTCACCTCTACCTCCAAAAACCATTTTATATTGATTTGCTCTCAAATGATCATTTTTTGCCCTTTTGGAAAAAGAAATTGTATGCAAATTTGTTTTGTTTTATCTACCTTTTCTGTTTAATATGTTTGTATGTTATTAACATATTTTGTAAACACTTTTCATTTTTTTTGTCTAAATTCTGATGAGGTTTGAACAAAATAATTTAAAGGGGAAAACACAGAACCCCCCACCCCCAAAGATTAAAGTTTGACGATATACCAAATGTAAATAGTAAAAAGTATGAGTATTATTATCGGCAATACTTGGTATCAGATTGCCGCGGTATCGCTCACATGTACATTAATTAACAGGTTTGCAGCCATATTCCTTTAGAATTAAACAGAACAGCTTTTAAAAAAACATTTTAACACAACCAAAAACTTCCTGGGCATTACTGTCGGTTGTCCTTGGAAACAATGTGATAGCCTTGTACTGGATTAATAATAAGTTCTTACTTTAAATCCGTGGTATGTGCTTCACAAAAACATTTAAACAGCCTCATAAAACTAATTTATGATAATGTCCATAGAAATATAAAACAAATGCGCTAGTTTTAGAAAAAAATTGGAAATTGAAACCTGGAAAAAAACTTCATAGGGCTCCAACGTAAACATTAAATGCAGTACTTTTAACAGATTTACTAATAGATGTCTACAATTTCCAATAAATATAGCTTCATTTTATTTTCTTTGCAGCTTAAACATTAAAAAAAAAGGTTTTTTTGAACAAATAGTTGATTCTTTTCTGTCCAATTTGCACTTCCCACAAATGTTTTAAGTTATAGAAACATCGACTTGATAAAAACTTTCCCCCTCCGTTTTCTGCTCTGCCTCTAATTCTTCCTTCAAATTTTTCCTTCTACTCGTCCTTCACGTTGCCTGCGCCTCCGTTCAGCCTCTTCCTTTACCTGCTGCTGCTCCTGCTGCTCCTGAATGTACCTGGAGTTGGCCGACACCAGGTGAGCCTCCAGTCCAGTCGAGCGGTCCTGTTCCTTCAAAGCCAGCAGGCCCAGACCAAACACACGTAAGATCCAAATACGCAAAAATAACAGGAGAAAAACAAAGTTGTGCCGTTTTTAACAATCCACAAAGAAATCTGTGGATTGTTTTGTGTTTTAAAGGAAGCGCTGACCTGTCTGCTCTTCTTCTCTGCCCGAGCCACGGCGGACGGGCTGGACAGTTCATCTTTCATCTCCTGCAAGGAAACATTTTCTATTATTCCACAAATAGCAACACAGCAATCATTTTAAAGGTTTGCCTCAGTTCACGAGTTTCATTCATGAGATTTTTCTCTCTGCTGTGCCAGTGAAACCAGTAATAAGCTCCTCTCTGAAAGTTGTCATGTTTGTCTCAAATGACTTTGTTCTCCTCAGATCTATTCTAGAAATGGTTGCTTTACTTTTGAGTGGTTCTAGAAGCTGACTCATTATCTTTTCTTTATTTAGGTGAAGAGTTTCTCAACAGATGTGAAAACAAATAGTGACGTGTATCAAGACCTCGGGGGCTGCTTACAGTAAAAACACAAAAAGTGCTGTGCAGCTCAAGTCAGTGTGTTTTATTGGCAATAATTAACAGTAAAGTTACAGCTGGCCTTGTCGCGCAGTTCGCGTTTTTGTCACGGCGACCCCATCGAAGGTGATCGTCTAATTTGAAAGTAGCCACACATGTAAAAATAAAGACATTTACACAACATCTAAACAATAACATCTAGGCCTGTCGCGATAACAGATTTTGCTGGTCGATTAATTGCCTAAAGATTTATCGGCGATAAGCGATAATTTTGTTGACGGGGTGGGGGGGAGTTTCCAAAGGCATTCGTAGTAGCCGCTCTGATCTAAATCAGGGATTTTCCCTGACTGGGAGCTTAACACTGAATGTGACAGGCAACCAATCAGAAAGCACGGATTCTCCTCCTGCTTTCTGATGGGAAATTACGGAGGGGAATCCCAAACAGCTGAAACAGCGCATTTCAGCACTTATCGCAATAATTAAAATTATCGTGATAAGTTTTTTTATCGCACGATTAATCGATTTATCTTTTATCGCGACAGGCCTAATAACATCTAAATCTAAGCGTATTTTCAACGTACTAATCTCTGCGGGTTTTTACAAGTTCTCCAGACAGCTTAAAAGGACAGAAAACTAATTTTTAATGGATAAGTACTAGACTTTATTTAAAAATGTATCAGTCTTTGAACAAGAAATGTACAGTGAGAACACGAAAATCTCACTAATATTCACACAAAAGCAGATGTTCTACAGACAAATTTGTGGTGATGAAGTTACCTGAACCGACTTCCTGGTGCGCTCCACAAAGTCTCTTCTCTCCTGAAGTTCATTGTCGCCCAGCCTGAACTTCCCTGGATTTGACTCCACGATGCCTGATCCGGTTAAGGTTCATCAAAAATGTCTGAAGTAGTTTACATTTCAACATATTACATTAAATCTTCCTTTTCTTTCAAAAATGCTTGAGAAGGTTGTTGCTTCCCGGCTCTGCTCACACTCCAATAAGCATCATTTTTAAGAACAATATCCGTCTGATTTCTGAGCCAGACTGATTCAGACACCAGTCATATTCATTTAAGGCTTAACTTGGTTTATCCAGTTTAAATCTCATTTTTCAGTTTGTGTCCTGTGCCTAGTAGGGTCCCTTTAATTCATTATCTACCACACTCCCTGTTGGCCACATATTCTTCAAATATTTCATTGCCAGGCAGATGACACCCAACTCTTTACTTGCTCCAAACATAATTTCTCTTTCCACCTACCTCACTGCAGAAAACACACCAGTTCACACTGGAATCTTCAATTTTAACTGAATAATTGTTTGTTGTTTTTGTTTCTGTAATTTTTGGATTTTTTTTGGTCTGTTTGGGTTTTTTGAGGTGCGTCCTCGAATAAAATGATCATTTCTTTGTATAAGAGACGACCTACTCCTGAGAATCTAAAGCAGCTGACATAATTGGTGTTTCATTTAAACACATTTATAAGGCAGAAAGAGCATCATGTCTGTTAAAAAAATAAACTAATGTTTACATCTAACTTTTGTGAGTTCCTCATAATGTGTTTCCCCATATCTAGTATTTCTTTTGGTATTTTCAATCTATAGCTTATTATTTGCTGCAGGTTCATTGTTTTTTTTTAGATATTCACACATCCAATGACATATTGATGTTCAGTGGGGTCAACGTGTGAGGTTCTGGATTTAAAGGATACTGATGGTTTCACTGAGGTCCTCCAGGTCCCAGTCGATGGCCCTCAGACAGTTCCTCAGCTCGTTGGCACTCCAGTCCAGCTCATCTCGGCTCACCTGAGACCACAGACACCGATGCTCACCAACCAAACGGCTACACAATGTTTGATAATGCGACAATTCTGGTGCAATTACAACAGATACTACAGGTTCCTCTGAAAAACAAAGAAAACTAATGAAAAACAACCAGATTTTTTTTCAAAGTTACCATTTTCTCATTTAAAAAATATCACTTTACTCTATGTATTTTGTAACGGTTTAATGTCATGAATGAACACAAAAGTCATGTATAAGTATGAAATAGAAAGGAAAATGACACCTGATTTCAACACGACATTTTTTTAACACAAAGAAAAAGCTGAAAGTGTGTTGTGCGTTTGTATTAAATCTTTTCTACATTGACAGCCTTAAATTAAATTCAATGTAACCCATCATTGTTTTATGGATGCAGAGCAGGACCAAAGAGCAGAAAGTGAAAGAGAAAGTCTGGACCATCACTTCTGACAATCATACTGGGCAAGGATCAAATCCCAGACTCCCAACACCTTTCTGCCCGACTGTTCACACCAGGACAGTCAGCTTGTCGCACCAAAAGTGCACTTTTTCTTTTTTTCCCCTCATTTGGTGCAGTTTGCTTTCAGTTTGTGCCTCTTTTTTCTTCTTTTTTTACAAGTGGACAGCAATTTGTAAAGTCACAGACATGAAAAAAAAAATCAAACACGGAAAGTTCAGCTTGCTGGCATTACAACTGCAATATCATTTTGAATGTCATGAGTGGCTCATTAGGCAATTTTTTTGCATTGGGATACTTCTAATTTTGGTAAATGCGTCTTGCTAACAGATACACAACATGCAGGCAGAAAATGCCGGATCAAGAACAATTTCAGCATATATAGCAATAGTGCTAGCTTGTTTTTACCATAATGCCCAGCAGTCAATCGATTGATGAAGTCCAAATAGATGTATATTCCCTACAATTGGTTGAGGGCGACCTGTGTTTACACACGAGGGAAACCATACCAGAATTTGTTTGGAATCAGACCGAGACCACGGCAAAAAGCCTGTGTTGGTCCAACAGCATGAGCCACAGAAGAATTCGCTGGAGTGTATTCACACCTGCTCCAAAGGTCCAGACCATTTAAAGTGGACCAAGTGTGTCAGGTGTGAATACACTCTTAAACAGGAATGGCAAAAGCAAATGAGGTGGATTAGCAGCGCTGGCGTCGACCTGGACATGTTACTGTGGAATATCCTCCATGCTGCCCGGATAGTGAGCTGTTAGCATGTCATTACACTGTCATACAGCAACAGTCTTTGGTCAGAGGCTTCTTCAGAGTGGTTGCAAGACTGACTGTTGTCAAGAGACCCTTCCTGCTTACAGCACGACCATCCACCGCTACTCTTACTAGAATGGTCCGTGCTGCAGCACAGCTCACCTGTGTCCCCTCCTGTAACAGTTCTTCCCATCGATCAAACAGACCCCGAGCGCGAGACAGGGCCTTCTGCACCTCCCTGGAAGCCAAACACACACACGACACAAGCATTACAATGAGGAGCATAGCAGCTGATCCACTGGCCCCTCCAGACACTTGGCTGTGTTCAGATCCGCCTCTAGCTAAAAAAGAAATCACTTCACCACACTCACTCGCAGCAGTAATTACATTTCAAGCCAAGCAAAACAAAAACGAGCCACGATATGCTAAGCGTGTCTTTTAATAACATTCGCAAGCATAAGCACATAAACTATCCCTGCGCCACTGTGTGTGTGTGTGTGTGTGTGTGTGTGTGTGTGGTGTGTGTGTGTGTGTGTGTATACAAGCTAGCTAGCTAGTTACAGCTATCTCCGTGCTAATTCTTCTGGCATAACTTTCGAAAAGTACCCCGAAGAGTCGTTGTGCGGATTATCACTAATAGTACTTTGTATATATAAGTAAACGTCTTCACGAAAAATAGCTTTTCGGTTTCTTTTTCGTTTATTTCTCACCCCTTTACAACGAAAAACGGGTCCTCTACCGACATTGCTTCCTTCCTCTGTGAGCCTAGCGCATGCGCACGGTTGAGACACAGGCGGACGTCCCCGCCCCACCTCCCTCCTGACACGTACATGTAAATTAAACGCACCTACGTAACAGAATGACATCTGGGTGCTGGTTCACTAAAGTTGATCTGCTCTTACCCTTTAGAAATAACGAAACTCCGGGAAAACAGGCATGCAGGGGGAAACAAATCGGTAAAAACGGGAAATAAAATTTAAAAACGAGTCAGTTAAAAATGCAATAATTTAAAAGGCAACTAGCCCACTCATCTCCTCCGTGAAAGAATAAGACAATGGGCGGAAATTAAAAATCAGAATTAAACTAATTCTAGTAAACTCGGACACATTAACAATTGAAATACAACATAAATAGGCAACTATATGGCTGCCTGTAATCAGTATGCAGCCTTTATTTTTCTCTAAGATGATAATGTTTTTATTGCAGAACCCTTAAACACAGAATATGACAATATAAGGATTTTTTTATTTTTATTTTTTACAGAATCTGGACAGAGTTTAATTTTCGTTGTCCTTTTCAGCCTCAGATCACAAGCCTCCATGTTCAGAAATTTCAGCAAAACTGATGTTCACATCACTTATCAAATTTTTATTTGTGAATAATTCAAAAAAATATTTTTTCCCTCATCTTTGATGCATTACTCTGAGTGTGTCTGTGGCATAAAATCTCACTTTAAAACATCATTTGAGTCAATGGGAAAAATGTGAGTGAAAAAATAAATTCATAAGGTTTTAATACATTTGGAATGCAGTCCATATCGGTTTATAGTACATTGGGAGGGGAAAAAAAGCCAAGCTCAGCAAATCCTCCAAATCCCCATCTGCATGTTTCTCACCGCACTTCTTCGCATCCTGTCCCACCCATTGTCTTTGTTCCTGTGGTTTATTCACAATCCAGCCCAAGCTGTCCCCAATTCCTTCCTCCTGTCTTCATCCTGTTTCCTCCTCTTCTATCCCAACACCCTGTAACAAAAGCTGCAGCTATGAACCGTCATTATGTCTTCAAAAAAAAAAATAAAAAGAAGTCGGAATTGCCTTTCTTAAGCTACTGTTTAGAAAGATTCCATTATATAACTCTTGTTTCTTACTTTAGTACCATCATCATAAATAAACAATTAAGATTATTTATTGTTTTTTATGATTTTGCACGTCAAGTTAAAAAAACAGAAAAAACTGAGGCATTGTAATATTACAAAATCATGTAACGAAAAACCCTACTCTCAGGCAAGTCTTTAGAATGTACTGACACATTAAGACATATTTGGTAGTTTTAATGCAATAGTGTAAACTATTAAACACTCGGTATTTATTTAATTTATCCAGTTTTCTACATTCCTTGTTTTCCATGTTTGGTCATGTTACAAACACAAACTTCTATGTATTTTATTGAAAATCAGTGTGTTTGGCCAAGGTGAAATTGAGTGTGATTTTCAAAATGTTGTATGGATAAAAATTGAAAAAAATGTAGAGTTAACTTTTGGACATACCTTCCAGGTCAACACTTTTCTGTTGCATTTACAGCTAACAAGTCTATGGAGAACCTTCGCACATGAAAAGACTGACTTTTTTTTTACTTCAGCAGGACTTAGACTGAGCCATTGAAATACTTTGATCTAAGTTATATTGCTTGTGTTCCTGCTAGAAGGTGAACTTAGCATGCTGGTGCCTTATTAACCACTACGTTTTATGGCGGAAATCTCTTCCATGTGTTTGGATAGATGGATCAGATTTAAGCTTAACACGAACTGCCTACAAAAAGAAGGTGCGTCTTTCTTTGGTAACCGAAAATAAAATGCCAGTTGCAAAACCAGAATATGCAGTCAAGCAGGAAGTCAGACCTGCACCATAACAAACAAGAGACGGAGGAACGTATTACTTTCCATGTACTTTCCCCAAATAAATCATGAGAGTAAAGCCTTCAAAAACTTCCTACAATTTTGTGAAAGAAAAATTGAGAGGACATAATTCATCTTGTCCTGAGTGAAAATTTGACAAATAACTTGATATATGTTGTTTTTTTTTAAAGAACATATTAACTCCTGGGATTTACAAATATTGTTTCTGTCCAGATTCGTGTCTTTCTGCTCAGAGGAAAACGTCAGCCATCCCCCACGACGGTTAGGTAGCAGGGCAGAAAATCATCTCTACTGGGGGGGGGAGAGAGAGAAACACCTGACATGAGCAAGTGGGCCATAGCATAACAAAAGAAACTGGTGCAGAGATAACAACCACAGTGAGAGAGGAGCGAGTCTAAAAATAGATTCATTACGCAGTGGCGCCCTCAAGTCTTCCTCGTGTCGTCAGCTTAGGAAACCGGGAATAAAACATGACTTCTTCCCTTCCTGTAACACAAAGAATTTCACCAGCACTAATCTCCCCCAAATCAACGTTTCCTACCACCTAAACCCTTTGTAGAAATTTGTGTACATACAGTAGATGGTGATAGTTAAGCTGTACGCCAATCAAAGCAAACATTTGTAGTTCTAATGCAGCAACAGCAGCATTATTTGTAGAGTGTAGGCAAGCTGTATTGACTCCTCTGGTTACAGCAGTGTGAAGCACCTTAGGAATAAACTCATATTTGTTTTTACACTTCAATAGTTTGTAACGTCAGTAATTTGTACAATATGCTTTTGAGAACACATATTTGAATTTGGATCTTGTGAACCAATTAGCCAAATGTGTTTGATCATGATCTTCTGAGAGACCTAAGACAAACTGTTATCAATATTCATTGGCGATTCTGTTTAAAATCTCATAGTGTTGTCAAAAATAATTCGGATGCTACGCACCCGAGGTTCCTGGGGGCTTTGGAGAAGAACCAGCCCCACAGCATCACAGACTCTCCCTCGTACATCACAGTGGGCGTGATACATACACACATATTTGTTGTCTTGTTTAAGCCCAACCCAACTTGAAATGACTCAGTGGAGGTAAGCAAACCTCACATGTTTACGTGATGGTAAGACAATAAAAAAGGCCTGTATTCCCCCCAACTGTTGCTCACAAACAGTTGGTAAACACTTGGAGTCTAATTGTTATTACAGAGACAAGATGGCTTTGTTTGCTGCAGTTCTTCAACACTCAACTTTCAAGATTTTCCATCCTGTTCACTGCTAAGTGTGACAAGATAAACTTGGGTCTGTGTGCGCCCTATAGTTGGTAGTGGCTAATAGAAATTGGCTGCTGTGTTGCATCATGGTTATATTCCTGGGTAAGAGATTGTTAAGGGGTTAAACTACTACTATTACAAGTGTTATGACTATTATTACTTAATAATGACTTCATTTATAAATCACTTTCAAACAATATGCTCAAAAGTTACTAGTAGATAAAGTAAAACCAATGCAGAATAAAACAATACTGTTAGAAAACGACACAATTTAAAACAGAATTATGGCACACAGGATAGAGTGAATGAGTGGGTCTTTAATGTAGCTTTAAAAACCTCTACAAAGCATGCCTGCATAATTTCAGCAATGTTCCTACGGTAATAAAAGGACCTAATTTATACATCAAGTCTAACCACGTGCAAACGTTCATTACCTTCTCAAAGCAATTTATGACAGTGGTCAATTTTCAGGATAATTTTGGGATAAATAGTGATATTGTAGAGGGACACTGACCATCAAATCTGTCTTTTCATTACAAAGAAGCAGGAAATTATTAGATTGTCAGGATGGATGGATAGTTTGTCAAGTCAGCAACGCTTCTGATGGTTAAAAGCAAATATAGCTGCAGGTCACTGGAACAGCAGAGAGGCAGAGGGAAAACAGCAATGGGCCATGTGCAGACCCTTGAGGGACCCCATGCTTAACAGGACCTCTCTGAGCGCTCATTTTTAAAAGTCAAATTCGCAGCTCTCCCAGACTGATTTCCTGAGAGAAAAAAAAAAAGTCTACTGGAAAACGATCACATGTCAAAAGCAGAACTTAAATCTAGCGGAAGCTGGTTCTATGGAGTAGCTTGATTTAAAAGGAGACTGAAAAAGTTGTCTTTAAGCAGCTTACCACCTGTCAACAAACAATCTGTTCGAGCCATTCAAAGATTTTGGTTGAGAAAGAGTGTGAGATGGGTCAATAGTTAGCAAGTGACTCAAACTCCAATCCAAGCTTGTTCAAAATTGATAGTACCACCACAGATTAAAAAGAAAACATGCCTTTGACGAGTTTAAAACAATTACATTTTGCCCAAATGAATAAATTTGTCCAATTGTAAGATTATGCTGCTGCAATAAAAGATTAAATCAGCCTACGTTTTTTTTTACACTGGACTGTCAACAAATGTGTCTGTTTCTGCAAATACATGTCTGACTGTATGAAAATTGAAACATATTTTCATTTTCTAAGGTTATTTTTATTTTCCCCTCACTTCTGGTAATAATTACTAGAAAGCTACAGTGGAGGTAACTGTTGCAACAGCATCCGTGTTACTTGTGTGGTTGCTGGTAGTGTGCTGTGGCTTTTCAGAACTATTTTATTGAACCAAACGAAGGACTTTCAGAGCAGAGGGTGAGTCATCAAAACCAATAAAGTTGGTCACCATAGCAGAAAAATAATCAACTGCAACTGATTAGAGGCAATTGTCCTTTTGTAAATTTGTATGCAAGCAAGTTTCCAAATTGTATTAATTATATGTACTGATGGAAATATGCACTGCAAAACCGGTTGAAAGAAAAAAAAGACTAAACAAGCAGGGATATAGAGATAAAATGAACCTCGAAACTCTGAAATTCTACTGTTGTTTCTAGAAGTCAACGTCTTTATTGTTTCCCATGTTTCCTCCTTTAATGTCTGCCAGTAAATGTCATATTTCTGCAACTAGGTCAACTCCCGGCCCTACCAACCAGTGTTTGTTCTTCAGAGAGAAACACAGCGTGGAGAAAAAACAGGCCCCACCCTGCTTCTGTGTGTTCATGCACTGCGCCGCACATTTGGCCACAGGCAGAGGCGGTGTAAGGATAATCACACACAACACCGTCTCCATGGCAAACGCCTGGCTGCAGACCTAAAGTCAAAGGCCTCGCTTTTGCACATCGCATGCAATGTAAATCTCCAAATCTACCGCATGAGAAAACATTTTTTCCCCCACAAAATAAAGCATTTTATTTCCAATCTTTTTTTTTATCCACAATGTAGCTTAAAGATGGTCTTCCAAATATATGTGCTCTTGATCCACATTTTCTACATTGTAGGAGCAGAAGATTTAAGGTGTAATGTGCTGTTTGAGTTCAGCACTTTGTTTTCATCATATATGAGTTCATACTGCTGTCTGAGAGGTTTCCATGGCTGCAACATTTTTTGTCTTCCTTTTACTAACACTGAACAATTGCTTGGCCATGAATGCTTCTTGGTGGTGCATAATTTTTAAAGAAGATGAAAAAAACCCATGGAATTAATCTGCATACTTTGCATTTTGATTTTCCTAGATAGTCTCTCTGATGGTTGAACTATTTGGAAATTAATCACAAAGTTAGTCACAAAGAACAGCTTTCAAGTAAGTAAAATGACTTTTTAAGGGTCAAGTTTGAGTTCAGGCTTTTTGTTTGCTAAGTATCTGTATTAAAAATAAAACCAAAATTCTATAGTTATCTTTTTTACATGTGATTTTGGTGCAGATATCCTGCAGGTTTTAGGTCTATCTCTGCTTCCATAAACCCGAATTAAAAGTACAAAAAAAAAGCTCATCAGGATGAATCTTAAGAACCTGACTGCATGCTAATGAGGCAATTTAGCCATTTAATTGAGGTGAGTTTGACTAGAAACTAGCACAACAACCACTGAAGGGTGCAGTTTGAGACCCATGATGTAAAAAAAGAACAATAGAATTGGGAAGTTCAATGAAATATGTGTCTCAAATTACATTTAAAAAAATGAGCGTCTTTTTCACTCGATAAAAGC
This sequence comes from Poecilia picta, assembly GCA_033032245.1. NCBI lineage: Eukaryota > Metazoa > Chordata > Actinopteri > Cyprinodontiformes > Poeciliidae > Poecilia > Poecilia picta. The sequence continues at coordinate 27,399,995 of CM065353.1, read as the reverse complement.
AGACTGGGTTCCCCTTTGCTGACTTCTTGAATTATTGATTTTTCCGAAAGAGGCGACTAAAAGCAGATTCGCCAGACTCGTACTCCTTGAACCCAGCCGTTTCGCTGCCTGGTTACCTTTTATTTACACCGGCGACAACTCCAAATATGGAGCTCAGATGACGCCATCACTGTTGCTGCGCGCGTCCTGCGCGGAGGGGAGGAGAGAGACGAGGAGCGCGCGCGCACTGGCCGGGAGGCGGAGCTGCGGTTTTGACTCAGCGTCATGGCTTTTCCACTGAGCGCGCGATCCTTCGGGGCTGTTTTACTACCGGATGGTACATATAAGGAAACCGCCTGTCTGTGTGTATTATTCTGCGTGTGTTTTTCTGGGGTAAGTGTGTGTGTGTGTGTGTGTGTGTGTGTGTGTGTGTGTGTGTGTTGTGTGTGTGTGTGTGTGTGTGTGTGTGTGTGTGTGTGTGTGTGAGAGAGAGAGAGGGAGAGAGACAGTGACATGGCGCTCTGTGTGCTTGACAGAGAAAGATCGGAGGGAGTAGAAAGTCCCCGCAGTAACTGGAGACACGTTTTTCTTCTCTCCCACGTAAATTCTTCGAACTGCTGGTCGGGTTTTTACCAGAATGTAAACAGTGACTGACATCATCTCTATATGCTACATATCGTTTCCCCTGCTGAACAGGAAATCGTACTTAGAGCACATTGCAAAAGGGTAATAATAATAATAACAGTAGTAGTAGTAGTAATACTCATAAAATTCTAATTATTACAATTATTATTGTTATTATTACCATTGTGAACAATATTAAAATTCTAATTATTATCGCTATTATTATTATTATTATTACTATTATTGTAGATATGTTTATTAATAACACCATTATTAACTAATATTATTATATGTATTATATTATATTATTTTATAATAATAATATTAATAATTTTTAAAAAATGTATAAATTATAACATGCCTTGTTTAGACTGCGGTTAAATGTGTATTAGAAAAAGTGAATTAAGCAATACAGTAACTTTCTATATGTGTATATAGGACTTCATATAATAATATAATATAATATCTTCTTAATTCATAGATCTCAAAAGCCGTATCTGCATAATCTCTTAAATAAAATCGCGAAGGGAGGAAATAAAGAAAGAAGAGAAAGATGGCTGATAATGCAACCTCACTGAATTTAATTAAATTAGTCACCTCTAGAAAAAAAAATCTAAATAATGACACAGATTAAGTGTGAGAAAAAAATCGTCAGACGGAACAGATGGTGTGTCTGAGTTGTGTGTGGTGTGAGTTGGTGTGTTGTGTGGTGTGTGTTGTGTTGTGTTGTGTGTGTGTGTGAGTGTGGTGTGTGTGGTGTGTGTGTGTGGTTGGTGTGTGTGTGTGTGTGTGTGTGGTGTGTGTGTGTGTTGTGTGTGTGTGTGTGTGTTGTGTGTGTGTGTGTGTGTGTGTGTGTGGTTGGTGTGTGTGTGTGTGTGTGTGTGTGTGTGTGAGTTGGTGTGTGTGTGTGTGTGTGTGTGTGTGTGTGTGTGTGTGTGTGTGTGTGTGTGTGTTGTGTGGTTGGTGTGTGTGTGTGTGTGGTGTGTGTGTGTGTGTGTGTGTGTGTGGTGGTGTGTGGTGGGGTGTGTGTGTGGTGTGTGTGTGTGTTGTGTGTGTGTGTGTGTGTGCGCGCGCGCCTGGGGGTGTGTGTAGCCACAGCAGGTGTGGGAGGCGCCTGCTTGTCACTAGCTGAGGAATGAAGTCCACTTTACGTCATAGACTTAATAAAACGCCGCCCTGCTACTCGCTACTCTCATTTCTCCGAGCGCAACAGAAGAGCGATTGGTGAACAATTGAAGATCGAACCCTGACATAGATTAGAAACTGAGAATTGAAGTGATATTTAGAGGCAAAACAATCCTCACTGCCTTTGATACAAGGGTCAAACCGTGCGTAATTACGCGTATTCTTAAAATAAGTAAATAAATCAAACAATGAGCGCCACAACAGCAATGGAAGTCAACATCGAAGCCAGGCGGATCCTGGCCGTGTCGATAAGTAAACTATACGCCTCTCGGACTCAGAGAGGAGGACTGAGGCTTCACCGGAGCCTCCTGCTGTCCTTGGTCATGAAGTCTGCCCGGGACATCTACCACTCCTCCCGGGAGAGCGAGGCGCCGAGCGGAGGGCCGGCAGCTCCGGAGGAGCCGATGGACACCAGCTCCAGCCCGGTGCTGCCGGAGCCTCAGCCGGAGCCCCTGTCGGTCAGAAACTCCTCGGTGACCCCGCAGAGGAGTCGGACAGTAAGGTGGAAGACTATGACTTGGACACTACCGAAGAAAAAGAGAACCTGAGCCCGGCCAGGCAGTCCAGGAAACGCCGGGGCAAAACGTCGGCGGCGCCCGACTTCCTTCCCAGCAAGAGGGCGAGGCTGGAGCCCGGGGAGGAAAGGTACGCGGCTCCGATGGTCAGCTGTCGCGTCGGGGCTGGAGAGTCTCTGGCCACTTTGTCTCTGAATCAAGTCATACCGCCTTCTGAACATGCTGCTTTCTGAAAGAAAGAGACAAAAAAAAATAGCCTCTTGTTGGACTGCTTGAAATGGAGTGATTGTCGACTCCGAGCTGACCTACATCAGCAGAACCGGGACAAAGGGATTACAGGTGCCACGGAACGAGTTGTCGGCCCAACTCGGTGAGCCAGCCGGGGCAGGGAAAAGCCCCGAAGAGAGACGGAGAGAGAGAACGAGGAAGGAGGTCAAAGGGCTGGAAAGTTTGAGGAAGAAACTGAAGGGGGGAAGTTGTGGTTTGCGTTTCCTCATTACTCATCTTCAGTTTAATGACTCCAAAAACAAGTGTCAGCTGCTGAGTCAGACCGTGTGTTTGTGATACAGCAGCAGCAGCAGCAGCAGCAGGGAGCTCATCAGAAGAAGCAGAAGTGGTGACCCTTTGACCACAGGTCGACCCATGCAGAAACTCACAGACCAGAACTGAATTTCAGGGATTTTTTTTTTTTTTTTTTTTTTTTCCCCTGCTTTCATGACGGGAAACCCAACGCGAACACTGAAAGAGGAAGAAGGACAGCAGAGCCACATTCAGCTGCTCCTGTGGACTTTGTGAAATCAATACTACTGCTGCCGGACTGTCCTACATCCTGCATTCATATGGTGCTTTAACAAACGGGCTCGTGTACGTCGGACTTTAAAAAAAACATGACCCCGTTTGGACATTGTTTTTTTTTTTTTTTTTTTACTGTGATTCATCTTGTTCATGTCTGACCCGTGAAATGTCATGACCTCACATGTCAAGCTGCTTCATAATTATGTGATGAAATCAATGTTTATGTTTTGTAATAAACTTGTCGAAAGACTAATCGTCGGTCGTCTCGATGTCTTCATTTAATGCGAGATTCCCCCCCCGGTGTTCCACATTTGGTGAGGCCGCACAGCTTCACAGGGTTAATCCTTTATTAGAGGGTGGAGGTTGGCACGACTCGGCACCAGGAATCACTCGGTACTGTTAATCTTCTGCTCGCACAAAAAAAAACAAAAAGACTTCCCCTCGCAAACAGCTTCCCTCCGTGTGTCGTTTCCTGTGGATTAGGAAGGAATTCGGAATCACATCCTTCCTTCCCAATATGATCTCACCCTGATTTATTACCGGGGTATTAAAGTTATGCAACGTATCGCCACAACAGCTTGTGGACCAAACGCCACTGCTGGGGGGGAAAAGAGCCATAAAGCCAGCAGGTGGTGTTTACAGCCCCAGGCCATCTTCATCATCGACTTCCTGCCTGCCGCCTTGTGTCTACACCCTGAAACTCGTGGATGGTAATTATGGCGTCGGTCTGGTTGGCCTCGTTGCTCCGGTTATCGTCATTAGCGGCAGGAAAATACGTTTTTTTGTCTGCATGCTTTTAAGGCAGCGATTAAAAATGAAATTAGCACCAAATCACGAGCAGCCTACATTTAAGCAAAAAATACAAAAGCTTTATGTAAGTTAGGTAATTTGTGATAGTGTAATTAAAGTTAGTGGATATTGTACAAGCTTATTGAAATTTACAAAATACCTAGATAGATAAACATTTTTTATAGTGAGAGCTAAGCTAACATTATTTAGGACTGAGTGCTTAAACTTTTCAACTCTGCTTTCTAGTCATTTCTTTTCCTGTATGACTTATTCCCTGTACAATTCCATTTGATAACATTCATTAATTTATGGACTTTGTTGATTTTCTGGAGTTTGTCAAAAAATATAGTCAATAACTGTGTTTCGAAATATATCTATAGAGAAGAAGTTGGCATTTTCCCAGCTGTGTAACTAAATAATTATAAGTGTGTCGTCATCAATTTTATTTCAGCTGTTGAGCTTCAACAGCAGCCACAGCTGAAACAAAGTGCTGAACATCTGTAACAGCCAAGATAAAGGAAAGCATAAAAATAAATGACAAAGCTAATTAAAAACTCAATTCAAAACACAATAAAACCAGATGAAATCAATACAGCATAACACATGAAGAAATGACAGAAATGTTCCGATATCTTCAACTCCTCAGATTTTCCTTCGAATCCCATCAATTGAGAAAAACCGATTGAGAATCACTTCTGTTTTGATAAGACTATGCCTACACAGATGTTGTTTACGTAAATCGTCCAGCTTTATCACTCCCTGGCTAAAGCATTTCAAAAACAAAGTCCGGGATCTGGGTCAAACCATCTGGGCGCTCAGCACTGCAATATCTGCTTTTGAAATCTATCGAAATCCCCCTTCAAGCTGCTGTGAACGCGATGGCATTCGTCAAAAATGGAAAAATTGTAAAAACAACAAGATTGGCTTAAGGACTAGATTATTGTGACCTGTCTTACTAAAGTGAGAAGAAGAAGAAGAAAAAAAACAGAGAAAAACCGAGGCGTAGTCCTGGCCCTGAACAGTCACGGTTAGTCACAAATGCACGCTCTACATCATCCAAACAGTCACATTCTTCATCACAGAGGAATTAAGAGGATACAAGTCGCTGGCGTTAGTCACCCTCCCTCTCACATTTTTCATGAAACCATAAAACCTACAAGCCCCATCCTGTTGGAAGCGCTCTTTCATTCAGTCGCCAGGAACCCTCAGATACACGATGTTCGCATCGATTTGGCAAATCGATTTGCCTGAACTGCTCCTCGGGGAGCTGCTCGTCTCGAAGCTCCAAGTCATTCGCGGCCAGACTCGGCAGAAGTGGTACACAGTGTTCAGAAAACAACTTGTCCCTGGAAGGCGAAGGAGCTCCATCCAATCAAATGTCATTACACATGTTTTGAAAAGAGGCCCACTGCGGACGAGTTCAGCGTCTCCCTCTGGTTTAATAGAACGATCAGCTCATGAACGGAGGTGAAAATGTTCCTTGCTGGAAAGATGATGGGGATTTGTTATTTTTTTCTTCCATCTCTCCTTCTCAGGATGCTTCAGCAAAAAGCCTCTCTCGTGTGTTCTCTGCATGTGTTATAACTAGACTTTCTCAAGCAATCACAGTAAAACACTTCACAGACCAATTTGTCACTTTCCTCTGTCTATTATGTGCAACCTGGCTTGGTAATTGTACACTTCTTACTGCTGCAGCTCCTAGTAACAAAAAAGCTTCTCATCTGATTTAGGCTTTAACAAGCTAGTGTGATTGGTGTTTTTTCAGAGGTGTGAAAATATTCAGTACGCATTTATTTTGAATGGATGCAGAAGAACGGCAGACTATTTCTGCCTACATATTCAAATAGTTACTGTGCCTGACGAAAGCGTTTGTCCATTTCGAATCATTTCACATTTTGCTCCGTCACACCCACAAATGTTGAGCGCATTTTATTTGGTTTACATGTTACAAACACAAAACGGCACGCTATTATGAAGTGGTCAGAAAAGGTTGGATGATTTATAGATAAAAAAAAATAGATATGTAGAAACTCTCACCCGGAAATAAAACCCAAAATTGCATTTGGAGGCCGTGGAATTGGTAATTAGGCACCAACTGTGACATTCTGTATGAATGTTTCTCTTTTGTGAAGGCCTCAGAAGTTTCTGAGAGAACATTTGGGCATAAAAAGCAGAATGAAGACCAAGAAAGCAGCAATAAGGTTAGGGATAACGTTGTAGAGGAGTTTTTAAGTAGATTTAGGTTCTAAATTGTCTCATCGAACACTGTTCAACCAAAAAGTAAATACAGGGTAAAGTTCAGGTAACCTAGTAGATGCCCCAAAAGACTTGGACTGACCTAAATCTAATTGAGAAGGTTGAATAGTTTTTGTCTACAGATGCTGTTCTTCCAGTCTGACTAAGTTTGAGCTGTCTTGCGATGACGAATGGGCAAAACTGCCTCTAGGTGTGGAAGGTGTATTTATAGAAAAAGATGGTTCTATAAATGTTGGCCTGAGACTGAGTACAAAAAAAATTAGATTTCCATTGAAGGTTACAATCTCCTTTTTGTCTTTTCTGTTTGTTTACTGATATGTCACAAAGGTTGGTGGTGTCAATGTGATGAAATGTATAAAAGTTTCAAGAGTACAAACTGAGAATATAGGCCCATCCTTGAAGCCAAGGGATGATGTCTTTATATGAGATGGTTAGTGCGACCGCTCAACCTTCGACAGGATTTCTACTTTAAGTATGTCCGCCGTTAGCCTGACCATTCAGTCCACATTGGTCACACTTCCAGTTGCCTCGTTTGGCTCTGCACTTCTCTCTTCCTGGAGGAGGACGGTTGTTTACAGTGCAGGCAATTAGTTAGCTTCATAGTACCAAACTAGCACACTAAATACATCAAACATTAGCAATTTGTTTAATATTTAAAACTTCAAGAGTCCACGCCTCATCCATCCGTCCATTCATCTTCTTCCGCTTTATCTGGGGTCGGGTTGAGGGGTCAGCAGCCTTAGAGGGGAGGCCCAGACTTCCCTCTCCCAGCCACTTCTTCCAGCTCCTCCGGGGGGATCCCAAGGCGTTCCCAGTCCAGCCGAAAGACATAGTCCCTCCTCCAGCGTGTCCTGGGTCTTCCCCAGGGCCTCCCCCCGGTGGGACATGCAAAGAACACCTCACCAAGGAGGCGTTCAGGCCTTCAGCAAGCAATTGTTTCTTAATAGTCGAGGTTCCACATGTGAAGAGAATGATATGGAGAAACTTCCAACACAAATTTCACAGGAAGCTCCAACATCAGCGCTACATTCTGCACTGCCACCTTCATGTCTGAATGCTCACAACTGAGCGGAATAATTTCACCTCCCTTTGTAATTCATACATTGTTAGGTGATCATTAGAGGCGGCTTCCAGCATTTATAACGGAAATGTTTTGTGAAAGAAGCTTTAGGTCTGCAAAACCATTTTATAGCTGGAAATTGTAGTTTTGGAGCAAACTGCATTTTTTTGGCAACAAATTGTAGCTACAGATAATTCCACATATGCTGCCAAAGATAACATTCATGTACACAGGTGATGCGACCTTAGCAATCTCATAATGTACAAGCGTCTCCGGACATTGGAGATGTTTTAGTGAACAATATAACAATTGTTGCACAAACATTCAAAATTAAAGGTTCTAATAAAAATTCACAGCGCGCATTTTACTATCCCTTTTGTTCATTTAAATTTTTTTGGATTATTACAAATATAAATATATATATATCTCTCTATATATCTATAGATATAGATATATACACAGTCCAGTCACATTAATGTGACCACCACGTACTTTCCACTTCAGAGTTAAATAACCAATCACAGAAGGCAGGTGGCAGCACAGTGCAGTTGAGCGTATATAAAGGGTGTGTGTGGGCTTCGGAAAACATTTCAATCGTTGGCGTAATGCAGAAACGAAGCGATTTATCCGACGTCCAAAAGGGCATGATCATTGGCTTTCGGGCCAAGGGTGGAAGCATTTCCGAAACGGCTGAGTTTGTGAACTGTTCGCGTGCCGCCGTGGTAAAAGTGTACCGTGCATGGCAAAATGGGACTGTCCAAAATCAACGACGTGGCAAATGTGGTGCACCACGGGCCATAGATGACAGAGGCGAACGACGGTTGCGGAGATGCGTTCGGGCAGATAGACGGGCTACCGTTGAGCAACTGACCACTAAAATGAACCAAGGGGCTACCACAAGTGTCTCCCAAACCACTATTCAGCGAACATTGCTGCGTCTGGGCCTCCGAAGCAGACGCCTGGTTCGTGCACCTATGCTGACTGGTGTTCATCGACGACGAAGGCTAGAATTTGCACGCCAGTACAGCAGCTGGACGTCCACTGAGTGGCGACAGGTAGCGTTTTCAGATGAATCGCGTTTTATGCTCCATCGGACAGATGGACGTTGGCGTATAAGGCGTGAAACCTCTGAAAGGAACCACCCTGCAACCATTGCAGGAACGATCCAAGCTGGAGGCGGGAGCATTATGGTCTGGGGAATGTTTTCCTGGCATTCTCTGGGTTCACTGATTATTGTGGAAGGCACGATGGATCAATACAAGTACGCATCTGTCCTTGCGGACCATGTCCACCCCTACATGCGCATTGTTTTTCCTCAGGATGATGGCATCTTCCAGCAGGACAATGCGAGGTGCCATACAGCTGCCAGTGTACGTGCGTGGTTCGAAGAGCACCAGGATGAGTTTACCGTCCTCCCCTGGCCAGCAAACTCACCTGACTTAAACCCAATCGAGCATCTGTGGGACCATCTCGATCGAGTTGTTCGCGCCATGGATCCTCAACCGCGTAATCTAGCGCAGCTGGCCACGGCATTAGAGTCGGCATGGCTCAACATCCCAGAGAAGACCTTCAGGGACCTAAGTGACTCTCTTCCTGCACGTCTCGTAGCAGTTCGCTCTGCGAAAGGTGGTTATTCTGGCTTTTGACAGATGGTCACATTAATGTGACTGGACTGTGTATATATGCATATATATATATCTATATCTATAGATATATATATATATATATATATGTACATATATATATATATATATATATATATATTATATCTATAGATATAGATATATATATAGATAGATATAGATATATCTATCTATATCTATATATATATAGATATAGATATATAGATATATATCTATATATATATAGATATAGATAGATATATATATAGATAGATATATCTATCTATATATATATATCTATCTATATATATATATATAGATAGATATATATATATAGATAGATATATCTATATCTATCTATATATATATAGATATAGATATATATAGATATATCTATATATATATATATAGGGGGGAAAACAACCCTCCAACATCCCCCTGCATAGGAAAGATATTCTTCTCCTCAATTCTTGCTGCATTTCCAGCAACAAATTCCCTGCCCAGATCCTGCAAAAGAGAGGCTGGGGGAGGGCAGCATGATTAAGATGCAGAGTGCAGAGGCCAGACAGTCACAGTGACGTGGAACTCTGACAGTTTCGGAGCTAAAAAAAGAACAGGACCGGAAATGTCACAGGATGCATGCATTCATCCATCCACTGCCGAGGTCCTGCCTGTGATGTAGGCAGATAAACAGCGTGACGAACAGAAGAGCTGGGTGCAGATGTGCGTAGGTGCAGACACATTTTATCACTGCATTATACCACCAATCTTATGTAACAAAACCCCTTTTTTTTGAAAGCTGCATTAAGATGTAAACAAATGATGCATATTAGAAGGCAGCATATAGAAGCACAAACCATGAGGTCATAACATATCCTACCATGGTTATTCATTGAGAATCAAATTATTTATGAGTTGATCTTAAAATTGCGTCTGTTGTGGCAAATGTATAAAAATTCTGTATAGTTAGAATAACATTGCAACAGTTATTCTTAGAGAAGCACCTGCTCAAAATGAATCTATTTGAATTTCCTGGCTGTTTTTTAAAAAAAATAAACGTTAAAAGTATCACTATTCCTCTAGATTTAAAATTCTATTAGAATAAAAAATATATATTTTCAGTTAAAATACAAGAGAATCACCAATAAAATCAAGAATTGTATTTCGTATCAATCAAGTGATGTATGTTTGCCACCAATTATCTAAAATGAAACAAATGTGAAATCTAAGTGGATTTCAATACTACAAAAAGAGCATTTAAAAACTTTCAACTATACTAATTAAAACGTTAAGTGCTGTCATGACTTATTGAAGGTTGAACCTAAAGGACAGGTTTTATTGGGTGAATTCTGATTCCTACTAGAGATGCACGATTCTGTATTAATATTGGTCCTAATATTGAAAAAAAAAAATCCTAAATCAGGAGTAGGTATCAATGAGTTGAGCATATTTATGCCTGTTTTAAAAAAAAAACCAGACAAACATTTTATGTCAATTTAATGCTGCTTCTCTGTATCGTATCGTTATCAGCCGATGTTGAACCTCAGATATGGTATTGGGAGTGAAAAAAGTGATTCGGTGCACGGAGGCTCAAATTAGATAGCAGAGGGGTTTCCATATTCGCCTGGAAAGGAATATTTATAAAAACAAAGGCGATACACTCTTTGATAATTTGCTTTGCTAAAGTTGAACAATGAAACCAAAACACATTCCTGTAGCTTTGCATGAAAGTAAATGAAACACACGATGCTTACAAAGAGACATCACTCCACTCCCAGTTGTATTTCACATCTTACTGAGGTGAAAAGGTGATGAAAACAACGTAGATCTTCACCAATGCAGACAGAGCATCTGCATAGTGCAGCATGAGATCAAGTGTTTTTACTGCATTGCTGCTGCAACGTTTGAGTAGCATTGTGAAATTTTGTACCAATGCCTATATACAGTATATATTGTGTCTCTTACCTGTGATGTTGGTTTAAAAGGAAAATTCATATACGCTAACAAAGCTTGGCAAGCTAAGTTTATGTCTTAACCTTTTAGTGTTTAAATTAACTTACATTCAGTTAGCATGAATTTTACCTTATAAACATCACTGAGTTAAAAATGTCATTTTCCTGAGAAGGAAAATGCAAATCTAAAAGACTTTTTGTGAATGACCTTGACCTTATTTTGAGATTCAATGAACATGAAGTAATCTTCAGCTGAAGTTGTATCAGTGACTCGTGTGTTTATCTGGGGGAGAGCAGGAAGTTGCCACCATTGTCGTCCTTGCTTAATTATTTGGAGATAATACGTGAGAATGGTGTTTGTGAACCGTTTGATGTTTTCTTTCGGTAGAAGATTAACTTGCTATGAATGTAAACGATTATGTTGTTGTCCACGTGGGAGTGTATTTGACTGTGTGTGGCCTCTGCGGAGCTGGCACAGACAGGAAGTGATGCACTGACGCCGACAGGCGGCTGACTATTTTAGGACTGAGCTGCAGAAGGAGGGGGCTCATGAAACATCTGATGGTGTGTGTGTGAATGGTACCGTGGGCAGTCTAATGGCTCGAGGTAATGCTTTTAGTGACCTTCAAACTCAGATAATTTTATCTTTTCAGCCAAATCAAATTGAACATGCTTCCGTGTTTTCGTGCTCTCAGTGTGGGTGGAGTGTATGTTTGAGTGGGTGCAGAGCGGACAGGTCAGCAGCAAAATGCACACAGAACAGGAGGAGGACATATTGATTCAGTAATTATTAAAAGAAGGGGGGGTTGATGAATAAGAATGGGGAGGGGACGCCACAGACATGAGACCCGAGGGGAATGTGTAGAAGGCTGCACATGAATGTGCAGGTGAGACGCATTCATCCACAGACTGTTCTCAACAGTGACGTAGCGCAAAACACAGAGGCAGAGAAAAACAGGAGGCAGAGTGAATATTTTTGCAAAAATATTTACATTTGCATCTTCTAAAACTTCTGTTACTGAGATTGATGTCATGTTGATGTGATGAGTGACTCATTTCATCCGGCGGTCATGCCTCGACCACCAGGTTCCACGTGGATTATGGTTGGACTCGGAGAGAATCGTCGGTGTTTTGAACAACATTAATAGAAACGACGAGGCCGGGGAGTTCTGCAGAGGATGCTGGTGAACCACTCCTCCAGAACCTGCTCCTGCTGCTCCGATTCGTCACAAACGCTGGATCCACCATCAACAGGCTGAATAAAGAGCAGCTCCTTGAGATCTCCAGCTCCTGATCATCCAGAGACTTTTTTCCCCCAGATCACACCAGTCTTATATGTTTTGACTGTTTATAAATGCCACAAGAACTAATTTCATTAACTACTAATTTCATTGTACAGTTTACTGTAAATCAAATCAAAATCAAATGAATTAAAGTAATACTGACGGCTAAGAGGAGAAGCAGAATTTATACTTATCTATACTCTGGCAGAATTTATGTGTTTGGATTGGAGTTTCTTTCTCATCTTGAATCTGCAGAAGTCTGGGTTCATCACACGCGCTTTTTAATTCCCCCGGTAAAGTGCCGGTTCATTAGATCTTCAAGCTCCTGCTCTCATGCAACATTTTCTTTCTCCTCAAAGGACAAATTGCCCTACAAATCTCCACCTTATGAGCTCATATTTAAGATGGAGCCTTGATCTATCACTACTTTTTTCTCGACTGCTCATTGTTTTATGCAGAAAGGCAAACATTTGGTATGATACACAAAAATATTTGCAACTGTTGGTTTCTTTTTTCTATTTCTATATTCCTTAACTTTGGGTATAGAGATGAACATAACTACACTATAATTAACATGGTTGGGCACAGCTGAAAAGGAGAAAGTATAAAATGCTCAAATATGTAAAGTTCAGTTTATTGTCCAGTCCAAATTGTTTAGAATGCCCTCTAAATGTTTAGTAGCAGCTAAAATTATCTCATGAAATTATGAAAAACCTCATTTCCTCATAATGAACAACAATAACAACCACTCAAGTCTTCTAGAAATCTGTGAAGACTGCCAGCAAAACCACAAAAATGCTGTTAAACATGTAGAGTTTTTCAGGGGTTGGACAAAAGAAGCAGACTGAAGGGTGGGTATAATGCATTCTCTCTGGTTTATTCTGGTTCTTTAGGAAGAATTCAGTTTTAAATTACAAAATGCACTTTTAGAAACAGCAGGATAGAGAAAGAAACCGAGGAAGAGAAAGAGATGGTCAGAGAAAGGGAGAAAAAGAAGGGACTTCATAGCCAGAATAAATGGGAATAACATCACCAGATTCAGGTTCAGGCAACTCTTTACTCTCAAAGGGAATTGTTTCTCATCAAAGAAAAGCTATGTATGCATTGTTCCGCTATTTGAAATCCTCTGTTCTTTTATTTTTGTCCACCCCCTTCCTAAGGTTAGTTAAAGTCTTATCTAACTTTGTTGCCCCACAGTTTATCCCCCCACTCCCAGTGAAAGAACTGGCAAATATAACAAACAAACATTCTTTGATTTCATCACCAAAATCATTTCCATTTTTTGTCATTGTTTTTTTTAATTATATATTTTTGTTCTTTTTTTGCAAAGGTTTTTCACATTTTTTGTTTTTAAAAATAGAAGAAAAAGAAACACATTGCTCTTAAAAACATCTATCTATCTATATCTATATATATATCTATATACATAGATATATATATATATTTTTTACATATATAACCTTTTTTTCTTTATATTTAATTTCAGTTTTTTTTGTTAGTTCCTGAAGTTGATTTGTTAATCCCACATAGTGGCATGCACATTGCACATGCAAATCTGTAATTAAATACTTCTCTTTTATCTTAAATTGCCATGTATGCTTGTATTTTTCTTTCCCCATCACACCCCCCTGACTTGCTGAATGAATCCTGTATGGTTTTTCTAGTGTGGCACTGGTTCGGTTTCTACTGGCTCAAGCGTTGGATGGTATGGTTTAAAATGAGATGGATGCTTCGCAGTTGCTTCAAGGTGTTCCTCTCGCCGCATCTCTGCACAAGAAACACTACTTTGTGCTTGAGTCCTTTGTAATGTTTGTCAATTTGTGGGAAACTGTTCGTCTGAAGCCTTTATTTAATCCTCTCTCAAAATTTGTATGTTTTGAACAATTTCCTCTGAAAGATTTTCACTTTTTTTCCTAGCTTAGCATAATTTTTGGTGGATTTTGACCATCTTAAACTATTTTCTTTAAAAAGTTTATTCCTCAGTTCATCTAAAATATTGGCAGACAAAACATGTTAAGTCTGATAGTTTCACAAACAGTAAAACAAATAAATATGATCTGTTAAAAACATTTGGCACTTTCAGGTATTTTTTTTTAAATAGATCTGCCTGTGGCATCTTTGAGAATGAAATGCCAAAGATAAAATCCCTTGAAGCAACTTGTCTTGGGTGGGCTCGTGGAAACAAATGGAGAAGATGAGATTAAGGATGAAAGACGTAGAGAGAAAAATGGAAATGGAGAGAGGGCTCTACAGAGATGCAGAGGTGACAGGCGGAGACACTGTGAATGTCTGTGTTTATGCAGCCAAACTTGTTACTTCAAAGATCAGAATAGAAGTATTTACCTTAAGGCCTTGTACACATGTAGCTGGGTCTCTATTAAAAATTGAATATCTCATGTTGTTCAAACAAATATCGTACACACAGGATCGGTGTCAGAAATGTTTTCATCCACACAAACAAGCTCAAATCCAAATGTGAGCGTTGTTTTAACATGTCAAACACATAGGGGGCAGTGTAGCGCAAAGCTAAAACCTACATCAGCCAATCAGATTGCTTCAAAACAACCTGTTGGGAATTTAACATGGCGGCAGGAAGTTGGACAGATGTGTATGTTGAACTTCTTTTAAATAGCGTATTAGAATATAGAGATAAGAAAACACAAGACAAAGTTGATTGGGAATCGTATGCTATATGTGAATATTTTGCCACATATTTGTCGTAGACATAAATCTCTGTTTCCCCCATGTACACGAGCAAAACCAAATGGGAAGTTTTCTCAAATCTCCATTTTAGTTGGAATTTTTATAAATATTTTTTTATATTAACAGATTTTTTTTGGATGAAAGGCCAGAACACATAAAAATGTATTCATTTTCCTACATTTCCAGCTACGTGTGGACTAGGCCTTTATTTCAATAAGTGCAAGGAAGTTTACAAAAAAAATAAATAAATAATGATATAAATGCCTGCTACATATAGCTGAAGAAATTCTCAAAACAAAAATTTGAATGTACAATGTTTTAAAAATATAGAATAATTTCTGAATGCTAGAGCCCCAAAAATGCAGGTAAATAAACCAATGCCCATATTTATCAGTTCTAAAGCATTTTTTGGCTCCATAAAGTGCAAGAAACACACAGTCATGTTGCAGACAAACCCTCACAGGTTCACACCCACACAGAAAGGCATTGACTCCCTCAGTCTTCTGTCTCACTGATGACAGAATAAAAAAAAGATAATCCTGCCACCTAGTGTTCACAAATGGTACAACATTAAGAAAGTGTAAGGAGTGGGAGAGGAAAATAAGACAGCAGGACAGAATTACTGACGATGAACACAGTGGAGTTTTTCCAGAAACTTTATGGAATATCTACACATAAATTACAGAGCCAAAATGTACATCTGATGACATGAGACATGGTGAGAAGATGAGTAAGACACATCACAAGATTATCAACCAACTCCCTCACAGTTCACTCTTTCACACATTTACCAACACACACACAGCGTGGCTATCATTGTGGGGACTTTCCATTGACTTCCATTCATTTCTACATCCTAAACCTTACCCTTATTCTAACCCTAACCAAAACTCAATTCGCACCTTAGATTTAAATCTGACCCCTGACCCAAAAACAGCGTTTCCCCTTGTGGGGACCAGGTTTCGGTCCCCACAAGGAGCAGTGGGTCCCCACAACGTAGTGTCAGGAAAATGGTCCCCACAAGGTATTACAAACAAACCCACACTCGCACATATAATCACACAGTTCTTACCCATCCAGTGTGGGAATGAGTAAGGGTGAGAAACAGAGGAGATGATGATGCAGTGATAACCACGAGTGAAGAGAGTCATCATGTCCTGTACAGTGTAAGGCACTGAGGGTTACCTTCTGCAGCTGATGGTGTGACGACACACTTAGACACGCATGATAATGAATGGATTGGCACACATCACTCACACAATAAGGGCTGAAACATCTAATCAATTAGGCTATTAATCAAATAAATTAAAAAGTTAAACAGCTGACAAATTTCCCTGGATAGGGGTGAAAAATTGCTTACTTTCTAAACTGTATCATTACAAGTTAAGTTCAAATTTTGTATTTATGGGGGAAGAATTTATGTGTATTTTCAATGTTAAAATATGCTTTATAAACGTTTGGTTATATTTTAATGCAATTAAAATATAACAAATTCAGGCAATCCCTAAATGTTAGCTGCTGTGAGTATTCAGCTTAAAAGTAAGATTTTTTTCATTATTTGTAAATAAAAAAACATTGTTGTATTCATATTTAATAATATATAAAAAAACATAACAAACGCATTCAATCCAGGGCACAGCTAAAGCCATGCTACGCTATAGAAAATCCCCTCCAAAAATGCTAGCTTAGCATTGGTGAATCAGATCAGATCTGCTGTGAATCTAGCTTAAAATGAACACTTTTTTCATTACTCCTGAAAAAAAGTGTATTGGCATTTAATCTGAGTTGGCAACTAGTTCAAAAAATAATAATAAAAAGAAACAATGTAATACAAATGTGGTACATCCAACCCTGGGCACAGCTAAGGCAGTGAAAAGCTGCTTTAGCCATTTAGCTAAAACACCAATGTTAGCTTAGCTTTGGTGAATCAGATCAGATCTGCTCTGAATTTTTTATTCAAAACTAAAGTCTTTTCGTTATTTCCGAAAACCTTTATGTATTGGCATTTAGTTAAAAAAATAAAAAATCCTAATGCAAGTGCGGTACATTCAAGCTGGGGCTCATCCAGAAGCAGTGCTAAGCTAATGAAACTGCTGCTCATTTCATCAACATGCTGTTTCGGAACCTGTGTGATTTTGGTTGTTTTGTACTCAACTCTTTCCCATCATGCACATTTTGTACCGATCACAGATTAATTCTTTAGGGACGTTTCACACCCACTTTGTCCATCTAAGTCAAGGATTTATTTTTCTAGAAGAAAATGTAAGAAAATTGGCTTAAAAGTCAGTCAGTAATGGCTTGAGTTTCTATTTTAAAGTTTAATGGTGACAGTGAGGAGAAAGAGAAAAACTCCCATCAAATCCTCCAATATTGGTGTATTACCAGCGCAAGGTGGGTTTCTACATCATTCTATATATCTAGTTCATATTAAAGCTTGTTTTTTTCCCCAAAAAGGAGCTCAGGTTTTTTTTAACTTTGTTTTTTCAATGTCTGTGTTAGTGTGAAGAGAATGTATCTTGATTAAACAGTTTCAGCCTTAGCAAACGTGACCATAGCGAACACATGTCGACTCACGCACACACACACACACACACACACACACACACACACACACACACACACACACACACACACACACACACACACACACACACACACACACACACACACACACAGTCACAGTGTAAAACGTCTCCCTGTCACAGCCGTAGCCCCGCCCCTCTCAAAGTGGGAACAGATGAGGATCGGATGATGGTGGAAAAATGGCGACTTGAGCGTGAGTTTGAAAAGTGATCTGGTGCCATTGTGAAATTGTGTATCAACATCACTGAAAGTTCTGCTGCCGCTCCCACCTGAGGCAGCCACCCTCCACCCGAAAGAGTTCGCCCCCCGCCCCCTACAACATCAGCCACTTGTCCTGTTTTGGCCCCCGCTCCAATGTTTCGCCTCCTTACACACACACGCATGCACACACATATAGTGCTGTACAAAGGGGAGACCTCAGCGTGGCTTTAGCTACATAAGCACAACTTTTGGCAGCACTACTGTACATTAATCCCCACTGTGTAGTTTTTTTTTTATTTTTAAAAGAGAGCCCTTTTTGTGTTTTTGTCAACACGTTACCTTACAAATGACCCACTGACACAATTTCATAGCCAACTGAGCGGATAGGTGGTACGCTTGTTAATTTCCCTTCATCCCATGGGGAAGAAGAAATGAAAAAAGAAAGATTACTCAGATATTAACAGTAAAGAGTGACAGAAAGCAGACATAAAGACAAGTGATGACTGAGAAAAAAGAGCAACCTTGCATTCCCCCCTAAACTGTGTTTCATCCATCCATCCATCCATTTTCTTGACACCCTTGTCCCTTAATGGGGTCGGGAGGGTTGCTGGTGCCTATCTCCAGCTAACGTTCCGGGCGAGAGGCGGGGTTCACTCTGGACAGGTCGCCAGTCTGTCGCAGGGCAACACAGAGACACACAGGACAAACAACCATGCACTCCTAGGGACAAAGCAATTGGAAACTAAAAAAACAGACAAAAAATACTAGATGTTTGCCTTTTTCCAAATTAATGGAATAAGCGTTTTGGAAAAAGCCCATACACACAACATGCTTTCACACAAGGGCAATGTTGTGTGTCTGCATTTTGGGATCCGCTGTTACAATTCTGGACTAGCGAGTGGAGCCAAAATGAAAAGTTGTGTCGTTTCGGCGGTGCTTTTGCAGGCTTTAGATGGAAATGTAAGAGCTTGAAGTGTGTTACGATGTACTTGTGGTGAAAGAAGCAGGGTGAGATACAAGATACCATGCCAAGTAAAAACCATACAATAACTCCAACCGGGAGCTGCCTGTTCTATAGCGGTTTCTTCCCTATGTGGTCTAACTAGCTACCTAGCTCTAGAGGGACCTGAGAAGTAAGCAAACAGCTTCGCACCTCTGTAAACCTCTAAGTACATCATCAGGAAACTGTACACAGGACAACTGCGGGACGGACATAAACTGGAGCCATGCCGAAGCCAAAAGGGGCTAGCCAGCTAGCGGGATCTGGAGACGATGGCTGTTGAGTCTTCAAAAGTCAAAAACCGCAAGGCTCAGATTGAAACTGTGAGGGTTTTCTTTTCTTTTTTTTGGTTGCTGTTACAAAACTGAGTGCCTGAATGGGAGCTATTAAATAGTTCAGCCCATTCTTCTGAATGTGCATCTAGCCTAGTCTCTCGACTTGCTTCCTGACCGTGGCCCAGTCTCAAAATCGTCACGCTCCCCGTTTTGAATGCTAGCATGGGAGCCAGTGAGATTTGATCTTAAGGCGTAGCGTGGTTGATCACGTCGACTTCACAAGGAGGGGGCGAGGGGTTACTGACGAGAGCAACTGTGACTGGGGAGGCAGGCGGGGCGGGGCTCATGGGGGGTGTTGAATGTGACTCAGATACAGAAGGCACTGTGGCTCTGTAGGGGGCTTTGGAGAACAATCCTCACCTGCTGTAACTTCTTAGATTGTGAGGACAGAAGGTTTTATGGTAAGCACCCCTTCGCTTCCACCGAACTGACAAAACATAAGCCCCGTCCCCAATCCGATTCACCATGCTATGCTTAAAAAAAAAAAAATCACGGCCTGGAGGCAACAAACTTCAAGAAACAGGGAGAACGGATCCGCCACGGGAAAAAACAGAAGCAGCAACAGATGTACGTGAAAAGTAAACCTCACTGCGGATGCGATGTAGCATGACGAGGTGAAAACGTAGCATCGGTCTTTACGTCGTCCCTTACGTGCCGATTCCTGTTTGATGGATTAGTTTTTGCAGCGCTGCAGGGCTGCAGGTTCCCCTCTGGAGATGTAAATAAGGTCTGCATAGAGTCAAAATGTGTCTGTTTTGCGGTTTGTCTCAGATTTCTGCAATTTGCGTGAAAAAAGTAGCATTAGTACGCAAAATAAATAAACATCTGCAACTCTATTTATACTTTGTGTTTTATCTATAACTACATCTAGAACATTACATCTATATTCATCTTCAGGTAATAAACTAAGTCTATCTATGCTCTATTCTTTTAGTCTAGAATTATTGATCATTCAATAACTGTAATCCCTTGTAACGTAAGGGGTTAAAAAGTTATTCCAAGGTATTTCTCTTCTGTAATGTTGGTCTTTAAAAAGCTAAACAAACAGAACAGCAAATGAATTAACAAAAAACTAGATGAGAAAAAATAAGTTGTCTGTTAAAGCATTTTTTGTATGTTTTGTGTTTTGGCAGCGAAAGATTCCGATTTGCTACAAAGTCACTGAACTGGGCCGGGTATCTTCACGGAAAGGGCTGAAGGAAGGGCAGGTGGGAAAATGGAATGACAAATTAAAAGATACGGCAGCTCTCAGGGCGTATCAGTGTTTCCTGACGAAGAATCAGATTCATACTTATTACAACTTTTATAGAAAGTGGAAAGTCGACTGCAGGACAGCGAGCGATCAGGATGTGGCCAAAAAGTCCCTGTCCAGTGGAAGGGGAAAAATGGGTGCCAATTACTGCCCTCTAATGGCCAAAACACCGACCAAACACTGATTGACGCCAACCCTGTACCACCCATGCTGTGCTTTCAGTGCTGGCAACTAACCCCACAGTTAAACTATAGAGCTAAAATGAACAAAAAAGGATTTGAAATTCATAGATATTTTTTTTTTTTGGCAATAAGTCGGACGATGTCAACCCTAGAAGAAGAAGAAACATGTATAATCAGCTTTCACATTCTCAATGTGTTGTACTCCTTCACTCTAAACATTACTGATCTTTGGGTTGGCTTGATGAGACCCTACGGGTCGCTGCAGGACAGGTACTGCGGCTCCCCTGACTCCGCCCTCCACTATCCTGGAGAGAGAATGCATCTTCGCTTAGAGCTGTGTTACAACACGCAACTCTGCCGAGTGAATGTTCGTAAAACCATCATTTCCCAAACATAAAAATATTGCACGAAGGTTATTGAGAACCCGGTAGACATCACTAAGCACGGGATACCAACATAAGGGATGGGAAAAATAATAAAGACTAGATGAACACAGCATATCTTAACTCTAATCAACATGACAGCAAGTCTACATCAACGGTTCTAACATTCAGTCAATCGTCACCAGTATCATCATCGTCACTCATTTGCATTGACATTAATGAAATTAAATCATTATTAATTTCTGTTATAATGAACAATAGCAACTTAAGTGTGGTAGAAGTTTCCTTCTGTCTTCTCTCTCTCTCTCTCTTTCTCAAAAGTATGTGTTACTCAAAAGACAGGACACCATCATGACCCTGTAAATGTTTTTACTTTCTTTCGCTCGTCTTTTTGCCAGGTTTTGCGGAAGCTGAGTTTTCAACAGAAAACTGAGATAAGTGAAAAACCTGTCAATCTGTTAAAATCTGTTTCAGGTTAAAAAACACAACATTTTAAAAAAAAAGACTTTTGAGTCAGACAAAAAAAAAGTGTGTGTGAGAGAGAGAGAGTCTGAAAAAAGATAACTTCTTCTGTGAACCTAAAAGTTAAAGTTTCCTATAAAGCCCCCATGGTCCCACTCCCTCCCGCACCGCTTAGATTTCCTCTCTAGTATGGATTATATCAATCATGCAGGTTTCCATCGATTTTTGAAAAGATCAAAGGAGGCTGAGCGAATGCAACAAAAGAACCAAGCTCCGAATGTCCGAAGAAGAACAAGAAGAAGTAATCGACAGAAGAAATACTGAAGAAATTAGTCTGTTTTTCTTTTCCACCCCCCATCCCTCCATTCATGTCTTCTTGCCACCCGCCAATATCTGTGATGCCATTTCCTGTCAGGTCCACGTTTCTCTGTATGCTGGGTTGATAAGGGAACGGATTGACAGAGTGACCAATCCCCTTCTCCAGTAACCTGGGCCCGTCCTCCCGCTGTGTCTTTTCCAGGAAGTGAAGTCCACGTTGGGCTTTGCATCCGCCGCCGTGTGGACAGGAAGTGATGTCACAGCAGTTCCATCCCCCATCAAGTGAGTCCGTAACAGTAAACAGAGATGATAAAACTCATCGAATATCATCAGCCAGCGCTGTGATTGGCTGGGTTTTGCAGTATAGCCGGAGCTTCCTAGGTTCTGTCGCCTTGGACACAGAGAGATCATAAAGATAAAGTAAAAGTACTCCCTTTATTTATTTATTTATTTAATTTTTTTTTAATTATCACTGTCATGTAGAGTTTCACTGTCTTCTTCATTGTTCAAGTTTCGTTTTCTGGAGGCATAGCTTGGCATGTAAGGGTTAGTGGGGGGGATCCTGGCTTTTTATTACATCATTTTTTTCTCTCTAAACATGTTTTAGAGCAGAGTCTAAGCGGTGTGTACTCCTCACTTCAGCTTATTTTCTGTTTTCTGAAGGAGTCCGGCCAGTGAGAGCTTGTGCACACCTAAGCAGTCGGGTGCCAGTCCGAGCCAAGTGCCTGTTAGGCCTTGAAATGATCCCGCCACATTGTTTTAGAACCTCATGCTCCTCCTTGGACCTCTGTTCCCTCGACTCTCTTTCCCCTTTTAGCCTAGACCTCACAGGTGAAGGCTGGTCGTGGGAACTGTAGTTCTGAGAGGCAGAGGTCAACCTGTGCCCTGGCCTTGCCTACTAAGTTCTCCGGACTTTCTTGAGATTAGCATAACCATGTGCTGCTTTATCAAAGATTTGATTTTTCTGCTAAATGTGTAAAAGGCTCCAAGCAGCACCACTGCCCCTCTACCTGCACCCTTGCATCATTGTTTTTTTTAGAGTCTAAAGGGGGAGCAGAGGGGATCTCCGAAACTTTACCGTCACATTGTTCAAAGTTTACATATGTGCCAGAGCACTGGAGGTGATGGTTCTTATCATCTTCTGCTGTCTGCATCTCATGCCGTCGCTAGCACCAGTCATCCTCATCCGTCTCACTGTAAGGTTCATGTAGGCCCTTGCGGGGCCCTCTGGCATGGGGAGGCCTGTGATGAGGGTGTGGCGCCCCTGGCGGTCCCCTCCTATGCGGGGAAGGTGAGGATGAGCGGTAGCCATTAGGAACCCTACGTGGATGCGGGTGAGGGGGCGGCAGGGGCCCGTGACGAGCAGTCCTTGGTGAGCGTGGGTGTGGGTGAGGGTTTCCACTGTGCTGATGAGGGTTGCCATGGGAGAGGCTCTGCTCGTAGGCGGGAGGCTCGTGATGCCGTTCGTACTCGTAATCCCTCTCGTAGAAGGGCCCGTCACCCTCCAGGCTGTCCCCCGGCGGGGGGCCGCTCCAGCGGTTCCGGTGTGGAGACCGAGGTGACCCGTGGAGAGGCGAGTGCGGCGACTGGTGCCGAGGTGAGCGTGGCGAGCCGTGCCTGGACGAGGAGCCGCCGTGGTGCGGGGAAGCGTGGCTTGACGGGGGCCGGTGGTGGTAGCCCCGGTCGTGGTCTGGAGGAGAGAAGTGTCGAGGGGAGGGGGAGCGCAATCGACCCGGACCCGGGGGGCCATAGAGAGGCTTTCGGACGGCGGGGGAGTAGGTGACATGCGGGCGGGGGACGGCGGGAGTCTGTGGCAGCTGGCGGCGGCCTCTCCGTGGAGTGCTGGTCCCCGAGGTGGAGGGGACCGGGCTGCCGCTTACCGAACTACTGCCCTACAGCAAAATGTAAACAAGGAAAATCAAAACACACCACAGCAACAAGACCAGAGTAGAACACAGCAATGGAAACAGAGAGATAAAAAGACACAGACTGGATTAGATTAAGATAAATAAGATTAAAATAGATAGAAAATTTGTTAAAACGTCAATGAAGCAACAAATTGAAGCCAATAAACAACATCAGATTGCAGAAAAGAGGACGAAGAAGTAAAGAGAAACAAAAAGAATTTAAAAAACATAAAAACACATAAATTGAAATCCATAATTAGGGTCATGGAAAGAACTGTTAACTCTTACACTGATGATTATTTACAGAGAAAACATGGGTAAGTTCTGTGGACTGATTTCTCCTGTCCAACCAAAACAGTCTTTGTGTTGCAAGACATTTTTGAACCTGGATTATGGAACAACTGGGAGTCTTGGAATTTAGAGGCAGGAATTTAAGAAGCAAACAGTTCATAACACAGTTTCAAAATACAGCTTGCACAGAGAGTCAATCGAAGTCACACACGTGTGTACAATCTGGATGTGGTGTTACATTCCTAAAGTTTAAGTATTTTATCCAACTTCACACCAGCCCTGTTCAGTCCGCTTTAATCAAACTCTGGTTCATTTGCCTGGACAGTCCAGTTTGTTTGGAAAGGCTTGACCAAAGAAAGCCAACTCCGGTACGCCTAAAAGTCTCGGTTCAGCTTAAGTGAACTCTGGTGCGGTACGAATGCATATATGGATGCAAGTGGACCGGAGGCCGCTTCCAAAGCAGGAGTGGACTATTGCGCAAGGCATTCTGGGTAAATACAACATGAAGAAACGCACGTGTCTAACACCATCTTGTGGACTTTTCCCAAAGACAAAAGAGAAATCCTCCAAATGCTAAAATCTCTTGTCACTAAATTTTGGTTTGAAGGAAAAAGTATCATCTTCAGAGGTTGTTGTGTAGTTCAGTGGTTCTTGGTGCAGCGCCATCACAGGCGAAGAGGTAAACAGGTTCCTCATAGGGTTTGGTTTGTGAAACCAAACCTTATGAATTTAGTTTCTTACTGCCAGGAAACGTAACAAACGTGACAAATTTGTGTCTGAGTCTACCAGGTGAGAAAAATGGAATAGCTAACAAACACCTACCATAAGACAAGGTTTGGTTAAACAATGAGGATAAGAGAAAACCTACTGTACATTAAATTGAACTCTGTTAAGTAAAAAAAAAGATACATATTTCATATGCATGGGAATTTAACAGACAAACTATTTGTGACTGTTTTTGGTAAACTGCTGTTAAATCTCGATGACTTTAGCACTCACCTGTCTGTGACCTCTCCCGTCTGGCCCTTCGCTGGGGGACCGGGACCAGTGGCGGTCCTGGGGGTGTCTATGTGGGTAGTCATGGCGATCATAGCGCTCCTTGTCCATCGAGCTGTGATGGCGGTGATGGTGGTGGTGATGACGCCGGTCCTTGGTGCGCCCACGGTCCCGCTCACGCTCCTTGGGAGGCAGGTCACCTGACTGTGTGGTGGTGCTGAGGTCTGTACCCAGACCTAGACATGAAATAGATAGGATACCTGTCAAAGTCAGACATGAAGGTTACAAAAGCTTTTAGTTTAGGCACCAGGCATAGAAGAAAGACTCTTGATGCTCTTACAGAAAGAAGAAGGTAGACTTTAAAGCATGAGCAAATAAAAATAACACTGAACATCCAGGAATCTACAAGAAGTAGGAAGTGAATTTCAAAGTGAAATATTCCAGGTTTTATAATCTCCCAGGATTTCCACCATATATTAGCATATTAGAGGACTCGTATTCACCAGTTCTACAATTATAAAAAAAAAAAAACTTGAACCATTTCAGCCACGTAAATTAATTTTGCAGCATCTAATTACCTCATATAAATACTGATGTGGCCTTTGCTCAAATACTGTCTACAACCTTTTTCTTGCTGTGTTTCTTGGTCTTCTATGCTTTTGGTGTCTGAATAAAGAAACTCTGAATATAAAGCCAAACCACAGAGCTGTGTCAGAGGTCCACTGCGAATTCAGCGTTCTGGCCCATCACAATTTTTGAAAAGTCTGACCTGCTGGTTCTGAGTTTGACTGATACAAATTATTTTGTTGCTAAATATTGCAACAAAGTCACTAAAAGTATGCTAAATGCTAAATATAGCAACCATGATGCTATATTTAGTCTGATTCTCAGACATTTGTGGAGTTAAATAAGATCTGTTTCTCTTGAAAGTTTCATCCGATTCCCAATCTCCCAATGTAAAAAATGTAAATCATGTGTAATTTTTCTTATAGTTAATAATAATTATGCACTAATTCATGTCGGTCCCCATAAAATCCATGGAAGTTGGTGATTGTGTTGCGTGTTTGAAGTGTTCCGGTACTTCTGTCGGAATTTTGTAACTGAAATTAATTATCACAGAAAATCCTGCAGCTTCACATTTACAACTTAAGGATAACCCTTGATATTCAACATGTTCAGAGTTCTGCTGCCTTGTCATTTTCCACCTCAAAAGGAGTTGCAAAAAGATTAATGTTCCACTTTCTACAGCTGAAAACAAACAAGAAACAGCTTGACTTATTTGGCGTCGACTAATCCTTAAATCAAAAAAAGGAGTGGTCAACCGAGTCACCTGTGTCGGCGTCTGTGTATCTGGTCAGCGATCGCTGCGAAGTGCGATGACTTCGGTCCCTGTGCCTGCGCCCGCTGCCGTGCCTCCCCTCCTCGGAGACCACCCTCTCCAGAGAGTAGTCGTCCAGCCTCACACCACGACCCGAACGCCCGTGGACCAGACTGGAGGTAGAGCGACGCATCGGGCTGTTGTCGGTGATGGTCTGAAGAAGATGAGGGTGGGAGATTTTTGACAGCAACGGGAGTGAGAGAAACACAAAGGAGAGAAAGGAGGCAAACTAGTTATGAACTCCTGAAAGCCGGAGTTCATTCTGAGTTGTGAAAGTAGGGACTTGTTTATTTGGCTTTCCATGTTAAACGTCTATTTATATCAACTCTATAGTCAGCAGCTGTAGTTTTGGTGTACGTTGGTTACTTAGAGCCGGATTTATTTTCTACACTTTTACCTAATGAGACATTTCAAATGATAAATCCCCACCAACTCTTTTACTGTAACACTTGCTCATTATTCATGCCTGGAATCCGGACAGAAAACAAAATGTGTGAGGGAAATCAACCCACATCTCCACAAAGCAAGAAGGAATGAAGCAAAACAGAGATACTCACTGACAGGCAGGACAGAAAGAGGCAGAGAACAAGCAAGAGGATGAGAAACACCCCTCCCCCCCATGCCTCACATGCACATCACAGAGGATCATTGCACCTCATGGCAGCCACGCCAAACTCAGCCAGCAAACAAAGAAAGCCATTCTCATCAGATAGACGTTCTCTTAGAAAAAGAGGCATCTTCAGAGTAAAATTAAACTCTTTCAATTACAAATTTCTTTGGTTGACAGCCCCGCTTGGCTCCACACTTGACCACGCCCACTTCAGCCTCTTGGCTCCGCCCACTTTGGCAGAATTTTTCTAAAAATTGTTTGGGGGTGGGGTTATGCTTCACAGGGACGTTTAGTTACACTTTAAGGCAGAAAGTTACACTGACACCAGATTATGTGTCAATGTGTTTGAGTTTATAGTTATTCTCTTTTTTTGTCTTGACACACAACTTGGTAGGTTGCCGATTCAAATCCTGCTCCATCTGTCTCAGTCGTCATGTTTTGGGCTAGAGCTTTCACTGTTTCAGAGTGTCTTTATGGTATTTTTTATGATTTCTCCAAACAAGCATTTGTGAGGTCAAACACTGATGTTGGACAAGAAGGCCATCCATCTATACCTTCATGGATCTTGCTTTATGTCATTTCAGAGAAGAAGTGGGACATATTCAAACTGTTCTGACAAAGTTGGGAACATGACATTGTCCAAAATGACGCTGAAGCATTAAGGGTTCTTTTTGTGGAACTTGAATGGGTGGAAAAAACATCCACTTCAATCCACTGGAACCGATTTACACAAGTTCAAAGTGTCTGAAAACATATTTACACTAAATGAACACCGCATTTTTAAATTTTTGCATTTAGATGTATAAAAAAAACAATTTCAACCTTTTCTTTAGTTGATTTTATTGAGAAAACTTTATTGTACTGTAATGAGTATAGTTTCCCAACAAATCAGTACAAGGCTGAAGTTAAAATTATAATTTAAATGTTATTTAAATGTCTTCTTTTTAGAGGACGTCTTAATTTTACAGCCTCAACTAATCATTACGCTGCAAAGCCTCTTGGCCTTTCAAGTGCGACGCTCTAAGATCCGGGCACCAAGGTGACAAGAAATACAAAACACCATCTCTCTATTGTCATACATTTTGAGCAAAAGGTCTCAAAATGTTTGTGTTAAGGTTTACACCAAGCATGAACAGGAAAGTGCAGAGTTGTGATCATTCAGCAGTTTGAAGCTTTTACAAACTTTTTCTCAGCAAAGTTACAGTAGACGGGTTTTGTAGACAGACAACATGCAAAGGAATGGGCATGTTCAATTTGTGTGAAACAGAAACTAGCGGGATGTACCGATGCAGCTTATATGAACGCTTCGCTCCATGGAAGATGGCGTTCACCATGAGGTGTTGAGATTTATTGCCATCTGTGGTCCTCTCACTATTCTACTCTAAAATTGGTATACGTTCATTTCTAAAACCAGGTCTCCTTTGTAACAGAGATCTTCAATCTCAGTGGGTCTAACAGGTTTGGGCAATCCTGGTCCTCAAGGTCCGGTGTCCTGTAACTCTTAGATGTCTCCTTGGTCCAACACACCTGGATCCAACAGCTGAATCACCTCCTCAGTGGAGTCAGGTTCTCCAGAGTCCTGCTAATGACCTCGTTATTTGACTCAGGTGTGTTGAAGAAGAGACGCATCTAAACGTTGCAGGAGTTTGGCCCTCGAGGCCTGGAGTTGCCCATCCCTGGTCTAACCTCAGCAGTTAAAGGTTAAATGAAACAAAAACCATGCATCATCCCTTTCCATCGGCTCTGCAAGCTATATGACCACATAGTCTTTGGCAACAAGCTTCTCCCCCTTGGTCTCCTACTGCGCCCATCTGCTGTGAAACTCATGCATGACCGACGACATGCCGGCACACTGTCAACATAGTCCATGCTTCAGTCGAACCAATCAGCAGAGATGCAACGTAATTGAACACACACCGCTGTATGCATACCCCCATTAGACCCAATAAGCACACGTGCGCGCACACAGACACACACACACACACACACACACACACCACAACACACACACACCACACACACACACACACACACACACACACACACACACACACACACACACACACCGGAGGACATTCAGTCAGATGCTGCGTACGAGCAAAATCTCAGAGCAAAAGTCAGAAGTTAGCAAATAATGACTGTGAGCGTAACACAAGCAAATATGGGAATGAGAGAAAGTAGGGCAAACAGAAAGAGAGACTCAGGAAAAGAGGAAGGGGAAAAATGAAACCAAACTAGATCTGAATAGTGTAACAAAAAAAAGTCCCAGTTTGATTAAAGAGTCCAGGTGGGTGAGCTTCATATCAAGAACACCAAGATGCTTCCTTTAGAAAACAGCCAAAAAATCAAGCTAACTTGACTTATGACATTTTCATATGACATTAGTTCATAAGTCATACAAACTAATTCTGTAAAATATCCATAAATATTTCACGGTCTTTTTTTTTTTAAACTAAAACAAATTTGTAGTTGTGTTCTGTGCTTGTAGAGCCGATAGGTTTTAAGTCCAACTCTTTTGATAACAGTTCACTCACTTTAGATGCCTTTCAAGAAGTATTAACAGCTTATATTTATCAGTAACATGGCAACGTATTTAGATTATGCATCATTAATAATGTAGAGCACCAAAGTCTTCCTCCATTATCTACTTTTTGGAGTTTTGGAGGCTCAGTTTTCCTCTGTTTAAGAAGGTAAACTTCTTAACAGAAATGAATTCATAAGTTAATCCAGCGAACAACTAGAAGTAAGAACTGATTTTAAAAGTGAATAAACTTAACAAGGCTTAAAAAATGTGTTCGTATTTCAAGCTAATACCTTAGAAAACTAACTTAAAAAACAAGGAAGAGAAGCCTTAAAATAAATCCACAGGAAGCCAAAACCTCCAGTGTACTCACTGAAGGTTTCACTTAAAGAAAAAAATAACTTTGTACAAAATTAATGTTTTTAGTTGTAGTGGTCATGGTCTTGTTATCGTTTTCAAAGTTCTATCGTCTTGACATTTAGGGTGGCATGTACAGTAATTGTAAAAAAAAAAAGTCAAATTTTTTTAAGCTATTATTCAAAAACATAAATAAAATTTGCAAAAGCAACATCGTAAGGCTTGTTGGTATAGAGTGGCTTTATAAAGTTACACAAGTCAAAAATTACTAACCATAATTTCTACTGTTAATTTTCAATTAAAAAATAGGTGTTAATTTTCTAAATCATATTTTCAAAATGTTATTCATCCATTTATAAATGTTATGGTTCCAAACTAAGTCTTAATTTGGCAAGCTAAACATTTAGCTTCAAACTAAATAAGTTTTCAAAGTATTAAGTTAGCAAGTTAAGTATTTAGTTTGGAGTTAAATATTTAGCTTTTTGACTAAATATTTAGATCTGAGCTAAATATCAAGTTAGGAAACTAAATATTTAGCTCCAAACTAAATAATTAGTTTATAAAGTACTTAACAAGCTAAATATTTAGCTGGGAGGTGAATATCCAGTTTGAGGATACATATTTAGCTTACTAACTGAATATTTAATTATTTTGTTTCATAAGCTAAATATTTAGTTTAGAAACTGAATTTAGTTTCTAAACTAAATATTTAGCTTGCTAAGTAAACATTTCATTTGGAGCTCAAAATGTAGTTTGAGGCTAAATACTTAGTTAGTAGGCTAAACATTTAGCCAGCTAATTATATATGCAGTTTAAAACTGATATTTACAAACTGATGGTGAAAATTTAGCTTTAAAAAATGAACCCATTTTCTCACTCATTACAGGCTAAAAAACTATTGCAAAGCTTTTTGACGTGTGTAACTTCATAAATGACAGGAGACAAGTTGACTGCCAGTAGGAGTGGAATATTTTTATTATTTCGAAGCAACCATTGAGGTTATTATTCTACTGTATATGTTAAGCACCTGTAATGTAATAATCTTTAGTGACTACAAAGAAAAATTGCTGTAACAGCAAGAGACAGGCAAACTGACACCAAGTGAACTTTGGTTTAAGCAACCCGCCTGGCACTCAGGAGGGAGATGATGAACTTTCAAATTACAATTTAAAAGTGAACCAAAAACACAGATACGGAGGAAAGCAGAGGGGAGGACTGGAGTCAGACAGAGACGGAGAGAGAGGTACATACACTGAGGTTATTTCCCCGGGGCCTGTGTCTCCTCCGCTGCAGAGCAGGCAAACACACAGATGATACGTAGAGCGGAGCAGTGTAGCGCGCGCGCACGCACGCACACGCACACGCACACACACACACACACACACACACACACACACACACACACACACACACACACACAAGCACAGGTCCAAACGTGGCACAGTCACCATGGCCGAAAGAAGAAAGAGAGGAGAGAAAGAAAGAATGAACAAAGTTAGAGAAGACAGACAGACAGAGGAGAGGGAGAGAAGGTTGAGAATGTATAGATTTGATTATGTGGCAAAAAAAAAAAAGAAAAGAAAAAAAGAACACAGTTCAGGTTTGGGGGAAGAGACAGATCAGAAATCAGGATAAAAAGAGAAAGAGAACCCAGTTAGTACACAGAGACCAGAGTGCAGACGGTGGACAGAGGAGTGTGTGCCGTCCAGGAGACGGCAGCTGCCAGCGTCCACCCGCTCACACTCACTAACACACTTACCAAAACACCACGAGCTCTCTGGAAGGCAGAGCAGTGTTAGACGACAGGAAGTCACAGGGGTTAGACACACACACAGTATAACACACACACACTCACTCAAAAAGCTTGTCATTCACTTTCAGAAGGTCCTGTCTTGAAATCTGAGTATCAGTTTTATGTTAAATCTGTTCCACAGACAGATGAACTAAAGTCTACTTGAAAACAAGCTGGAGATGTTTCTGTCAAATAACACTAAAGATATTTTCCAATATTTTCTCCCATGCCCCCCGTGTCACATGTTGTGTTGAGGCCGTCATCCACAGCCGGGGTTTATATGTATCAACTATTTATTCTACTATTAATATATATATATATATATATATATATATATATATATATATATATATATATATATATATATATATATATATATATAAAGTTGAGTAATGAACATACCAGAGTGAGAGCAACATGACTTCATGTAGTGGGATGTTGGAACATGGCCGTGGTTCTGTTTCTTGGACATGCATGCGTGTGTGTGTGTGTGACTGCAGCCAGAGGCTTTGAAACTCATGCAACCACACAAGGAAATAAATAATTCATAAAAAATATATATGTATATGTCAAGGTGTGACTTTATAGACTCGTTGCAAGTTATAACACTTGATGACAGCTGTTACTGTAACTACTCATCACGTTTAGGGAGGAATAACTTGCACCACAAAATCGCAGGTTTTGTGGTGCAAGTTTAGAAATATTAGAAATATTTTGTGATATTTATTCCCTCACTAACTCTTTTCCAAAATCTACATATAGAATAAAAAACTTACATATGTGAAGAAAACAAAAAAATGATACAGATTGGCACCTGTCTTATGTTTGTTTCTGTTCTTTGTGTACTTTTGATCGGTTGAACCGAAACAAATTTTGTTTTGCTTCTGTACATCGACAATATAAGCTAATTTTGATTCTGATTAAGTTGGATATTTTTCTTGTTAAGATTTGCCAATGAGTCAGAAGGTCAGATAAGGAAAGTCAGCTGGTCGTTAACAGGCTTCTTTCACGTTTATTCTACATATTGTTCAAGCAGCAAAATCTGGCAGTTTTGAATAAATTTACCAATTTGTTCCTCACTAAATGATCAAGAAACACTAAGTAACAGTGAATGAGCATGGAAAACGTTAGCTCTGACAACAACTCACACAAGACAGACACACCAAGGGTTGAATGGGAATGAACTAATAAATACAAAGAGGGAAGGAACATAATTAGGGCTGGGTGATCAATTAATTTGATCTTTTAACTCAATTGTCTATGTCTGAAGATCTCCAATTTTTCTTTTCACCCACGAACTCCTTGGGTTTCTACAGTTCAGAGGAAAATTCACAATATTTTGCTAGAAGAGTGTTTGTTGCAGCTTCTGTTTATTGTGACTTTAAAGTCAGGCCAATTCACCAATATTTAAAATATGCTTGGTCATATGTAATGTTTTTGTTAAGGAAAAAAGTAAGAAAAAAGAAAAAGATTTAAAGTGGAAATCAAAAATCCGGCATGGATAATGTGAGATTTTATTTTTAAGCCTCATCACCCAGCACTAAACCTAAACAATTTACATAAGATGTACAAGTCATCAGTTTGGTGAACTTATTTAAAATAAGTCAAACTTCTGAATGGGACTGTTGTTTTCTAGATATGTATCTCTATACATATTTAGGCTTTCTCATCTTTAGATCCGTTTGGAAAAAAAAGTGAAGTCAGGAGGTGATGAAGGTCATGCAGGTGAACAAGGCAGCGGGAAATGAATGAAAAAGTCTTTCTCAAAAAAACTGAGTCTACATGATCGAAAACAATTTACAAAAAAAAGGCAAACTTCATAATCTATCCAATAATAATGGCTTACAGGTACAAATAGGAATTCTGCAAAATATCAGAATGCTAAATATTTTGGTGTGGCGTATATTTACGACTATCAAAACCATTAAACATAATAATAAAAACAGCTAATTTCATCACAGAGTACTGCTAATGTCTTTTTGTGCTGAGGTTATCGTCAGACTCGTCTCGCTCGGGGCGAGAAGAAAGACTTTGACGATTCACTTCAAACTAATAGCTGGAGCTGAGGATGGAAAGTAAGGATGGAGAGATGCGGAGGTGGAGGAGGAGGTGGGATGAACGTGCTCACTTGGTTGTCTGCCGAGAGGCGGGGCATGGAGAGCGTCCGCCCATGCTCATCCACTGGGTGACAGGGCTCAGTGTCGGAGTACCCGTCCCGCCCCATCTCCCTCATCTCTACAGTCTGCAAAACACAATGAGAGGAGGGGCGTGACCGCCGTCCGCTGAGCGACTGGACACTGACACGGTGCTGGCTCACTGACCAACCAAGGGAGGTGGAATGAAGTCAAACTCAATAGGGAATCGATTTATTGTCAGAAAACGTTAATATTCCAACTCCATTTATGCAACGGGGGAGTTGCATAAATTAGCTGTTGCAACTTGTTGCTGTGTAAAACCCAAAAAGAGTAAAGGATGACACGGTACAGCGCGTTGCAGAATAGCTGATTTCCCTTAAACAATCCCACATTTTTCAGACAAACTTTAATGTATTTTTATTGGGGATTTTATTTGATAAACACGCAGCGGTTCATAGTCAATTAAGTAAAGCTGAAGGAAAGTTTGTCTTTACTCATTTATAATGTATAATCCACAGCATGTGCTCACTATTCTAGCATTTGCCTAACTCGTTAGCTGAAGCTAACTTAGCTCAAGCAGAGTAACAGAGTAACAGATTTGAAGTGGAAAGAAAAACAACAAAGCCCAGACTCAAATCTTCTTCAACCTCTAACACAGGTTCACTTCCAAAACCCTCTTTCCCTGCTAAAGAGAAAGAATTTCCACAGCACCATTCTGCCACCACCTTGGAGAAAAAGTGTGCTCAAGACACACGTCTCCTATTGATTACCTTCCACATTGCTAGTGTCAAACTGCTGCTGAAGTAGAAAAATTATGCCAGAAATGTAGAAGGGTAGGAATACTTTTTCTAAACGCTAATTTAAAGGGGCAGTATTACGTAAATTAGACTTTTTTGACCTTTACATCATGTTATAAGGTTATTTCTTCATTAAAAACACACCTGGAGGGTTGCTTTGATTCTTTCATGCATATTTGAGGAATCCTTTAATCTCCCGTGGCAACCGTTCAGTCGTGCTAAACGCCTGGGTGGACCTAGCCCCGCCTTCGAGACACAGCTCCTCCTCAGAGCTGCAGTTTCCGAGCTTCTGCCTCACAGAGCAGCTCCTCCCTTGCTCAGCTCCTTCAGACTAGCCAGCAGAAATCAGTAAACAACTGGTGGAAACTGAACTGGTGGAACTGAACATCTGCTGAGTTCATTATATCAGCTGGTATATATCAGAGATATCCTGGTAAAAACGTTGTTAAAGGGTTAATAGAGGAGCTATGTTGTGATGAGTTTCAGAAAGAGAAGGAGTTTTTAAAGAGACAGAGGCCCAATTTAAAGACGTTAAATCGGCAAGTAATTTTTTTAAGTCATAGTTGATATGTATAGCATTTTTAGAAAACTGAAGGTAACAGTTACTTGATTATGCTATAAAATGGCTCTATGTGCCTGAAAAATACATAATACTCCCCCTTTAAAGAGGACAGGAAACTCAGCTGAGACTCATCAGCGGTTTAGATGAACGCGACCAGCTGAGTCAGACCAAACAGGACTTCAGCACATGACAGGCTAGAGTATCTGCCTCTGCCTCCATAAAGCGCAGAGAGAAGATGGCTCCCTCAGTTCATATTGTTCTGAACAACATCCAGACAATGTATATTGATAATGAAGTGTGTCAATGGACAGGTTATGTCATAGTACGGGTTTTTCTATGTATCAGTGGTGTATCTATTTAGGGCAGGAGAAACCACTTAACTATTTTGATCTGTGCAAAATAGTGCACAGATCAATGTCAATCAAACGTATATAAATAAGATCTGAATGTTAGAACATTGACTTTTCCAGCAGGAAATTGGCCCTTGTTTGACCTGTACCATCTGCTTTGATGTTCTCTAGAACTCATGTCTCCTTACTCAGAAAGAAAACACAGTTTTTTTTTAACTTTGACACTGTGCAGGCAGTGGTGGCCCCAAGAGAGGAGCCGAGGGGGGCCAAGTCCCCCCTTCAAAAATGTCAACCAGCCACTTTGCTCCAAGAGAACCATGTTCTGGTTATACAGAGATGTGTTCTTCAATCAAGACAGAAATGTGAAACTCAATAAATAAATACATTTGAAAAAAAATAATTAATAAAATGCTAAATATTTTAGCAGCTAAAATATTTATTCGTGTGGTCTGGCCACCCCTTGAACATTTTCTGGGTGTGGACGGGATGTCATACGCTTTTCTTTCAATAATATTGATATTTCTCCAAACAGACCAGATTTGTAGAGAACACAACTAAGAGATGTCAACAGGTTTTCCAACCTGAACTGTGGATCTCTGCAGCTCCTCTAGAGTTGTGCAACCACTTCTCTAGTTAATATATAAAAAATAATAAATTGTCTTTTTTAAGGGTCATGTAACATTTAAACAAGCCCCATTTAGCCAGATTGAGGCCAGTTGTGGCTCCTAGGACAGTAAATGTTGGACCTCTGGTTTAGATGGACATTAATTATGCACCACTTTGTCCTGTTTAACACATAAATCCCAATAAAATACATAAAGTGTTTGGCAGCAAAAATGCAGGAAAGTTCAAGGGAATGAATACTTTCACAACAAACTGTCAGTAAAAAAAATCTCTCAATGATAAAGCATGTGATGTAGGTTAATGTATGCCACTATGATGCAGGAGTTCAACAACTGACAATGAATAAACTATTGTTATTTTTAGAAGCGCAGACAATTTCATCATTTTCATGTAAAAAGCTGCCAACCAAATGTTCCAAATTACAGCAAAAATGGCATCAAGTGTCAAACGTACTATCATGCCGTAGGAGACAAAAGTCTCTTAAGACATATTATGGAATCAAAAAGAAAAAAAAATCAATCTTTGCTCATATCACGACATGTTCCAAACTAGAGCTAAATCTTTGAGGAGTGGAAGCGTCAACACACAAGTGAAAGCAAGGCGCAGCGCGGAGAGTGAAGGTGCACATCACAACGTACGACCACAAAGTCCAAACCAGCATCTCAACGACAGGCAGCGTGAAGAGACGAGGCTGAAGGACGCGAGGTCAATGGAAGTAAAAATAAAAAATAAAAAAAAAACCCCACTGGACTCACAGAATATGATTGGGAATTTAATGAAGGACAAAAAAGAAGACGACACACGTATAGAGAAGTAAGTTTGCCAACAGCCTTTTAGCTAGGCTGATGTATTTAAAAAAGACACACTATGTGTTTTCAGACCTTTGACGCCATTTCATTTCTATGAATTCTGTCATATGTGTTGCAACAGCAGAAACCCTAAGCAGGATTTCCATTAAAACATCTGGTAATGTTTAAATATGTCATTACCCACCCAACGCTGCTCCGAGGCGCAGAACGTACGGTTGGAGAAAAACGTTTGCTTTGCTTTAGAGTCACGTCCTACTGCGTGTTGCCACGGGTTACTGGGTTGGGTGTCGTCATACCTGGGGATTGTGGCGGTTCTCGTGGACATCGTCGGGGTAGGGCCGGTCTGGACTCCAGTTCCCGGTCTTTTGGAACATTTCTTGTGCTTTAGCCGTCATCCATGATTGGCTTTCAGTCAAGCCACCTTCAGGAGGTCTGGAGTCCACACACACACACACACACACACACACACACACACACACACACACACACACACACACACACACACACACACACACACACACACACACACACACACACACACACACACACACACACACGAAACATTCAGCCACTGCTTTCGGTTCAGCTTGGATACACGGTTGACTTTTACATCATTGTCGTGTGAAATATTTATCTGACAGGCCAAATATGAATTAGGGATGCGTTTTTAAATTATTATTTTTAGGCATTTTCAAATGGCTAAATGCATCCAGAAAGTATTCACAGCATTTCATTTTCCCACATTTTGTTGTTACAGTTTTATTCCAAATTGTATAAATCTCAAAATTCTACGCAATGTGGACTTTTTTTTGGAGAGACCAAGAAATCTAACTTTCACAGTGATGCATCTTTTTGTCACAAAAAAAGTTTCTAAATATCAGCAAATCTAAAGAAATTCCAATTTCATAATTGTTAGTAATAGATAAATAGGTAAATCAACTCTAAGAAGATTAAAACAAATCTTCCAGATTTAAAGTAAATGTCATGATAATTTTGAGGGGATCTTACACATCTCAATGAAAGTTTCACCCAGGTATATAGCACCTGTGCTAATTAGAGCAGATCATTTCAAACTCACTAAAATGTTCTAAAACATGCAGGAAAGTGAACTAAAATGAAAGTTTTGATTAGTCTTCAAATAAAGTTAAAACCGATGTAATTCTTCAATAGCTCCAGCAGATGGCGTTGTTTTAAACACTATCTAGATTTTTATCATCCCGCACCATAATCCACTTCAAGGCAGGAAACTGAGGAGGTTCTTGTTTTGAAACGTTAAAACAAAAACACCTAGAAGCACATAAAGACTCCCGCTCTTCTCATCCGGTCCACTCACATGCTGTTGATGTTGTCCGGCTGAACGCTGGGCAGACCGTTCTGGCCTGGCCCCGCCTGGCCCTCGGGGCCCCCTCCCTCAGAGGGTGGCTCCATGCGCTGAAACATTAATGGCGTTCGGTTCTGTGTGAGATACATGACATGGCCTGCAGGCTTGCATCAGGCACACTCACAGGGGAGGAAAAAACACATAAGGACACAAACACAGGATGCACTCGCAGCATGCACCCACACAGGGGCGCCATCGGCAAGCACATGGCTGTGGTGGATTTCGAAAGGTAAAGCTGGCCACCGGACAGCTGATCCGAGCTCCTCTGTCCAGCCTGAACCATTTGTTGTTTTGGGAAGAACAGAAGTGCGTTGTGTTCAGGTAGGGAGCTGATCTCAGATCTGCGTCACTGTGGAGCTTCTACCTTACGAGTCTGAGTTAAGATTGCTCTTAATTCACACGTTTTAGAACACATTGCCATATATATATAGAACTATGACATGGATAAGAAAAGAATGTACCCAGAAATTTTAAATTGACCATCCTGTCGATTTTTCATCACACAAAGTTTCTGAGTAACATGCAGTTTGATGGAAGGTTGACAACTGATCCTATCTAGCCATTCAAAAGAGTGTAGGGTAACACGCTTTCTATGGTACACCTTTGTTAAATGGCTGATCTGCCAAAATGTGGAGAAATTACTATGAATTAGCAGAAGGCCTGATTTGTTCACAAGTATCGTCAAACTAAGCCAATTCAAGTTTGGAAGTTAATAAAAAAATACTAAACATCTCATATCATCAATTTATCTAGTGCAAGGTGTTGCTAACATGGGAATTTGTGTTACTCTATAGCTGCATTTCCATTGACCATAAAATTGGAATTACAAAATTAAATTTGCTTGTTGAAAAGACGGCAATTTTGTTAAAAATTAATTTTTTTCTAGAAGTTTTTTTTTGTGTGAGGATCTGGTGGTTTTTCAGCTGCATCGAAATTAGTGTGTTCCACAAAACTACAAGGGAAGCACTTTTTTTGTTGCTTTTACAGTAGACAAATCGCATGATCAACAACCAGATGTTGCCCCTGGTGCAAACCATGAAGAAGACGACAGGAAGTGGGAGGAGGGTGACGGCACAGCTTTTTTTTTCTTATATTATTATGAAAACAAACTCATTCACATAAGTTGTGCTTCTTATTAATGGAAACACCGCAGTTGAGAAGCTGTGTTTTTAAACTTTAGCACAACACTGACAAAATTATGCGCATGTTTGTTTGGAAACGCAGCTAGCGAGACATAGGGCACAGCAATGCTCATTCAACATTCCACCAATAATCACAAAGTGAACCAAGAAAAAAGAGAAGATCAAAGTAATAAAACCAGGCCTCGACAGTCTGAGTTAAAGGTGAAGGTCAACCTGGACTGGCAAAAGACGAAGAGCTTGATAAGACATTGTTTTACCACCATCCAGATGGATCGATAGAGACCATAAGAAGGACAGAGACGTGACGCATAGAGATAATAGACTACAAGACAGAAAGCAAGAGACATCAAAAAGCAGACAAAAAAGAAAAATCTGACGTCAAACGGTGGCGGTGATGATTTCTTGCAGCGCAACAGAATGGTTGGAGGCACAAACAAATGGCTAAGAAAGAATCCAGCCTTCAGCTGTTAAACATTGCCTTTCAGTGTAAATAATAAATACATTTCCTTATACACTTTCACTGATGGGTCTCTCTAAATTTCTATTAGGTGTGTGTGTGTGTGTGTGCGTAAAAATATAATATTTAGTTCTTAGTGCTGCAGACTGCAGGTTCTTGTCATCTGGTACTTGTGTGTATCGTTCTTACCTGTGCTTGAAACTTGGACTCATTTTAGTAGCTAACACTTGTCCTGCAAGTGATTCCTATATCTTATTTTTTGTAAACAAAACAAGAAATAACTCCTAAGTAAAATATTCTATATGTTTTCCTTATTTGAACTAAATCTGTGTCATTTATGATTTTAATTGTCTGTGTTTAAAATCAAGTTTTGGTGGATTCGCTTGTTCAGTAAATAAATAAATAACATTTAAACTATAAAGGGTTGTACAATAGGATCCTAAATGACTAAAATCAAAATAAAATGCATTATTTTTATGAATAATTTATAAAAAAAGAAATCAAAATGCCATTCACTAAAATCAACACACCATCCTATCGAGTCTGATCTTAAAGGTGGATTCGTCCTTATATGTAGTGAGTTAATAAAACATGAATGTGGAGGACAGGAAAGAATAAATGACATAGAAATGATGCAAGGACACAACAACAAACTGGACCAACATGCTCTCCAGTCTCCACTGCATTGCATTTCGCTTGCAAGATAGAAATTCCTCCATGGAAAAGTAACGAGAGTAAATTTGTGTCAACAATCCTTTAAGGACAGTTAATACTAACGGTGCTAACTGCTAACAGAAGATGCTACTGAAAGCTCCTGGTTTTAGGAGGTGGGTTTTGTGGCTTTGAACAATTCATTTTAAAAATATCTATCTGGACCCTGAAGGCTGCAAACGCCTGACAGACCGAAACGTTTCAAATTGCCAAATGGAATCAGGACGTTTACGATGAGAGTGGAGAGATGTTTCCGAGTGTGCACAACGTGAACCGAAAACATCGAGACAGTGGGAAGCGAGTGCATCTCGTAGTCGATCACTAACAGGAAGGGAGGAGCACTGACGATGAGCAAAAAGGTAAGGCCATGTGGTATCATCATCAGCATCAGCATCATCATTATGTTCAGAATTACCAACGAAAACAAAAGCAAAAAACAGGGGGGAAAAAAAAAACACAGCGTTACTGTCAGAGCATGGAAAAGAAATGAAACCTAAAGTAGCATGAAAAGAAAGGGTTGCAACAATTTTGATAAAGTCAACTTGCAAAGATTAAAGGCAAACAACTGAGCAACATGATGCCATAAAAAATGCCAGGATACATGCAAAACAACAAAAATAAGGACAGGACTGTCTATTTAAAGCAAGGGAAAGGCATCTTTATACAATTTATGTCATTTAATTATTTTTTTCTCATATTCACAAATTTTTCCAGAAGTATAGCAGTATCCTACAAAGATGCCTAGTGAGAGCAGAAGAACAAATCTAGTTTTGTGCACTTTGGGGCATTTTCAGGGATGCCTGGTGGGGGGGGTCTACCTGTTCCTCTCGCAGGGCTTGCAGCTTTTTGGTCTTGCTCTGTCTGTAGTATTCCATGATCATCATGGCAGCGTAGATTTTGCCCACCGTCAAGTCTGTGGCTGCTGAGAAAATGACAAGTTACCCTGGAAGATTAGACCCGAGCGAGATGGGACCCTGAGCTGTGAGGGGGGGGATGGGAGTGGGAGACAGGACACAGAAAAATACAACAGCATGCAAGACGCACCGGCAACGGTGGCAGCTGTGCCGTACCAAACTTCGATAGGATCGGAGCTCCAGTTGAAAAAAGCTTAAATGCGAATTAACCTTTTGCCTTGTAGCTGATCTTTGTCTTAAGCACAATGGCTGATGGAGTCGTAAAGAATCCAGTGAGTGATTATATTTCAATGAGTTACAAACATTCCAGTGTTGCATATTAGTATGAACACATATTTGTTTCTTAAATGTGCCAAGAAAAAGAAAGGACCAGTGGTCATGTGTGGTGTTTTAAGATGCAACTAAAACATTGTTTTAGCGCATTCTTAGAAAGTCTTAAAATTATTAAGACCTTAAAATACCATAAATTTAACTTAAGAGATATATTTATTTAAAGGCTTTCTGCATATTTTCACCGGTGGAGCCGATCTTTATGAAGGCTTCTAGTTCTTTTATCGCTCTGAGGGAGTCAGCTGTAACCACTGCTGGTGCGCAACGAACACAATATTACAACACGGTACAGTTATTAGCACAGTAAAGCTTGTAGTCTTTTCACAGGCAGAGTTTGTGCTTAACACTGTAGCTAACATTGTTTTTTTGTTACTATACAGCTATGCTCTATTAAAAAAAAGGTAAAAGTTTGTCAAGGCTGAGGACGATTAAGCCACCTCACTAAGAAACGTTCGACCCAGAATTCCCAGAAAACAGAAGCTCAATCTTTTTTCTAAAAACTCCAGCCATGTAGTTCCAGAGTTTGGATGGGACACAAAAACACTTAACATAGAAAAATATTGAGCTTTATTCCCAATTGTGTAGGAAAAAACATTGTTTCAAAATTCACGTTTTCAAAGTGGCGTGGCTGCAGGTCCGTCTTATTTAAAGCTCCTTTAAGCATTCTTTACATTTATATAATCCTCTTATTAA
The DNA here is from genome assembly GCA_033032245.1 of Poecilia picta. Taxonomy (NCBI): domain Eukaryota; kingdom Metazoa; phylum Chordata; class Actinopteri; order Cyprinodontiformes; family Poeciliidae; genus Poecilia; species Poecilia picta. The sequence continues at coordinate 27,357,759 of CM065353.1, read as the reverse complement.
CTTTTATTAAAAATAGCAGATAGGTGATATTGTATTCAACCATGCATTTAGCTGAGAAAGAAGAATATGCTGATAAACATGCAAGATAATAAATGGTGCATTTGGCCCATTTTACAAGCAAAATTAAAAATTAGTATTACATTCATCTGAAAGGATCAGCTGAGATCAGACGCTTCTCTGGTCTGTATTTTCCTGTAGTGAAAAGACTTCTATAGAGGATCTTCTATAGCAGGCACCCCTGATACCAGAACTGAGTGAGTGGGTTGAGAGAAGTCAGTGAGGGAACGGACGGCGTAATGTTTCTCTGAGTGAGTGAATGCATGTATTAATGAACGCTGCGTTAACAGTTAACTACAAACTGAGAACTCAGAACTGCTCAAGAAAGTTTGCAATTGTATTACTCAACAAAACTCAGTAATGTTAAATTTTCTTGATGATTTTGATGATTGACAAAATATAATGTTTATTGTTCTTTTATGATTGGTTATTGTGTTATGTTTTTATGCTGTAAAGCATTTTGAACTGCCTTGTTGCTGAAATGTGGTTAGCATATAAACTTGGCTTATTCCAGTTTAATTTTACGTTAACGGTAATGCAGAAGATTTCTAACACTTAAATATTTTCATTTAAAACTCAACTGCTGGGAGTTGTAGCACAACGTAACATAACGAGTCTAGTGGGATTGGATTTCCTTTGCTGTTTTCTGCTTTATTGCTTTGGATTTTTTTTTATTGCAAAATGTAAAAATATGTAACTAAATGGCTTGCCATATACCCTCTAACTCTTTACACATTACCAAAAACTTTGAGCTTTTGCAAATTGTTGATTAACTTTTCAAAGCCAAACTCTGAGTCTCTTTAAGTCCAATTACACTCTGGACTCATTTATAGACTCATGTATAAATTTACATTAAATAAATATAAATAGATATGTAAATGGAACTATGCTTAGATCATATTTAAACTACTTATATCATACTTATATATAACTTTCTGTATGTAAAAATTTTAGATCACTTATAGTTATATTTCTATGCAATAATGAAGTAATTTTATTTATATAGCACATTTTCAGCAACAAGGCAGCTAAAAATGTGCTATATTAAAGCACTCCATCCACAGTGCTGTAATATTTATCACTTTGGATGGAGTGGCTTGACAACAAATAATCATTTCCCCCTCAGTGTTATTAAAGTATATTCTGATTCTAAATAACACAATGGGGGGCCCTCATGCTCATGCTTGACATCATTTGTAGGTATTTGTAGGCACTGCTGTAATTGTGGACAATTACAGAAAAAGTCTTCACACACTGATTTTGTTATTGTAGCATCTAAACTATAAAATGCTGGTGGTCTGTATTGTTTGACTGCATGTCTGTACACTACAGTTTGACACAAACGCATATGTAATTGTACTTCTAGTCTTCACGTCACTTTAGCCATCATCTGCCATTAGACTTCAGTGACTGATCGATTGTTAGATGTGTGCATGTGGGTAAGAGCCAGGAATAGCCATCATTCATGTTGGATACGTCTGATCAGGAGGCGCAAAGCAGTGAATGACACTGACTGGTAGAAGCTGTCCTCTTGGTGAGTCGGTGATCGGACACAGATACACCACGCCACTATGCCCACCGTGAGTTGCTTTCCTGCGACTTACCCTTGTGTGGAGTAACCAGCAGGTCCAGAGTCTTCTGTGATAAATTTGGCCAGATAGCCATCATCTCCTTCCTCAGCTCCGCGTCCATCTGATGCTTATCTGCACCGCCTGGGTGAGCCAGCAACCGAACGTCCACGCGCGTGCACAGTGAATATTTGCATACACAAGCAGACGTCCGATTAGCACAAATTAAGGAACACTTAAACCCGGGGAGAGAAGACACAAGAAGGAGGCAAAATGCTACAATTTTACTAAAGGAACATGCCACGTCCTTTCCCACATATACACATTCACCCAAAAATGAAAGAAACAATCAGTTCACGTCAGGCACAGACGTGATCTGCAACAGTTGTTTTCCAACAGGAACTGCAACGCCACACATATTGTTTGGATTATTTTAAAAGAAAGTGCATCCCAATAAATGCGAAATCCTAAAAATAATGAATATATTTAATTAATTCAGCTGTGTTTGATATAAGATCAGTGTGGTTAGCAAGTGAAGTTCATATCATGACTGTGTTTCCATACACACAGAAACAATGCACATTCAAGTCCTAACAAAAACAGGAAGAGAAAATTATAACATTTGCTGTTCTTACAAAGCAGGGGAAAATTAATATTAGGCTTTTAAATAAAAACAACAGTCGGCATTTTTCTGATTCTTGAATATTTTCTTTTTTGAGAGCTGTTTCAATTCAGTTCAGTTGTCAGTTCACTTTATATAGTAATTGTTCACAACACATGGCATAGCTCTTCACCCAAGTCATTAAGGGAAACAAACATTCAGGGTCTTTACAATCGAGGCCCGAACCATGAACTCCACTTATGTAAAGTACGTGGGATCTGTTTACTTTGCCACAAAGTCAAAGCTCACGGCTCCGTTCCTTTCATTTTGGCATCAGTTCATATCTTAAATTAACCTTCGGTATTCAAATCTGTGTTGTAACTTGACTGACATATAGTTGCAGTAATGTAATTGCATCATGCTCGTTTTATGCTTCCATAAAACGAAAAAAGCAGGGAGAAATATTTCAAACACTTTTTGGTAAAAAACAAACAAAACAAAAAACAAAAAAAGAGGTGGGTTCTATTTCCTGTTTTGGTGGAGAAAAGCAAAAGGAGTTCTTATCCACAGGACAGATGCAACAAGCCTGCGTAATAACTTCGATATTTTCTTACTGATGTCATGCTTATCAGAAAGAATATGCAACGCCATGTTGAATACTCTTATGTAGATTCATTTACACAGACTGATCTATTTCTGCTCAGTTTGCTGTTTTCAGCATACCACTAATAAAAGCTCAAATTTATTTGAATACATAAGACCATAAAATAATAGATATATTTTGAACACAAACATTGTTATAGCCTACACCAGAGGTTCCCAAACTGTGGGGAGCGCCCCCTAGAGGGGGCTCCGTGCCATTGCAGGGGGGCGCTGTCTGGATGAAAAAAAAAAACAAAAAAAACATGAACGCTATATGCGCTGGGTTTTTACCTTAGAATAGCGAACTCTCTGTTATTCCTCTGTCAATTTGATACAGTAGGGGTTTCTGCACTTCCCATATCTGTGTCCTCTGTCACTGTTATCAGCAGTTAAAACTATTTAATCCGTTGTTAACATGTGGTAACCTGTTTTTCCGAGCCGCCTTTAAACGCAACATGAGCGCTACGACGCTCGCGCTGGGTTTACACCTGTGCGGCAGTGAAGGAGACCTGCTGCTGCTGTGCTGAGCTATGCAGGTGTTAGAATCATGGCAGCAAACCAGTAAAACGCAAAGAACTTTTCACAATTACCTCAAACTAACAGACTGTTGAGTAAAGCTGTTGGATTCAGGTAAAGTTAGCTAAAAGATGACTAGCTAGCTAATATCAATACACCACCTTAAGCTTGTCAACAAGTTGCTTGTAGGCTACTGGTGTTGTTGTCTATGTTCAGCTATGATTCTTTTTGCCCCCAAAAAGTTGACCCCCCACCCCTTTGTTCGTCTGGAGCTGGGGCTGAGTATAACAGGGAGTCTCTAAGAATCCACCCCCCAAAACCCTTCGCTCACACATCGTTCAACAAGACAACTATTTGTAAGCCATAGGGGGGCCCAGAAATAGTTTGGAAACCACTGGGGGATCCCAGGAGAAAACGTTTTGGGAACCACTGCCTGGTTAAATAAAGAAATGAACATCTGATCTTTATGATATCCACACTTCAGACTGTCAAGAGAATCTGAAGGTACCACCAGCACCAGCTCATGTTACCTGGATTTCAATACCTATAAATGTACTGGTTCTCTAAGACCTGACATGCAAAACCACGACGAAGAAAATAAGAGAAAGTAGTTGAAGGATCCTGGTGTGGCATGTCTTTTTATGACTTATCGCCTGAACAAACTTATTCATGTAATTTTAATTGGATTTCATATATAACAGAGACATGGCAATTGTGAAATTGTCTTATTTTGACATTAGTGACATATTGACACAGTTTGCCGCACAATTTTTTTGGAAAGGCAACTACAGATGGATCCAGGTTATGGGTTCGTCACAGTCAAATTCCTTGTGTTAAGCCCACCTGAACAAGAGATAAAATAAAATGTTCTACTCTGGGCTGGACTGCTGTTCACTGGTTCTCCTCTATTCAGCAAAAAGGTAACTTTTCCACTTATTTATATATATGTAAAAAATATCGATCCTATAGCCTGGGGAAGAGTAAGGAGGCACAGTATCCAACTTGTGTGAGGTACTGTGTAGTGAATCTGTAAGAGTCACTTTTTCGATTTATTGAGATGCACTTGCACAGCTGCACAGAGAGTAGGGAGGATAAATGTTAAGTCATACCCTTGGCAATCTTTATATCCAGTGCTGTCCTGATCAGAGCCATGAGGGTGGAGTTAAAATGCACTGAGTTGTCGTCGGCAACAGGCAGATCCATGCGAAGGAGCCTCTGTGGAGAACCAGCCAGGATGAGAGGATGAGAAAGGGAGGTGTCCTCGCTAAGGTGAGGTGTACCTGAGTCTCAGGGATGGGGGAAGGGCAAAGGGCAGGGGTCGGGGTTGAGAGAGCTCCATAGACAACAGCCGGTTATAGCTGGACTGGATTCATTTCAGTTGCAGATTTTATTTCCTGAAGCGGGAACGACTGAGTCTCCAGTCAGTAATCTTAACTTGGGCCTTAAGTGTCCAGCTGTATCAGGAAAGGTTGAGGTTCCATGTTTTAAGGATGCTATGCAGTTGTGGTATTTTTATGCAAGGGCAATTGCTTGCTAGAACATCAATAAACTTGCAAAAAGTAAGTCCCGGTGTCTCCTGTTTCTCCAGTGATACTCTATGAGACAGCACAACTATTCAATGCTGCTAAGCAACTGTGAGAGCTGCAAAACCACAAAGGAAGAACAATCAGAGCCAAAACGGCATCCGACCCAACCTGTGCCCATGTTCCCTATATGTGTGAATGCTTGTGCGCATTTACACATTTCTGTTGTTACACACATATAGAATTATATATATATGTATATGACAGTTGACATACACCAACGTGCCCAACTCCCCACCCAAACCCCATCCAACCCTCTCTGATCTCTAAAACAGATATTTTCACAGACTGCAATTAAGAGAACTTAATTGGAGTCCTTTGGGGACAAAAAACCAATTGACCGAAGAGCAATAAAAGTATCACTGGTGTAGACCTTCATGGATTCAGGAGACAGCTATGGTTTCATTTAACCAAGGCACCTGCTATTGAGCTCCCCCTACCTGTAAGGAGGTTCCCTGTCTTCACATATCTATGCTTGGTAAAACAGATGGAGAAACCTGCAGATAGGACAAAGCAAGCTAGGCCAGCTTGGGTCGCTTGCTGTACCTATCCTGACCAGCTGGCATCCATCGGATTTACCTACGAACATGAGCGTTGGGCACTCACGATGGAGGGCACGACATGGCGGCAGGCCTGTGTACATGAGTGTGTGCGAGTGTCGGGCATGCCCAAAGCCAGGTGATGTGGCAGGCAAAGGGCATCGGCCAACATTCACAGCGCTCAGCAGGCAACAGCCTTGATACAACCCAGAGCCATGCGACAACAAAGTGCAAAGACTTCATGCAAACACCACGCAACACACCCTAATAAACGTCCCACAAATGCAAACAAAACATGCAACATGCTTTCACTTCACTCTCAATATCAATAAGCCCCAACTCATCTACCCTACCCACTACCCCACAACTTTAATCAAAACTGTTACATGACAAGCAGCCGTGCATCCGCGCAAAGAGAGTATCCTCAACTCACAGGAATTACCTTTCGGATTCAAATATCTATTTAGTCTTTTTCTGGGTTTTTTTTGCAGCATCTACTGTTTCACATTCACTGATCTTTGGTCAAAGTCAAATCATACAGCAAAGGTACCACTTTATGCCATGTCAAGATCTCTCTCAATGCCAAACGGGTGCATTGTCTTAAGTGGGTGTCAGAACTAGAAGGGATCTGAGTTGTGGCATTGCCTAAAAGGAGAAAAAAGTAGGGGACATCAAAAAAGATGAATGGTATTCTTTCTATTTTGTTTTAGTTTTGTTTTGGACCAACCAGACATTGTGGTAGTAGCATTCTAGGATAAGGGGAGCGGATTATAGAGGGGTTAGGGGTGCATGATAGGGACAGTTAGTAGAGCTAGACTTTGTCAATGCTAATGAAATGTAGTTACAGATAAAAAGGGAAGGCGAAAATGAGGAGGAAGAGGGAGAGAGAAGGCTTGTGGAAACACTGAAATAATATAAGGAGAATAAAAATATATTAATAATTGGAGTTAAAAGAAAGTGTAAGTATGTGTGTGTAAAGAGAGAAAAAGAGTGGTTGAATATTACAAAACACCACAAGAGATAAAGACAAGGACTAAAAACAACACTGACATAGGTCAAGAGGTCAGTTAAAGAAGTACCAATAATTGATTACTATGGTTCCTTTGGTTACCAAGGGAGAAGCCTTGTGTCCACTAAGAATTAGATCAAGAATATCGACTTGGCATTGCAAGTAGCAGCACTTTGAAGCTTTCCATTCTCATTTCAGATGCCCTCTGATTTCAAAGGACTTGTAAATGAACTTTCCTTACAAAAGTATTCATTATAAACTGTACAGGCTAAAATATGTAATAAAGTCAACTTCAGAGACAGGCTAACCACTCTGGAGAGAAAACAGTGGACAGATCACAAGGAAGGAGTACAGTAGAAAAATGTGAGCTTGAATGATCAAAAGGATGATGAAATGAAGTTGGACTGTGATTGTTGACAATTAGTCGCAGAAGTAGACAGCAGAGTGACAGAGACAGAGATTTAAGGCTGAAAAAATGCAACAGAAATTAAAAGAAGACCCACAACCTTTGAGTAACAGGGAACAGCAAAGCAAATTTTGGTAAAGGAAAACAGGAGGAAAGAAATTAAAGGACTAAATTAGCATAAATAATAGAGAGAGAGAAAGAACAGCAGTGCTGGCATCCAGATACAATAAAAGCCAGAGACACTAAAGGGTGTCGATTTGGTCTTTTAATCAGTAAAACAAATAATGGGGAATACGCCAATAACCTTGTAAACAACAAAATGTACTTGGTCTTGATAACTAAGTGTAAGCTTTAGGAAATATATACTTGTTTCAACTTAAATGAGATATTGAATATCTGATCCTCATTAAGACAATTCTTGGCAAAGCAAACTAGTTTCAACAGAAATCATGCCCACTGCCAACTTAACCCTGGTCATAGCTTTAGGCCTTGCCACCAAAGTTTCAGCCCCTACCTTCTTAGACACTGCAAGCATCACAGTTACGTCTCTGAGGGTTTAGCTGCTGATACTACTTCTTCAGCTTTGGATGGCCTGGCAGAACTTGAGACAATTATGCATTTTTAGCCACCAAGTGTCAGATTGCCAATGCTCCCTGTAGTCTTTAAAGATGCCCCTCTATTCATGGAGAGTCCAAATGCCCACTCATCCTCAGCTCCCTCAGCTCCCCCCTGTGGGTTACCTCTTCTAACTCTCCTAGGCCCAACTTCAATGCTACACATCCTAGGTCTGCATCTCCTCATGCTTTACTTTCCTCTGCCTTATCCCAAGTCACCTCAGCTCCATTATTATCTCAAGAGACCTTGGTTTCAGTTTCACAAGCTAAGGGCCTCTGTCGTGTCTAAAGCTGCCTCGACGTCTTCATATTTCAAACCACCTCAGGCTCTGCATTGTCTTAATCCAAGTCAGCCTCTCTTCTATCACCTCCACACTAAGTGTCTCTCATCTGCACTACTTATCTCAAACCTCCTTCGCATTATCCTCATTTCACACCTTACCATAAGGCAACAGTCACTCCCTCTTCTCAAGATGCCTCAACCTCTTTCATGTCTCAGGCTGCCTCTTCCAAATGTAAAGCTACATCAGCCTCTGTATTATCTCAAACCAACTTAGCTGCTTAGGTGTCTCAAGTCCCCTTAGTCTTCTCTCCTCACTCCTTGCCCATTAGCTGTTCCAGATACACTTCTTGAGCCAACCCAGGAGGGTCAGCTTCAGCCTCCTGTTTCTGCCAAGGGGATTGGAGATGACCCCCATCCTCTATGTTCTAGTTGCAATCAAGAGGGTTGAAGACAATTTCCCTATGAATGTTACTATTCCTTTTTATGAGGTCTATGACAACAAGACTCTGCAAGTTTTTGGTTTTTGGGACTTTTCCTGTGCTCCCCAGGGAGGTTGACTTCTACTACTGCTTTGCCTGTCTATGGACCTCGCTACAGTGTTTTAGTACCAATCTCATAGCTTCCACATTGTTGTCCAGAGCCTCTGGAAACAAAATTCAATGGTCTGAAAGCCAACCTTCAGAGCTCCTTCAGCAGATCTCGTGCCACATAGGCATAGTGATGTAAAGGACATTGATATAAGGCTGTCACTTTTGGTTTTGAGTTTCTTTTAAGACATTATTGTTGTGTTAGTGAATTATTGTTTTTTAAGTCACTCTTTTTTGTTATGTTCTGTTAATTTGTTGCTTCTCTGATACATATTGTTGCCTTGTACTTATTTAGTCAGTCTTTGGTTCTAGTCAACCTCCCTTGTTTGGCTCCAATACCTTATTCCCTCTCAGTTGTCACCACTACGGTATCCTGTTTAACATGGTCCTCATTCTCCCAGCATTTATACCTTCTGGATTCCTGAATTCACCTTTTCCTCCATAGCTGGTTTCCATGCCTGTCATTCTCTTTGGTTTCCTGTTTTGGACCTTTGCTTATGGTGCTTACCTCCTTAATTTTTTCAAAGTCTAATCTTATGTCACCTAATGTCTTTACAACCAAACAACATAATCAATTTACTGCTCATTACTGAGCATCTTAAATCATTAAATTGTGTGTTAACCATGCTGTTTTACTGAACCTGGATGGCAGTAATATAAGGACAGAGCATGGCATTACAGAAGAACAAGGACAAAGATGACAAAGACAAATTAAATGCTGAAAAGATCAACCTAAAAAACGTTATCCTGGTGGTCATAGCCCCAAGAAGCCAAAAATGCCAAAGTTTGCCTTAGGTTACCAAATATAGAAAGCAATATTAAAAAAAAATAAAAATCATACCTTGATCAAAAATGCCAAGAAGCTACTAGGGCCAAAAGATTCTTAAGATGATTTTTGCATGAGTAAAATCCTATTTGTATGAGTACAGGTGGACATGGGCATGTGTTTATGCTGCCAATTGTGTCATCCGCAGAAATATGAGTCGCAGAAGACTGAAGACAGAAACACTTACTGGTCCTTCTGTAACTGCTTTGTAAGCAGGTAATCAAACTGTGTGAATGTCACTTATCGATGCTCACTTTCACTGCTGCTTGTATGTTAAATACAGTAGAAATGACCAGATTATTTTAAAAAAAGAAGAAATATCATTGTCTTACAAGTGTTCACTGGTGCTTTTGTTATGCAAAAACTGTAGCTATAAACAATATTAATGGAAATCAACAAGTCATAGTTTCCAATTTTCCTTTTCTACAAGATAAAAAAAATGTTTGGTAAAAAACAATAAATACCACATTAAATTCAGAATTCTTGCTTAGAGGTTGTTTTTGAGAAAAGTCTATCTTGATTTTAGTTCTTCATAAGACAGGCTAAAGAATTAAAATTTTAACAAAATGATATGTAATAAAAACCACAATTACCATTTTATTTTTTGTCACACGCATTTTGTCGATTGCATAAAGCTTTGCTTTGTTCATATGTGTGAGTTTGTGTGCATGTGCGCAAGTGTGTGCAGATTGCAGAAGGACTGGCAAACTCCTCCTGCATTCCCTTACTTCTGCGGCATGACTGGAGCAAATAAAAGAGAGGACTCACTACCACTCCACTATCACTTCACTTGACTGCACAGCAAAAGCCCATCCCTCCATCCCCGCGGTCGGAGAGAGAGAAGAGAGGACAGCGCTCACCACCACCACCACCACAACCACCACTAACAAACAATGAAGAGAACACCACTGGGAGGAGGTGAGAGGAAGTGGAGGGGAGGGAGAGGGTGATCAGGAGGTGGAGAAGGACAGGAACAGCAATGTTTCAGCTGGTAAAAGAAAGGTTCTCCCCAGCGATGGGGCGGTGTAAGGAGAGAAATGGGTTTGGGGGGGAGAGAAAAAGGCAGAAAGAAAAGAATGAGGGGAAGGAAAGAGGAATAAAGAGGGTTGAGGTGGCTGAGGAGGGTGGAGGGGTAAGGTGGGGGGCGAGTCTACCTTATAGGCGACCCGGGCGGGACACCTCTTCCCGAGGCCTAGCGGCGGACACATGTGTCTTAGCATCTGATACATGTCTTTGTAACTGATCCGGCCGCTGGAGTGGCCACAAAACACACACACAGACAGACGCAGACGCCACATGGGCACATGCATTCAACACGCGTACATTGACACACGACACACGAAACGAAGACAAACAACGTGAACATGAAAGAAAAAAAAACATCAGAACCAAGAGAAGGAATGGGGGAGTATTAAGGGGAGACACACAGAGGTGTGTTAAGGGGCGGAAACATGAGGAGGAAAAAAAACGAAACCAACACAGGAAAGGAAGGGTGGGGGGAGGGAGGGGGGACAAATACACAGAGGTTATTGTTTTGGTCACTGTGGAAATGTGGTTGCAGTGGCGAGAGAAAAGAGATAGAAAGAAAACGATAGAGAACAAGGGGTGTTTTATGTGCCCTTCACAGTCTGGTATTTTCATAGGATTGTGGAGGGAGGAAAAGGAAGACGGGAAGAAAGACCAGGATTAGGCAGGGAGGGATTTCAAAGGGAGGTGTAGTAGATGTTAAGTTAGTTAGTGTTGCGTTACCGTTCTATACGAGGTGAAAAGGGAATGATTGCTTGGTTTCTTATGGTCTTAACCCACTTTCGCCGCTCGGATAGAACTGACAGCAGGGCTTCTAGCAGGCAAAGAAAAGCGCCACTGCAAAAACCGAAGTGAGTCACTGTGACAAGTCAATGCAGTCTGGTGTTGAAGCTGCGCGTCCACCAGGAGTCTCCGAACGCAGCTGCACTTCCAGATGTTCAAGAAACTCCTTCACGGAACTCTGAAGGGCTTCAAAACCCGGATGTAGACTTGATTAAAAAGAAAGAGTAATCCAATGCTATCCCTTTGAGATTCCCTGCTTTTCATACAAAATCATTGCTGAAAACTTCAAGCTCTTCCTTTATTGGTCACAAAACAAGCTGATGCTTCTTTTGTTGACATTGGAGATTGGTTAATTGCTTTACGAGCCACAGGATATGTAATTCTTTCCAAAAACATCTGTCAGCTCAGATCGTTACTGAGAGATTACTGGTGGACACAAAACCTCTGGAATCCTTCCCCTAAGTAACACACACACCCTGCTCCCTTTTCCTTCTGGCCTCTTTAACCGGCAATACAAACAGATCAGGTTTGGTCTTGTTATTCCAGTGTGCGTGGATATAAACTGTTGTTATTTGTGAGTGTAATCAGTATGGTAACAGCAACATGATTTTGAAAATCCATCACTATGAAAATGTGGAGGACCCCCATATCGTGCGTTCTTAAGGCCAACCTTAGATGGACTAAGATGGCACCTTGAAAAACAGGAAAATGTAGAATCTGTACAAAATCTTAAAGGAAGTCCTGTGGGGTGGGCGAAAAATATAATAGCACTCACCGTTTCTCATGCTGCACTGTGACTGTAAGAGCTTTTGAGCATGCGCCAAACATCTGTGGTGAGGTCATGGCGGAAGCTTGGCTCAGTCATCAAGGACAGACCTGCCAAGGCTCCTTTTGTGGCTGGGAGGCCTCTGTATTTTACCCTTCTATCTTGTTGTGCTACCATATAAGTATTTTCCCGTAAATGTTCAGTGTTAGTATGTCGCCATCCATCCCTGCTCCCCAACCGTAGCTTTTTCATCCATAACAACCGCTTAATCCATTATTTACATGTCGCAACGTGTTTTTCTGAGCTGGCGTTAAAGGCAACATGAGCGCCAGTTTTACACCGACGGAGACATACTGCTGCTGTGGTGAGTGTTCAAATCATGGCAGCAAATCAGCATGATACCTCAAGCTAACAGAGTGAGGTAAAAAATGTGAGGTAAAAAATAGATGACCATCTACATGATGATGTTAACATAGGCTGCTCATTTTGTTATCTATGTTTAAAAGTGGGTAGTACTGGTTACATTTACTTGAGTGACATTTTGGGGAAAAATGCACTTAAATGAGTAGTTTTACTGAACTGTAATTTTTTTTGTTTAGCTTGAGCAAAAATTTATTGCTACTTCTACTTGGGTACATTGATTTTGCATTTCAAGAAATAGACTTCAGAGATTGGAAACATTATAAAATCCTTACATTTCTGCAAGGTATGAGCTAATATGTATGCATAATTACTCAACATTTATTTACAAAAGGTTACATAAATGTTTGTTTATGTATTTATATAAAAGTAGAAGATGGTTTTGTTTGAACCCTCCCCTTCCAATGGCAGCAGGGTGCGGATAACGATTTCCTGTATTCTCAAGTCCAAAACTTGACAGGTATGATCAGAATTCAAAGGCGTGGCGGCCATCATGGTGGCCTCATACCAATAATGCAAGTGATGCTCACGGAGGGCCAACAATGCTCCAATTAGCCTCATGTTATACTTTTGGCGCACACACCTCCAAACTGCACATGCAGTTTGCTTGAAATCTAAGTTTTTTTGTGCAAAATGTATTTGTCCTGGCATTCCGTTTAGTGATGATTGGATAAATTAACCAGCAGCGGCACACTGGGTTTACATTTCTTTAAAATAGTTGAACTGCTCGTCATTAAGACAACTTCAGTTGATGACGAGCTAAGAACACACTAAGAACAATACATGTTCTTAGAGTGACATGTAAACGGCAGAAATTTGTGTGAACGATTTCTTCAATCGCTCACCAAATATGCAAAACGGCGCAATCGTAACTGAACACTGCTCACCTATTTTCCGTTTGACAGCAAATGCTAAAACTCCTGGTGGAGGTGCAGAAACCTCTCAAATTGATATTATTATGATTGTCTTCATGCTGAAATGATCAAAATTAAGTTAAATGAAGTGACATTTGAACATTCTGGAAGATCAAGAAAACCATAAGGTAGCCTTAGTTCAAAGGTCAGAGTACCAAGACCAAACCATCTCTGCATGTGCTTCTATGAGAATCCTGTCTCCCTAACCCACTCCCCGAGTCAAACAGATCAAGGCACATTGCTCAACAATTTTCTGCCAAGGCAAAAATTAGACAGCAAGCAGAAAGAAAAGAAACTGACTGGCTGAAATCTAAAATCTACTGCTAACAAATAAAAAAAAATTAAAATGAAGGACAATAAGTGTCATTTTTCCCTCCCCCAGTGTTCAATCAAAAGACATTAGCAAGTGCAGTGTACCACTTCATGCTTCACACACCATTATCAGTGTGTTTGTGATCGTATGCAAGAGAGTGTGTGTGCATTTCTGCATTGTCCCAAACATTCTCATCATCATGTCAGAATGCATAAACAACAGACCCCCCCAAAACAACAACAAAAAAAGATTAATGATTCAGAGGTGAAATGAATTCAAAACAACTGGAAAATGCAAACCCGAACAGAAAAGTCAAACCAATGGAAATAATAATAAAAAAAGAGAAAAAAAAACAAACTATGAAAGAACTCGTCTAAAAAGTGATAAAGAGCAACATTCATTCCAGTTTCTTAAAAGGCGAGCAGGTTGCGTTTAAGTTTGTGCTTTATGGGGTTTGGTCCAAACCTTGCAGGCCACCCTATGTGGGCATTTCTTGCCAAGGCCCAGAGGAGGGGAGATAACTCGCAATAAACTGTACATATCCTTATAATGTATGCGCCCGCTGCAAGAAAAATACAAGGAGGGGAGTTAGGTGAGGGAGCATACAAAATCCAAACAAAAAAAACAACAGAAACAAAAAAAGAAGAAGTGGACGAGAAAAAAAGAGGAATAACAAAATATAGAGAAGAAAAGAGCTCTTACTCACTAAAAAAACCCAATCACAAACACATAATACGGAAAAGGCAAAAAGGGGTGGGTAACATTAATGTCATTAGCATACAACATTGCATTAAACATAAAAAAGAAATCCGAGAAGCTTAAAAAAAAAGTAATTGTTTAGCCTGGAAAACACTTTTGCTCAGACTGCGTCGACACAGCGTTTCATCATCCCACGTCTGCCACGGGCTCTTTGTCCCATTTTTGGGATGGGAGGAAAACGTCAGCGGTGAGGAGAGTAGACACATATCGGTGCAGCAGATAAAGAACAGTGGAGTGTGACTGCGTGAGAAAGATTGGTGGCCACTCACCAGGCAGCTGGGTCGTACTCGGCCCATATCCTTACATATTCATCCAAGTGGTGTGGCCCCAGGATGGACGAGTCTCTGGTGAGGTACTCAAAGTTGTCCATGATGACGGCCACGAAGAGATTCAGCATCTGGGAGAGAGGAAGAAGGAAATGTCGGTGTGAGGTTTTGACGGGTTCGATTTAACAATCAGTCCAACGATTCCTCACCAGGAAGGAGCAGAGGAAAATAAAGGAGACAAAGTAGGTGTAGGCGAAGGTGCTGCCACACTCCTTCCCGGTATTTCCTGACTCCGGGTCACATTTCTTCTCTCCCAGGCATGCCAGCATGATTTCATGCCACGCCTCGCCCGTAGCACTCCTGCACAGAAACGGAAAGACACCATTTTCATAATACGCTAATATTTTATGGAGCGCATTTCAATAAAATGAATATCACTGGAATGTCAACTCAATTCAATAATTCAATAATTCAATTTGAGATTTGATTTATTTTTGGGCAGAACTGATGATTATGACGAACCCTCTAACCAAAACCCAAAACTCAGTTTCTAGGGAAATTGGAATATTTAATAAGATGAACGAAAAAAACAACAACTGTAAGACATGATCTTCTAATTTATTGAGATGTCCTTGTAATATCACTATAAGCAGATTTTATATTAATTATCAACACATCAAGACAAACAATCAGCAAACAGAAGTGTCTCACCTGAACAGCAGCATTAGGGCCATAATGAATGTTCTGAAGTTGTTATGCTCGTCGATGGCATCCTCTTCGTCCTCGTCTAGAGCTATGTTTCCAAACAACTAAACAAAAACAATAAGAAAAAAGAAAACAATAATGTCTATTAATGCCACATTAACAGACATTACATGTTTGTGCACTTGCTGTTTCCACAGGATTGCAGAGAGGAAGTACCAACGGGAGCTGCTAATTAAATAGGTTTGATTATTTGAGCTTCAGCAAGCATGAGCAAATGGAAAACAGGAGATTCAGTGGTGTGCAAATATACAAAGCCAAAAAAAAAATACATCAGTGCAAACAATATGATAGATGTTAATAGCTATTAACCTGTGAATTGTTATGAGACAACTTCCAAACCATTATACTTCTTCAGAGACATTATTCACAAGTTTAAAAGAAAGATCAATGCCCATTCTTTCCACCAAATTCACCTCAAAGTCATATATTGCAATGTTGCCATACCTTTGACTCTTTCTGTGTTACATTTTTAATTTAATGGCCTTAAAATTAGAGAAGTCTGGACAAGTATGGTTTGTTGCTAACAGGTTGCCAGGAGAAAAGCTGTGTCATTCTAAAAGATATAAGAAACAACTAAACCAGATGGCATTCAGACCCTGACAAGGGGGTTTTCTTGAACCTAAAGTTGTTATTTTTGCTATGAAATTACAAAGGCAATATGACAACATGTGAATTACGCATGTTGTCATCGGTACACATGAATTACAGAAAAACTATAATTTTCTTGAAGAATTTTTGTGCTTTGCTAGCAAGAAATGAGAGGGTTAATACAAGCCCGGTTATTAAAGGAAACAGCCAAAAATCACAAACTGATGTGTATTGATTATCTGACATAAGCCAAAAGACAATTTGGGGTTTCGCAGGTAATCACAGATTTATTGGACATAATAACAATGTACATCGTATTTTATGCATTAATACATTTTCAAATATACATCACATTTAAGTCCAATATGTTCTTACTAATGGATTCCCACATTCTGATTAAAGATCTCTTAAAAGATCAAATAAAAAATTGGACTTTTGAAGCTTCCTCAATAGCAGGTAAAGAGTTTTCTTAATATACTGGGACAAAAAAAAAGTATGTCAACAGAACTTGCCTGCATGCCAATAATGGCGTAGATGAAGAAGAGCATGGCTATGAGCAGACACACATACGGCAGAGCCTACCACAGCAGGAATGAGAGATACGTATTAGTTTCATCTTTCATATTTTCTAATCTTGTTTTTGTTTTTTGTTTTTTTAATTCTTAAATACCTTGAAGGACTGGACAAACGTCCACAGTAAGATCCGGATGGTTTCCCCCTGTCTCAGGAGCTTAATGAGGCGAGCTGCCCTGAAAAGCCTCAGGAAGCTCAAGTTGATGACATTGTCCTGCAGCACAAACACGGCATGTTGTCAGCGTCACAAGCAACAGCATCTTCACAAACATCCACTACGATAATGAAGGAACTTAACAGCAACAACAACCAAAAAGAAAAGACAAAATAAACAGTGGAAGAAAGAGAACACCAAAGAGGAGAAATCAAAAACTAATAAAACTCATCGAACCTCAAACATATCGGTACTGAGATAAGTGAAAAAGATAGAGAGGTGGGAACAAATTATAAATAAATTAATAAATTAATAAAAAGTGAGAAAGAAAAGAAAGTGATTTCTAATTCAAAGAATTGTATGGTCATCATCCAATCTTATACAGCATTTTTTTATAATTAAATGCACTGATCGCTGATGCAAGCAGGCTACATACAGACTGGAGAACTTTGCCTGTCAACCACATGCATGTACACACACATGCACACACACGCACCCACCCACACACACACACACACAAACACGCGCACACAATCAGCCACACAGGGCAAATGTATACTTTTTAAAGCAAAGACCTGGAGTTTGGGTAGCCTGTTTCAACAATTATGTTACTTCATAATTCTGTGTAGAAAGATTTTGTAATGCTTTATACATATCTATGTTACTGTAATAATTGATATGCTTATTTACTATACAGAAACAAATTTAAGAAAAAAAGAAACACTAGAGAGGTGAAAAGGACCCACTTGATTGTTGATTCAAACAATATAAAACCTACACATCAGAAAATGCACCATGCTTCTGTGTGGAAGTGATCACTGAGTGAGGAAGACTCTCTTAGCTATTTCTGCATCATCCTGGTTAATAAAATGTTGTTAGAGGAATTACAAAGATGCTCCTAGAAAGGAACCCATATGTTTTTTATGTCAGCTTTAACAGCAACAACAAAATGTTACATGTCAGCACTTAACAGATAGCAAGATGCTAAATGTAGAACAGAAACATTTCTCTCTACCAATGAATCAATTTTTAAGATGGAAAGGAAATATTTGCACTTTAAAAAATCTCACAGCTACTTTACAACACAGATATGCTAATTGTAAACTGTGCAAATCCTGCTAGTTGTCCTAGCATTGTGCTAATCGGTAATATAAAGATGCCACAAGCAGTTCACTCCAAATTTTCAGGTCAGGCTTTTCGAATTTTGGTGGTTGACAGACAAGGCTGTAAAACCAGCATGAGAGGGGAGAAGAAGGAGGGGAAGATGGAGGGATTAGCATGCAACCTCAGTGTAAGCATGACCTGGCATGGCAGCATACTTAATGATAGTTGGCCCACATGCAGACCAGAGAGGGCTAGCAAGGCTGAGCCCATTGGAAACTTTAAAACATGCACCAGTAGCTGCACTCCGTCAAGCTTATATTTTCTACAAGATGAGCTTTGCCTGGTAGGCTTTGTTAGCTAAAGTTACATGCAATAAATTTGAATATGCGTTCTGATGAGGCTCACTGGTCAGATTAAAACTTCCTTTTGTAAACGGTCAACCTTCATTCAACATATTTTTCATTAAAGCTACATTTCTGTATGAAAAAATTTGATTTTTTTGTTATTGCTCCACAGTAATATTATAACTTTAGATGCCATGTTTGGATTAACTGTAAGAGGAAACATCCATCTATCTATATGATGTGTTTCACTTAGTGAGACTTGAAGAAATAAATGAACTTTCCAGTAATATTATAATTTCTTAAGTGTGTTATTGTTAAAAAACACACCATAACTATAAGTATTTGCAAAAATAATGTGTAATTTCAACTACTAGATAGCAGCAAAAAATATTTTCAATACATTCCTGGAAATGTATATAAAATGCATCAACCTTAGTGATAAGGTTCCTGAAATAAACTGACCTTTTGATAATATTCTAATTTATCGAATGTCTGGGCAAATGCTACTGAGATCCCCCAGTATACTTAAAATTGCTCACTTAAATTTAAAATATGAAAAGGGTTTTAATCACTAAATTAAACCAATTAGACCACACTCTTTTTTAAGTGAATCTTGTTGGATACATTTTAAGGCATGTTCCCACCTTAGGAACTTTTGCTGGGGCCAATTTCCTCTGGGTGCAAGTTAGCACCAAAAATGGTCCTTAGTAGTTTTGATATTACACTGTTACTAGAGCCGTGTGCCTCGGCTCCAGGGTACACAAATTTGGGGGATAAAGGTTCAGGGTAGCATTATGCTACCATCTTTCAGCCTTTTTTTGCATGGCAGACATCAAATATTTTAATTATTTAAGAACTTAATCTATAGCCAGATAAACAGATGGCCTTATTATTATTTAGTATGTATTTAGTCATGGATGAAGACAAAAAAATTATCAAATTCACAAAAAGGTAACTGACAAAATAAAGAAATGTCACCACATTACATTCACAGGAATAGCTATTTTATGAATGGTAGTTTGGCTGTCGTTCAGCCCTTACTGTAGTAATTTTTCAGATGCTGAACCCTTCAAACTACAGTTTGAATTTCCGGTCATCCATTTTGGTCATATTGAGCTAAATATTTCTCAGATTCTAATGTGATATAATTTAATTTACCGCTGACACACTCCCCCGTGCCCCCCATAAAGTCTATAGTTTAAAATTTATATTAACAACTCGACAGTTTGAGAGTTGAGCTTAAAAGGACTTATCCAAAAAGCACATGCTGTGGGGGTCAAGGGTTAACACATGAGAGACAGACTGGCTAAGGGTAATAAATTAATTGGGGAACCGCATGACCAATGGCAGTGCAGCAGGAAGCTTTGAAAAATAAATTACAAACCAACCAGATTCTACATGTGCGAAGATGTAGACAGATGAATGGTGAGGAGGTTTTAGTTTTAGTTTTTTGTTGTTGTTTTTGGTTAAGTTGAGGTAAATCATGATTGAATTAAACATATTTATTTATAAAAAAAAATTCAGAAGAAGGAGGTAGTGGTTGGTTTTGGGCGGGGCCAAAGTGGGCGGTGGTTGAGGGGCAGGGAGGGCCAAACACACACCATCACCATCATCATCACAGCACACCACCACATGGCATGGTGCAGCATGGATGGATAACACGATGAAGGATTTCATAGTGCATTTTGATTGGATGGATTATATCAGAACAGGAAGGAGTAGAGGAGGCGAAGGGTGCCAACAGAGTAGATAGGGTTAAAGAAAGCATGTAAAGAAATAGAAGAGGAAGACAGCATCATTATAGGTGCCAGTATACAAAGAAGCACTGAAAAGCAACAACAGTTAGGTTGTAATAAAGTACATTCAGCTTCTCTCTGATTCCACATCACAGGCTAATCAATACACTGTAACAAAAATGATTAGAGACATTTTTGCAACACATAAAAATAAACATTATATCTAGACTAACTTTTGCAGGAATTGTTAACCTGGTGATAAATGTAAACAAATCACTCTAATGGATCTCACAGTGATATCCTGGAGACAGAACTAGCTTTTTGTTTTTGTTTTTTTACATACTAATTTCTAGGTGAAAATCTGTTTTGAACTCCAGTTGCCATTTTCTTTTTTTTAACTACTGTTTAACGCACTTCACATTGTACATCACAGAAACCAGCTAGTTTTTGTTAGCAACACATACAAAGATTTGCAAACATTTTTAAGCAGTTATCATTCCGCACCTGGAACCAGTGTGTATTTTAATCTGCTTTTCCTACGTGCTTTTGTTTGTTTGTTTGTTTAGGTTTCTTTTAGAAACACTTCAGCTTTTACCTTCACATCCATAAGTGTGCTATTGTTGTGTGCCACAACACTTACCCAAATCTCTGTTACCAATATGTCAGTAATGCTCCCAATGACTGAGACAAAATCAAACACGTTCCAGGCATCTCTGAAGTAATTCTAAAAGACAGAAGAGTGGGAAGGCGTCCACAATGACAGGACAAGTTAAACGGCAACAGGAAAAAAACAGGTCTATGTTTGTCTTCTATAATATCCAGCTTTATGAATGAAAAATGGTCTGAAACACAGGAATGCATAGAGAGGTTCACCCTAGATAAACGAACATGTGCTGTGTGCTGATGTGTGTGTGTGTGTGTGTGGGGTTGTGTGTGTGTGTGTGTGTGTGTGTGTGTGTGTGCGTTTGTTTGTAGTATCTTGTGGGGATCATTTTCCTGACCCTACATTGTGGGGACCCACTGCCCCTTGTGGGGACCGAAACCATGTCCCCAAAAGGGGAAACACTGTTTTTGGGTCAGGGGTCAGATTTAGGACTAAGGTGTGAATTGGGTTTTGGTTAGGGTTAGGGTTATGGTTAAGTATGTAATGGTTAGGTTAAGGGTAAGGTTTAGGCTGTAGAAACGCATGGAAGTGAATGGAAAGTCCCCACAAAGATAACCACGCAAATGTGTGCAAATGTGTGTGGTAGGACTTACCAAGGGACCAAAAGCAATGATTTTCAGGATAGATTCCATGAAGAAGAAGGTGGTGAACACAATATTCAGGTACTTCAGTGCGTTATCGTAAGCTACAGGAACTTTGTCTGGATCATCACTGTGATACTGTCGACACACACAGACAAAATACAAAGAAAGACAGAAAAAGAACCGGAGAGATTCGAGATGAAGTTTTGTGCTCCTCGAGGATAAGATGGCGTAACCTTTTCCGTTTCCATACCTTCATCATGAGGACGATCGTGTTGAGTGCAATCAGAGCCATGATGCTGTACTCGAAGGGAGGCGACACTACGAAATGCCACATGCGATACTGGAAGCTCAGTTTGTTCTTTGGCATGTGGCGAGTCAGAGGCTTGGCGTTAATGGCGAAATCTATACAGGCTCTCTGAAGAAAGATAAAAAAAAAACAACAGAACATCAGAACAAATACATCTGACAAGTGTAGAAAAGTTACCAGATCGTTCCCTCACTTCGTTCTTTTCTAAGCTGTAGTCCTCCATCATCTTGTCCCCTTGCTCCTGGAAGGTGATGATGATGAGAGCCACGAAAATGTTGACAAAGAAGAAAGGGAAGACAACGAAGTACACCACGTAAAAGATGGACATTTCCATCCTGTATCCCGGGCTTGGGCCCTGATCCTCATAGGTAGAGTCCACTGAGTGCTTTAACACTCTGCAAGAGGAGAAGTCAAAAAGATTAATTAGACAAAAAATAAAAAATAAATTACATAACAAGGTGAGAAACTGATAAAAAAACAAAACATGTTGTTTGCAATCGTAACACCCAGCAATCGGATCACGTTTTGTTTTATCCAAACATTTATAATTTTCGCTCCTCGAGGTCAACTTTTTGGACCCCAGCCTCTAAAAACGCTTTCTTCTTTTCAAAATAAAAGCACTCTCACGTTCAACTGGTTTTGTTTTTACATCAGAGGCTCGATCACGACTAAAAAGTGGACACGCATTTTGTGCAAATGACTCCAAGATGCTTATCAAACTTCCTTATGCAATTGTCTTCTTAAGGCACTTTATAAGAAAATAGTTTCAGTTCAATCATTTATTTATGCATCACTGAGAATTTGTCAAGCTGTTACTTCACAACAACATAATTATTTATTAGAATTGATCCAATATTTATCATTAAATCATCCAATTATACATAGCTGATGCAAAATAGTGATTATCTTAAAAAGCATAATAATATGTGTATATAAAGAATACAGCTTTATTCTTATCCAGAGAAAAACACAGTAAGCAAAAGCAACAATATTTCATTATTCTTGAAGGAAAAAAGTAAATAGTCTTCGTGCTGCTTTGTGAACATCATCCTGAGTCCAATCAGCTTCATTATAAACCGTTTTAAAGGTTTTTTATTGTTTTTTTTATTTTCCTAAGTGTAAACTGTCCACTCACTGTGGCCACCCCTCTCCGGTGGAGACGGTGAAGAGGGTGAGCAAGGCCCAAGCCACGTTGTCGTAGTGAAAATCGTACTTCTTCCATTCCCGCTTCTCGGCTTTCACCTCGTCTTTTTCATAGACTAAATATTCGCCCCTGCAAAGAACAACAAATACCAGCAAATATTTGGATGTTTTAATCAAAAGCATGACCCAGAAATACCAAGCAACTGCCACTAGGTGGCAGCACACGAACAACTAAACCTTAACTGGTAATACACGGCTTCATTTTTATAAATCCTTCAAATGTCTACAACAGTAGAACAAATCCACTAATCGGAAAATGACAACCAAAAAACTCAGTTTGTTGTAACTTTACAGGAAGAGGAGCAACGAGGACAAAAACAAAGTGCTCTGATACTCGATTTGTTGTTTCCTGACTCACCTGCAGTCCCGTGCAAACTCTTTGGATTCGTCTGTGCAGTAGAAGAAGCGACCCTTGAACAGCTGAACAGCCACAACGGCGAAGATGAACATGAAAAGCATGTAGACGATCAAAATGTTCAACACATTCTTCAGGGAGTTCACCACGCAGTCAAACACTGCCTGCAAGGTCACACAAGAAGAAGAAGTTGTAACGCTACAGAGGTAGTAATAATATTAAATGTAATAATAAAAACTCTTATTCTCTTGATAAAACATATGGAGGACTAATCCCGCCAAAACTGGCAATAAATTTAGAAATAAGTAAACGGCTTCAAAAAGGTGCTAAATATTACATTCAGAAAATATAAGATGAGAACGCTGCCAACTTTTTGATTATGCTGTATAACAAATAAATTTTTATCATGTAATTTAACATTTTATTTATTATTTAATTTTATTAGTTTCCTTTTCATTTAATTATGTTTTTTCTCAAACTTTCCCCCATGTGTATGTAATTATTGATTTGTTGCTGAAAATGTGCTATATAATAAAATAAAAACCTTAGAGGAAATTAATTGCTTTACTTAAAAATAAACATTGAAATATTTTCATCAGAAAAAAAGTGGGAAAAAAGGATTTAATCAGTATTTATAGCATGTAGGAAGAATCTGAAATCAAATGAAATAGTTATTGGCAACATGAATTCATGATCTGTACAACTAAGATACGTCTTTAGAGACGTATCTGAAAACTATCTACTGGGTATTCAATTCAATTCAGTTTATCTATGTAGCTCCATTTTTTCTCAAGGAATTTACAAATTTAACCACGTGTACTAATTGATCCCAGTTATCAGTTGAATTAATTATTCAAATTAACTTAAAACATTTTCCATCTAAAGAAATCCAGCAGATTGAATCGAGTCGCCGCAGCATTCACTCCTCCTGGACAACGGCAAAACACAAATTACAGCAAATTTTATGACTGTGTCAGATTTAACTTTTTCATCCAGATATTGTTTGGTTTAATCTTTCTCCTTCCTGAATACTGTGCAGGCTGCCACCCTCTAATGTACAGCGGCTCCATGCCTTCTTGTGCACAGAGCTCAGGTCTGACCTGGCAGTCGTCTTTGCTGTGTTTGCAAGAACTCACTTTCTGCACAGATGCCATAGCAGCATGAAAAGACAGCACAGAGTTTTTTTTTCCTCCTTTGGTGTCCAACATTGTGTTGCCATGTGGGGAAGTTACTAAAGTTGCAGATTAATGAAAACTAAATTAAAACCAAATTCCCCCTCATCCTGCTGGTACGTTTTAAAGCTCACAGGAGAATGTTTTAGATAAAGAAAAATAAATAATAACAATAGTAAAATTAAAAATTAATCACAAAGTCTGAATCTAGTGGCCTGGACTAATGCAGAATTGCTTTATTTATATTTTTAACAGACAAAAGTAAAAAAAAAAATCATAAAGCAAATGGTCATGCAATTTTACACAATTTGTTTTGAATACGAGTCAGTCGAAAGTGCAGCTAAAAAAAATCTTATGATTTTATGCATGTTAAAGGATCAGTATTATGTAAAACGGACACTTTTTTGAGCACTGCATCATGTAATCTCCAATGGCTACCATTCAGCTGTGCAAAACGCTTAGTTGGACCTAGCCCCGCCTGGCTCGTCCTTGGAGCTGCAGTTTTTGAGCTTCCCCCTTACAGGGCAGCCCTCCTCCACTCAGCTCCTTCAGACTAGCCAGCAGCAATTAGCAAACACCTGTTAAATTTGCCAAGCTCATTGAACAAACTAATTCTCAGCGAAATGCTGGTAAAAACATTGTTAAAGGGTTAATAGAAGAGGCATGTTTTGATAACTTCCTGAAGGTGGAGCTTCAGAAAGAACAAACGTTTCTTAAAGAAACAGAGGCCCAAGTAGAGGTGTTAAATTACAAAATCAAATTTTATTTAAGTCTTATTTGACATATGTAACAATTTTAGAACAACTGAAGTCAACACAGTTACTTGATTGTGCTATAAAATTGCACTCTTTGCCTGGAAATCAAAGAACACTTTCCTTTTAAAAATCAATGCTACTTATTTGGGGCTTTTAGGACTTTTTGAACAAGACAAGAATCAAACAACTTCACATGTAAACATCATTTTACATGTGAAGTTGTTTAAGAGAATCAGCACAGCTTTTTAAATTCTACCTTTAACTTGGGGAGACGCTTGATGGTCTTCAGGGGACGCAGCACCCTCAGCACACGCAGAGACTTGATAGTACTGATGTCTTTGCCTTTGCTGCTCCCCCTAGTGTTTGAGCATGGAACAAAAACAGCAAAACTGAAATGTTAGACACATGATGGCACATTTAATTTGTGTGGGCAATCATTGTTATTTTTGTGTTTAATTTTTTTTTGCAGAAAAATAAACAAGTCAAACATGAAACCAGTGGGGAGAGAACACAATACGTTTGTCTGACCTCTTGGTTTCATGGACATCAAGAAGCACCATCATCATCATCACTGTTTAATACAGTTTTCATCACCGTAAAGTACGCAATCACTCATTGCACAGTGACAGGCAACTCCCCGGCAGAGTGCCCGGCCAAACCTCTTTCTTTCTTTTTCGGTGGCACGCTGTTCGACTCTTCGAAAGAAGTGAACATTTCTGGATGTGAAAATGTGACGTCGGCCCTGCGAAATGTCACACCGCTAGGATTACTTAAGCAAAATCCTACGATTATCTCCATAGAGACGCATGTCAACAGGTTTTTTTCTTCACAAAGCTTCCAGTGACTTTTTTTTGTTTTCTCCTCTAATATTTCATTAATCTCACTTATCAATGCGCTTCTTTTAAAAAAAAAAAGAGGCTAAAATAAATGTCTGGAAATGGAGGCTATGCAAGAATATTTGGACCAGTGATGAACACAAAACCTTATCCCATGAAGAAAAGCAAATAAACGGGTCGCAAAAAGGAGCAGAAATAAATTATTAAAAGTTAAGCCGGCAACGTTAACTCTTCACATATTAACCAATTTCCTGAAAGGGGGTACAAAAAAAAGAAGTGTAAAGGTAATAAATAAAACACTTAATATTTACAGTAAGTGGACGGGTCATTCTGAAGAAAAATAAAGTAGAGGGACGTGGACACCTGCCAAGTCTGGGCTTAAAGAGGGCGATCTATCACGGCTCCTTCTTAAACTATGAACTCCGTTCCTGCGACAGAAAATTAACGACAGCTCAATTTAGCGCTGATTGATTGAGTCGGAGTCTTGGCAGCTTTTAAGTGTCTCCGTGTGGGTGTTTGTGTGTCCGCCAACGAGCAACTCAGACGACAATCAATAGGCGTTCCTCATTTAAATCTGAGCAGCAAGGAGGTCTCTCTATGAAAGCAGCTTTAGAGTGTTAGCGTAAAGCCCCGGAAGGTCAAAGGTGTCAGAAATGGCTGCATCCTTGTTCTAATGCTCCCTCACATTCCTGTGTGCGTACACTGCAACTTATATACACAGCTCTGGAAAAAAGTAAGAGACCACTGCAAAATGCTCAGTTCTCTGATTTTACATTTTATCAGTATATGATTGAGTAAAATGAACTTTTTTCTTTTATTCTATGAACTACTGACAACATGTCTCTGAAATTCCAAGCAAAAATGTGTTATTTATTTGCAAAAAATGAGAAATGCTCAAAATAACAAAAAATATGAAGTGCTCTCAGACCTAAACAATTCATTTAGAAACAACAATACTAAAGTTTTAACTCAGGAAGAGTTCAGAAATCAATATTTGGTGGAACAACCAGGAGGTTTTCAATGGGGTTCAATGCAGTGGGCTCTTAATTATTTCCAGAGCTGTATGTATATGCTTTTTTTCCTTTTTTTTGAGATCTTAGCATAAATGGATTTGATATTTTCATTATTTAAAATAATGTTTGGCAAAAATAAATAAATACAAATAAAAATAGTTCTTAAAAGCCAAATCAAATTTGCGGTCCCTCAAGTTTGGGTTTCTGAAACCAAACAGCTGAATGCCAACTAGCTAAAAATGATACTGATCTGAATAAAGCGCTCTGAAGAGTTGAGCAAAGTGTTTGCGAAACCTGTTAAGCTTTTCATGCCCTTGACATTTAGTCAATTTGGAGCTAATTTTGCTCATAAATGCATCAGAATTTTATCCAAATAAGGAAAACGGACAGATCACATCACATGTCTGCCAAACTGAAAGCTCAATTTCAAACCAACACATTCGGTTTTCCGTCCTAAGTGTTTTGTACCAATGTTCTTTAAATAGCTGAGAATAAGTATATGCTTCTCTGAAGTTAGATCTTTCTCATAATTTATTCTGCTATTACATATATTCATTAATTCTGTAATATGTATGGCTAGATATGTACGGTAACAAGTGTACACATATTTTTTGATAAACTTCCAATTGAGAATTTTCTAAATAAAATCTGGTGTTTCTTAGAATCTTTCCCCAAATATAAAAATAATTACGTGTAAAAAAATAAAATAAAATAAAAAAATAAACACGTGGAAGTGTTTTTGAGTGTGTGTTTCACGGTGACAACGGAAGGCAGCAAAACGGCGAGAAACGGCAGCAAAACGGCGAGAATGAGCACAAAATGGTCAGAAGAACAAAGAAAGAAAGAGAGAGTAGCCAACGTGATCGGGTTACTATGCGGGGGAGCAGAGCGGGAGAGGACAGAGGAGGAACTTTACCGGGTGCTGCTCCTGTCGAGGTTTCACCGAAGGTGGTGACAGCGAAAGTCAGGGTGAGAGTGACAGAGAGGAAGACAGAGGCACAAGGAGCACAGAGAGAAAGAAAAAAAGACACACAGAGGGAGAGACACACAAACACAGAAACACACATTGAAAGAGACAAACCGACACAAGACAAGAGAGAAAGACAGAGAGAGAAAGAAAGAGGGGGGTTTGGTAGAAACAGGAAAAGATACATTTATATGAGAGACAAACAAAAAAGGAAAGACAGCAAGATGGCTACCTGGTTACAAATATACCTCAGCCACCCTTTAATGGAGGCTCCTTTTTTTTTTTCCAATAATCCCCTTCAGACTGCAGGATGCAATTTCCTGTGTCTGTTGTAGCTACGCTGGGTTTTATATAACCTGTTTGTCTGAATTATACAGATCCTTATGTGACACTTCTGAAAAACACAATCCTCACTGATCATATATATACGAGGTCCATGACATTAACTGATGAAGTCGGCTTAATGAGACCAGAAGATTGTTGAACAGCAGCAGTCAATAGTCACTGTTTTATGTCTCACACAGGATACAACTCAATAAATTAGAACATCACCAAAAAGTGAATTTCTATTGAGCACATGCACATACTTTTCAGTTGCCCAACATTTCTGTATTGGATTTATGTAATATTAAACTGTTTAAAGAGGCTGCACAGTGGCGCAGTTGGTAGAGCTGTTGCCTTGCAGCAAGAAGGTTCTGGGTTCGATTCCCGGCCCCGGCCTTTCTGCATGGAGTTTGCATGTTCTCCCTGTGCATGGTGGGTTTTCTCCGGGTACTCCGGTTTCCTCCCACAGTCCAAAAACATGACTGTCAGGTTAATTGGTCTGTCTAAATTGCCCCTAGGTCTGAGTGTGTGTGCATGGTTGTTTGTCCTGTGTGTCTCTGTGTTGCCCTGCGACAGACTGGCAACCTGTCCAGGGCGTACCCCGCCTCTCGCCCGGAACGCTAGCTGGAGATAGGCACCAGCACCTCCCGACCCCATTAAGGGACAAGGGTGTAGGAAAATGGATGGATGGATAAACTGTTTAAAAATCAGCCCCCTTGTTGTACATTTTGCTTCCTACAGATCATCTGGACGTTCAGCTGTTGAGAAACGATTACTTCCTGGAGCCGTGGACTCTGTTGAGGTTTGACGTTTTGCCCAACTGCTAACGTACAGCCATGACGTAATGCACCAATTCGACACTATAAGGCTAACTGGAAATTGTCCCGGCTGTAAACAAGCCGAACGAGGCGCTGTTGACGTTAATTCAATATTTGGAGGCATGGTTGAAACGGATTGAACGACTTTGTTTGCTTTTTCTGCAGCCACTGCTGAAACTACAGACAGACTACAGTTCAAAAACTACACAGAAAATCGACGTTATCGTTCACAACTTCTCCTTCTATTTGCCAATTGACTCGTTTGAAATTCTACCGGAGGAATCCAAGTGAACGGCAGAAATCCCAGCTGGAGCACTGACGATGAGATGAGAATCGAGTGGAACTGCATAGGAAGGCCAGGCTAATGTCATATTAGAATTTACTGGAATCTGGACTTTTCCACTAGATGTAAACTACAATCAGCATATATTCTCAGAAAAGATAGATCACTTAGTTTTCTGTGACATTCTAATTTATTGAGAGAATGTTGATTTTTAAGCTGATTATTTGCTGAAGAGACCAAAGTATGCTGCTTAGCAGTAAGGAATGGCATAATATTTAGCTGAACATGGACAGCTGAAATACCTAAGCTGATGTTTTCCTAAGCGAATGTTTTCCAAATACTAAATTCAACGTCACCAGATAATCTACCACATGAAACAAAAAAAAAAACAAAAAAAACATCCATACTTTGTTGCTCTACTGCTATCCTAAACTGTAAATTCTTGCTTCAATGTTTGTTTTAAGCCAAGGTAATACTCCCAACTTAAACTACGGCAACATTATTCTTGGAAAAAAAAAAATTGTTCTATCGGGATTGCTTAAACCCGATGCACTTTCCAGGATCCACAAACACAACAAAAGACAAATTTAATCTTAATCCTTCCTTTTTGTGGCCATCCTCTACGTTAGCGCCACTGCAAGCACCAGTGAAGGACTGGCTTTGTAATTGGAAGTGAAATCTCAATCGGTGCATCCATTTTCACTGACTCCCATCTAATCAGGCCATAATGATCAATTAGGCCGGACCCTCAGAACAAATTGTCCTCATTATAAATGCAGCACCTAGAGGAATTTGCATCAAAGTTCCTCAGCATGCGTCCACATTTGCACAGGAAAAGAGGATTGCTTCTGAAATTCGTTTACAAGGAGATACTTTCCAGGTTTGCTTGACCTCATGGCAACATTCACTCATCAGTCATGAGTGGACACTCAAGAAACCAGGATGTGTTTGTGTGTGTGTGTCGTCCCACGCACACATGCCTTTAATAGCACAAAATGGCATTCTCACAGTATATTGTCGCCACATGCACGATAAAAAGTCACACGACTTCGAAACATTCAGCGTTCGTTTGGAGAATGCCGGAAGCGTTACAGTTGTGTTTATAACACGCACACAGATATGAAGCTATTGTACTGTTTCCATGCCAACAAGAGGTCATCTGTACAATGCTTCGTCGAGTTATCTGGTTTCATAAAGACATCATGCTTCAGAGCGAAACTGCAGGTGTTTTGTGCGTTGCTGGAGCAGCGCTGTGTTTAGATGTAGCGCCGAAGCAGATGATGGGAGGCAAGAAGACGCAAAGGTGGGGAGGGTAGCTGTGATGCGTTAGCATCTTTAGAGGGAGCGACTACAGTGTGAGGGCATAAAGGACGGGAAGAGTTCGCCAAGTAAGAAGGTGAGAGGAAGAGGGAAGTGGGGGAGGAAAGCAACAGATAACGGGAAGGAGGAGACATTGATTTGTCAACAGGAAGTCATGCGGTGCAGGGTGGAGAAGTGGAGTGATTTTCAGATTGCTATAACAAACCTATCAGCCAGGGAGCAGTGTTGATCAGCAAGTCATACTGTGATGCTATTATTATTTTTTATAATATTAAAGCCTTACTTCATTTAAATGATTCCAGATAGTTTAGATGCGATTTCTAAATTTGAGATGAAATAAAAGCTTCTGTGTAATATTTGTAACAGGTTTTAAACTGTTACAGAAATATATGCTTACCAGACTGACAGACTGTTCTCGTGGTCCTTGACATGAGATATTGTGTCTGGTGTAAATAGTTTATATAACCCATTCCAGTATTTGCTGCTGGGCACTTCTGGCCAGCTGGCTGAAAGAAACCTGATATTTGTGCACCAATTGCAGTTTTCTGGTCGATTACTGATCTTTAAAAAGCCTGACCTGTCCATTCCTGCTATAGCATACTGCAATTCTAATTTACTTACAAATTCAGTTGTTTGGTTGTTTTCTATTAATTACCTAAACTTTCATCCAGTTTGAAGTATCAAAAAGTCCCTATTTGACAGAAACTGGGCAATTACATTTACAGGAAAGTCATTTTTTTGTTTTTATTTTAAGAAATTTGAATTATCAAAACAGCGCTGATTAAAAACTACAGAAAGCAACATCTGAGCAGGAGATCTGTTAGAAAGATAACCATAACAAATCATCATATTGTTCTTTTACTCCCAGTTTGAGAAGCAGAGAAATGATGAGACATAATTTTAACCTTAGACTTCCATACTAAATGCTTAGAAAATGTTATATTATTTAGAAAATATAGTTATGTTTTGCAATACAAAAACTGGGACTGAAAGTTTTATTATCAGACAAAGTTTATCTGTTGCTAATTGTATTATAGTCACAAAAATGCAATTACTCAAACTAAATGCAAAGTGAAGAGGAAGAGAAACAATTTCTTGAGGCTTTTTCAAAGAATTCATTTTAAGATACAAGACCAAGAAGGCTGGATTTTCAAAAATCTGACTTCTTTATTGCTAAATTATTTTTGAAGATTTTCTTCTCAAGAAAAAATAAAAAAATCGAAATAGGTTCAGCATGAAGATAAACAAAACCCACTGAAGCAGGACCATATTAAACTATTTCAACTTTAACTTCTGTCACTTCGTCAGTCAAGTGTCTTGAAGCCTCTTCTGCAGGCATTTCTTCGTTTTTTTTTTTTACAACTTTTAACATTGATGTAAACTCTCTTTGACAGTTTGTATCAGTCCAGATATTACATTTCACTCGAGCTCGACTTGCTGCGCTGAACCGTCGTCTGCATCACAGGCTTGTGTTCATGCAGCCGCTTCATGCATTTGAGGAGGATGAACAAACAGGCTCCCCTACCTGGCTCCTTCACTCCACTACTATTTTCATTAACAGGCATCTATTAAACATAAAGTGCTGCTAAAGAGTTTTAAACCATCCCTCGTTTCTTCACAATCTGCTTCAAAGGACCTAAATGAGCTTTTAGTCTTTTAAAATTGGTTTTAAACAAGGCTTCTTCAGGCTTTGTCAAGGTCTTTCAAAGATTTTCATTGGACTTTTTGCTTTTTTGCTGCTGCCTTTGTTATAGAGAAATATATGTTTTGAAATATCAATAAAGAAGGAGACAAAAAAAAAGTATCGGACTCCGACAGTTTCTAAAATCACATCTTTTTTTTAAGAAATAGAAAACAAACTCCAGCGCAGACCCAGCAGAGGATCTGATCAGAGATCCATCCTTGATGTATCTGATTGAACAAACAGGCTGTTGTTCTCAGGGATTACAACATGAATTAACAATTTAAGCTTTCAGATTTTAAAGACAATTGTTTTGTCAAATATTAAAGGTTTTGCCATCAGTACTCTTGAATTTCATTCAACATTCTCGGGCTACTTCTACCTACAGCTGAAAGATTGTTTTCAAAAGACACTTTAAACAATTACATCTAGCCAATAATGAAGCCCTGAGTAGAAATCAGAGGTACTTATTTGGCCTTTAGGAGCAATAAGTTGCTCACTCCTGCCCTGTGTTGAGAGTTTACATTTAAAATAGTTTCTTGGCTATTAGACACAACAACTGGTTTAACCCTGGAGTTGATGAACTGTTTTATGCTTGAAGGGTTTTTGGACCAAAATAGAAGGAGCACAAATAAAAAACTGAACTGAAAATGAATAAAAAAGTGCTTTTAAAGTCCAAAGAAAAACTTTGAAAATCTTTGAAAAATTTGAATAAATATTATTTAGGAGAACTGTAAAATTCTGTAAGGGTGCATTCACAACAGTCCTGTTAAGTCCGCTTTAATCAAACTCTAGTTTGTTTGTATAGAAAGTCCAGGTAGTTTGGGAAGGGAGGCAATCGGCTTCTGATCCACCTGAAAACCTCAGCCTCGATTTGGTTGAAGCAAACTTTGGCGTGGTGCAAATGCTCATGTGACTGCAGAGTTGGACAGAGGAAACAGACTTTAGTGCAGGGCATTCTGGGTAAATACAACCAAAACAAATGCTTGAGTCTAATGCTAGTCGGAGAAACGGCTCAGGGTTTTTGCCAAAGACAAAATGGAAATCCTAAAACTGCTAAAATCTGTCTCCACTCCATTTTCGCTTACAGTTCGTGTCGCCTTTGGAGGTTTGTTGTGTTGCTTCCTTTCATAGTTTTTGGTGCAACATCACTACAAGCAAGGCGAGTGAACAGGTTCTTCAGATGGTTTGTTTGACACAGAGCAGTGTGAAAGAGAACCGCTCCAGCTGAAAATACAGAAAATGCAGCAAATGCTGCAACCTTGATCTCCAATCGGACTATCAGGTGTGAAGACACTCTAAGAGAGCCTGGCTTCTTTGAAGCAAACTGTGAAACAGAATAAAGGGGTGGCAAGACTTTCTCACAGCACTGCAGTTTTTTCATAAATCTATGTCGTTTCGGTAAAATGAATCATTCCACCCGCCACACCCTACCCCAGCATGCTCGCCTTTTCCCCTCCCTCCGGCTGTACTTTCCCAGGCCGTGCAAAGGAAAGAGAGTTAAATACCTGTGCCTCCAGGTTCGTTAAAGTCACACTCGGGGATCAGAGCGTGTGTGTGTTGTGTGTGTGCGGTTTTGAATGTGTGCCGGTAAAGTAAAGGAAGGGTAAGAGGGCGAGTTGATGTCCAGCTGCCAGCTTTCCTCTGTGTGACGTATGGATAGCCTGGGCACTTAAAGGGTTAAAGGTGTCTGGGATGCCCTCACCCCCACAGACTGAACAACTGAGACCTCCAGCGAGGAGAATGCAGAGGGATGAGGAGGAAGTGGTGTGGTTAGGATAGACGTGACGTTGACTCTAATGGTTCTCTGTCAGCTGGTTGCTTAGACAAATGTTTGATGGAGTTTGAAAGAAGGAGGATTGTAAAAAAAAGAGAGAACCGGATAAGGATGAGAGATGCGGACCAGGGGAATTATGGGACATGGGATCTGCTCCTAACATACAGCAGGAGCGTCAACCCTGACCAAACCTTTAACCATCATGATCCTAACTTAATTCTTCACCTCGGGGACAATTAGACATGAACTCTCTTTGACCAACAGATTCATTCACATCTACCTATCAATCAAGAAAAACAGAGAATTTAAAAATCCGCTAACAATTTCAATCTTCTACTGATGTGACCAATCTGGAACACCTTATGCTTTCAGAAAATGGCTTGTTATTCATTATATTATGAAATAGTGTTTATAAAAAAATATTTATCAGTGCCTGAGACAAAAGAGAGAACAGACTTTGAGTCATTGGAAACATTTGTATGTGTAAGTACACACATGGCATAATGTCAGAATGTTTTTACTGTACAATTATTTCTACAAAATTAATAGATAATTTTTTTCTGCAATCAAATTAGCTATGATTAATTTGATGTTATTTTTTAAGAAGATAAAGCTAATGAAATTCTTACAAAAGTGTGTGTAAAACCAAAAGTGCTTGGTCAAATTTTGAACATGAGGTACAAAGCTTAATTTCCACTTCACGCCAAATAAAATATAAGTTGCATAACTGAAACTGCTTTCTTGAATAAATTCAACAATGTAAACCTAAAGCAAATTACTGGGATTTCGTCAAAGCCATCAAGTTATTAGTTTTATGCCCAAAAGACATGTTGAAGAGGACGACACTTTATTGAGGATGGAAAATTCAGCATGCAGATCGACTCGACAGTATCCTACTGGCTGTATGTTAGGAATAAGGCTGGCGAGGGGGAAGGGAGGAGTGAGATCAGTAAGGAACAATGGAGGGTCTTAAAGGTGTAGAACAAGGGACTGTAGGACCAGAACTAGATATTTAGATGCAAGAAAAGAGGAAGGGAGGACTCACGGCCTGGTTGGAGGAAATATCAGGTCGGCATGATTTGAAAAATAGGGGAAAATAAGGGAACAGGAGCAAGGAATATGGGGGAGCAATACTGTTCATAAGGAGCAACTGGTGAGCGATGGTTTATAAAACAGTGACGGGACAGATGTAGGGTTAGGGTTTCTATGTGTTTGGAGGGAAGAGGAAGTTAGAGATGGTGCCACTACACTCCAGAAATGTATTTGCATGTCAGCAGTGAGAATATTTGTCCGCTGATGTTTGTGGAAGTTCAAATGTTCTTTGGAACATCAGGAAAGCTCCTGAGAGCGCAAGAAACAAATCTCAAGAAAAAGCAAACTTCAAGAAGCCAATTTCCTGTTCCGGAGTGTAGATATGAGATGCGACACTCAGGTGAGAAGGATCATGAGACGGGGTGTCATCAGATGAAACTGGGAATGATGCCTAGAAAGACCGCTTGATTGAAATATGTAATGCTGACCAATGAGGAAACTGAGATGGAAACTGGGCATGAATTACGTTACGAAATGAAGAAGAAGAAGTGACTGCAGTCAAAGAAGGTGGGTTCATCGAGGACAGAAATGAATAGAGCAGACAATACCCGAGGAAGAGAACAAAGAAAGACAGAAAGAGAATTAAAAGAACACAGACTCAACAGTGAGAGGAAGAAAGAAAAGGCAGATAGCAAAGAGGAAGAGGATGAAGATTTCTTAAACATACCAGAGAGAGACAATAGCAGAGAGAGAGAGAAACGAGAGAGAGAGAGAGAGAGAGAGAGAGAGAGAGAGAGAGAGAGAGAGAGAGAGAGAGAGGACAGATCAGGATTGTCTGGGTAACTGAGCGTACAAGGCTGTGTAGCCTGGGCCTTTCTGTGGATGGTAAAATGTGTGTGTGTGTGCGTGCATATGTGTGTGTGTGGTGAAGGTGACCAAGAGGAGAGTGAAGGGGTGGTGGAGTGGGGCACTTACGTGAAGGCAAAGGCCACCAGAGCACCACTAACCACTATAAAGTCCAGTATGTTCCACAAGTCACGAAAGTAAGACCCTTGGTGAAGAAACAAGCCGAGAACGACCATCTGGAAAACACGAAGAGCGTTCAGAACCACACAGACACAGAAAAGCACATGCTGGGGTTCCTACACATCCCTCGCTTTATCACTGCAGACTTCTTTCTATCTAAGTTATGGGATATAGAAGGAAAAACTGAGCTGGTGGTTGGAGTGGGCTGGTTTTCAGTTTGATCGGCCCTAATTAGAGATATTTTAACTAAGACTGAACAAGTAAAAAAAAGAAAAGAAAAAATGCTTAAATTTGGAAAGAAATATTCAGTTAGATTAAGTCTCTACTTGTTTTAGGATTTAAAAAAATCAAAAGTCTCTCTAAATGTTTTAGAACAAGTATTGATAGTAAAATCTGCACCAAATGCAGATCACAACATGGTAAAGAGTAAAAGCAGATTACTTTTCCAAACAGTGTAGGAACCCCTTCATGTAGATTTCAGGTATAAACTTACACACACACACACACACACACACACACACACACACACACACACACACACACACACACACACACAGACACACACACACACACACACACACACATCTACTGCACATTTAAAAGTTAAAATATGTATGTATATACGTATTACAGACATAGAACACCCACAATCTCTCAGTGATACTTTGTTACCTTGATCAACATTTCAAAAGTGAAGACCCCTGTGAAAACGTAGTCAAAATAACGCAGCACCTGCAGAGCGACACAAGACCACAAGACACAATTATCAAATTTGAAAAGAAGAAAAAGGGAAAAGGAAGGATTAGATCAAAAACACATTGATGAGTATAATCCTAAAACTCATGTCAATGAAAACTCTTGATCAAGAATGTTTTCTTCCTCGAATCAGTTTTTTTTTTACAGAAGCAGATGTTTATGTCCAACCCTGTGCACCTAACTATAATCAGAGCATGAATATATATATATATATATATATATATATATATATATATATATATATATATATATATATATATATATATATATATATATATATATATATATATTAACATAAATTTATATCATCTTAATCAAACATAAGATACAACAGCAGAGCTCAACCTGCTCCTGCATGGGACATTTCCATACTAAACAGTTTGAGGAAGTGCTGGTTAGCTTTAACAGATTAGTCTCTATTTTCAGCACCACAAATCTGGAACAAACGTCCAGAAAACAGCTAAACAGCTGAAACACCGAGTTCCTTCACATCAAGGCTAAAACCATCCCTGGTTAGAGTCACTTTTGAACCATAATAAATGGAACATTGACCAACATATTTGATGATGGGACTCGACCAAAATGTAATGTTGTTGCTGGTTTCTCAATTGGTGACTGACTGTATGTTGTTTTTACGATGTTTTGTTTTTGTGTTTTTATGATTTAGAGCACTTTGAAGTGTGCTATATTAATAAACTACCAAATATTCTGATATGTTACAAATTTGGGTTGTAACGACTAAATTGTTCTTCTGCTTTATGAACTTAGAACTTAAGTTTAAACACTGTAAAATTTACCAACTCGTATTTAAGTTGGTCTCTTGTAGAGTATTGTGGTAATTAGCTATTGGCTATTTTAATTGTCATTTTTTTCCTAATCTGCATAACTGACCTTGTAAATCTAATTGAAACAGAGAGAGGATACTGCTGAAGGACAGGAAAGAAGTGAGTAATAAAATATCCTAAATATGTTTCCAACTACTC
Source organism: Poecilia picta (assembly GCA_033032245.1). Lineage (NCBI taxonomy): Eukaryota > Metazoa > Chordata > Actinopteri > Cyprinodontiformes > Poeciliidae > Poecilia > Poecilia picta. Next base: position 27,320,161 of record CM065353.1, on the reverse strand, counting down.
ATTCTCTATTTGAATCTCATAAATGTTTAGGCAAGGAAAGTTTTCCATTTACATTGATGCATTGCACATTTCACTATTTTTGCATCAGGCTACAATGCCACTAGAAAAACGCTACTTTGCTAGAAAGGCAGACATCTTTTAATTAAGCAAATAAATATTGGACTTTGGAAGGCATTTTTTTTTGGTGTTTTATCGACAAAACGATGTGGACACAGACACACTGGAAGGTGATAAGGACAGCGCTAACACATGAAAGCCTCACGTTGTTTCGTGGCGAGTCGGGCTTGACAGGGTCCTCTGCTGCAAGGGCGATGCTGCTCATAGCAATGACGGACAGGATGCTGAACTCAAAATACTTCAGAGTCAGGATGTAGTGACAGCACTTTCGAAACCTGACGCAAAAACACAAATGCGCGCACGTGTTGGCACAAAACGGTTGGCAAAACATTTCAACAGTTTTTAAAAAGAATCTATGCCAAAAAGGGCATTTCGATGCTGTTGCACAACGCAACGTTGCGATTTTGATTCAGATTTAGTAGAAAGCTACTCACGGATTGGTGGTAGACATTATGAAGCAGGAACTATAGGGAGGCATGCGCTTGGGGCCGTCTTCATCTTCACCCTCGTCCTCCTCCTCCTTCTTCTCCTCGCTCTTCTTCTGGTCAGTGTTGGCGTTCTTGTTCACTGAACACAGAGATGAAAGTAAGCAGAGGAGGTAAATAAGTGACAGGCTGACAGAAGGGGGCCGGACTATTACAATACATGCAACACCAGCATTGATTTAAGGAACAGAAAGTACATGAGGGGGAATAACAGTGTTGGTCAAACTGGATTGGTGAATAGTCTGAAGTGGAATGAGAAATTTGACTTGCCTGTATAACCATGCGCATACAGGAAAGCCAGGTTTGTTCAGATTCTTTGATGTGCTGTTCTGTGAAGTTATTAACCCTTTCATGCAGAGTGGTCACTACAGTGGACAGCTGTCTAAAATCCATTTTCTTGTGCTTCTTGTGGATTTTTATGTTATAAATGCACATAGACCACTGAAGTAGACACTAATGCATCATAAAATACACTATCAAGTACTGGCCATCAGCTGCAAACGAAAGAAATTATTTTTGTTAAATCCAATATGGCCGATAGACAAAAAAGCACGACGACCGACCCGGTCCCTCCTTCTACTGTAGACAACTCTTGCAGGTAAAAAAAATATTGTGACATCAGAAAACCCCTAAAGAACAACACTACTGATGGATTTTTCAAATAACTTTGTATTTGGAGAAAATTACAATATATCACCTAAAAAAAAAAAAAAAAAAAAATATATATATATATACGTATATATATATATTATTTTTACTAAACGTTTTTCCTACATTTTCTTATGCCTTAAAATAATGATAAGAAAATGAAAAAAAAAAAATCCTGACACAAAGGATTATAATTCATGCATGAAAGTGTTAAAACCGTCAACGTAGACGTATTTACTAGACTGATGAGTCAAATTAATTGAATCTAGGATTGATTTTTGTCTCAGTTTGGTTAAGAGAAAAAAAAGTTCAGTTTGAGTTTCTTAAAATTAATAAAATGAACTTAAACATAACTAGCACTTAGCATTTCATGGCTCTGTGTTTGTTTTGTTTTTTAACAGGCTTGCAGCAAAATGCCACGTTATACTCACTTGAAAAAAGAAAATCTAATCTAACGCCATCTCAGTCACAACATGAAAGTCCTCAAAAGCACATTTGTAAAGTAAATGAAAAAAAAAAAACTTTTAATGACTGAAAACATGTCTTGGTTACACAGCCCTTATTTTTCAGGTATCATGTTATATAATCCACAAAATATAACAAATGGCAACTTACATTAGTAAATTTTACTGTTAAATTGCAACAAGCTGTAGTAATGGTATTTTTCTAAATGTCATAAATAGGTAAAGTTATCTCAGATGACTGGAGAATTCATAATACTGGATTTATGAATGCCTTAAATGTCATGGAACTATGACTAACCTAAGTGATTTAAGGGTGACAGTTAAGGGGTTAAGAGGCAAAACTGGAACTTTAGAAATTATTCTGTAAAATCTAAAAAGTCCCAATTTTTTAAAAAGGTTTTCTTTGGTTATCTTAAACAAAAGGTTTCACAAATCACAAAATGCATTTTAAAGAATCTGTTATTCTTTGAGATCACAAAAATGGAAAAAGATCGTCACAGATTTAAAAAAAAAGAAATACAAATTTCTTTGCATTTTTTTGTACAAAAATGCATTTTGTGATTTCTTTAAAATGCACAAAATGCATTTTAAAGAATCTGTGATAAATGTAGAATATTTCAGTTTAGGTATTTATATGGCAATTTTGCTGTTTTTATAATTTGATGGGGTTTTTTATTGCTATTAGCTAACCGCCAACTGTATTCTCACAACACATCCATATGACTTGTACATAACTCATTATTTTCTTCTACTGATTATGCAAAATTCACCAGAAACACAAGTTAAAAGCGGAAGCAGCCGCTCAAGGATTTTGTAAGAGTTTTGTTTTACAGTCTACAAAAGTCTTTTTCTAGGAAACTCTATCATTGCCACAGTGCAATTCAAGAACTACTTCCTTCCTTACTTCACAATAAGAGTCTTAAACATAAAAACAGGATTTCAAGCTTAAAATATGTTTTTATTTTCAACTCTACTGTGCCTTGCTGCACGCCCATGACAATTACCTTGCAAGATTGCGTTCGTGGAGGGGTAGGGGTAGACAGGGGGCATGTCTATGGCTGTGTACTCGGGCTTTGCCATGCTGGTCAAGATCAGGCTGTCCATGCTGTGAAGCAGGGTGTGGGTGTCGGCATCATGGCAGTTCAGCAGGTTGTTGAGGTGGTCCGGATGGTCTGGGTGATCGGGTGGGAGATCATAAGGGTGCTCTTGGGCGCTGGCCAGCTTGCTGTTGTTGCGGAAGTTGTCGAGGTCCTCGTTGTACTGCTGTATGGGCCGAGTAGTTGAGAGGCTGGGGCAGGTGCTGTGATGCTCCCTGCCATGGGCGATGGAACAGACACGGCACAGAAAGACACGAGAATAGAGCAAAAATTAGAAGAAAATAGAATCATTAAAAGGTGATCATTGATGAACAAGTTAAGATAGGTCCCAGATTTTTGAGTATTTGCACAAAAATATTCATCAATATTTTTGTGCAAATACTCCTTGTTTTGCACAAAAAATGTAATTAATATCCATCGTTCTTGGATAATGTTTGCACTCGATTGTGAAAATGGCTGCAAACAGATGCACAATTATACAACTGTCCATGTTTGAAAAGCAGAAGCGGATCCTCCTGCACAACCAATAATGCAGCAAGTGATTTCTGGATGGTAAGTCAACAACAAAACACCTGTGTTCCATTGTACAGCTGATATACAGCGGTAAAACCAGCTGACCAAATGTGCTGGAGCATGCTGGGTTGCTAGGTGACGGGCCAGGTTTTTGAAAAGGCATTACCTTATCAAAAATTGCTTGGTGTTTTTTCTCTTTTTCCTTTTTTTAGATCTTGGGCTGCTTTTAGAGGCAGTTGAGACTCAAACGGAAGAACAAAAACATTCAAAAAGTGAATTTTGAATAATAGGTTCTCTTTGAAGAGAAAAGACATTAAACTGTGATAAAGGTAACATTTTCTCATCATTTTTAAGTATCTAAAAGATTAAAAATTTTATGGTTTTAATAAAACCATAATTGTCCTTATCTATTCCTTGAGGACCAGCGTCTTGCATATGTTAGATGTTTCTGGCAATGTCATGAGGTTCTGCATAAGTAAGTAACCATTTAATGGATTTAGGTGTTTTGAACCAGGACAACCTTAACAACCTGCAAGATATCAAGCATAAGGACTGAATTTGACACGTCTCTCACTTTGACAAAATCAAGTTATGTTGCCTACTGCGTTGTGCCTCCTGACTCCTGCCTGAAAAACAGATCCTTCCTTTTCCTTACTTTCTGACACGATGTCCTCGGCATCGTTCCTGGTTGCAGTGCCGATGTCGTCTTGTCTTCTGTCTACCCTCTTCCTCGCTTTTCTCTCCATCTCCCTCTGCTGCCCTGCATTGATGTCTTCTGCCCTCGTCCCCCTCCCTGGCCGCCCTGCAGTGCTGCCTGCACCTCCTCGCCTCGCCGTTGCCGTCTGCGCCTTCGCCGTGACGGGGAGAGACGCTGCGAGCCTCCCTGCACTCTCTGTTCCTGTGCCGATGGCCCCGATGACTCTGGTGGCCGTGCTTCTCTTCGTCCCCGTGGCGCTCCACGTGTCCTTCGACGTTACCCAGAGACGTGCAGCTGAAACCGTGCCCCATGTTGGTTTCCATCAGCTGGCTTGCATCCACGCCGTCGGGGTTGGTGGATTTCTGGTGGTGATGGCGGTGGTAGTGGCAGTGGTGAGCAGCGCGGCGGCGGTGGTCGGCATCCTGCCGCCGATACTGCTGATCCAGCGGCAGCTCGCCGGGTGGGGTCTTGTTGGTGTTGTTGTTGCGATTGTCCTGCGGGTTTACCACCAACGGTCTGTCCAGGTGCGTTTTCACATCGCCCCGTGCTTTACGTGGGAACGACACCTGAGTTGGGTTAAAGAGTAGAGAGGCCAAGTGAAACAAGTCATGTGACTGGACGGCAATGACAACAATATCAAATCAATGGACAACAAGCAAGTCATCTTACAACTACTACTAGTACAACTGAGCTGTATTGCACTACATATCAATTGACCTTTGAGATCTAGCGCAGTAGCACTGGGTCGCAGATGATATCTGAGCTGACCCCACACATGCTGGACAGAGGAAAGATTGGGCGAATCATCTGATCATAGAAAGAGTTCAACTGCTTGCAGGAGTCACAATAACACCCTCTACTGTTAATGTCCCATAACTAACCACCAGAGGAACCCTGGAGTCTCAACTTGTGACAGCCAACAACACCATGACCTCTCTGCATCATCTACAGCATCGGTCTTGTCCCGGCGGTGCCACCACATATGTAGAGCACACCCTCCAAATGCTCTGTCTCTGCTCTTGTGTGAATGATAGCTTTTAAATTTATATCTATGAACCTGAAGTGCGGCTGACAGCGGTCGTCGAGACACGGTGAAGGATGGCAGAAGGTGTCACAAAGACTGAAATACGTGCAGCTACATTTTATAGGGTTTTGTAATGCAACCGTTCTCCCTCAGTGCATTGTGTCTTGGGTCACCAGAATCATCACATCATGTGGGCGACTTATTTTCTCCTCGGTTACCTGAATGTCAAACAGCCTCATGCAAACCCAGAATGGAACAGATTTTAAGCTACAGTGAGTATTAAAGGTATCTAAAGAGTCTGCAAGACAACCACTGGGATTGAAAACCTTAACTCACTGTTTTAATGCTCTACCTGCATCACTTCAGCTTCACTAATGATGCCACCATTTGTGCCATCTGGTGTCCATTTCAAGTCCTAGGAAATTGATTGTTTTTAATTGGTCTGGCATTGTGTAAAATGACATTCAGCTCAAAGCATTCTCTCAGGTACTTAACTTATTTTGTAATTAATTGTGCATTAAGAATATTCTTTCTCAAACAATCAGTGTGTAACCTTTTGATTTATCTATTGGTCAACTTATTGGACCAACACAACAGTCTTGTATTGGTATAACCAACACAGTGTGCTTTGGATAGTTTTTAAGGCTTTAAAAAGTTTGTTAAAATTACTGTACCATCCTTCACACTAGGCCTTTAAAGGCTGCACAATACGTCTAGAATATCAGACCCCTTTAAATTTTTCTCAGTTTCATTGAAGCCTTTTGCCAAAATAAAAAAGTTCATATTATTTCTCATGAATAATATGTTTTCTGTCAACATCCCATCTTGACAGAAAAAAAACAGAGATGTAATTTTTTTCCCCAAATTTATTAAAGAAAAACTGAAATATCAGAAATATAAGAGTGAAAAATTTAAAGGGCTCTGAATATTTTCTGTACCGACTCTACAGTCGAGATGCACACTTCAGCAAACCGTGCGGCATTTTTATATTCTACGTCAGCATCTTAAATTTAAACTGTCATGTTTTCATGCAGCTTGCTGAGCCATGTCCAGCTGATGGTCTCGCCTCTGATTCATTTCTGACCCGCTCCAGTTTTGAGTTGCCAGCCGCGTTAGAGTGCTGCTCTCGGGCTTCCTCAGCGCGGCCCACTTTCATAACGCAGCTTCGGGTCGTCCCACATAGCAGCGCAATGGCAGCGATTTTTCACAAGTTTAAAGGGATATTACACCATGGAATAAAAGCATCTGTGGAGCCAGCATGACCCAGAATGAACGGTGACTAAAAACCAGGTCAGAACCAAACATTCAAAGATAAGTTGTTAAAATAAACTCAAAATTTAACTTTAAATCAACAGAAGTTGCGTCTGGCGGAGGGAGATGGTGGGTTCTTACCTCGTCTCCTTCTCCTCCCACCTTCCAGTCTTCCTGTTCCAGTTCGTTGTAGAGAGCCTCGCGACTCGTCATCAGGTTCTGCCGCCGAATTTCACTGGTTCTCTGTTCCCACACAGACTTATTGGGCTTGGTGTGGTTCTTCTGCTGCTCCTTACTGTTGTCAGAGATTGGGATAAAGTAAAAAAAAAATAAAATAAAAATGTTCTGAAGGAATTTAGGAGGAAAACGAAAGTCACGAGATATTTGAGACAGAAAATATCCAGGGGTAAATCTGAATTAGATGATGAGTGTGGTAATGAATAAGTGTGTGAAGCACAGTAAGATTGAACTAGATGTGCTCACGTGCTCACAGAACCTACTGGAAATCTGAAAGGTCTGGAGAATCACAGTAGAAATATGGTGCATGCGTAAGGTGCTGTAGAAAATGTGACCTTAATTCTCAATATAAAACTAATTTCCCCAGGTAAAAATGTGTTAATCTTCTCACTGCAGCAGATTGTGAATGTTTAGGAAGGAAGCTGCTTGAAATCTTGCAGTCAAAGCCTCGGCTAACTAACTACAGGGGCCTGAAGAGTCTCCAAAGTGACTTTGAAGGAGGCGGCCGGTTTGTTTGAGCTCCGTTTTGATGTCAGCATTTCTCTTCTGCAGGGAACAGAGTTTAGACTGTCCGCCTCCCTCTTTTCTATACGCCACAAAGCCCTGAATCTGTTCTTTTCACTCCACGAACAATTGCCTCATCATATTTTATAGGACGGCGTGTCGCTTTGCTTGTGAGGGAGTGTGCTGCGTGTTTGTGAATGCCTGCTGCCAATCACTAATGATGGGAGGCAGCTGCAAAGGACAAGCGGTTCACATGGTTTATGTCTTTTCTGTGCATGTGCAGCGTATTTTAGCAAAAGAGTAACAAAAGGGACCTTAGCTTTGTGAATGTGAAGGAATTAATTCATATAAAAATCTTAGACTCAGTGGACTCAGTGGTAAAAGCCCAAAATTGAGTTTCTTGTAAAAATATGAATAATAAACAAGATCAATTAAAAAAAAAATTATTAAAAAAATGTCATCATGCCCAAACTACACAGTAAATGCACTCAGTACTTGTATTGTTTACATGCAAGGGGATCAACCTGCAGTGTTTCAAATTTTCTTGAAAATATCTCCCAGATTCTCTATTTGGATCAGTTCTGCAATCAATCACAGGTCAATAAACCTGCTACTGGTATTTCTGGTAAAGAGTGCAGACAAATTCTCAGCAAGTGAAGGCAGGATTTTCTGTTTTCAAAAGTCTTTTTTCTTTGTTGGTCTGATCTAATTTTCATGATGATTAACAGAAATAAAGGCTTCCAGATGTCCGTCTGTGTGTAATTAATGCAAATAATGTGTTTCACTTAGAAAGAAAGCTCCTGAAGTAAACGGGCTTCTCAATAATATTCTAACTTACCAAATAAGCAGAAGTAAACCGATATCCAGTATTGATATTGCTGTTGTGGCCGATAACCGATATTGACTGGTATTATATTCATGTCCTTATCTCACTGACCAAACAAACACCACGTGGCCAACCTTCTGCCCCTCCAGAAACAAAAACGACAAAAAGATGAAAGCCAAACTGATACCGATATGTTTAAAAAAAAACTAATAAATCACTAATATCGGCTGACACTCGTATGAATGCTGATATATTGTGTGTCATTAATAGCTACAGCTTTTTTAACTGAATTACTGAAATAAATTAAATGTCAATATTATTCTAAATTACTTGGCTGAACCTGCATAGCCACTGCATTTCACACACACCGTGTCTGTGATTAATTGCATCTGAAGGCGTGTACTCACGCAGCAATCGACAGGTTGGCAGCGGACAGCGGGCTGACCTCTGCCACCTCTTTAGCCTTCTGCAGCGCCGTCTTTTGATTGGCTGCCTCCTCCTGCTCTTCTTCGTCCTGTCAGAGAAATACTGGTTCAGATTTCAAAACATTGTTCCAGTGAGCAACACGCAAATATGTATGACACAACAAAACACATTAACCTGAAGACGTACATTTGAAATTACTAGATGTGATCACACGTTGAGAAGGATTGTTCAAAATTAACAAATGAAACCAAAACAACGAGTCAGAAGATGACATGTTTGTCGCATTGGCATAAATATGTGATCTACAATATGAAGAAATTGTTTGTGAAGCCTGCGACAGACTGGCGACCTGTCCAGAGGGTACCCCGCCTCTCGCCCGGAACGTCAGCTGGAGATAGGCACCAGCAACCCTCCCGACCCCACCAAGGGACAAGGGTGTCAAGAAAATGGAAGGATGGATGGATGGATGTTTGTGAAGCTGGAAAAAATTAACTAAATTAAAAGAATAAAAAGTAACAGTTTACATGAGGGACTCTGTACCTTAGTAAGTTCCTGGGCGTTGGCCAGATTATCAACAGCGATGGCCAAGAACACGTTCAGCAGCGTGTCTGTGGTGGGAGTTATGGAAACATCGATGCTACATTTCAAAAAGAAATTAAATTAAAAATTAAATGAAACATGGTAAAAAATAAAAAAAATAAAAAAAATATATATATATATATATATATATATATATATATATATATATATACATACACATACATATAAATATATACACATACATATAAATAAAATTAGGTTCCATCAAAGGAGTTCTGTGTTTGCTAAACCAAACTGAAATCAAAATGAAGTTTAAAAGCAAACCATGCTACATGTACATATGAGTAAGCTTCTCAAAAATTTAATTAATTTATTTTTAAACTCTATAAATGCAAGCTGACAGACACATTTTTTCAATAAAACAAACATGAAAAGCCATAATACCAAAACTAGCAGCTTTCTTACACGTGGGACCAAACTGTCTGATGAGCTCCACATGTTTACGTTTAAACACGTGGAGCTTTGGTGAAAGTGTGCACTAAAGCACGTGAGGGCAGGATACAGTTGCCGAAGAGTGTGAGGACGATGAAGAAGATGGAGAAGACCATTCCTTTGTTCTTTACTCCACCCTGCGACTCAATGCCGTCATACATCACCATGTTCCAGTCTTCTCCTGTCAGGATCTAACGAGAAAGGAGGAGAGGAAACTTCATTTCATCAATAGAGAAAGGAGAAAGGAGAGAAAGAAAACTAATCTGCACGTGCAGGCTGACCGAGACAGATTTCTGCTCGTGTGATTTTGAGTCGAGCCATTCCATTGCAGCTCCAGCTGTGCATTTTAAAGTCGTCATGCTGCTTGAAAGTAAATCGTTTACTGTTTTATTGTAAAATCTTAATAAAAATGCATCAAACTGTGTGGCTGTTGCATAGCAAAAAGGGTTATGAGAACCTTTAGAAGACTTTGTTAAAGTTACGGAGACGCTCTTGACAAAAATAGCTGCGTTGTATTTTCTCTACTTTGTAACTTTTTAAGTTGATCTCTGACCGATTCGTAAATGTTTCTGATTATGTGTAATAAAAGGACGTCAAGACTTGCTTTTTCTCACCTGAAACACTGTCATGATTGCAGCTGCAAATGTGTCGAAATTGGTAGGCGGAGTTCCTGCTTCAAAGTTGAATCTGACGAGAGAAAAGTAAGACGTGATTCTGAAAACAGCAGTGATATTAACTCCCAAAACAGAAGAAGACGTAAGGTTTGCAGCGACACTGACTGTCCTCCGAAGAGCTGCATCCCCAGCAAAGCAAAGACCACGATGAAGAGGAAGAGGAGGAAGAGCAAGCTGACAATGGACTTCATGGAGTTTAACAGCGAAACCACCAGGTTCCTCAGCGGCGCCCAGTACCTGAGGAAGAGGAAGAGGAAGGTCAGAGTGCTGCAGGTAATTTGGTGTTGAGGAAGTAGTGGAAGTTGTAGAGACAACTTAATAAAAAAAAAATCTGTCAATAAAAACAGAAGAAATCGAAATGCATGAGGAAAATAGTCTGAGCAGGATGCTTTTTTTTCTGTAGTTAAACACATTTTTTGCAGTGTAGCAATTTATACACAACTTTTGTAAGAAAAAAAAAGCTCTGCCAAAGGAACACTCTGCCCTGTAAACATATTCCCATGATATTTTGGACTTAATCGTGTTGCCTCTCCAGGAGTTTCTGTAACCTACCTTTTCAACCCGCATTCTCTTTTTTCTTTGCCCGCTCTGATTTTTTTTGTGTTTTTTTTTTTTTTAGTTTTACTGTGTCCTAAGCCAAACACGTTTTACTTCTGATACTTGGAATATATTTAGCTTTCGTTTTTGCCTGTCATTTGTCCTCTGTTCTTACTGTCCTTGTGGGACCCTGATAGGGGATCATTTGGATTTCGGGACTTAAGTCTTCCTGTGACCTTCACCATCGGGCGATAACAGTTAAAGTTTCAAGGTCTGTCCACCTTCACAAAACCAGAACAGCATCCACTCACGTCCGTTCGAGATCCACCGCCTTCGGATTAGTAGATTTTGGATCTCTGATTTAAAAACGCTGCCTATGTTACCGCAACAATCTACAAAGCTTGAGCCTTAGCGCCTCAGAAAACAGATCTGTTAAGCTTCCTGATGTCACCGCTAAGATTTCAGGCATCTTTCTGAATTTGCTTGAATTTGACAAGCATTGAACTGACAAAAGAATTAAAGTGAAATCCAGATAAAGGATTTTTACTTTACTTACTTGGTTACTTTGAAGATTCGCAGCAGCCTGAGAGCTCGCAACACACTGATTCCAAATGATGTGCCTGGTTTTATGGTGGCCCACACAACCTCAAAGATGCTACCGACAATGACCTGGAAACACACACAGAGGAAATACTAACAATTCATCTCCACTTTGGTTATGGTAGGAATGTAATTGCGCTGAAGTGCAAATCGTCTCTACTTGTCTACAGGAGCGTTTCAGCTGTGTAGAGTCAAATGTCTCGGTGCTTAATAAATACTTTATAATCTCAAAGCAAACTCACCAACCAGGTAACTGTAAAATATGTGCTTTAGTTGAATTTGATCAAAATCTACCAAGTTTATTTCTTAGTTTTAGATGTGCTTAAAAATAGCTGTTTAGAATCAGTCAGATATTCATTTATTGTTGTTTTCTTGCATAGTCTCTAACTGTAATAAATGAGGACTCTTCAGTAAATTACTAGTTGACAACAGAGATCAAAGCACTTAAGCTTTAAGGTGGTCCTCCATGTCTTCTTTGCTGCAGTATTTGCTTTCATATCATTTAGAGGAAACATTTAACCAGCTAGCACACTACTTCCTGTCTTGCCATTCATGTTGTCATCTTCATGTGAGAAAATGTAGCCGATCTCATCAAGTCTTTGAAGCTTCTGAGTCATCGGGATAAGTGGAATACGCAGTAAATGGTAATATATATATATTTTTAGCCAATTTAATTGAAAAGTACAGTAAGTTGGTTCTTAAGTATGGAAAAAAGTAAATAAAAAAAAGATTAGTTACGTCCCTTTCACAGTGACATTTATTCACCGTTTTATTTATTTGTACAGTAAAGATTAACTGATAAAAACTCACTGTTCCAAGTAGCAAAATATTATTTAAAAGAAACTCAGAAAGTAGAGTCAGTTCATCATAAATACAGAATAAAATGAAATAAAACACAATGTATTACTAATTTATTAAGTTAATAAATGTTCAAGTGGCAAAACATTCATTACATTACTTAACTAGGAAGTAGACCCTTAAGTGTATAATGGCAAATAAAACCAGACAGGATGTTATTTGGATTACTGTTGAGGTTTTATTTTTATCCCACATTTAAGGATCAACTCAACATCAAGCAATAAATATTCAAGGCCCTGCAGGCGGTCAAATATTTGTGAACTGAAATGAAATGATATCAGAGTTGAGTTTCGCTGTTTCAGTTCAAGCATTTATCATTCAGTGCTGAGTGAATCTTAGCGCAGACAGAGCACCTGCACAGAACAGAATGAGATAAGGAGATGTCATTCTTGGTTCGTTGATGTGAGATTTAAGTTGCTGTTGTGTCGAATTTATGCCACCTTACAGTGGATAGGTTAGTTTTCTTTGAAAGAGCCTGCAATTTTTTAATTTTTAAATACAAAACTCACAAGCAAGACAAGTAAAATAGGCTACATTTGACTGAAAACTCACTGGTGACGTGTTTTGAAGCACCGGTTGGAGCTAAATGTGAACAAACTTAAGCCTGATCCATTCAAAAGATGCAAGCCGTTACACGAAGTGAATGCGTGTGTGTGCGTGTGTGTGTGTACGTCAGGGCACTCACCACACAGTCGAAGCAGTTAAATGAGGAGTGGAAGTAGGGCTGGATGCCCAGACCGTACATTTTGATCAGCATTTCAGACATGAACAAACCGAGGAAGATGAACTCTGCATAGACTGGAAGAGGGAAGAACAGGAGAGGAAGTGAGGAAGGTGTGATTTTTGTCGAGGAAAGGTAAACAAATGTAGAAAAAGGAGGAAATAAAGGTCGAACAGGGAGTGGAGGAAGCAGCAGATGGAGACAAATGTAAGGAAAACAGAGAGAAAGTGCAAATAAAAGCAGAGGTGTAGATGAACACAGTCAGAAAGCAGCGTGCATGAGTATTTGACAAAGACTAATATGAGTAGAAGTCAAGAGTGGCGTGAGTGGAAGAGTATATGACAGCGTAGTGATAAATGGACTCCACCAGGAACTCCAGCTTCATATGCTAATGGTGTTGGATAGAAGCCAGAGACAACGAGGTGATTCTGCTGAATGCATCTCGCATGTCAGTACCAACAAAACCATAGCACAACTGAACAGTAAATAATCTGGACTATTCACCAGATCAGGCAAACGATATAAGCAAAAAGTAAGAAAAATCTGTAAAAGCACAATGAAAGTGAAAAGTATCTCAAAACACATGTTAAAAACTGAATCACCGTTGAGTGCTGCAGTGCCGAGAAAAGCAGCTGTGTGCTGTGTGACCAAAGTGTGATAGCTGGAGAAAAGTTATTGTGCGTTTACTCACAGAGAAAGTCGGAAAGAAACTCTGGCTGGTTGTAATGTACCACGGCCACGCAGATGGTGTTGAGGCCCACCAGGCAGAGCACGGTCCAGTAGAAGGCCTGCGTCTTCACCATCTTCCGGATGAAGAACCGCATCCGTCGCTCTTTCTTACTGTAATTCGTCCCGTCCTTACCGCTCTTTATACTGGAGCGAGCAAATCCTACGGGGAAGAAGGGCAACTCAGAGGGGCTGGCGAGTGGAAAGTCACACAGTCAACAAACTGACAGCAATAATTTGGGTTATGTAGCCTGTCATCAGAAAACAAAATGGGAATTCATTTTTCAGTCATAGTGTCACCATGTTATTTAGTCTGAAACATTCACATGAATGAATGTGAATGAATGTTACTCATTCACATTAACTAAGTTTAAAACTACACATTTATATTTTAGCTTTCAACTATAAATATCACAGTTTAAATATTTAACTATGCTTTTAAATCTTTAGCTTACAAACTATATATTAAGTTTCAAACTAAATATTTAGCTTAGAATAAAATGTTATAGACTAAATATTTAGCTCGAAAGCTACATATTTTGTTCTCAAGCCAAGTATTTAGCTTGTTGATTAAGTAAACATTGAGCTTCTCACTAAGCTAGCTAACTTAGGTAAACTGAGCTAGCTTAAGCTAAACATAAAGAGAAGCACTGAACTATACATTTAGATTAGCGCTAAATATATTTAGCTGCACATCAAATATTTACTTTGAGGACAAATATTTACCTTGCTAACAAGCCAAATATTTAATTTTCAACTAGAAAATTTAGTTTGAGGTAAAATATTTAGCTTGAAGCTGTATATTTAGCTTGTTAGCTAAATATTTACTTTGAAACTGTGACATTTATAAATAGGGACAACTTTACATACGGCAACCCATAAACTGACCATCAACAGTTTATGAAACATCAGGTGCATCATTCACAAAAGATAAAAAAAAATACTTTAAACTTTCACGAACGCTTCTTTTCTCCGTCAATGCTTTTAAAATTCTGTTAAAGCATCACAACTAAATGATTAATAACAGTTATGAAATGTGTACTACCATTTTTCCATTTTCCTTACCTACTGCATCTCCTATGTTGTCCTCCCCTTCCTCTTGATTCAACAGCTCTGTTTTGTTATTTCTGGTTTTGATGGTCGGCCTTCGTCTCGAACCTAGCGAGGCACAGGAAAGGAAGACTGGTTATTCATACCTCTATTTTCTGAAATGTCAGTCTCACTCCCCCGGTCTGTCGCTTGTTGACGTACACGTGCTACATTTATTCACTTGTTTCCACATTTAAATAGCAAGTCAGAACTCCAACAACATGACACATTTATTCAGATGCCATCTCTTGGAGACTTAAAGTTAAAAGTTACACATCAGAAGTTGCACGAAGAAATCTGTTGCGTTTCTGTGACACATTTTGATGCCGTGGTCACCAAGTTATTCTAAATTGCTATAATCTGACAAAGCTCTGGAGGTGTAACCTGCATAAAGACGCTTAAAAAAAAAGGATAATCAGTTACCATCAAAGTTCCCCGTGGCGTCTTCCTCAGCCAGAATCACCTCCTCTGTAAAAAGTGAACGATTACCAGATGTAAATCCAGCAGCAGGAGCTGTGCATATCGGAATGAAACGTCGTCCATCAGCATGAACTGACCCGCTTTGCAGATCCACTCCAAGTATCCGTTGAGCTCTCGCTCGATCTGCTGCTGCCGCCTCAGCTTGAGGAACTCGCTCCTGTTCTCCACCCGTTCCCTCTCTTTGGCAAATTCACTGTGGGAAACATTTTACGTCACATTCTCTCTTGCTCATCACAAAGTGCACAGAAGCAACGTGGAAAGGAAACGTGGAAGTCGTTCGCAGAGCTACAGGTTGAAAGAGCTCAGGCCATACCCTGAAAGTACACCCAGCACCAGGTTGAGCATGAAGAAGGAGCCGATGATGATGAGGGGGATGTAGTACAGCCAGTTCCACATGCTGCCATCCACGTCGTTGCTCTACGAGAGAAAAGCCACACGAAGGATTCAGCAATTTTAGGTTTCACATGGGGCATGAAACCTGATGTGTAATCTCAAAGCTTTCCTCTGAAATAAAAATTCCAGTGGCTTTCTTTGGTTTGACATGATCAGTATGAGCCAATGGGTTTAAATGCAAGTGGCCCCACTTTGCTCCGCTCCTATCAATCACACATCCCAGATGATTCTCCCTTTACTCATCCTGAGGTTACAAGAGACAAATTGGAGCTGGAAGACATTAAACAAAAGCAAAACACAGGAGAATGACACTACTAAGGATTTTAAACTGGGAGCTTATTAGCAATCATATGTTGCATTTACATGGGAAGTTGGGTTGGGTTCAGACAAAATGTCTCCACTTTGGCTTGGATCGTTTAGGTCTGATCTCAAGTAGAGATGGGCAATTTCATGGGCTTCTTATAAACCATCAAATATTTTCAATATTTCTAGTTTTGGTCGTTTTTTCCTCAACTTTCTTTAGGCGCCGTTTGTCAATGAACGTTTTAAGCCAACCATGCCTCATTTTCTACACACCAGGGGGGGCTTCAATCCAGCTTTTGAAACCGTTTCCCTTTTCACAATGTTTACCAACAGAATGTTTCCCTCAACTTTTTCTTTCGCTTTTTGAGAGGAGTCATAGTCCGTCTTATTTTACAAGAATCAACTCCCTCCTAACTGTAATCAAAACCCTTCGAAAAATAGAAATATAACAAAGTTTGCAGAGCGTAAAAAGCAATAAATGACTTTGTACAACAGATGTCAGACGTGCTGATTTTGCGTATACCTAGTTTTTTTTTTTAACGGTACAAACAAACCTGAAAGCAGGTGCTCTCTTTTAATTTAGAAAAAAACCCACAGTGTTTGTCCAGTGTTGTGTTGCAGCAAATCTTTGACTCACATTCATTTGTTGCTCATCGTGAACGCAAAACACAACGACTTACGTTTGCCTCCACCACTAAACAAACTCAACTGACAATCCAAAAAAATACCTTAATGGCGATATCGTCTTTCCATTTTTTTTTTTTTTTTAAATGAAACTCCCTTCATGGATCTGTCACCTGCTGGTGTGTTTGTGTGCATGTGTCAGGTTCATCTTTATCCAGATGGCACAATGCGAGCTGCCACATGGCTATTAAACTTTCATCGGTTTCCTCCTGACTGCATGTGTGAGTGTGGAAGTCAGGCTTCATCCATCAGAAAAGATGTTAAATATAGACAGACCAGAATAGGGACCTGAAGAAAGGGAGGTGAGGAAGAGGGGAGAGGGACGGTTTCTAAAAGCAAGAAAAGGGCAGATGAGAAGAGGTTGAGCTGACGAAAACGAGGAAAGATTGGGAAATATATTTTGGATAATGTCTTTAAGCACAATCTTAAAATTTACTTTTACATTTAGACATAAGAAATCTAAACTCCTATTTTCACACATCTTTGAGATTTCGTCCAAATATCACCAGATTCTATTGACAGCTATTGCTGTGATACCACTGCAAATACTGATAAGACCATTTAAGATCTTTTTCAGGAAAAATGTGAAACTAAAACTTACTTTAGGAGTCAAAATAGTTGTTTTTTCAAAGTTGTTTTTTCTTTGACTTTATTTTCAGGATTCTATAACGTGTCTACATTGTCTAAAACAAGTAAATAGTTTGTTTTGAATGTTTAAGCTTTGATGTTAATTTTTCAAAGTATGTCTTCTTACTAAACCATAAATGAGGTGTAGAGGAGATGTAGTGGTCAAAAAATGTTAAATATTTTGTCAAAGCTAAAAATTTGAGAAAAACAAATCAGATTAGTTTTAGAAATACATCATAAATTGTTGGTCTATTTATTTTCCAGAATCTTGGAAGTAGTTCAAAAAATTTGCAGAGCGGCTTGTTGGGAATAAAACCTTCAGGGCTTGTTTAAAATTTATGTGCATTTCTTTGTTTAAAGAAAAGTTTAGCTCAGTTGTTTATTAGACATACAAAGTAGAGCATCTCGGTCCATCCTTCCATAGTGATGCACTGGAAGACTGTCAGAATAGCGAACAGGATGTTGTCAAACTGAGTGATGCCGTAGTTTGGTCCGATCCAGCCGGATTCACACGATGAGTCATTGGGGCACAATCTGGAGGGTGGTTTGAGACCACATGGTCGAGAATCCACTTCCTCCCCTGGGTAGAGAGGGACAAAAGACAAACAATGTTACCTTCAGTTGTTATGAAAACGGCATATATGCCAAATGCAACTCAAAAGAAATTTTACTTTGTAACTCAACACCTTGAAATTGGGTCTCTGTCTCTTTAAAGCTCCTGCTCTTTCTGAAACTCCGCCTTCAGGAAGTTATCACAACATGGCTCCTTCAATTCAACCTTTTAACAATGTCTTTCCTAGCTGAGAAGTTGCTCCTATAATGAGCTCAGCAGATGACAGTTCCACTAAGTGATTGCTAATTGCTGCTGGTTAGTCTTAAGGAGCAGATATTACCATTTATTTCCCAATATAAATCATTTAAGTCTGACAAAAACCCAAAAAAACCCAAAATGGGTACGTAGGGGTTGGGTGGTTGAATACTTTTTACACCATGTTGTACACTGCCTACAAAAAACATTTCTATTCACATTTTCTCAAGATGCAAACATCAACATATTTCATTGGAATTTTATGTGTCAGACAAACACAAAGTAGCACGATTGAGGAGTGCAAACAAAAAGTGGCATGTAATTGTCAAAAACGGATTTGTTTTAGACCCTTTTGCTTCAATTTCTTTAGATCTCATTTCACATAACAATTCCACTGAAAACAAAGTTGTTTTTACAACTTCTTGTAGTTGTAAAAACAAAAAGAAAGAAAGAAATGGGGAGAAATCTTAAGATGTATGAATCAGTTTTGCAAAGAACTAGCAAATCATGTTCAAATGAAATTAACCAACTGGCCTCTAGGTGTCTTCACATTGGACCAAATATACAGCGTTTATATGTTTTTGATTATTGTATTGTGATAAAATAGTTACATAGAAAAGTTCGCATTTCTCTTCTGTTGATTTACTGCCCCCTTGTGGCAGGTTTTAAGTTAGATTTTGTTTCCGTTAAAAGTCTGACGAGCATTTTTGCCTACTACGTGGCAGATGGACAGTGTTTCCACCATTGTTTGAGCCTTGAGGTATCTTTGTAAGTAGCCGTATGCTATTATACTAGAATGTTTGACAGAAAATAATTAAGTTTATCTGCTGTTTCTAATGTTTTTGTGTTAGCGTAGCCGCGTTCAATGTGTTCTAACAACCTTCGCAGCCATACCTGAAAAATTTCTAATAGTCTTCCGTGTGTACGGAAATGGCTTAAATCCGCAACATGCCCATTTGACGAACTTCACACCGTTTTCTTTTATTTATATGTTTATTTTTTATTTTTGGACAAAATATGTATTTAAGATGTTCAAAATGTTCATCTTTTTTCTTTTTTTTTTACATGAAAGCTCAAAACACAATCAGCGCCTTAGTTTTTTTTTTTTTTTAGCCATCTGTATTGCATGGTCCAGTATGCCTGCGAGGACAGAACAGTGATGGATACGGTTTCTTCTCATGTTCACTTCCTGCTTACTTGTAACGGGATCGATACAGGTTGTATGGAATTTCCCCATGTAGAACTCCAAGCCGATGATGGCGAACATAAGGATAGCCACGAACAGCAGCAAGCCGATCTGAAGCAGGGGGATCATGGCCTTCATTATGGACTTGAGCACCACCTGCAGGCCTGGATGACAGTGGGAAATACTCAGAAGAAGTTTCGAACAAAAACACCAAGAGAAAGTTCAAATAGGTGTAAATCTTTGCAGTGAGGTAAGGCATATTGCTCCATTTTACCAATACTCCAGCGTATCCATTGCTAAAATCTCTACGTATTGAATGTTGACTAAAGATGGGGTTATAGCTAAGCCAAGAAAACGTCACAAAAGTGCCTAAATCCACGTAGCCTCAGCTATAAAGGTAATAGTTAAGCTAAATGTTGGCAGTTCATGCATAATCAGGTGAATGGAAATGGAAATTTCCTTTTTTGGATGTTGGTTTAATTTTTTTTATGTTAGAAATAAAAATAAATCAGTCACAACTCACTGGGAATTCCAGACACCAGTTTTAGCGGCCGCAGCACTCTGACAGCTCGGAGCGTCCTCAGATCAAGCTGAGATCCCACAGATGACAGAATTCTGCACAAATACAAGAAAAAAGTGAGGGCAGTACTTTGTCAGTGGTTCTGTTGGTTCACCGGGTACAACTGAAAGTTTTTTTCCCATATGACTGACTTGCAACACTCCTCGTCTTCATGACGATTGGTATTAATCTTTGCAATTCAATCACTTGAACATTCTGATTCACTCCAGTTCCAATCTTTCAGGAAAACTTAGGTTCTTGGAAATGGGAAAATGTGATCTTCAAAAAACACTTCTGCAAAGAGATCTCTAGTGGAGTTTTGGAATTAAGTAGAGCAATTTTCTTTCCAGTTTGTAGGTCACACACAAAGTTTGAAGATGACTAAAAACGCCACTTTAGCCTTCATTTTTCAAAATGTTTTCTTTGCACCGTTTCTGATCTGTCTCATTTTTGATGGTTGTACTCATTGGAAATCTATTTTGTTCCTTTTTTGCCATTTCCCTCCAGATATGATTATTCATTTAATTTTACTCTACTGGTCAACACAAGTTTATTCATGCTGCACATTTTAGCAACAAAGCGCTGAAATGTGCAACATTTCACTTTTTAGCACTTTAAACAGAAAGAAACAACCAATCAGAGTCAGGAGATGGTTTCTTAGTGCTGTCAATCATGCCTGTATATGTGCCGCTTACACCATCCCCTGCTACAGTTTCTTTCAAACAGGAGAGCCCATCATGAATGCTAAGGCTAGTAAGAGGTCATTTATTTAGAGACACAGCACTGGCAGCTGAGCCACTCATTTCCTCAATGGATTTTTAACAGCCAAAGTCAAAGGCCATGCTGCGAGCCTCAACAGACCAGACCTCAGCAAAACAACCAGAATGCATCGCTCCGACACGACGCCGGCGTGATTCATGTTTTCTGAAGCAGCTTCGAGGTTTGTGTTTGAGGGGGAAATTCAAAGACAACTTGGATCAAGCGACGTCGCTTTCGTTGGATTACTAGTTTTCCAATACTTTCTCTTCTTTTTACCCACATTTCAGTGCTTTTTTAATGCCTTATCTCTCAAATTAGGGTCCATGCAAAGCCTGCATGTACAGAAACTGTTCCCTGCTGCCAGACGACTCAGTTCTTCAAGAGGCAGTTGTCCCTAGCAACAGCCGAACCAACCCGCAGTACACGCCGGTGGCCAGTAGATGGAGCAGAGCGCATGCCGGGGAAAATGTGGGAAGAGAAATGTGGACAAAGAACTTCTACAAATAATAATGGAAAAAACATAAATTTTTGGAGGAAGTGAGGAAAAATGTAATGAAAGGACGACTAACACAATGTCTTCTCAGGTATAGTTGAAAGAACACAAAGCAGAGATAACAACAAATAATGGCTTAAGATTGTAAGTATCACCATAATGATCTATATTTGGTTTATTGTTGTGGTCTTTTCTGCTTGAAGCTGTCAGGAGTCTGAAGGAGTAATGATTGAACAAGCAGGGAAATATTAATCTAAACTACTCCACTCACAAACAGATGTGTTATGTTGACTATTGAGTTTCTACATCAGTGACAATGTAATGAATGAACTGGTTTGTGCTGCAAGACAAGAAAGTGATTTGATGATTCCGAGAGGTGCAACAGTAACAGCTTGTATACAAAAACTCTTCGATACGAGACATAATCAGCAGAAAACCAAACCGCAACTTGAGTGCTATTGGTTTGGCAACAACAACGCAAATGTTGGGCAAGAAAACCTGCAGAAAATCCTACTTCTGCGTAATAAACTTCAAGAAAATGGCATTGGATGGACAGCAATAAGAGGAACAGAACAAATATTTACCGACTAGTGAATGATCTCTGAACACTTGAGGAATCCACTGGAAATCATTAGCAATTTTATAAAACTTTGTTCGAGAGCAGCTTCTGTTAACCCCGTAAAGAAAGACATGCAAAGTGATGTCTTTCTTCTTATTTGTCTTTTAGTTTCATGGGCTGATATAACCTGTGGTTTAACTTTTCTGTACTGTTTTAATTTAATCTTTCTTTCTGTTATGATAATTTCTATTGTTATGTCTCACCTTTTGAAGGACTTTGAGTTACGTTCATGGTTTAAATGTTATTTAAAAGAAAAATTAACTGAATTAAATGCATACAATCAATAACTGATCACAGTGGCGAGATAAGAATAAATATTTAAATGCCACTATATATGTTCTTTGTGTGTAGCTGCTAGAAAAAAAAATCAGAATAAGACAAAAATCAGCAGTTTTACAAAAGTTATGTTTTAGAATATATTTATCAGTGTAGGTGAGGTTTCTGAAATAAGTTTTTAGTTCTCCTATATATACTAACTGCCATCTTAAATAAAAACAATCAGCTATTGCTTAAAAGAACAAGATAAAATTGTAAATCAAATTTTAAAAAACCAGTTGGTAAGTCGTTATGACGGTTTGGTAACACTGTCCATCAATTACACTGTTTTTACACATCTTCAACAGCTAAAAACAAAACAGTGTCTTAAACTCTTATTTTGAAAGGCCTCATTTTGTCCATTTTATTAACATCTAAAGCTTTTTCCTCACCGACCTAAGCTACACTGAGCATGCTGTGGAGACAGATGGCTGAATGTTTCCTCCTGTCAGGAGCTGGCATGTATCTCTCTCTCTCTTTTAAAGGTTTGCTTCAAAATGGGCTTAAATATAATCATTCAAATCTCTTTGTTTTGTAACAGAGAATATATAAACACAGAATATCACAGAGGAGCTCCGTCCCCTTAAAGACTGCGCCAGAGAGTCCTTAATGAAATACCAATTGTGAAGAAAGAAAGGCGGCATCCCCTTAAGAGACGGAGAGCGTGAAAAAGAGTGAGCAGATTGAAAGGGAGTGATAGTCCTGTGTGTCAAAAGTGTTAGATCCAACTGCTGAGAAGGAGAGACGTCGCGGCTCGTAAGAGAAGCCGAAGCAGGCAGAGAGACTCCAGAGATGAAATGAGGCTGGGTTTTCTCTGCAGTGGGGAAAGGTGTTTGGATGGTGATGACAGAGGCTCACGCTGCAGGGAAACACCAAACTGTTAATGCCGTAAAGTAGCACAAGCCCTGCTGAAGCCCCGCCGCTGCATGTTGACCAGCCATTAAGTTTTCCACATGTGTAAAACGTGGCTTTAAGAGAGGCCACGGTTCACCAGCGACACTTTCTGATTGGAGGAAATCCAGGTCCCCATGAACTGTTACATTCAAACTGATTAAAAGATGGAGAGATGTTGAAAGTCTGTTTGGACTAAGCCAGTATTTATTTATTTTTTTCACATAAGGTTGTAAAAATATTTTTTCAGGTGTTCTACACTGAGAAAATTAATGAAATGTTACTGCTAAAAATCTCACATCCGTGAAGCTCTCAAATGTCAAAAAAAAAAACTGAACAAACAAAAGGTACCCAATGTAGTCACTTCGACATGGCCAGTCTTTGGTTTCCATTATACACTACGCTAATTTTATACGTTGTGTTTTGTGTGTGAGTTTACGCCTTCTGTGTCTTTTCTGCCTGCAACATGCCATTGTTGAATTAAAAACTTGCCTCTGAATCAAAAGTAAAGAACCTACAGAGGAGGTGTCTGATGTCCCTATCACATTATCAAAATAATCGATATCTCAACATAATTGATGCTAGAAAAATTATTCAAAGACTCATTTATGTCAAAATCGATACAAACCGACAAATTTGCATTTGTCCAAGTAGTCCGATTTCCTCCAACAGCAATCCTGCAATAACAGACGCTTGGTGTGTGCAGCCAGAAAAAAACATTTAAAAATAGATATGCGACCCTCTTGGCCAGCAATGCTAACAACGAAGCATTTTCCCCTATATTGAGACAGACGGACGGACAGGAAAAAAGTTAAATCTGAAGGTCGCCACATGCCAGTTGTGCTAAAGCTAGAAGCTAATGCTACAACACTGATGTTTGATTTAAAAAGGCCAGTAAAGTGGTAAACCTCACAGTCAACATAAGCTAACGCTATCTGTGTAAATATTAGCATCAAAGAATGGCCCAGTTAAGGCAAGGTAATTTTATTTTTACATCACATTTTCAGCAACAAGGCAGTTCAAAGTGAAGATTTTCCTTAATATCAACTTAAGATTTGAATTTCATGACAACCAGAGGTTTGAGACTGATTTGACTTTGATAACACGTCAAGATCAGGTTAAGCTCTGGACTTTAAGGTCTATTAATGCAGCTGATGGGAGGTGCACATAGAAATGATTGCATTAATAACACAGTAAGGCCTTTGTGACGCTACTTATTCAAAACACCGGGTCCAGTTCTGATCCGCAGCTTCTCCATCCTGATGAAGAGCCACGTCTGATGATGACAATGGAGAGCCCTGATGAAGATCAGAGGTTACCTGCTCCCTTCACTTCGGACAGTCTCTCCTTGTTCACAGCATTGCCATGGCAACCGGCGATTCCTCTCTTTTTGCAGAGTTTCCACGGTTACTGATCTGCTCTCATTCACAAGCGTTGCCTAGGAAACGCAACCCCTGCTCATTGATGGAATCTCGGCATTGCCGCAGCAACGGGGATAGGAAGTGGGTCTCCTGGCAATTGATTTTTTTTAACCCATCAAAACCCCCTGCATATCCCACCCACAACCACCCACAAACACACGCACGCATACGCACACAAACACACACACACCACACACACACACACACACACACACACACACACACACACACACACACACACACACACACACACACACACACACCACACACACACAGTTCCCTTACTTCGCCCTCTCACACCCTGTTCTGACAGCAGCTCTGGTGCATTCTGGCAAATACACCTTCTGCACACATAAGCACAACTTATCCCGCTTGCAGACATCAGCCAAGCTGTTTAAGAGCAACGTTACGCCACACACAGATACACATTCACACACACACGTTTGATCAGATATGGCAGAGTTTTAATGTAGCAGACGAGATTTGTTGTGCTTCTGTTGTGTAAATCCACGCAAATGTTTCTCTTATACGTACAGATATAAAGCATAAAATGTATGTCAGAACTGGAATATTATTCGACTGATCAAACCTCAACACAAGTAATTTTAAAGTTTGCTCTCTTTTTTTTCAAATATTGCAAAAATCCCAATGATAATACAGGACGACAATTACACCAAACAAAAATATGAAAAGCACAGAACAGTCATAAAAACATATTATTCCAGTGTTAGTGTCTGAGGACATGCAAAGGTAAGTACACTGCAAAAGCACAACATTTTACCAAGTATTTTTGGTCTAGTTTCTAGTGCAAATGTCTTAGTACACTTAAAATAACACAAAAATAACTTACAAGCAACTCTTCAGCATGAAATAGGATGTTGTTTAAAGCAATAATCCCTTAATATTGATGGAAATAGTACTAGTTATAAGTTAAATAATCTGCCAGTGGAACGACACAATTTTCCCACATTATAAGTTTTAATGTCTTGTTCAAATGGAACTTTTTCCCTCAATATTAAGGAATTATTGACTTAAAACAAGATCCGATATAATGCTGAAAAGTTATTTATTTATTTATTTGCTTATTTCAAGTGTACTAAGACATTTGCACTAGAAACTAGCCCAAAAAAAGAAACTTGGTAAGATTTTGTGTTTTTGCAGTGTGTGTATGTGTGAGTGCAACTGAGTGAATGTTCACCATTCAAGCACTTTGAATGGTCAGTACGACTAGAAAGGCGCTATATAAACGATCCATTTACTACTTATTATTTGTTTGGTAATTTGTTGAGAAGAGAGAAGCTGGTAAAGCCTGAGAACACCATGCTAACTGTAAAGTGCAGAGGTGAAGAATCAGGTTGTTGGAGTGTTTTATGGTAGGATGGACCAGTTCACTGCACACAGAGGACAAAATCCAGAAAAACGGACCTTACATGGAAATTCTCACATGTTGATTCAAGCCTCCAGACAGAAAGTCAACGTCAGACACAAATGGGGCTTCTGAATGACGATGACCCTGAGCATACCGCTGAATTAGTTACAAAGAGACTTAAGAGCAACAAAGTGAATGTTTTGGAGCGGCCACTTGAAAAGCCCCGGTGCTGTCGAACCTGTACGAGAGCTAAAACCGTGCGAAAAGCAGGGCGGCCTAGAAATCTGACTGCACCAGTTCTGTCAGGAGGAATGGGACAGAACTCTGAGCAGGTTTTATGAAAAGATTGTACCTGTAGTTATGGCTACATGTGTTTTTAAACATAGCACATGAAAAACTGAGCTTCAAATGAATGTTACTTTAAATCTTAGAAACGTCAAAAGCCCACATTTACTTTTCTTCGTTCAGATGACAGAAAAGGTTGTGGCACGGCTTCATGAATCATCACTTAATGCTGCAGAAAATGGCCATGTTGATCCTAATAGGCGGTGTGTGTGTGTGTGTGTGTGTGTGTGTGGTTGCGAGTATGGCGCTGTGTTACTGTGTCTTATCTTTTCTCTGTCAGCACTAGCAAAAAACAGAAAAACAGCACAAATGCACCGAGGACATGCATGCGCATACATGCGTGCACATGGGCGATGTGTGTATCATGTGGAAGTTGTGTGGGAGAGCCATGTGTCACCACAGTGTGAGCTCCTGTCCAGTCACCGTCTCCCGCTGAGTCCTCAATATTTGACTCCCTCGCCAGCACACGCTTTACGCTTCACATGCACACATAAGGCAGAATTAGACCACAGACGATGGAAATAAAACACACGAGTTAGAGGATTTCAACAGCATGTCTCGGGATGCAATCGGTAAATAACAATGGTGGAAATTTAAGGAAAACCTCTGTCATCAAGTGAGAAAGTCTCCTTTTTGGCGAAACCTTTCCCCATAGGTTCTATACTGTACATGCAGTCACAATAAAATGAGCTACTTTCAAAAAAATCTTATCAATTGACACTTTGGAGCCTTAATGCTTATTATATACACCGATCAGACATTATGATCATCACAAGAAAGGTTATGACAGAGCCAACCTCTGCATCATTCCACCTGAGTGGAATAAATCAGGCAGCAAATGGACACTCTGTCCTCAAGAGTGACGACTGGAGCAAGTTTGACACGGGCCAAAGAGTGGTTGTTAGCTGAGTGTGTTAGATGATGCTAGTCCCACCAAATCTTCACCAGAAAAGGTGAGGATTTGGTGGGAATTTTTCATTTTTGGTCCTCTTTGCTTTGTTGCAAAAGAAAATTGTTCTGGAACAGTTTGAGGAGCACAACGAATTTGAGGTTTTGACTTGGTCTGAAATTTCATACATTTCAATCCAGGGAAGCATCTGGGAAAGTGAATATAAAACAACGAGATAAAAACCTAAATAATTTGGGCCAGTATTGATATCCAACCAAGCAAATACCACATGGCCAAAACCCCTCCCCTTCTTTTCCTGAAACGCACACATGAACGGCAACAAGGTGTGCATAGAAATTGGTCATTAAAGTTGTCAACACCAACACCAACATATTGTGCATCGCAAGTTGCTAATATCTTTGTTGAATGATACTGCAAAAATGCACTTTTGACACAATCTTAAACATGGAATCACCTAAAAAACAAAATGTAACTATCGAGTGTAATTCAATTTAAATAAAATGTACTACATGTACACTGCAAAATCACAAAATCTTAAGTATTTTTGTCTATTTTCTAGTGCAAATATATTGATACACTTGAAAAAAAACTAACTCACAATAAACCTTTCAGCAAAGTATAGGAGTTTGTTTTAAGTCAATAATTCTTAAATATTGTCAAACATTGACTTAAGACAAGCTCTTAAAAAGTGTTGAAAAGTTATTTTTAAGTTAGTTTTGTCCCTTTTTTTCCAAGCATACAAACTAAAACCAAAAAGACAAAAATACTCGGTAAGGTTTCGTGTTTTTGCAGTGCACTCTGTTAGAGTAAATCTACACTCGCTGTCCTTTTCTACACAACATGTTGCAGTGCTTAAAATCTTTAAAATCTGTTAAGACCAGTGGATTCACAACTATGATTAAATAAACTAAGCCCACATAGTGAAATGCGGATGAGACGGCTGAAAAAAACTGGATTCTGTGCCATGTGAATGTCGTCGATAAAGACATTTTCCAACTGTTCTGCTCGTTCTAGGCATTGGCCAGGAAGTTCAAACCATTTCCCAGTGGAAGGACTCGTTCATCAGAAGCGAGGGGACATGGGACCGGCCCAGGAACAAGAGACTTGTACACTTTCTGCCATCGAGTCCCAACCCTCGACGCTACATTTTGCTTCTAGTTTCATTTCACTCCACAGTTTTTTTTCCCCCTGGTTGTCGAAGCTTGGCAGAAGAAAGACAGAAGCACTTGAACATATCCTCCGTCCTCCCTTCCTCTGCCTTTCCCTCAGTATATTTTCTTGCCCGCATAATATTGCTGATCTCAGCAGAGTGCAAACACTCAGCTGATGGACTCTTTCACTACCCCCACCACAACTAAACACAGAATTTAACCCGCCCCCATTTCTTTTTTTGTTGTTTTTTTCCTCTCTCCTCATCTTTCATGTGCCTTGATGATGTGGAGAAACAGAAGAGATTGAAAGAAGGTCTTAAGGAAGGAAAAGTTCCTTTTCTTGTGAATTCCCAAATTCCTGTATGCTGGTATACAAGCTACTGGATAATATTGGTGCACATTACATTAAAATTTTTGCTTCGACAGTCATTCCCCTGTCAACTAATTGTACAGAAATGTGTGTTTTCACTCGCATATTGCTAAGACTATGACACTTTCCATGTCTTTAATCCTTTTTCATTTTCATCTCCCTGATTCTCTCTCTTTCTCTCCCTCTCCCTCTCTCTTTCTTTCTCTCTCTCTCTCTCTCGGTCAGACCAACTGAACTGCCCACCTGTCCCTCGTTTTTCTGCCAGAGCGGCACCAGGAATTCACAAGGACACCAAGTCTGGACTTTTCTGTCTGTCACAAGCCTTTTCTACCAAAGATGCGTGGGGGGTTGGTGTCGCCATTTCAAATAGTTAAAAGTGCGTACAGCATGTGTTTCCTACTGTTGGCAGAAGTTGAAGATTGAATTTTCCAAACATTATTTGACCCAATGACATAATAATGTTGTGTTATAACTTATTATTCGACATCCTCCCATAGTCCCAAAACATGGATGCCAGGTTAATTGGTCTCCAAATTGTCTTTATGTGTGTATGTGAGTGTGTGGTTTTGTGTATCTATGTAATTGTCCCATGACCCTAAAAGGTTAATTGGATAGACAATGGATAGATGGATATAATTTTTTAGGAACTGCTACTTTAGAGCTGTAATATGACATCATATATATAATAATTGTATATTAATGTATTGCCTATGAATCAGTCTTGACATAAATGATGGTAGTACTCGTGAAGTTGCTTTACTCAAGTACTGCACGTTATTTCTTTAAAGTCGGATGTTAGCAAGTAACTTGGCAAGAAGTCACAAAACGACTGATCATCAAATCCACTCAATGCGATTCCACTTATCTGTATTAAGGCACATGAATATTTTTGATCAATGCGATTCATCAATACAAAAATTTTCCCTGATTTCGTTCGAACTAATCAAAGTTCTTTCAGTGAGACTTTAGAGAAACTTTATTAGATTTTTTTCTGTCGCCTCACTCCAAGAGTAAAACTAACTGCCCTTCGCTCACAAGAAAGACAAATTCAGGTATTTAGAAATAGTTAGAGGAAAAATAAAGTCATCAGTTTGAAACTATTTTGATGCCACTTATAAATCTTATTTATGTCATCTACCTTTTAAAGGAGCCAACTGCAGTTTGCTACCTGAGCAGACAGCTCAACTAATTAATCAGCTGATACCATCTTATCAGAGTTTATTTCTGCATAATCAATGATTAATAAAAAGGTGTAATTGCAAGTGGCAATTGAAAACTACTGGTAAATCTAGTGTAGGTTTCTTCAGTATTTTTGTTTAAGTCTCTGCTTTAAAGACAACATATTGCAGCTGACAATAAAATGCTGCGATAATCAATGTTATATTATTTTAGCAGCAGTAGAAATAATTGAATCTTATAAATCGAATGAAATTAGTGGATAAGTGTCATTCTCTTAAAGAAAAACTGAAACATTTGACATTTTCTTTATCATGATTTGATAATCTTATGTCTTATGTTCATATACTCAAAGGAAGTCAGAATTAAGTCAATCAAAACATTTCTTCTTACCTATTAAGACAAGCAACAAACGCTTTTTACCACAACCAACCAGCTGGCCTAACATTATTTGTCTGTAGGTGTGTGTTTCTGTCTGTGACTATTTTTGTTGACAAGGGTGTGTGGGTGAGCACAAAGCACCAAACGCTGAAGCAGGCTTTTAACAAAAAAAAAATATATTTTTTTTTATTTTAAGTGGCATGCATTTTGTGATTCCTTGAAAACGTCAGTGCATTCGCTCAGCGGTGTTATCCTAAACCATTTTAAAGAAGGAGGTTCCATTTTAAATGCACCAAATTAAGTATGCAACCAGCCTTACTGAGGTAACAGCATAAGATAAGAAAAAGATACAAAGACACAAATGTAAAGACAATAGCTAAAGCACCTATCCCACAAAATCAACTAATAACAGAACAACAAAAACTTGTCCATAACTCAAGCATTTACACTGGTTATCACAGTGAAATAAGTCAGACTTATCAAATAAGTTAACGTCAACTTAAGCTCAACTCTTAGACTTATTTTTAATTTCTATGACATTAGTAAACCAATAAAGAAATGAAAAATATGTCAGTTTACCAAAATCTACAGAAAAAAAAATAGAAGTACTAACACAAGTATGATGATGTTTAATTGCTATTGATGAAACACACTACATAAAGTCTTTCAACGCCAGTACATGCTTATCCAGCCTTGCAAACTATACATCCAAATGCAGCAAATACCCCACAGGGCAATGAGCTGCAGGGTACAGGAGAATGTACAGCAGCGTCACGAGGCTGTAAATGACTGCAGAGCAATAATGATAATGGAAGTGATGGCAAAAGGACAACTTTCAACAAAGACATTCCTCTCTCTTCGTCTCTCTGGTTTGCCGTTGCCTGCTGAACTCACAGTATTTCTTCCAAATGACTCCATGCCCGTGTGAACATTTTAAAATGTCTGACTGCCTCTTGACAGCCAATATAAAAAGACATGACAAGCAGAAAAAAAGAAGAACTCCTTGTTCTTTCACAATTGAGAGCTTTCCATCTTGTATTTGGCTATTTCTTAAACCGGAATGGCTAAGGAGCAATGCGGCTTGGGGAAAAAAAAACAAAACAAAAAAACGGGTTCATGGAGACCAGATTGATATAATCTTGTCTTCTGATGACGCAAAGCCAAGGTGTGATTTGCCGTCCCTGCTGTGAGTCAGAGGTTCCTGTTTCCACCTGTTCTGGGGTCTGATGTCATTGAGTGCCCTGGCCAGACGCATCACTGTAGCCCATCCATA
Source organism: Poecilia picta (assembly GCA_033032245.1). Classification (NCBI taxonomy): domain Eukaryota; kingdom Metazoa; phylum Chordata; class Actinopteri; order Cyprinodontiformes; family Poeciliidae; genus Poecilia; species Poecilia picta. The sequence goes on along the minus strand of CM065353.1, from coordinate 27,289,122 downwards.
GCGTCAAATAAATTAGATGACCTCATTCTACTTTGTTATGTTGTTGTGCTTGGAATAGCTTTACCATTGACAAACGTGCAGGAGGGAAAATATACAATACCACTGACCCTAGAGGAGTTCTTTATTCTGCTATGATAACTTTTTATAAAATACAAAGAGAAATTTAATACTGTGATATGCAAAAAAAAATTCTGTAAATGCTGATGCACCCTATGGGGACTTTAGGGTGAAGAGGTCACTCTAAAAATTACTGCTTAGCCTCGCAGCCCATTAGATGAAAACCTCAATCATCAAACAGATGCTGGGCTCCTTGTCCAGCAGTTTCATGGATTTTATACAGCAGAAGAGACAAAGATTATAATTAAGGTAATGCTAAACAGAAAGGAAAGTGACAAGATGAAGAGACACATCCTTTTATGTAACCAAGCAAGAAATAGATTAAGTTGTAGACAGTACAGACCAGCAGTGCTAGCCAGCCTAGCCAAGATGCTACCAGAGGTAGCAGGCAACAACGTTAGCTAGCATAGCAGTGCTATTCTAAAACCATTAATAACAACCTTATATGTAACGATATTCCAATGTTTTCTGCTTAAAAGCTTTTATAAAATTACTGGTTATGAGAAAACATCAAATAGTTCGTTAGGACGTTTGTTGAGTTACGCGCATTGCAGTACATAAAAGTGAGTTTTCAGAGTACATATTTCTCTCAATAAGGAGGAATCCAAACTTTTGAAAGTCCCACATTTTTAATGTTTCTTTATCCGTCTCTTTTCAAAACCTGCTAAGCTATCAAATTAAGCTAATGAGGAATTTGTAGCTGAAATAACCAGCGGAAACTGCGACTACGGTGAATCTCGGCCATGTTAATGGTTGAAAAATAAACTAGAAGTGATTCGAGGATCTGAACACATATTGACTTCGAATAAGAATACTGGTCTTCTAAACCAACCGTAGTTGAAGATGCCACTTTATAGAGAGTTTTTTTATGCTATGTTCAATTCGCTTTGTAAGTCGAAGGTCAGATCTTTTACTTATGCAATGTTACTTGTTACGTAATATTACATGGGTAATTTAATGTTCTGTTTGCTATTTGGGAGACCAATGCAATGTGTTCAGTGTGATGCTATCCAAGAATAAAAAGGTGTCGGCTGTACATTCAGTACATAGCATTAATTTTAATGACCATACAGACACTTATGTACAGTCCAAGACTTTAAAACATTCAGGAATTGAAGAACTGGTAAAACTACTTAATATTAAAAGACTTGGCTATTAAACTACTAGTTTAATAACTAGCAATATTAAACTAATGCTAGTCACATTTTCAGTTCTGCAAATATATGTGAAAAGAACTGTGAATGTTTACTGTGCATACCGTTTCCCTGAGTAAATTGTTTAAAATTCACCTAAAATACACTTCATGGCTGAGAGATGACAGGTGCTTAAATTTGAACTACTTCTTGGTGAAAACCAGTAGGGGAGTAGTAGGGGCATCTTTTGTGTCCTTGTATTGATCGACGGAGCCAGACTCTACAGTAAATGATTAAATTTCATTGTGATGTCACTGCATGGCAAATAAAAATCAATGTGCTGACGTTCCTGAATGCTAAATACTTTAGTCTCTCTGCCTCTGTGTCTCCCTGTGTGCGCGTCCCCCCACCCCCCACCACCACCTCAAACTCTTGCTCTTATTCCATCCTCTCATTAATTCTTGTTCCCATCAAGTATCTCCCTCACTGGCGTCTTTGCCAAGAATGAAGTCAGCACACGTGCGCACACACAGACAAGTGCACACACTTCACAACGCCGTCAGAAGCCTGCAGAGTCACGACTCGTGCAGCACAAACACACATTCTTCTAGAAACCAAGAGAGAAGATTTTATAAAACAAAACAAAAAACAAGGAAAAAAGTGAGAAAAAGAGAGACTGACACTATTAACACTCAAATTTGAAGCTAAATTAAAAATCTTAAGTCTTTGTTAAATGCATCAAATGTTGCCACGTTTGTTACGCAATGCGGTGCGAAATTGGATGAATTAGCTGTGCTTCCCGTTTACGTGAGTCGACGTTTTAGATGTTTTCTTGCTGCAGCACACACAGCTTTTACATTGATTTTCACATTTTTCTTACGCTACTGTGACAAATTTAAACATATTTGGTGAAATTATTACACAAATCACAAAAGAATGCATGAAAAAAATGTGTTTTTATCTTTAAAACTTCAATGCAACAATTTGCTTTCAGAGGACTAAAAATAGACTAACCTGTTTAAAAATATTTTTGGTCTGATGGTTTGGTAGACTCGGTTCAAATGGGGACCGAATTTGCGACATTTGTTACATTTTCAGCTGGTGTGGTTTGCTTTCACACCGTAGTGTGAAACAAACAAAAACCCTATGAAGAACCTGTTCCCCTCCTCGCCTGCAGTGGCGCTGCACCAAGAACTACTGAAGGAAACGACACAAAAACCTCTGAAGAGTGCGACTTCCTTCTTTACAAAAGTAAGCAAAAATGGAGCAGTGTCAGATTTTAGGGTCTAAAGTCCTTCTCGTTTCCTGTGCTGTTCCGCAGAAAAGGGGCGGTGAGGCCAAAATATCGCCAATTAATGAAGTCGATATCCATTTTTTGTTTGTTTTTTCTAAGCTTCCTTTTGTTACGTGTCCTTTTTTAAATCATCCAAATCAGAATTTATTGTGTTTTTTTGCACATTCTTGACAGGAATCATCTGTGCATTGCTGCATGGTGGAGGGCTAACCTCCTAGCAGCCGACTAAAGAGTGTCGGCTGGGTAAATTGAACGCAGCAAAGCAACTGCACTGGCCGGCCATTTTCCTGTAAATGTATAAAATATTGAGAGGAATGCATCAAATGCAGAAACTCTGGGCTGAAGGGAGGAATCAGGGGCGAAAACACAGAAGCTCCTTTAGCGTGTATTTATGCGCTCTTATGTGAATAATTCTACATCAGTGAAAGTGGTGTGTGTGTGTGTGTGTGTGTGTGTGTGTGTGTGTGTGTGTGTGTGTGTGTAATGTCACCATAAAACTCACGGTCTAGACGCCGGACGGTCGTCCTGTATGTACACTTAAATGACTCTAAAGAAAGAGATGGTGTGTGTGTGTGTGTGTCGGTATCCACCATGAGACCCTGGTAGTGTGTGTTTTATAGGCTGCGCTGAGTGATTGATCATAGAGGGCTGACGAAAGCAGGTTACTGCAGCGCTTACACACACACATTCATTCCCTCTCTGCATTTTTCATTTTTCTCTCTCTCTCCCCTCCTTCTTTGTTCCATCTCCATCTTTGCTTTTCCTCCTCCCACCCCTCTTCCAAACCTCCTTTCTCTTTTTCTCTCTCCCTCTCTCTTTTCCTTGATACATCACTCTCACTCTCTCCATCCCCACAGTCATCCTTCTCGTCCTTCCTGCAGTCTCCAGCTTTGAACTGCTCCATGTCCTCTTCACACTGTCTATAAGGGGCAAAATAGAGCAAATACAGAAAATCTTGTATTTCCTCTCTCTCTCTCTCTCTCTCTCTATCCTGTTATGCAGAGCCCAGGGGAACGGAGAGGCGCTGTCACATGATTCCTTCCTCCACCTCCTCCTTGTTTTTTCTTCCCTCTGTTATCTAGCTGCAGTAGTACTCTACTGCTACTCTGGCAAGGGGCTTCGTTCGGTCCCAGAGGGCTTCCTCTGCCTCTCTCTCTCCCCATATTGTGCAATATATACTGTATCAATCCATCCAATCCATCCATCCATACCATCCATCCATCCATCCATCATCATCATCCATCAATCCATCCATCCATCCATCCTGTCAGAAAAAGAGCTGAGTTTTAATGAATTTGAAGCTGCGCTCGTAAAAAGAGCCTCACACCAAACTGTCCATCGACTCTTGCAGCGTCTTGCAGAAAACGCTTGCACCTCTTGAATTTTTCCACCCTTTTCTTCACGTCATGAACACAAACTATGACGATGAAAGGAGACAAGTGGAAGGAAAGCAGTGGTATTTTCAGAACACGAAACAGGAAAGCACGAAGCGCCTCTGTCAATACTTTGGAGAACCAACTTCTGTTCCAATTGTAGATGGAAATCTGGCTCAACGTCTACTGGCTGAAATTTGGACTATTCTTCTTCTTGCCAATTGGAACTAGGTATGGACTTTGACTTAGCCGTTCTGAGACTCGATGTAAAACCACTGGCTGTATATTTACGACGATTGTCATCTTTTATCCTTGTGATGGCTAAAAGATGCTAATGAGCCATTTGATTCAGGTGTGTTGGAGAAGGAAGGCATCTATAACAGGTGCAGGATTCGATTTTTATCATCTCTGATCTAAACTGCTGCTAAGACGCAAACAAGTGGACCTTTCACCGCTTTACTGGCTTTGACTTCAGGCTATTACGAGTAAAAAACTGAAATGAATGACTTCGTTTTCAGATTTGCAAAGAAAACCATAAAACAAAACAAACCATTTTCACTCCTCCGTGTAATCATGCAATATTTGTGCTGTCTATTCACAAAATCCAAGTAAAACACTTCAAAATTTGTGGTTGTAACTCAACAAAATGTGAAAAAAAATTAAAAGAATGAATACTTTTGCATGACATTGCAGCAACATTTGACACACCTTTCAATACAGACTTTTACAGAAACAACAGCTCGAAAGGAAAGGAGCCCAAGGAAACAACAACTTATTAACCATCACATAATCTGACCGCAGGCTATGGCTGCACACTCAACCGGCAAAACGGACAGCTGTCCTGGACTCAGAAGCTTGCAGTACAATGCCCACTTCCTCTGGTCACATGCCATTGTGCTCCTGTGCAAACTACGTATTCAGTCCTTTTGCAGATTACACTAAGAAGTTAAATCCTGAAGTCATCGCTTGGGCATTTTATCAACGTCTTGACGGTCAGGATTTAAAGTGAACATCCAAAAAGGAAGGAAATAAGGAAGAGAAAAAGGGAAATGGAGGGAATCTTGTTTCCCGTCTGTCTGCCATCGCCATAACAACAAACCTGCTCCCCCCTTTTCTTGGAAAAAGTGACATTTCACTTTGCCCTGGTTGCTGCTCCCTGCAGGGAGACTCTGATCCAGCCTCTCCATGAATGTGTGTGTGTGTGTGTGTGTGTGTGTGTGTGTGTGTGTGTGTGTGTGTGTGTGTTTTGTGTGTGTGTGAGTTTGTGTCCTCATTAAAAGGAAGACAGCGACTGAGGGGGGAGTGGCCCCGATCACACACACACCTTGTCAAACAAGACCTCTGCTGTGGCTGCATTAGTCTGGTGATACCAGAGGAAGGAGAAAGTCCGTTCCTACAGGAGGTTCACACACACCAACCCAAACTGTAACGTCAGGAATACTTCATATATTACATGAAAATATTCTATAAGTAAATTCATTACACGTGTTTATGTTTGCCTGCTTTACTGTTTTTTTATTTATTTTTGTGAATGTACTGAAAGTACCACTGTGTGTTTTGTATACATACCTACTTATAGGTGCAATAAGGTTTAATGTTAAAGAAATAACAGTTTAATGCTCAAAATCTGAAAGAACTAATTTGGGAGATACAAAACATAAAGAAGAATTTCACTTTCCAAAAGGAGAGAGAATTTATGAACCTTATGAGCGACAAAGAAACAACAGCAAACATTAAATCTTTACAAAAAGGCTAAGCAAAAATATATATTTAAATAATCACTGAACAATTCATAAAGTAAAACTTCAGAGGTTTTTCTCCAGACTCACCCAGTGAGGACGACCACGAAGTCCATGACGTTCCAGCCGTTCCTCAGATAGGAGCCCTTATGTAACGCAAATCCCAAAGCCAGGATCTTGATTCCAGACTCGAAACAGAAGATGGCTATGAAGTAGGGCTCCGTCTCTTCCTACAGGAGAGGATGATGGGAGGATGGAGGGAAAAGAGGATGAAATAACATATGCAGTGTGGATGTACAGGTGAGGAAGATGAGAGCTGTTTGATTTTGTTCAGACATATAGATTGGTTTTATTAAATGAGCTTGATACTTTCCATTCTGATTAATATTGTTTTTTTGTAATTCATTTTATTCACTGTTGTGGTTGTTTTATTCCACAGTTTTGTATCGTTTCTGGTTGTATTGTTTTATTTTGGATATGAAAAATGCAGTGTACTGTACAAAATTAAAGTTTATTGGTCTTCGAGAGAGAGAAAACTTACATTTTTTGTTTTCATATCATCATTATAAACACATCATTAAAACAAAAAATGAACTCAAAACAACAATATTAACGTTTATCGCAATAAATGTTGGGATCATTTATTGTCCGGTAAATTTGATCATAACAGGCTTAGTTTTGATTAGGACCAAGTAGGAAAAAATGACAGGTTTTGAACGCTAAATAGCTGCATCTCAAAAAAAGAAAACATATCTTAACTAACATAAAACATAAAATAATCAAATGTTAAATGTTAGTTAACATTTTTATACATAATCTACAATACGTCGACAAAACAAGCAAAAAGTAACTTCAGATCTTTTTGTAAAACGTTTGCAGTCGTAATAATTCCCATCTAATTCATATAAAATCTCGCAACCTTTTGAATATACCTGTGTCTGCTCTGTATGTTCATGTGTTTGCAGAGCTTTGAGTATATTCCCATCACTGCACACAATAAGTGTGTGCACAAGGCGCGTGTGTGTGTGTGTGTCGTTGTTGTTTTACCAGTCTTTCGGACAAAGGCGTCTTGTCTCCATCAGGAAGATGCTGTTCCAGAGCCAGGACAATGCAGTTTGCTATGATGGTGGTGAGGATCATCCATTCAAACGGAGTACAGCTGGAGTCAAGGGTCATTTCACCAAGCAGACACACACTTTCATACTTATTCTCATCATTAGACACATTTTGACATGGAGGGACTCCCAGAAAATCTAAAAGTTTCATAATGTCTGTGAACACACCGTATCTAACCGAGAACTGCAAAAAAACACAGTCTTTGGCGTAGAAATGGTTTCAAAGTGAAGAACCCACTAAGTCATCTGCTTTAAATATCAGTGAGTTGTTTAATAATGAAGTCAGAGGGAGAACCAAGATATCTACAGTTCATTCTGGCTGTGGGAGAACAAGACTTTCAGCAGGCAACAGGAAGGCTGACAGGAGCTCCCACCCACTGGGATCCCACTGGAATATTCTGGATTAGCAGGCTGATGGTAATCTCAGAGCTAAGGCGAGGGTTTACTTTCTACATACAATACACATAAAGCGTGCCGCTGTAGCTGTTCTAACTGGCTTAGGATGCTAATGACAGCTTCTCAACGCCATAACAATTTTATTAAAATAGAAAAATCCTTCTGTAAAGTGACCTCTGACTTACAAACAGTGTGACATCACCTCTACTCCTAAAATAAATAATTACAGACCCTATGACATTGGGAAGATGGAAAGAATAATAATATTTTGGATGCTGTTTGACTATTACAATTCCTAAAAGGTCACCAGAATCAGCTCCACTTTAATATCAGCACCTGAAATAGATAATAGGATTAATGCGACAGTAGATAATGTTTGTAAAAATATATGTATATTTTTTTATATTAGGGTAATCGAGCTCCTCCTCCTCCTGTAGCCATCTGCAGAAACACACCGTTACGGGTCAGAAACGACCAATCAGAGCCAGGAGGAGGGTCTTAGCACTGTCAATCATGCTTGTGCACGCTCACATCGTTAATTAATATAAATAATCACATCACATACATCGATGCCTGCTCTCTTGTGTATTCCCTAAGTTTAAAAATCACAAAATAGTTGCAGTTTTCACCTGGATGACATCTGCAGAGGACCTGGATGTTCTAGACATATTTTATAGTTTTTTTTTGTTTCTGACATTATGAGTGCAAGTAATTTGTGTCCATCACCCCTTCATCTCTTTCTGTACCTTCACTCATACCAACAAGGAATCTCCTGCTTGAATGTTGATGTGTGAAAGGACCTACAATATTATCTCCACTGAGTTCTGAGTCCGACTTGTGTCCTCGTCCAGAGGGACACGTGATCCCAAACTTGAATTTGTGATCCACTTCATTTCACCCAAGGACCAATGGCTCAGCTTCAATCTACCATTTCTAATCAAAACTGTTTAATATTTTTGTCCAAACCACTCCGATACCCGAGGTATTTGGCACAATGAGATTATCTTAATTACAGGAGAGGTTGCGACATAAAGTTGACCAAACTGAAAAGCTTCCAGACTAATAAACCAAAAAAACAGCGAGAAAGTTTTGATAACATCTCACACCAAAAAAAAACATAAATTTTTCACTGTCATGACCACAATGCAGGGGGTTTTTATGTCCTGCTAGAAGTCTTTGACACCGCTATACATTTTGTTTCACCAGATTTAAGGAAATGAAAACTTCTGAAAATGGTCAACTAGTTTGTGACCGAGACCAGAACCCTCAAACAAACACACACATGGACTCGGAGAGGTCGGACCGGCTTTTCCCGGCGCTCCGTCGACTAAAGTGTGTTCCAGCGTGTTGCGCTGTGTGTGTGTGTCCAAGCCTGAATAATGGCTGCTGGAGGGCCTAAGATGACTGGATACATCTAGACAGATCAAGCATGTGCCTAATTGTCCAGTCATTATCCTGTTAGTCCGGACGTGTGTGTCTGTCTCCTTGCATGTTTGTCTGCCTATGCGCGGCAGGAGTACGTGTCTATCGTCGTGTTTACCAGATGCAACGCTGACACAGACACTACGGCCAGAGGACGGCCTGAGCGGGAGTTTGCGTGTGTGTGTGTGTGTGTGTGTTCCAGCAGGCGAGCAAGGAATAAGAGGCTGGTTGACATGAGAGGATGAGACAGGTTGGTCAGGGGAGTGAGCACTAACGAGACAAAGCTGAACTGCATGGCACATGCTGGCTGGCAAAAGAAAAGCACACGCCTGTGTGCGTGCGTGTGCATGTGTGTGGGTGTGTGTGAGTGTGGGAAACATGGCACAGAAAGCTAAAATACGCCCACATGCACAGAAATACCATCTCAAATTACTCCAAGTTTCAAGTTGAAGTATTTTGGGAATCTATAGTAACCTGCTAGTATTTACGCCACAAACTTCAGTGTAACGTCGTTATGGTGAGGTGGAAAGAACATTACTTTAATTTTATTTTTTTTACAAATAAAATCCAAAAAATGTGGATAACATTTGTATTCAGCACACCGAGTCAATATGCTGTAGAAGTACGCGTCGTTGCATAATCTCTCTTGAAGTGCCTCTATACCAGTTTGCACGTTTGTAGATTTTCCCGTTAACTCGAGCGCCGTCACAGTCATTTTCAAATCTTGCGATAGACTTTTCATCCAGATGTAGATCTGGACTTTGACTGCACCGTTCTAGCTCATGAACAAACTTTAAGCTAAACCAGACGCTAAGCAGATGTTTAATGCATCTGTCCTACTGAAAGGTGAATTTCCGTCTTTTGGTGCCTGACCTACATCAATCTTCAATTCAACTCTGTATGAAGGGAAGCTTTTCTGGCCCTGCTAAAGTAAAGTATTCACACAAAAGGAAGCTGCCACCACCATGTTTCACCAGGGTGAGTGCCGTATACCTTCAGGAGATCTTTGAAACAGAGCACTGCAAGAGGACAACTATATGTTGGGATATTGATTTATTACTTAGCACTACTTTAAGGGGGACATATTATGCATTCTCCACACACATACAGCTATTTTATAGCACAATCAAATAACTTTGTTACCTTCAGCTGTTATAAAAGTACTGTATGTATCAAACATAAGTTAAGAAAACTTGACTTAACAGTGAAATTAGCCACTGTCTCTTCAAGAAGCTCCTACTCTTTCCTGACGCTCTGCCTTCCACATTTCTTCCCATCAACGCCTCTACATCATGTTGCATAAAGCCGTTCTTAGGACTGAGAAGTGGTTTGTATGATGAGCTCAGCAGCCACACAGGTCCACCAGGTGTTTGCCAATTGCTGGTGCCGCTAGTCTGTAGGAGCTGAGTGTGGGGAGAGGACAAAGAGGGGTGCTCTGTGAGGTGGAAGCTCAGCTTTGGGGAAATAGGTGAGGCTTTGCGAGGGAAAACATTTAGGCAGGTTTACGCCTAGGCAAAGATTTCTCAGATATGCAAAAAGGAATCGGGGCAATCAGGCATATTTTTGGTGAGAAAATAACATAATGACAAAAATAATACTTATGATATAAAACTCCAAAAAGTCAATTTTACATAGTACCCCCATCCACCTTTGAACTTCAGCTGTTTGTTTCTTGATCTTCATGATACTGTTTGTTCTCTAACAAACCTCAGAGGATTTCAAAGAACAGCTGGGAGTTTAAATTGTGCCCAGTGGGGCTGAAATACGCAAACACGCTTCAATTTTAACTTCACCTGTGCACTGCATTGTGGTTGTCTGTTAATCTCCAGTATCAACATTGAATGCAACAGCTAACGTTTCACCTGCTTTGCTCTAACTGCTATTATTTCTCTTACGATTTGGCATAACATAGACTAAAAATGCAATAGAAATACTGAATTTGCATAAACATAAACAATGTTATCAGCCGTTACATGGCAACATGACGCTTTGCTTTATTGATTTAAATCAGATTATTGTGGTATACTAAAAAGAAACAACAGACTTTTATTGTAAAATTAGTTATTCAATTGTGGGCCTGAGACGTGATGATCTCCTCTCCCGGGTGGAGACCGCGCCTCCCTCGGCACAGAGCAGCTAATATCCAGGCAGCTCTGTTTGTGTCTGACTGAAAATGAGTTTAGCACAAGGCCATATGCCGGCTCTTGTGTAAAGGCACTCGTGTCATTTTTTTTTTTTTTTTTACTCACTGAGAGTTAGCAACCCGGATCCCTGAGGAGGATGGGGTGTTTAAGGGAAACCTGCCAAACAAACCTTCTCTACTCGCTTAGCGCCAGTCGCTGCCTCTCCTGGCTCTAGAACCAATAATCTGCGACTCTCTCCGCACCAAATCTCAGCTTGACCAGAGAAACGATCTGATGATTAAGTTACTGTGAGCTTAAAACTTTAGCCTCTCTTTCAATATGCCTAATTCATAAAAAATAGAAACGAAGCATTAACATAGGTCAGACACTAGTTTAGATCAAGAATTATTTTTATATACACACCACGATACTCCTCAGAACGCTTGTAAACAACATCATGGAGAAGCATTGTTATGATAATGTGCAGAAAGGGGGATTATCAGAAACAGTAGGAGCTTCTTAAAGAGACAGAGGCCAATTTTCAGGTGTCAACAACTACGATGCAAAGATACATTTCTTTTACGTTGTTTTTGCCACATAGATCATTTTGATCAACTGAAGTTAACACAGTTATTTGATTGTGATATAAAATGGCATTATGTGCCTGGAAAATAGATCTCATCAGTACTGGAAATAATGAGATCTGCCATTCTTTACAAACATTTATGTCAGAGTACAACAGACAGACTGAAGCCGGTTCTGGTTTAGCACAGGAGCCAATATGGATATTGGCTCCTGGGTATTTTCTGGGTCAGAGGTCTTACCCATGACCATCTGTTCAAAAACTGAAAAACATTTTCCGAGTACTTAATGCAACATCTTAATGGTCACCAGATCAACATCAATGTTAGCTGCATTCAGTGCCGCAGTCGGAAGAAACCCAGGCATTTAAGAAGCCATTTAAAAGAGAACTGCATCTACAAAGACATGCTGCACACGCAGTTCAGGCTGTGAGAAAGCGAGAGAGAGCCAGACTTCCAGTAGGCAGGAAGACAGAATGAGGAACAGCGAAAATGTTTTTTTTTTTTTTTAGTTTTTTACAGATTTTCAACATTCAGAAATGTTGGCAAATTTTTAGAAATCTTAGCATGAAGGTGAGAATGTAAATTCTCTAAACAAATAGAAACGTCTATTTTAGCAATCAGTCACACTAATCATGCTACCCGTTGACATCATATGCTAAAGATGGTTAAAAATGTAAACACCAGAAGAACTTTGTCCTCTTTTTTTATCTCGTTTTAAAGCAACTGATCTCTTACACACCCTTGTGCATCGCCTCTGCTCCCAGTGTAAATAATTAATGACGGCTCACTGCAGGAAGTTCAGAAAAAAAATATTCTCAATGCTTTTTTTTTTTTAGATATCTCCTTATTCAGAGAAACCTGAATCAGCAAAAAGCCTTCCACAAAATAACTAAGACCATCTCCAATTCAGAGCTACATTTATAAATATATTGGCTCTATTAATGCACCATCTGGTAATTAGAAGTCCTGTTTGAAACGGAGAGCTTAACTAATTATTTTATCACTGCTTATGAACATAATCAGAAGTATGAGATGCCAGTTGCTTAAGATTGTGTGTTAAATCATGAGAGATACCAAGCTACTTCTTTCTGAAAATAAACACGGCGGCTTCTGCTGTAGAGAGAAAAACTAGTTCATTTCTGCTATTAAAAGAAAAAAAATAAAACGTGAGAAACTGACTCAAGTTTACCAGCGGAATAGCTCTGAAAAACTTTAATTGTAGTCGAATTAACTTTGAGGATGGACTCGGGCTGAGAATTGGGCAGATTAATATTTGTACATGTTTTCTTTCACTGAATGAGGAGGAAGTTATCCAGCGTCACCCCGAGCCAGTTTAAAGCTCGTTTTCTAGGGCAAAAACTTCCTTTTTAGGGAATTAATAACACCCAAAGTGCTTTTGGGGATTAGCAGATCTTTGGCCAGAACGGAGGATTAAAAAATAAAAGCGTCTCTGTATTGTTGTGTATTTAGTTTTATTTGGCGCCGAATGTGTTTCTCCCCTTATTTTCTGATAGATTTGTCATTCTGACAGACAATTTGGGAAAAGGCAGAGTAACTTTATTAGATTTTAGATTAGATTTGTTCAGATTTTTACATTTTATTGGAATTCATCAAATCAGTTTCTGATTTAGATTGAAAAGATGTATTAACCTGATTTTGGTTCTTAAAGCCGTTCTGCAGGCCACTTCTCTGTGTGCCTGTGAGGATGTCTTTGTAAGAGGACATGTCTGCCACAACATTTATTATTCAGCAGACACACACTCTGCTGGCCTAACAACCTGCTGAAAGCCAGAGGTAGCAGTTCCTGTGTGACTGGACGCATTTCTCCTTTCTCCTTATTTCTTTACATTCCTGCAGTGCCTTCGAAAAACCTCGTTTTCTTCTCTTTTTTTAAAAAACCCGTTTCACCATTTCCTTATCTGTTTGTGTGTTGAAACACTGCAATCTTTCTTTTTTTGTACTTTTTTTTTATTTTAATAAGCGAGACAGGAAAAGAGAACCTGAATCTGAAGCAATTAAAAAACAGACATTTTTGGCATGTGTATTACTGGTGAGCACTGCAAAAAGATGTGTATGTGAGTTCCTCTCGTTAATTAAAATAGCTCTCTAATGGCCAAAACAGGCCCTGCTCTGCCAAATACACTCACCTCTCTCTCTCTTTCTCCTCCAATTCTTATCAGCAAACAACACACTATATATATATATATATATATATATATATATATATATATATATATATAACAGAAAGAGTTTGGTCAAGAATAAATATTCAAACAGAAATGCACGAAATCATAAAAGAAAAGAAAGAAAGAAAGAAAGAAAGAAAGAAAGAAAGAAAGAAAGAAAGAAAAAGAAAAAAAAGAAAAGAGAAAAGACTAAAGTTCCACAATTTTTGTTTTAGTCTTCTTCTATTTCAGTTTCATCACAGATTGTAACTGAGCTAGCTGTACTGCGTCACAGCGCCCCCACGATTTCAGCGCCGCAGCTCTATTAGTACTAAAATAAAATCTGAACAATTTTCAGACATTCACCAAGCATTCTTGGACTTCTTCCAGGGTTCATTTGTAAATTTTGATCGATTTCTAATTTAATTTTTTTTTTTTAATGTGCCTAAGGTCCTTGTGGGGATTTTGTATCTAGCATAAAATGTAAAAAAGAAAAATTAAAGATTCTCCTCACTTATCCATCAAAACATCTTTTTCTAACCTTTACCTTATTTTTACTCAACTCAAAAATATATTACATTATATTGCCACAATATCCACTTAACTTAGACCCACATAGACCAGTTGCAATAAACAATAAATCAATCAACCGCATGATAGATTAAAATGAGATAAAATGATTAAAAATCAGTTGTTTCATTTGCATGATTATTGTTTTTCTCTTTTTCTATCAAAGTTGGTCTTCAATCCAGTGCTTTGGTCTCAAACAGCCATTTTTTTAAGGACAATTTCTTTATGAAGCTTTCATAATTTGTTTCATAATTTATTTGTTGCTTCTGTTGTTTTGTTTATTTTGGATATTTAAAATGTCTTCTGGTCCAAGTGTTAAATGCTCATTAGATTTTAAAGTTCATTGATCTCTGACAATGTGTTCTTGTGTTATTAAGTCACTGGAAAATGGCCTCTAAACAACATTGTCATTAATAGCAATAACATTAGGGACTATTTATCATTCAGCAAAATTTGGTTTGGTGACAGAGCTAAACCCACGTAAAACCTTTTTATAAATACAGTCGAACTGCAGAGAGACGGCCTGGTTGTTCCCGTTTGTCTTTGCACCGACTGCTCTATTGTTAGCGTCAGAACATTTTCACTTCATCACATCCTTTACACACACACACACTTTCTTTAGGACATAAACTTGTTGTTTTTGCTCTGGTTTTAGAACAGCAACAACGCCATTTTTTCCCCAACTCCCCCTTTTACAAGTTCTTCCTGCTTTTCTGCACGCTGTGTTCTTCCCGACGTTACATCTGTGACTGCAAACGTTTCTGACTGACGAGTGTCAACATCACCCCAAGCCTGGTCACATCCAGTATTATGATGGTCAGGCAGCAAATTTTACAAGTTTATTTTGAGGTTGAGAGAGGGAAAACAGAGCGTTCTCATACCAAAGATGGATTTTTTTTGTGTGTTGTTGTTGTTTTCACAGTAGATTAGTTTGTCTGAACACTTGTTGCCTTTGACGGGAAAGCCACAATTATCTACTTACATACTGAAGCTCCTGTCGTCTAGCAGTTATTAAAAGTGTCTGCTCTAAATCTATTCATGGACACCATCAACTATTTGCCTGTTTAAAATTCCACCTCTGTCCACACCCGTACAAAAACCCACCACAAAGCCACCTACAGCGATTTAAATTCCTCCACCTAAGTGTTCCTGTGAAAAATGTCCTCATGCATCAGTTTGCTTGTGCATAAGCAAGGTGTGTGTGTGTGTGTGTGTGTGTGTGTGTGTGTGTGTGTGTGTGTGTGTGTGTGTGTGTGCTCACCCTTGTGTGTTTGTGTGTATGTTTTCAGCTGATGAGGCATTTTGGCATGGCGCTGAGGCTGTGCTTTAGGGGAGCCTGATGAAGGGGAGATTTTAAATCACACCAAATGAAGCTTTATCAAATAAATGAAACTGTGTAGCACTCGACTCAGCAAGAGTCAGATCCGTTATGGGAGTGATGTAAGCACTCTCTCTCTCTCTCTCTCTTTCTCCCTTTTTATTCCTTCTTCTTCTGATCTCCGTCACAAACGTCCGTGACTAGGAAAGCAGAAGGAGGCGGTGTTTAGACACGGTCAAATTTTCTTTAAAATTCTTCTTCGGTGAGAATGTGCTGACTCATACGTATTTCTAAAGATCATTGGAGCGGTTTCCGGACTAAAAATTCAGTGTATAAATTAAAGAAAAATGCCTTTGTAGATTTAAACTAGTGGTGTCCAGATCCGATATTGATATCGGGAACTGGCTTGATATTTTATCGGGTTGCATCCAAAATTTCAGATATAACCACATAGATAGAAGCAGTCCATTCCAGCATGAAGTCCATGCCAGAATTTATACCCCACACAGACCCAATGGTTAATAAATGGTTGGTTGTTCTCATGCCTGCTGTTGTTGACTGTTGTTCTCTGTTTGAGTAAAATCACTTTATCAAGCCTTTTCTAGCATTCCACACTACAAAATAAAAAATAAAGGTGTGTATGAACTATCTTGATATTGTATCGGGTCGATATTGATCAGTTCTCAAAACTGCAATATCAGTGTCGAAGTGAAAAAGCTGCATCGACACAGCTCTAATTTAAACAGATTTTTTTTTGCAGAAAGGAATATGGATATGTTATGATTTCTCTCCTACCACCTACATCTAGTAAATAATGCTACCATATAGAAAAATTTGGAAAACAACCACATATGCTGTATAGTCTGTCATACATATATTTTTACTCTCCTCCCCTCTATATTAAAAAAGAAAATAACCAAGATAATGAATGAGGAAGCTGAAGCTGAAACTAAATTATTTAGCTATTTGATGCCATAACAAGTAGTCAGCAAAAAGCAGAGCAGTAAAATATATCAAACTGTAAGGCCGCAAATACTAATTTATGTAGGATCCTAATCACAAAAGGATCGCTTTGACAGTATATTAAAAGTTTCTCTATTTTCAGTAAAAAACGTTTAACTATGTTACCCATTTTGGTAACACTTTATTTGAAGGGGGTGAATAAGACTGAATGACACTGTCATATACACCTGTCATGAACAAGAATAAGCCTTCATGAATATTTACGACTGTTGTCATAAAGCGTCATTCGGTAAATTATGACACTTTTAATACAAAGTTGACATCATTCAAAATGTCTTTGTTATGACAACTTAACATTAACCAAGATTTCATTACTGATATAAATTTGTTCTAAAAATATTACTGATTGCACTTTAAAAATTAGGTAACTTTATGTTATTAAAGGTAAAGTTCAACTTGTGCCGTTTAATTTTTTTTTCTGCTTTACTTGAAGGTTTTATTTTTATCCCATATACTGCAGCTTCTGCTGCAAAATGCAGTTTTATCTACAAGCTTCATATTTGATCTGTTCCTCCACTTTTTCTTTTAAGCTGCGCCTCCAGTTTCCTTTTCCACCTTCCTCTCTCTCGCTCTCTCTCTCTCTCTCTCTCTCTCTCTCTCTCTCTCCCCACTAATAATCACTCCAGATTTTCCTTGCTGCTTTGTTCTAATTCAGGTACTTTATCTCCTCTCCATACTTCGACACAATGAACTGCTATATTTAGACTTTAGAGATTTTTTTTAAAATTTTATTTTCTACTGATCTCAGCTCCTTTTGTTTTACCGATGCCTTTTAAGTTGTTGTGTTTTTTTTTTCTTTAACAGGACACCTGCTGTAAACTGTGCCAGACGGTTATGAAAGACACACAAATTTGCACTCTTAGATAGTGTAGCCAAACCCAAACCGCTCCAGTCAATCTACCGCATTCACCATCTCCACACCAACTGCAAAAACAACATCCATGCACGTCAATATTAATACAAATTATTCGCACAGACCTTGCTCACAAAAACAAATGCAGTGAAATGCAGGCGCGCTCGCGGCGTCACCCCTGATGCAACTCAAGGAAAGACCAACAGCTGAGGATGCTGCAGGATCTGAACACGTCTGATTTATTCATTCAGAAGATAACTGGAGCACGTGAGGCACTCTGGGATTTGATCCTTAATGGAGTAAATGCTCGTCTCGTCTTAATTTGGCTCCTCCTTTCACTTACCGACTGCAGCAGCGAAAGATTTCAATGTGAAAGGAACGGCTCTCCACCCGGGGCATTTTTACGTCAGGGGGCGGCATTAGGAAGAGAGTTTTACGTCGTGTTTCTTTTGTCATGTTCAGAAAATGAGAACTGGGTGATTTTGTTGCACATTATTTAGTTAAAATGGGAGAAGGCAGGCATGCAACTCAGCTAGCTAGCTAAAAGTAGCTAAAAGGCTACTTCACTGTTTTAAAAGGAGTCTGAGCTCAGTTGATTCTCTGCAGTTCAAACAAAAGTCTGATTAAACCCAAACAATATTATTTTTGTACACTGAGTTTTACAAAACCCAAAATGCGTTTTCTTAGCTGGACTAGATTTTAAATGGTGAAGTTGTTTATTTTGCTCAGGCTAAATTTAACAATATGAATTCTAACTTGATTTGTTTGATTAAAAGCTGAACTGGAGATTGTTCCAATTTAAGCTGAATTGAATTTAATTGTATTCATGTTTTCCATTTGCTCTTTGTTTTATGGAAATTTTAATTGTAAGAAAAGAGAGAAAGAATGAAAGGCAGAAAGAAAAAGAACGGATTAAAGAAAAAGAAACAAAGAGTGAAAGGAAAAAAGAAAAACCCTTTGACATTTAACTTATTTATTCATATAGCAGTTCCAAGGAATAAGAAAATAAATCTCAAAAATCAAAACAACTCGCATCAAATTCATGCGATTAAAAAGAATAAACAGAGCAAAAAAAGAAGGTCAAAAATAACTTTGTGATCCGATACGTGTGAACAACAACTAACTTTCCTATTAATTTTTATTGAGCAACTTATTTTGCCGGTCATATATAAAACTCCCTTCTGACCATATCAATTAACAAATATAAATACAATCTTCCATAAATTAAAAATTACTGGGCAACATTTGTTTTCTTTGTGAAATTTATCTTGGATCATGTATTGCTTTTGCTTGTCGTTCATCAGTTTTAAGAAATGAAGCACTGCAAAATGTAAAATTCACTTCATCCTGTCATCAGCTGAAATGAACAGAAAATCAACTTGTCAAAAGACGTCTTTGACGGACATAAGACAAATTCAAAACAACTCACAATTTTAGCCTATCTACCGCACTTCTACTGAAATAAAAACATCTCTAGCATCTCCGAGAATCACCGGATCTGCGCCTTACTCCACGATTCTCCCTCCGTCTTTATTCCAGCATATCGTCTCTGACCAAAAGGCCTCTCTCCTCTTCCTCTCTATCAATCTGGAGCTCTGGTTCTGGTTCGTTTCTGCTTCTCCCTTTCCTTCTTTCCCCTCCTGCCATCGTGCGTCCTTAACTCGGCTAGGCAGATGGCTGCAGCATCAGCACCTCCTCACCAGGACGAGAGGAAGGGAAACGACAAAACGAGAGGCAAAAGGGGGCGCAAGAGGAGAACGTAAAGCAAAGAGAGGAGGAGGAAAGCAAAACACAGGTGAATGATGAGGGAGCAATGAAGAGAGACTGATTAAAGATGAACAGGACAACAAATAAAGAGAAACTGGTTAGAGAAGTCAAATTATGGAGGAAGGAAAAATAAGAAATGGCAGGAAGAGGGAAAAAGGAGTCTGGAAGTAGAGTGAAAGAGGTAGTGAGGAGGAAAAGAAGAAGAAGAAGAAGAAGAGTTGCAGTATTTTTATCATTCTGAGTGAGCAGGCTCCATAAAAGTAGGTTACTGTCAGCAGACAAGGAGAGGCTCACACACACACACACGCAGGACTACATGTACCATCTCCATTTTAGTTCTGCTGGAGCAGCCGCAGTATGTGTGCATATGCTGCGCAGTGCGTGTGTGTGAGACAAAAAAGAGCAAGAGCCTTGAGCATCACTGAGCCACCAGCTAAACTGTTGGTTCCAGCATGAAAATACCAAGTGGTTAGCTTTAAATGGCATCGTGAATATTTCAGAGGCAGAACGTTTTTGCCCTGCAGGGCAACTGGTGACGACGCACCGCGAAGACAAAACGGATCGACCACGTAGACAGAGACGGTTCTCTGACTGGCTGGTGTCCCGTTAGAATAAAGTCACTTATTCAAACTCTAGCAGAATTTCAGGCGGAAAAGAAAAACTTCCTGATCGACGACGAAATGTTCAAAAGCTTCGCAGTGATCTTGTCTTGCTGTTTGTTGCTACGTACAAGCACCGTGGTAAAATGGGCTTGTGAGACATCTTGTGAGACAAGATGGAGGTTCTTGGGTGGACTAACATCACTCTGAACTGTGGAAACATAAGGGATGCGTTACTGGAAAAGAACAATTGTTTTTGTTATTTGATAAATTATTTTTGGGACAGAATTTGCCAAAAATATATCTTGATTTATCAATAAAACTGATTTATCGCCTAGCTTTACAAGGGTTCCCCCAGAAAACTTTCTAAGTCTGGTAGTTGGGGCGGTAGGGCAGTAATTCATCCGGCAGCCCGTCATGTTTTTGAGTTAAAAAAATGTTTAAAGTTGACAGGAAATTTGAAAATACCACTTGATAATTATGCGTTATTGGAAGATCGGAAGATGAGTATCAGAACAGCAACTATAAGGTCTTAAAAAAAGGAAACGTAAAAAAAAAACTTAAATAAATAAACAAGCTAAGCCTGGTGGGGGCACAAGTAAAGCCTGGTGGCCTGCCAGGCTTATAATACACTGGGGGATCCCTGGTCTGTATGGATGAATTAGGACTTTAATCACATTAAAGCATGTTTGTCTGCCGCTCTAAATGTGTCCAATTTCTCCCAACAATCTAGATGAGAACTATGACGCCGCTGCTGCTTTTTCTAAATTCCATTTCACAACTTCTGAGTCAAGTTCCTGAGTGGCCTAAAACACACATCTATCCTTCTTCTTCCCTCTCCTTTCTCTCTCCTCCTCCCCTCCCAGCTTCCCGTCTTCCGTTTCTCCTCATTACTCACAGTTCTCTAAATAAAAGCAACCTGCCACGTTATATCAATAGCCTATATCCTGTGCGTTGTGCAGCCTGCAACTTGGAGCTGCTGCATAGAGAGCGGGCGCGCGCCCCCCTGTGCGCCGCTGCCGCTCACGCACGCTGAATGTGAATGGCTGATAAATGATGAATGTCCAGGAAATGAGAGAGTACAGCGTCGAGGAGAGGCAAACGTATGACATCAGCAGCTACTACATTAGTCACCGAATCATTTCTGCAGAGTAGAGCACTATGCCATTACTTAGTAAACACACACACACCGATATAGGCTGAAGCAGGTGCACACTGAGTTGTATGCACAAGCGTACTGTTAAGCATTGTGAGGATGGAAGAATGGTAGCAAACAAAAAAATAAAAAAAATAAACCTGGGAGTGAAATGTGTCAGCTGGATGGGCAGGGGAGGTTTGTACTGAAAGACAAAAAGTGGCCGAGCTCGTTTTCTAGTGACTCATCAACCCATTAAGTCACTCAAGACGTGTGATTTAGAGTCGGACTGTATCCACCTTACAGTCAATACGCACACGCACACACAGATTAACATGAGCACACAAATGCTTACATACACCTACACGGACAAATTAATCTTTATTCACAGTCAGACATGGAGGAAAAAACACGCACACACACACATTTGCTCTTAAACCCAGAGGCTGATAAACCACATGTTTGATATTTACTAGACCAAAATTAAATTTGTTTCAACGTTCGAGTGTCCTTGCGCTATTTACTTTGTTTCTCCTTGGGAAACTAGAACTTGTTGGAAAATATTCGGAAAGGACGATTAACGATGATCACACACGTTGGCAGCGTTTCCGGTGTAATCTGACATTCCGAAAATACATTTGCTCAACAGAAATTTCAAAAAAACGTTTGTTTTTTTTGATAAAAAGTTTTGCTGCTAGGATGAGGTGATTAAAAAAAGAAAATCTGTATCCAAATTGGTTTATTTAGCGAAACTGCAATGGAAACACTTTTCTTTTTTTTTTTTTTACATCAAACGAGTCATGTGATCAACCGCCAGATGTTTCCACTGACGCAAACTACGAAGAAGAAGACAGGAAGTAGTTGCTGGATCATTTCGAATTATGTTGTGTTTTAACGACATTAACAAACTTATTCATACCATTTAATTCTGTTTCTTATTTAATAAAAACACCACAATTGAGAAATTGTGTTCTTTTGATATTAGTGGGATACTGATAATATTTTGTGCATATCTGATGTGGAAATGCAGCTTGGGTTTGAACGTATAGTTTGGAGAAACATTTCTAAGCTTATTTTGATGTTCCAGTGTTGGTTTCCATTTCAGATACCCTCAGTAAGGGGTCAGTTTTCCACCCCGAGGTAAAATTTACCCCCCAAAAAGGAAACATTTTACCCTAGAAAAAATGGGTAAATTTCCACCAGGAAATTTTTTGTCTTACCATGAATATCAAAATTTTATGGTAATATGAAATTATTATGAAAATATCAAAATTTCAAGAAAGAAAATTTGGACCTTTTCTGAAATAGCGTGGAAGTGGCGAGGAAAAAATTGTCTGGTGTCTGAATGTTTCTCGTCTATATCAGACTCTGTGGTGATGTGCATTTCAGGAGCTGAAAAACACCCGTCTGCTTATTCCACCTGGAGACAGCTGGCCATTCAAAGTACAACAGGAAACCCAAACAAAGTGCAGGTAAGGGGCACTTAAGAAGCATTTCCAAGGGGAACTTTATCCTTTTGAGCTTTTAACCTTTGCTTGTTATGAAACATGCTGGAGTTGTGCGTTCTCTAGAGAATAGAACCAAAAAATCCAAAAAATAAATATATAAATCTCCTTAGTTTACTGTTAAACACAGTCCTGATTCTGCTGGTGTTTTTCTTCAATTTGATTTTTGACAAACGATTAAGTGATCGCCGATGACGATCATTCAAGATTTTCTTCAGGCTGGAAATGTCCCAATGCGTTTTAAGTTTCTCAAACCTATTTCAGTCGTTTCTGAAATCCAATCTCTTTATACGTTTTCTCATCTTGATGAATCCTGCAGGTTTCCTGGCCTGCTGAGTGCTTTACACACACAGCTAAAGAAATCAAAAATGCCCAGGAAAAAAATAGAAAAGCAATGCAAGTATAGATTAAGATTCTGGGAAATTAAGTTCTGGTGGGGATGGGGGACAAAAGTTTAGAGTAGAATAATGGAAACAGAGTTTATGGTGGGAAGCTGCTGGTAACACAAAGTAACCCAGATTAAAAATTGATCTTTTCTACTGGTAGATTGTATATGAAACCACATGAAAATTGATTATATTATTTTTTTGAAACTACATTTGTATTTGAACACCGGACGTTATTCCTGTTACTCCACATGTTGAGCTCACAGAGCCAGGCGGGGCGCTTAGCTCTAACAGGGAGGAAAAAGCCTGTTATTCTGCCGCCTTGTCCCGCTTTAACGCTGCATTCGAATAATGCCATGCTGAGGTCCGCTGCTGCAAAGCGGCCTAACTTTAGCTCTCTGTCCCACATGATTTTGACATTGGCTTCAAGGGGACTTAAGAGCAAAACTGATCTCCTCACAAAACCCAGCAATTACCGGGGCGAGCTCAAACTGCGGAGTACCTGCACGTCTCTCCGGAAGAGACGAGCAGCGAGATGTGTGGTTCAAATAATTAGTCCAATACCGATCCCTTGTCACCAAATAGTTAATTAAAAGCTCGCTCACTGTGGGTATATGAGTGTGTGTCCAGAGGATTAAAGGATGTAATTTTAATTATGTCTCCAATTTTCCTCTCTCTCTCTCTTTTTTTCTTTTTTTGTCAGCTTCTAGCGAAGACATGATTTGAAAATTAGTTTTTTATACACATTTTCACATCCAAATTAGTACATCCAGACAGGTTGTGTACATGCAGATGGAGAATATCATTTAAATTACAGCGACAGAGGAAGCTGTCAAAATCAACAACTTCACGTTTCCCAAGAATATTCCGGGAAAAGTATCTAAATTAATACAGTTTGTCGGATATAAAATGTGTTTCAGCGTCAAAACGATAATTCACAAAAACCTGGCAATCAAATAGACAAAAATGTGGGATTTTCTCTTATTCAGTTTCTTAAAGGTAACAGCTTAACGATTAATAGAGACCTGCAGCGTGGCAGCCACCTTGGTAGCTGAGAAGAATAAAAGCTAATCAAGTTTCGATGAGTTTTCTGTGGTGAAACATTTTGGAGGTTTTGTCAGGGTTTGCCATCTTGGCTATTTGCCATTTAAAAAAATCTCTTTACTGTGTTTAAAACAAACTGATGTGTTTTTCTACAGTGGTTTCATTACCACAGAAACCGAGACTGCTTGGTGTAATGAAGGAAAGGTTTTCTGATGTATCTTATCTGATTAACTGTGACTAAAAGAGAAGGAGGATTGGTGCAAGATTTAAACCTTAGACCTTTTCTATCAGTGACTGTAAGCCATCACGTTGAGATGAAGAGAGTTTTATCTCTGAATTAATCAGATATAATACAGAGTCAGTTGGACCAAACCAACTCTGAGGTCAAAGGTTGTGAGACTGTATTTTTACTAGTTCTGATTTTTTGAGGTCAAAGAGCTACAATCTACACCACAAAACTGTCATGATCAGTTTTCACAAACTTACATTAGCTTACATGAAAACTAAATGTTTATAGTTTAAGGCTAATTAGACGTCAGCCTGTAGCTCTTTTAGTTTCCGCATTATGACTGTCACAAGTGTCTTCTTTCAGGAAGCTGACTGGCAATGCGCAGGAACAGGTGGAGGAGGGGTAACACTGTTATTATTCTGTGCTCGAGAGGAAACTCCAGATGCTTTTTCTGGCATCTTACTAAAAAATAATTGGATTCCAAGGAACAAAAGCTTTTATCAATTTTGGTACCAGTACCACTTTCAGGGGTTCACTGGAACCCCAGCTAAGGTTTTGTCTTTACCTTAGAGAGGATCTAGTGATTGTTTTGGTTTTTTGGTAATCCTTTCTTTAACAGTCTCCTAATTACCATGTAACTACCATGTAATTACTATGCAAGTATATAGTAAGCGCCAGTGTATTACTACACAATGAAAGCTAGTTTTAGTGTTTAATTACAAACAGATAACTGTTTAACAATGCTTAGATTACCCAATATTTACCAATGGCTTATGCAGTAAGTTAATGCTTATTATCATGTAATTACCAAGTATGTACAGCGTATTAAAATATTTTATACACAATAAAATTAGTGTTTAACAATGCCTAAATGACCAAATATTTACCAAAGGCTCACTCAGTAAGTTGCACCATGTTACCATGGTAACACCAGGTAAGTGTTACCATGTTGTTACCAGGTAAGTACCTATGAGGTTGCAGAGTATTACCAGGTAATTAAACTTAATTTTACAGGGTTATTACAATCAAATTACTTTTTAACAATGCCTAAATTACCAACGGCTTATACATAAATAGCCACATATTAATGCTATTAAATTTAAGCTGACAAAGGAAAGCTTTAACTTTGGAGATTTTAACAGGAAGTACCATGTGACTCTTCCTGTACAGGTTTCATGTAAGCAAACTTGCACAAGAAATTATGCATGAATGTTAGCATATAAGCTTTGTCGATTTTTTTTCCCACTTTGAGGGGTATATTTTAACCTCAGGAAATTGTGATAAAACTATTTTTGTGCTGAAAATCACAACAACACAGCTTGAAGCTTTTCCTGTGGGGGAACAGAAAAGTTAAAACAAGTTTTAGTTCAAATGTCAGTCAAATTTCATGTCATTTTCACTGCAACTTTTAAGTAGCATAATTGAATTGTGACGTTACGTTGAACAGCAAATAAAGAATTAAATACATGACTACACTGACAAGTATGTGCAGTGTAGCTGTTTCATAAGCTACAAACCTGAGAGCCCTGACTACTCTTGGCCTAATTAAAGCCATGTCAGATCTCCTTACTGCCTTTCTCCGCAGCGCGCCACTCTCCCCTCTCTGTTATCCACTCCTTCACCTCGGCATCTTTGCCTCAGGGTCGCCAGATTGACAGCGGCGGTGACCCCCGGCGCCCGGGCCCTTCCTCCCACGGTCGACAGAACCAATCCCAGAACTCGACCAAGTGACACGACAAAGTGACAGACTGGAAGCCGGCTGATCTTTGAGCGTCCTGGACGGCCGGACCGGACTGGACACTGTTTTGGACTAGTGAAAGAGCCTGACTGCACATGAAGAAGAATAGCTGTTTTTTCTCAAAGAATTATGTCAGAATAATTTATTGTATATACAAAAAAAGCAAAATATAACACTGGGAGTAATAAATTGGTGCTTTAGATGGAATTTAAAAGTTAAAATCTGATGTACTTTTAATCTGTTTCCTACTTACTCAAGCTCATTTTTTGTTTTTAAATAATGTCCTGCTTTCATGTTCTTATGAAATATGTATAGTCTGTTCTTTTTTTTCTTAGGTAAATCACCATTTTTTGCAAAC
Source organism: Poecilia picta (assembly GCA_033032245.1). Classification (NCBI taxonomy): domain Eukaryota; kingdom Metazoa; phylum Chordata; class Actinopteri; order Cyprinodontiformes; family Poeciliidae; genus Poecilia; species Poecilia picta. The sequence goes on along the minus strand of CM065353.1, from coordinate 27,263,136 downwards.
GATACGTACTTCTTAGTTTTTACAATCTGTTTACGGGACTGCTTTGGGTTTCCATCTCTGCAACACGATGTGATCTTTAAACATTGTCAAATTATTAAGTTCATGCAGAAGAGCAACTTTTATCTGGTAGTTGACAACATGTAGCACTCCGTGCTATCAAGGAGTCATATCAAAATGTAGAAAAACAAAATCTGACAGTAGTCCGTCGCTTCAAATTGCTCTGTCAGAAAAACATTAGCAGCTGGAGCAAGAAATGTATCTTTTATATATTTAAGAGTTTGAATGTACGGTAAAGCAAGAATTAGCTTTAAATTAGCTGTGCTGAACACTTGTTCTTTCTGTTCATGCGCAAAAACCAGAACACAATTCACTCACAGGAATGCATAAACACAAACAGCAAAAAAACACACACACACACACCCAAGCATCAAATTCACACCTACACACATTTTCCCACACACACACACACACACACACACACACACACACACACACACACACACACACACACACTCGCAGATAAACACATACAGATGCCTGCACTTGGCTCTGTTTCTGGGGAGAGGCGCCCTGGGCTGCAAGAGAAAGCAACCAGCTCAGATCAAAAACACACACATGGAGCCTGTCACAACACCTTTTAGTTTCCGCTTTTCTTTTTTTTTTATTCCCTGCATATTCTTCGCCACCCTCTCTGCATATCGGTTCTCTTTCCCCTCCTGTCTTGCCTCCGATCTGCTCTCCACACTGCAGTGGAGAAGAGGAGAGGACGATGGGGAAAGGGAGCCAAACGAACGAGAGCCGAGAGGAGCGGAAGAGGAGGAAGAGGAGAGATAGGCCGGGGAAGAGATGACATGAAAGAAAGAAGAGCAGATGAGGGGAATCAGTTTTTCTTTGTTTCTGCAGTATTCCAGTTTTGCTGCCCACTTTTCAAAGGCACACCTCAGCATTCCTCCCATCTATTAGACCTCAAATAAAGTGCTCTTGCTGTTCAATTAAAAATAATTACTTTAATAATTATCATTAGGGAGATAATTCCCAGCATATGCGCTACTTTGATAATCAGTTCTAGTGGCGGACTTACAGACACAGTGATGTTCCTTCTTTCCTTAGTGTGTACGCTCTGAACCTCAGTCATTTTCTGATAAACATTAACATGCATCACATTGAAATTCTTCCTTCCAAGCAAAAGCATTTCTCTGCACAGCTAGCAAAACTAGCTGCAAACAACAAACGAATGAAAAGCAGGGCCGGCCCAAGACTTTTTTCAACAGCAGACGCTTCAGTAATCCAAAGCTAATTTTAACCGTACAAGAAATATTTTAACTGTCATTTTGTCACGACAGATTGGCATCAGACAGACACTTATGCCTTGTAGCAGTGCTCCCAGTGCTAACAAGAATCAACCAATCAGAGCCCAGAGAAGTGTTTCAGAGCTGTCAATCCCCTCCTCTCTCCAACTTGCTCTCTGCTACGCTGCAGCTAGCACAGCCTGTCATGAATGCTAAGGCTAGTTACTAGTTAGCATGACCACCGATGACTGGTTAAACAGTTACTCTGTAATGGAAAGCTATTTTGCTACCATTTACACATTTAGCTATGAGTACATGAGATTGATTGACAGCGCTAAGGCCCACCTCCTGGCTCTGATTGGTTGTTTTTGACGGGAGCGGTGCTTTTCTTCAGACAACAGTAGCAGCACAGGGAGAAGTGGAGAAGTTCGATCTTTTCACAGATTATCCATCTCAAACCAGACTGTCACAACAAAGTGAGAATTTTAACCAATATGTAAATATGTAAATCAGTGATTCTTGAAAATAGGGACAAAATGGGTTTTAATTTTCCCTTTTTTTTGTTATTTCTCAAATGTATGTATACAAATATGTCAAATAATGTTTTGGAAATGTAAAGATGCTGAGGTACAGGCTCCCAGTTGCAACATTTTTTTAAAAAATTACATTTTTAATCTACCTGACCTAGAACGTTGTCATCACCATCTGACAAAAATACATCAAAAATAATTTTTAATGACCCTATTAGTGATATTTTTACTCATTTTGCAGACAAATACTTCTCAAGAAACAAAATAATTATTATTTAAAACAAAAAACCATAAAAATCCATCTGACGGAGTTGACACTGCATGACGGAGTTGACACAAAACTGAAGGTGGTGACAAACTAGTGAGTAAAATGAAAAACTTGGTGCATGTGAAGTAATGCAATTTATGTAAAAATACATTAAAATGAATTAACTTCACATTTAAGTGATATTTGACAACAATTTCCCTGAAAGAGTCAGAAAAACTGATGGAGTTGACATTTGACGGAGGTGACAAAAAGCCAAACTACCTCAATTTATATGATGTTATTCTGAAGGAGGCCATATTGTAGCTCATCAGGTCCATAAAATCTTTACCTTTTACCAAAATTAAGCTTTTATTTCACAAAATCTTATCAAAGTTTCGTAAAATGTCAGTTACGGTGTTGACACATCATGGTTGTGACAAAAAACTTTGGAATAAAAAGAAGAAAAAACTAAAGAATAACATAAACTAACCAGAGCTAACTAGCCCTCTTAGCAAAGGGAGAGAAAGGAAGAGGTCATGGGGTCCTCAGAAGTTCTGCTGCCCCCAATAATGCCTGATTTTTTTTTACATTCTTTTCATTTCTGACGGTGTTGACAAAAACTAAGGACAAATTTCAATGGAGTTGGAAAATATATAAAAATGATTTTTAATTCTATTTACTGATACTTTTCTAATTATTTATATGACTACTTATACTTAATTGTCATAATATATAATTTTAGTATTTCTTTAATTGTTTTAAACTATTATAATGTATTGAGTTCTGCTCCTGGACAAAGGCTTTTACAGGCATCATCCACCGACTACAATGTTTAAAATAAAAAAATATTCAGCAAATACCTGAAAAATATACATTGTTGTGCTCACATGACCCAGGTTAGTTTAGTCAGATATTTGAAAAAATTATATTATTTGTATATTTTATTCAAATTTTGTGCTTTATCCATAGGACCTGTTTTGTCCCTATTCTCAAAAATCACTGAAATATATATATATATTTTTTATAAAAGTTGCATTCTGTTCCTTCAAGTGCACCATATTTTAATTACCTGAAAGTAAGACTAGCTGATAAACAATGAATTTACAGTAAACAAGCCAACATGTTGGATATCTTGTATTTCCCAACAGCAGCAAGAAATTAACCTATCATTTGTGTAACAACTACAAAAGTAAAATAGAAATGCATCATTTATCCATGTGTTATAACATTTAGTTTGCATTATTCGGTGTTATTTTACATATATATTTTTAGAGATTTTATCTTGGTGCTCTTGGAGGCCTGAGCAGGTGCTAAACTGGCAAATTGCCTTGGGCTGACTGTGAAGAACAGAACAGGAACGGAGACGAAAAACCACTACACTAGTTATTAAACCGATATTTTGTGTCGTCTCGTCTGAACTGATGTTTGATATCAATTATTGTGTGATTATTATTATTATCGTGTCCAATTGGGTTGGGAGAGAAAAGGAATGAACAAATTTCCCCCCCCATTGTTAAGAAGCTATAATGTGGACAAGTGGGTGAAATGGCACATAATGAGGAGAGCCCTTACTTCCTGTGAAACAACCACTCCAGTTGTTAACAGTATCAGATTGCAGAGCACCAGTCCTCTTTGAACGTACCGAGGGTTTCGAAATGACAGAGAGCACTGGGGAACTACTGTTACTACACAACAAATGGAAATGCACACGACTGAGACCTACGCACAGGTAACGTGTGTTATCGTAGCCAAATTTTTACAAAACGGTTGAAAAAGTGGCAAATAAAAAAGCCACCATATAAAACAGAATTCAACCAATCCCCTCACAGATGTATAAGGCCAGATGTATTTAGCATATTTATCAAAAAGGTGAGATAAAATTAGAGAAACAGGCGATTAACAGAGAAACAATGCCTTTTGTCATTAACAATGTTTTTGTTTTTTTGTGTGTAAGATGGGTGCAAACTTTGTGCAGGTGCTCTAAAGAAACGCTGACCAAACGCAAAGAACGCGAATCTGTGAAAGCTAAGAATACTCAAAACTTAAGAGGAGGCGGTTGGTTTTGAATTAAAGATACACTCTCCAAGATGACTATTAATGTCCTGCTTTTAATATTTATATGTCACGCTACGACAACAACAACAAACCTGTTCATCGTTGGTGTTTTAATGCGTGTGGATGTTTGACTTTGCATGTGGGATGTAAACGTCGCTGACTCTCCTTCACATCTGACGCTCCTTGTCCTTGTACATCAAAAGAATAATGTGAAGGGGGAAAAAAAATCCAACTGTGCTGTTCACCAATAGAATATTAGCACACACACACACACACACACACACACACACACACACACACAAGCACACACACCGGCTGGCTAAAGGCCAATCAATAATTCACAGAGTGCAGATTGAATGTAGATCACAGACTCAACATGGGGGGGAAAACACTGTGGCTGTCCACCTTTATTCTCCTCAGAGATTGTTCTATCGCCTCCCATCTCTACTTTCACCTGTTTTAATATCTTTTTGCTGTTGATTCGCATTGAATTAATTTATTTATCCGTTTGGCTAGTTTTGCTAATATTTCCACTAAGCGAGTTTAGGTTGGTCTACAAGCCGGCAGGTTTTTCTGCGGTGGTGAAACGTGTCTGAAATGTTGCTTAACATCCACGATTGCGACGACTTGGATTTTAACATTGTTGCATGACAAGCGGCTCTTTAGCTTGAGCGTTGCTGCAGCGTTGGTGAAAAAGACAAAACCTGTAAAAGTTCAGCCGAGGTAAGTTAACCGAGAGTCCAACGTGGTTCTGAGTTATCCTACGCCAAGTCATCATATTTTCTCTCCCTCCGCTCTAACAAAGCTGTTCACTGCACCCATCTGTAAGCACATGTGACATAAATATCCCTGGCAGGGTGTGTGTAGTCCTTGTGCAGCGCGCACACCACACACACACACACACACACACACACACACACACACACACACACACACACACACACACACACACACACAAGGCGTTGTTTTAACAGTGCAGGTTCTTGTTTGGGTTTCATCCGTTGTGAGCATGCGTAGCTTAGGCCATTATGTAGATGCCGGCCTCCTGGGATGCAGTCCTACATGCGGAAACTATATTAGGAACAAGCACATCTCCGAAGGGAGCCGGAGTTGTTGTACGCACATCTGCAACTAAGTATAGCCAACCTTTAGTTGGTTTTTATCAATGCCATTTATCACCTTCAAACACATCTTTACCTCAGTCTTTCTTTCATTTGTCACGGGCTTTCTAATCCGTCTCTCTCCACTTTGCTTTCAGTCGATCCCTCTGGTTTTATTTTTCCTCCCTCCGTTTCTGAGGCAAAAAGTACTCTCTCTCTTTCTCTTTGCGTAACTTCTTCGGTTGTTTCGCGCTCAGATAGCCGACTCGGGCATCAGCACGAAGCACAACAGAAGCAGCCGGCACACAAAGTTGAGGAGAGGACAGCAGGGGGAATCAGATTTCACCACGGTGTGATGCAGGCAGACACTCACACACACATCCATGCACACACACACTCTCACACCGAGGGAATAGCCTGTAAGGATCACATATCGCGAGTAGAGTTCTGTCAAAACAACCATTACTATGGTGCTGGGCTGTCGAGATGTTAAAGACCAATATTACATAATGGTGATTTGATACACAGGTGTAATCAGTTTCTCAGACCAAGTTTCTTTTTCTGTTTTAGTTTCATTTAGTTTTTAACTTCACTAAAACAGCATTTCCCCCCCTTTTTCTCATAACAGGAAAGTCAGATTAAAATTTAAACAAGCACCAATCAGAATTCTGTTGCTGATTTCCAATTTAGGCAATTCTGTATCTCTTAAGAAGCTATGAAATTTTTGCTTATTTTAGGAAGCTAAAATAATGACCTGTGCAGTTTTTTTTTCCTTTCAGTCTTTCCTGCCAGAGACACATTTCTCTTAGAATTGGAGGCAATCTCAAGGTCAAGGTGTCAGATTAGTCACTGTGGAAAAAAATCATCACACTATTTTGAAGATATTACAAAATCATCACAAAATAGAAATTTCAAACTCTACTTAGCATTTTCTGTTGGTGATTTTTAGGATTGCTAAAAGGGGCAGTGCATTTTGTAAACATATAATATAGATCACTACCAAACTTTGAGGTTTCCAAATTGAAAATGGGATTTATTGACTTTCTGTTGGGATGTCAAAATGCTTCCACTCGCATAGAAGCATTTTGGATGATTTACATTAAAAATAAATGGTGACAGAGTGACAGACAAGACTGGAAGGTCTGTAAGAAAACACAGCTGGGTATTTGGCTGACATCGGTGAAGTTAGCATCTCATTTGTGGATCTTGACCTAAATTTGAGACTGAGGGTTTTCTCACACCTGGTGGTCCGGTTGTGTCGGTTCGACTGGGCACCGAACTTGCAACGCTGCACTGCTTCAAACGATTAAAATGCTTTGAACAAACTCTTCCCTTCCTTGCCTGTGGGGGCGCTGCACCAAAAACCACAGAAGGAAATGACATGATTAGGAAGGAAGTTGTGCCCAACTTCCTTCCTAATCAAATGTAAACAAAAATGGAGCGGAGTCCGTTTTTAGCGGTTGCAGGATTTGACAAATATTTTACATAGCTAATTGATTTGTTAAAGAAAAAAATGTTTTTTTTTCTACAGCAAAAGCAAAAGACCATAAAGGTATCATAGAAGTTAATTTGTGACTGAAGAATCCAAATCATCTAACTACAGGACTGTTTTACTTGGTGAAAGTTTCGTTACAGCCCCAGTTATTACTTGTGTTGTTAAAACCACAGATTGTGCAATTGTATCACCAGGATATATTAGGATACATTACAGCGAGAAAGACATTGCACAGTGAAGCGTAAAAATCCCAAATGGGACTTTTTGTTTTTTTCTGCCTACAACTCAGCTCCAGTGACTCGGCCATGTATGTGTCTGAGAGCATGTGTTTGTGCTCCAATGCCCCCTGAGGTTAGTAATACTAGTGAACAGGTGTTACAGTATCACCTGCTCCCAACACACACACACACATACTTACATACACACAAACACGCAGAGTGATAGGCCGGGAGCGTTGCTCAAAGCTGGACAGATGAAGCCAATCCACAAGCTGATCTCTCAGGTTGTGTGTGCTCATGCATCATGCGTGTTTATTTAAGCTTACGTAAGCGTTTAGTCAAACTCGACCAACAGACGAGGCACGCTGCTAATTTTGGGCCTACTACAATCTGAGCCTTTAGGCTGTTAGAAACACTTTTGTGGAAAGATAGAGGGTTATCGTTTTTCTATGTGTTCAACCGCTTAACACATGACAGGGAAAAATTGGCAAGCTAGTTCCGAGATGAGAAACAGGAAGATGGATGTTTTAAAAACACACAGAATTAGGGATATGATTCATTATGAAACATTACAGGAACACATAATTATTACAAAGGGCTAGGAGTATCCAGATCAGATATCAATATTGTCAGATGTCAGACAAAATCTAAAATCTCAGATATAAGCATGCCAATGTTAGCGCTCCGCTCCAGCATTTAGTTCGCCCCAGTTTTTCTAACCAGTTATTATTAACTTAGTGGTTAATAATAAATGGGTCACTTGTTCTTCTACCTATTGTTGTTGATTATTGTTTTCTGGGTAATATCACTTCATCAAGCCTTTTCTAACTTTCCACAGTTCCACAGTTATCAGTCAATACTGAAAGCTGCTATATTGGTATTGCATTGGAATTTTAAAATCTGTATCGGGAGACCACTAAGAAATAAAGAGGTGCCATGACATTTCTCTCTCTTTACTCTCTTTTCTTTCATCACTATGTCTCTATCAACATAGCCTAGTGTCGTCATGTGGATCTGTAAGGCAGGACAACCAAAGTCCAGACTTCTAATACAGCACCTGAAATAAACCTTAAACAGCCTCCTTTGCTGTTGTGATATTGCAAACACTAATACTGCAATGATTTTTGCAACTAGCTTTTGCATCCAATCAAAATGTCAACACGCTATGAAGAAATGCAGTTTTGATGATTTAAGGAACGTGAAATATGCTTCTTTTCAGGTTTTTTTTTTGTTTCTGACCTGCCAACAAACCACTCCAAGCCAATGACCGTTCAGAGCATCATCAGTCTGAAATTCTCTGAAATTAGAGTAATTTCTATCCCAATAGTTGCAAGACTTACACAGCTAATTTTAACACCAGTTCCTGCGATACAACACGACAGAATTCTTTTGTACTGTGTCTTTGAAAGAAGTGGCAAAATTCATAATTTATTCTGTTTCAGCTGCCAAAAAAAAAAAATCAAGCTTCAGCTTGAAACCAACCAGAAACATAAATCTCTTATGAGAACAAAGATCCAGGTACGATGCAGCATTCGGTCTTCTATAGGCTAGAAATAACTCATTTGCAACATTAACGGTAGCTTTCGAAAATAACCTTTAAGCAGGTATAAAACATACTTTTAATTAAGTTGACATTTGTATAATAAAAATGCTTTTGGAGTGCTGTTGGAATTTGCAGCTATTGTGCAAAAGAGTTAGAAAAACTATAATTTAAAGCATTATGTTAACACACAACTTATATTGACTTAGCAAAAACTCAGTTTTAGTTGTGAGTTGTCTTTTTAGTCTTTTTAGACTAAAAGCAGACAAATACTAAACACACAGCATCTCTGTGGCTCCTACAAAACATCAGAATCCACCAGAGAGGATTTTAAATCGTGTTGGAGATACATTTTTGATATCCCAGCATTCCTTGCACAACACTTTCTTGTTTGAAAATATATTTATCGCTTAGATTTTTTAATAATACCAGCTTGCTGAAAATACTTTTTTCATTTAAAAAAATGAAACAAAAATGATTAAAGTACGCTTATTTTGATGAGAAACTATTACTGAAAGCGATGGTTGTTTTTCAGCACTTGGTGAAGGTTTTGGGTGTCTACTGCCTCTCGTTTTCTCTCTCTTTCTGTGTAACTTGGTATCTACCTCTCTCCACATGTCTCTTTCCTCACGAGATACCAAGCAGAGTGGCCAGAACCCAGCTGAGCAAGCGTGAAACTCACACAGACAATGACCGCTCAGAGCAGATGGTCAGAGAGTGACACAGAATGGAAAAAAAAAGAACAAGCACAACATTCACATAATAATGCTGTAACCTTATCTATTGGTCCTGAGCCAACAAAATAAACAGTAATGTCTTTATTCTCCAGATTAGACGTTAATAAAAGAAGACAAAAGCAGGAGTACTTCCTGGTTTTTTGAAAGCAGGAAGTGGAAGCTCTTGTTTTTGCAGTTTTGCAGATGAGAGAAAATAGTGAATAATGACCAATACTTTGTTTTTTGTCATTTAGAAACTAGACACAACAAAATATTAAAATAAAATTAAAGAATTTTCAACTTTTGCATGTTACATAACATCTCTCCTATTACTATGCCCTTCAGAATTGTTAAAACTCCTGTTAAAGATATAAAAAAAACTATTAAACAACTATTCTGTTACTGTATTTTAATCTCACGTTTTTTTTTTTAAAAAATCCAACATTTACCTTGACTACATTTATTTAGTGTGGAATTCATGTCACATTGAAAGTTTTTGTTTCACTTTTCACAAAACGTCATGTGAAACTAAAGCCTGTGTCTTTTAGCTGCTCTTCCAAAATAAGGAAGGCTAGTAGAATATTCCATTCATGCTAGTTGGTAGCTTATCTAAGGTTAATACTAGCCAATCCAAGGCTATTGCTAGCCATTCCAATGCTAATGCTAGCTTATGCTACCTAGCTTATTATCTATCTGAGGGCAATGCTAGCCCAGGCAAGGCTAGTGCTAGGCTATTCATGCTAATGGACAGCAGAGGAAGTAGCCAATCCAGTGGGTGACCAGCCGAGGTAGTCGAGTCATGCTAGTCACCAGCCTTTCCAAAGTCAACGCAAGCTACAGGTACGTGAGTTAGAGGCACCAGATGAAATAAAGTCACAAAAAAAGTCACTGGCACCAGCCTGTCATTAATCAGACCAGTAGCCGGCTTTGGAGACGACATAACTTCCTGTAACGAGGAAGAATCCACCGATTTAAGTTTGGTACCAATACTGGAAAACTCATCAAAAGTTTCTGAGGTCCAAAGAGAGTCCAAATTTGAATTTCTTTGCCAATGCAAAGTTGCAAAAACAATCACTAAAGTTGAACATCAATGAAAGAGACAGAATGGAGGAAAAAGCCCCTCTATTAAAAGCTGGTTGCTACAGTGGTCGAGTCGAGGTCTTGTCTTCAAATTCTCTAAAATCTGAGCCCTACGGAGATTAAGCTTAACTTTTCTAACACCTTACATATGTATTTACTTTTATTATTATTATTTCCATCCACATTTACACTGCAAATTACAATGCCCTGAGTTAACTAAAATAAGGAGAGTTTGGCAGTTGCATAAAACAGGTAATCATATTTTTTTTTTTAAAGTGGAAGAAGATGGAGGAGGGTACATTTAAAGAGAACAGGATGCAGGGGGAAGAAGAGCAGTGGAGAGGCGAACATGAAAGGAGCGTAGAGAGGGAATGTGAAAGTGCTGGCGAAGGGAAGGGAAGGGAGGTATAATGAAGTCCTTTGGGCCTCGTGTGAAAGAAGCCACAGCATCTGCCAGCCGACAGAGCCCGGCTCTGTACAGATGGTGGCATGATGGGATATGCTCAGTTCATTTTCAGATCAGAAAGTCAACGTTGTAAACACTTTAACATGCTCTTTATTGATTCAATTTTTAATAATACTTTTTTACATGTCAAAAAAGTACAAAAAATAAAAATCTAAGATTTTCAAGATTTTACTTCCAGTGCAAAATAAGATCCAGAGCTGCCTGCATCACTGATGTCTATTTTATTTTCTATTTTTTCCGTTAATCTGAGTAAGTAAGCAGTTGTGGTGAATAAAGACTGCCTGAAAATAAATGACAACGAAGCAGAACAACGAAAGAGTCAAACTTCACGGATCTGGAGACGCTAACCGTCCAGAAAGTGAACTAGCATTTAATGGTGGTGTGATCCGTCAGGGAAACTGTCTAGTGTAGCAGTGACACAGTTGATGCTTCTCTCTTCAAGTATTAATTAAAGGGAGGATGGTGGGGGAAAAATGTGTTTGCCAGGCATATATAGTGCCATTTCATAGCACAGTCAAGCAACTATGTTAATTTAGTTGTTTTATGTAAAATACGCTTTTTTATGCTTTACATCATGTTATAATCCTAATACCTCATCAAAAACACACCTGCAGTGTTGCTGATTCTTTCATGCATGTTTGAGAAATCTTTTAATCTCCCGTGGCAACCAGTCAGGTGTCCTGAACGCCTGTGAGGCACAGCTCCTCCTCTGGGCTGCAGTTTCCAAGCTTTCACTTCACAGAGCCACGACTCCCCCACTCAGCTCCTTCAGACTAGCCAGCAGCTATCAGCAAACACCTGGCAGAGCTACGGATCTACTGAACTCATTATACAGTAATGAGTTCAGTATTACTGAACTCATTAGTTCAGTAACTAATGAGTTCAGTAACTACGTCTTTACCAAACTACGTCTGGTAAAGACGTAGTTAAAAAATTAATAGAAGAGTAGTGTTGTGATGACTTCCTGAAGTGGGAGTTTCAGAAAAGAAGCAGGAGTTTCTTAAAGAGACAGAGGCCCAAATTCAAGGTGTTAAATTACTAAGTTAAATTTCTTTTTAAGTCACATTTGAAATATTTAGCATTTTTATAACAACTGAAGGTTGGACACTCTTGATGCGTTGGACGCTCTTGACAACCATGCTGCAGCGGCCCTCAACGCGCCTTCACATAGACATGGAATTTGAACCAGATGCACCTGACGCTCAAAACGTGTTTGGTGTAAACGCATCATGAATGACATCAACTCACTTGCTCACTCTTTGGTTACCTAGCAGCAACTTGTTGAGTAACTTGCAGCAACAATTAAAGGTTTTAGCCTCCATGCCTTATAACTGCTCAAACACAGAACAATACTGCCAACTTTGGCAGTATTTAACCCTCCCTCCAAAAAAACAAAACAATTCAATAATTATTTGTATCGGCTGATATGAAACATATCGCGATACATTTTTCAGTCGTATCTCCAGCCAGAACTGGTATAAAATTATTTAAGACATGAATATACTAAAACAGCAGACTGCCTGGTTCTCAAAATTAGCCTTCAGAGTTTTTTGTGTGTTGTTTTTCTGCTGGATAAACCATATGTGACTTCTGGTGAGTCAGTGGTAGGTAGAGAGCGCATAAGAATGGGAAATAGCCATTTCCCTTACCTTCTGGTTGCATGGCGCTATAAGCTCTCGTAATGCTGACATCAGCACTCGGCTCTGACAGCAACCAATACACATTCACACACACATTCACGCATACACACACAAATTGCTAACTGGGTAAATGTTCTAGAACGCGATGCATCTTCATCAATGCGACTACTATCTTCTTCAGCAGAATTATTCATTCAGAAGAAACTCAAAAAGCAAAGTGCATCGCAGAAGCTTATTGCACACACATGCAAGCACTTTAAATATCAAATCTAAACACAACTCCGAACTTTCACCCGCCACATTTTAAGGCCACACCTTAGCTGAAGCACTCCAGCCAACACACCCTCGCCGGTACCTTGGTGAGACCCGCTGTGAAAGGATATGGCCATTCGGTGATCTTTTTGGCGTACTTCCTCACCACGTTGTCTTCGCTGAAGAGGAAGAGGGAGCGGTTGACCGTTAGGCAGCTCTGCCGGACGGGTATGGGGTTGTACAGGGCCATGGTCCGGGCTCTCTGGGCCATCGACTGCTTGTACATCCGCTGCGCCCCGGGGGGCCCACCTTGCCTGCTGCCGCCACGGCCGGGCCCCCTTGTCCGCCGGCACCCCCGCCACCACCGCCACCACCACCTCCTCCTCCTCCGTACCTGTTGGGTAGCTCGTCTCCAAAGCGCGCCATTCTGCAGACACCAAACGCCAGAGGTTAAGAAGGAGCCGGAGGGAAACCTCAGAGTGACACCTCCACATGCCACCACCCCATCAGCCTCGGCTCCAAAGACACATGCAGAATGGAGGTTCGGATCTGTCTCTGTCTCTCACTTTCTGTCCTTCCAACTCTATCTAGATCTGATTTATTTGATTTTTTTCTCCTTCCCAGGTCTTCAGAGCCAAGAAGATACCTCCATTTGTGAGTTGGGAGGAGGAGAGGATGGGGGGAGGAATGGAGGGATGGGAGAAGAGAGAAGGAAAGGAAAGCGAGTTATCATGTATTTTTGGAATATGACGGGATATGAAACACAGCGATGTGTTTATATAATTTCTGAACAATCAGTTCTCTTAGAGGAAAAGAAAAATGAATATTTTATCAAGGCATCACCCTCTCTTCTCCTTTCTCTCTCTCTGTCATGCTGTTCTTATTTCATTATTTTTTTATCAGGAAAAGCCGCTCCAACAAGAAGAAGAGAAAAAAAAAAGTCAGCAGCTGCTTCTCGTTTCTACGCAGGCGGATGAATCGATCACCTCAGACGCGATCAGAATGCATAGCTGTGCACTGAGAGAAGTAGTATTGCATCCATCTCCAGCGAGCAGGCCGGCTCCAGACTGCGTCTTTTCCCTGCATCTTGTCAGGATCTGCAGTTGTCTTTCCCCCCCCACCCCCACCCCTCTTTCTCCACCTTCTCTCCTCCTCCTCCCCCCGGATCCCCCGTTTTCTTCTTCTTCTCCTCCTTCTTCTTTTTTCCTCTCCCCCCTCCAACACACACACACACAAACACACACACACACACACACACACACACACTCAGCCGGATAAAAATAGAAATAGATAAGAGTGAAATCTTTAATAATTCATTTCTTCTTGTTCCATATATCCGCAGTGTTTGATGTGGCTCCCGCTGCCACCTTTCACCGCCGCCGCGGCTTTCCACGTACGCGCAAAAACGTCAACCGACGGGGGGCTTCCCCAAAATCCGAGCCTGGTGACATTTGTTGATATTTGGTAATGGACGGTGCGGCATCCCCCCTTCCTCCTCCTCCACCTCCTCCTCCAGTTCCTCCTCTTCCTCCTCCTCCTCTTCTACAAGGCGTCGGTCACTGATTTTTGGGCGTGATTGCGCGCACTTGGAGATGAAAATACTCCGATCCTGAAGTCTACCAGTCTATCTCTTCCTTGCGTAAAAGAACGAAGAAGAAGGGGAAGGAAAGAAGGAAGGAAGAAGAAAAAAGCCGAGCTGATGAAATAAAAACAAAAAAATAAAATAAAATAAAAATATATTTTTTTAAAAAAAATCAAAAGATAATGTCCACGACAATCATCTATAATCCAGAGTTTGGGGAACAAGAATCCCAGTCAAACAGGATCCGGATGATGGAGGCAGCGTCGTCATCACCATCATCAATTCTCGGTCGAAAAACGCGAGGACGGCGGCGGTGCAGGTGCGCCGGAACAGCAGCTCGCATCTTCTCCTCCACCGCCGGGCAGAAACCGAGCACCATCCCCTCCCAGCAGCATCGCCTCCCTCCTCCCCCCCCCTCCCCGATGCTCCTGAAACCCGACGTCGCTTTCACGTCTCCCTTCCCCCGTTGCCGTTTATGCGCGCTCTACCTTTTCCCTTTCCCTCTTTGGGATTTTTGTTTTTTGTATTTTTGGCGCCCCTCTCTCACAACCCTCAGCCCCCGGCTCCTTCAACCCCCCCCACAGGGAGAGAGTCAACCAACGACAGTCAGTCCGACTCCGATGCGGGGAGGGAGGCTGAAAACGAAAGACCCCGACGAGTGGAGATGCTCCTGCGGGTTTTACTTCTTCTTCTTCTTTTTTTTTTTTCCTTCTTTAATGCGTTCAAATCGGGGTTGCGCCGCGTTTCGAGCATCCGATCGGTCTGACGGGAACCGAGCGCCACGCGCAAATCCGTGGCCACGCCATGCAGCGCACGACCGGCGCACGGCGCCTCCCAACCGCCCGCAAGGCGCGCCGCGCTTATACGCTACGACGGCTTCACCTGTGCTGCAAAGGTGCGACGTCCGGCCTCACCGTTCAGTCAAATGGAAACTAAAAAAAAGAGAGACGCCAAGTCATCAAACATTACTTAAGACCTCAAGAAAAAAAAAATACAACTAAGAAGTTCGATTTGATACATTTGAAGTTACACATTACATTTTGTAGAAGCGTATTGATTTCCGGTCATGGTGGTGCGTTTCAGTGCCTTTTGTTCCTTTAAAAAAAAAAATTAAAGCAACCGCCACAAGCGGCTGATTGGAATAACCTGAGATGGCAAATTAAAGTCGATCGCAGTGAAATTTCCGCTGTAAAAGCCTGAAAACGAACCAGTGGGAGGATTTACAGGGATCCTCTCACAGGCTGACCTCACCGAGTGACTGGCATGAGTTTGGGGAAAGTCTCTCTGCCAGCGTTGCACATCTACAGACTCGCATTTCAGCAATTCTTTGCCACAAAAAGAAAGTTGTATTTTTGTCTCGTTTCACTAAAGACTTCTGTGCTTTACGTGAATCATACATGATTTGCACAGATCCTAACAATCAGTCGTCAAAATGTTTAGCAGGTTTTTCAGTTATTTTAACAGAATTGCTAGCAAAAATACGAGTAATGTACATATAAAGAAATATTTTGGTTGGAAATTATTTTTTATTGTTTTCCTAAATAATTGTCCACAAATACCAACAAGTTTATATATATATATGTATATATATATAAGGGGTGTAGTGATGCAATAATTTCACGATACCATAGGGATATACGGTATTATGGTCACGATACGATATGTATCACGATATTTGTTGAGCGATTCGATATGATTCGATACGATTCTTGCGATTTTTACGATTTTCTGAAAGATTTCAGAAGGACAGTGGTTTTAGTGACATTTTGTGTTCCATAGACTTGAATTTAGTTAACTGAAAACTGATTAAAAGCACCAACTACACAATACCTAACTCTGATTGGACAATCTAACAGTCTGCAGCTGGACAAAATGAATAAAAGATGCAGTGACAGAATTAGTTTCTGTCATTTAATTCATATGGATTTGACATAAAACTCAAAAGTTTAAACGGTAATCCAGGAGCAGAGTGGAGATATCAGCCTCTGTAGACTCTCAATATGCAAATGATGCACTTATGTTTTATTCTTTTGGACACTTTGGCTGCATTTTGGAGTAAAAATGCAGCCACAAATGCAGTCTTTAGGACTATGGGGAAAAAGGCTTTTCTACCTTGGCTCCCGGAGTTAGCCGTGGCTGTAAGCTGTTTACTACTAACTGCTAAAGTAGTGGCTCCGCATCACCCCGCTACGCAGCGCCGCTTGGATCTCTGAGTATCTCCTCTCAGACGGCAGGATCTCATCGTTCTCTCAGTCTCTGAGACTCTTTGTCTGATGCTGATAATAATGATCGATCAGCCATTGTTGTCATGGAAATCCTCACTGCGCCGCGGATTCCGGCTGCGGGTTTTTCCTCTTCCTGCTCCAAACACAGCGCCGCTGCTGCTGCGCGCCTCTTCGGATGTTATCAACCCATGTTCATTCTTCAGGTAATTTTTTATATACAGAACAGAAAACGCTAAGCTAACAACTAATTACGAAGTGAATGTTACCAGTAGAAATTAGCATTTATTTCGCGATCTCATTTCTTTTGCAGCTGCTCACAGCAATCTAATGTTTCGTTTCATTTTGTACGTTTGGAAGCTCATTCCCTCTCACATAATCGGAAAAGCCGGGGAATGGCGGCGCTTTTGACATTTCTCTGACATTCGGAAAAATATGGTTTACTAATTTTAGCATAACTCCGTTATACTTGGCCTATTAACACAATTTAAAAACTGGTCTGTAGTTTATAATGTGCACTTTAAGCTCAAGTTGAAAGTGAGGCTGAGGGAGGCGGGGTCTTGCTGCTACGCCGTAACAAACTAGACGTTAATAAGAGGTATAAGGCTATGGATCCCTATGGTTTAAAAAATCGATACTCGCGGATGAAAAATCGATACTCTAATCGATAAATCGAGTCGATTCGGCGATATATATCGATATTTTCAGCGCTCGGAAAGTATCGAGCGCTTATATATATATATATATATATATATATATATATATATATATATATATATATATATATTATTTTTTTTTTTTTGCCTGAATGTCTTTTTTCCTTCTAAAAACAGAATTCATAAATAGATATGTGTTTGCTTCTGTACAAATGACAACGAGCTTTCTATGTGAAGTATTTGTTATTTTTATAACTTTATAAGTTCCACAAGGTAATGGAATATTTATGGCTGTAAAAAAGACTATATATGTTAGAGGTGGGCCGATGGATCGGTCACCGATCATAATCGACCAATTTCCGTGAAAAAGTGCCTGATCGGTGATCAGCGATCATTGGCTCTTGTTACCGATACCGATCACCTGCATCTCATTTCCCAGCCTGTCTGTCCAGCTGGTCTCGTCTTTCCTTCACACGGCGCAAACGCGCAGCAACAAATCCTAAGCAATGTGCAACTATAACGCACTGAGTGAATGAGGACGTTTACGTGTTGCGGCGGAAAATTGAAGCAGGTCACATGCATCAACACAACGAAGCTAATAGACATAAAAACAATGTCGTACTTGACGTTGTTTGGCTACATCGAGGCTCACTGTAGTAAAAAAGAGGATCAGACAGCAGGTAAAGCAGCGCAGCTACAAACACTCACCCGGATTAGCATGACTGTCAGAAAGCTAAACAAAACCTGGAAAATGATTTAAGTCTTCGAGCTGCGATGTAAGACGCTGGTTCTGCTGTTAAACTGCTGTTACGCTACAGGTAGTAATATTTAATATTTAATAATATTTGACAGACGGAGCCGTTTCTGCTCCACCTGGTAGTGACTCTCACACCGAACCTGTTTAAAGCTGCAGCATCTAACTTAAAAAAATACATTTTACATGCGTATTAAAACTTTCGCTGTCCTAACATGAGACAGATAATCTCTAAAAAAATAATCGATCTCCTCCCTGTTCTGCATAATTATTCCGCTCAGTCAGAAACAGCCAATCAGAACTAGCAGTAATCAGCCAGCCGCCATGCTAACAGGAAGTTTTCATTCAGTAACTCAGGATTGTTTATTGTTATGGATCCTGTATTTGCCTTTGAATGTTAAGTTTTATACTTTAATTTTTTGGCTCTTTGCATTATTTAGCGTCTTCAGAGCCTTCAAATGTTATCAGTCTGTTAAAGATAGTATTGCCGATAGAAGTTCAATTTGCACAATGCCTGTTTTGTTTTTTTCTTGGAAAAAGTTATTTAAAACAAGTTTTTGTCAAAATTAAGGTGAATTCATTGTTCCTTTTTCCACATAATGTAACCGTAGTGCTTATGATTAAAAAAATAATAATTATGTGATTAGTATTGGTGATCGCCCCTCATGGGTGATCGGAATCGGTATCGGCAGGAAAAAACCTGATCGGCACATCTCTAATATTATATATATGTATGTATATATATATATATATATATATATAGCTGGACTGAATTCAAAAATGACTCTTTGGATTGGAAATGTTGCAAACATGCAGTCTATAATATTAAATCTTACTAAAAATACATTTTTATTGAGAATATGTGAAAGTATGTGGAAAAATCCAATGGGAAATAAGTAATGTTGCCTGGCGTTGCAGCTCACTGCGGCTTAAAAGAAGTTACAAATACTTTGGTAAAGGTAATTTTATTTATATAGCACATTTTCAGCAACAAGGCAATACAAAGTGCTTTGCAGGAGTTAAAAGCAAATACAAACAAAATTACAAATCAAAGAAAAGAGAAAACGAAGGAAAATAAACTAGATTTAGTCCTTCCATTTCCATCCCTGACTGTACCACCTTATGTAATTCTGAATCCACTGCCAAATCCAACAAATGTATATTCAAATGTTTTCTGCAAAACATCTATGTGTTAAAGATAGAATAAAAGCTAATTCAAGACATCTGATCAGGAATGTTTTTCAGCCAGCTGGATTTTGAATGGTCTCCCAGGTAATAAACGTCGGAAAATGTCTGCCAGCTAAATAAGCAGGACCAACTTTTAGGAGGAAATAAGAGTTTTAAGCTTTGTCCTATTTTGTTTTTTTCTTTTGAGTGGAAATCAAAGAAACCTTTTATTTCTCCTTCCTCCAAGCTATTTTTGAAGTTTTGGCTTAGGCTTCCGAGCTGCTTTGAAGCAATCCCTCAAGCTGTTGGGCGAGGCTGAAGAGGACAAAACAGAGACGGACCTGTTTGCAAAAAGTCCCTTTCCTGTCGTAATAAATTTAAGTAAAAAAAACAAAAACAAAAGCATGTTAAATGTGTCGTAAGTCACAGTAAGGAAGCAGATGACGGAGGTCTTGTGAAAATGAACCAACCCGGTTGACGCTGTCCTTGGTGCTGAAACATCCACTGACAGATTCCTCTGGGGTTTTTTAAAAAACAATTTTTTCTCTTTTGCAGGTGCCATCCAAAGTGCTGAGCAAATAAAAACGAGTTTAAAGCACCGTATGTCACCATGCTTTTTTCTTTCAGAAGCAATTACCTGCATTGTGCACAGGTGGGTTGGTTACTGTACCTCCCACCATCTGTTTCTTCTCACAAAGCTGTTTTCGAGCTCTACCACCGCTCGTCCCCCCCGAATCCCCCACACCAGTTTTGGCTGTTCATTACCCGGAGTTTGAAGCTCTGTTTCCACTCCAAAGGGCTGTTAGTAGAACTATGAAAGTGGGGGCCATATGGTGGATATCTGGGATGCATCATCCGAGGCTGAGCTATGCATGAATATTTTGCAACCGGAGTCTCAACAAACTCCACAGAAGATGAGCGCCCGGTTTGTGTTTCCTGATGTAAACCTGTGGTTTGGTTTCCATTCTGCACAGCATATCTGTTTTTGTTAACATAACACTTGTATGGAGTGAATTTTAGGGCTGCAACTAAAGATTACTTTTATCCGATTAATCTGTGATAAAACAATTAATCGATTAATTGGATAAGAACTTTTGCCAAATTCTGCCGACTTCTTTTCGTTTATCCACTTCACCCTTTAAATGCAAATTTCGAAAAGCGTCACAAGATGCAAATAAACAAACAATTCAATTCATTTCTCAAATAAAAAAAATAACATTTTGTTGCCTAAAATGCAATAATATTGCATTCCTCCAGTGTATCATTTGTTGCAAAGGATGCAACAAAATACACTTTTAACGTCAGCACATGAAAATCTCAGCCTTTTCAGCTCGACTACACCAATACAGGGGAGGACCGACCTGTTTATTGCTTCCTGGATTAACTGATTACTAAATGGCCAGCAAATGATTCTTAATAGGAGAAATTTTCCGGTATTTAAACAGGGTGAAGCTAAAACTATGATGCCGCTGGAGGAGTTCTGGCTGGAACATTATTTACAGAAAAAGGTTCTTTTTACCTCATATGCAAAATGTTTTTTTTTTGTTTTTTTGGCTTAAATGCTACGCTGGATATGTTGTTCTGTGAAGCAAATGGCCCCTTTGAGTGTGCACTTCAGTTAACAATTGATCATTTCACTAACCGATTAATCGTTTCAGCCCAACTTTCATATTAGTATCTAGAGACGGAAATTCAGCTGCCATAGTCGTGTTCTCATTCCAGTGGATGACAAAAACGATCAAAATGTGACGATATGGTGCTGCAGTTTAATCTCAATACATAAAAAGGGACTTCAAAAATGAACTCATACAAAAATAAAACGATGATAATGTTCATCCAGCTGTACATCTCGGAACAATGCTGCCATCTCTTTTTCACGTCACAACGCGACCGTCGCTCATCATCTGATTCACGGACTGGCTGCTATCAGGTCCGGCTCCTGCTGTCAGCAGAGCAGAGAGTGAGAGTGAGTGGTAAATGGTGAGACGGGGGAGTGGAGTGGGGTGGGGGTGGCGCTGTGATTTGTACCGACCGTTGAAAACACGCTGCGGCCGGATGACAAACGACGGGCTTATCGATGACGGCGGATAATCGGAGTGATCGGAGTGGCCCCTGTCTGCGGCTTTGATCTCTATTTTTTATTTTTTTGCCTTCTCGTTCTCCCGCTGTCTGGGATGTCCCTGCTGCTCTTCCTCCCGCTGCAAGGCCACGCAGCACGCAGCTTTCCCCAACCCGTCTCCATAGAAGAGTGCGTGGGTGCGTGCGTGTGTGTGTAGGTGTGTGCGTGTGTATTCGTGTGTGTGTGCGATGCTGAGGGAATCTTGCCGAGGCCCTGATGCGAAGCATTGTCATTCAGGGAGCGTTCACACAGGCAACCCCCGCAGGAAGTCCTGGCACCTCCCCCTTGAAACACCCCTACCCCCCTCCACCCACTCCTCACCCTGTCTGTTCTCTGATCTCACTCAGCAGGCCGAAGCCACAGAGCTGACGGTGAGGTTGAAATGAGAGGGGAGAGAGAGAGACAGAGAGAGAGAGAGAGAGAGAGAGAGAAAATCAGAGACGCAGTAAGATTATTGCCGGTTATATTCTGCAACATTTCTAAGTCAAGATTCAGGCCAGACTTATTTAGGGAAATAATTTTTAACAAAATCCAAATGAATTGCTTTGGTTGGAGGCAAAAAGCTCCAAGCAATTACATTTTATTTTGACTTTACTTTGACTATTATTATTATTATTATTATAATCTTTTTTTTTTTAAGCAAAAAGTCTGGTTCACTGGAAACTTGTTCAAGATACAACCAGTTCTTGGCTGCCCCACCCTTGTCTAATGCAGCCCAGGGCAACTGCCCATATTAAGAAACACCACAGCCTGCATTTGTTTAACCTGTTTAACTTTATACACACTTGACACTTTGGCAGGTGTTGTTTTTTTCTTTTGTTAGTTTCCATTTGTGAGCCACTTTGGATAAAAGTTGTAGCAACACGCTGAAAAAACACAAAATCTTACCAACTATTTTTGGTCCAGTTTCTAGTAAAAATATCTTAGTTTACTGGAAATAAGATAAAATTAATTTACAAGTAGCTTTTTAGGGAGATATAGGAGCTTGTTTTAAGTCAATAATTCTTGAATATTGATTAAAAACAAAGAACTACTTCCACCAGCAGATTTTTCACTTATAACATTGAAGTTTTTCCGATGTTATAAGTGAAAAAATCTGCCAGTGGAACTAGAACCTTTTTTTTATTATCAATATTCAATAATTATTGATATAAATAATTATGTCAATAAGTTAGTTGTGATCCCGAAAGCCGAGTGTCAGTAAGAACAGGAGCTTATTAAAGAGACAGACGCCCCAATTCCACAGCGTCAATTTGTGAAGTCAAATTTCTTTCAAGTCACATATGATCTGTAGCATTCTTATAACAGAAGGTAACATGGTTACTTGATTGTGGTATAAAAAGGCACCATGTGCCCGGAAAATACATAATACCGGCCCTTTAAGAAATCGCGTTTGCTCACTAGTGTTTGCTAACAAACCTAAGGACATGTGGAAGCAATCGGTTCCACAGAATCTCTGTCGGGTGTCTGATTGAACATCATTTTGGAAAACGATGCACCATTTTCCTTCCAATACGCTCTACTTTCTCTCGCTGTCTCATGTAGTCCTAGTCAAAGCCATCACGGTTTGTGGCTTTAATGTGACAAATTGTGATAAGTTAAAAAGCTGTTTTGCAGCTTGTAAAAAAAATAAACTGGACCATCACTGACAGCAGAGGTCCAGGACTCATCTTTCTTTTAGCAGTTCAACTTTTCTGCCGTTTTTCCCGCGCCCTCCCATTCAGATTTCGGGCCTGCTGTGATTTATGTACCCAAGTTGGTGTCAGGCTCTGCCGTGACCCCTTTCACCCCGACGATTCCCCGCTGTACTGCCCCAAGCCGAGCGGGGTCCTGTTGTCATCACTGCTCATATCTGTCAGCTCCGTCCCCTGACCCATACCGCTCCGACTCTCCCGCTGAACAGTCCGGCTCGTGTTCCTACGGCCTCGCGGTCTTTCCTTCACGCTTTTTCAGTGTATCTGTCTCTACCTGTCAGTGATTTTTTTTCTTTCTTTTTCCTTAGTTCTGCTTTTGTCCAGCAAAATGTGTTACAGCGTCAGGCCTAGCTGTTTGGCACCAACAGACATTATGTATCAAAATCAACTATGTATTCCTCGGTCTTGCCAATTCAAAGTCCACTTGCCTCACCCCGTTATGTTTCTATACTTCAGCGTTTGACTGCTACAATCATAGAGTGTTGTTGTTTATGTGGTTTTTTTGTTACCTTCTCTTTACAAAAGTGATCGTCGGTTCTCATCCAACGCCACCTGTAACATAACCGCAGCCCACATCTGACTTGTTTCAGAGACGTTTCGCCTGTGGACTCGGTGCATCGTTTCCCGTTGTTTGAGACGTTTGCATGCAACGAAGAGTGTGAAAGAAATAAAGTCGGGTTGTGTTGCTGCCGAGACATATAGCAAGCTGATGTGGCATCCAAGCTAATTAGAGGATTGCTTGCTCTCTCTCTCTTTCTCTCTGTTTTTGGCTCATACCCACGCCAGCTCAACCTGTATTAATTGATTGGCTAGTTAATGGAAGTGGAAAGGAGGAACGCAGTGGGGAGAAAAAGGATGAGGAAGAGGAGTGTGCTGGCCTCAGCTAATGGCCCTTGATTGGGTGTGTGGAGTAAGCATTCTGGTCATAGAATCAGCAGTATAGAAAGCGAGATGAGAAATTAGGGACGGAGACAAGGACGAAGCAGAGCAGAGAAGAGAAGAGAGGGGAAAGCTTGGAATTGTTTAAATTAGAGTAAATGGTCCTGCTTTCCAGAAAAACACAGCAAAACTGAACATGTGTACATTTCTTTTTCTGAAGAAGATCATTCATAGTCATGATAAAAACACAAACCCCTAAAGTTTAAGGGCATATGATATTTCGTATGCATATTTAAGGACTTGGAGGTCGGCTCTAATATTTCACATAAGGTCAAATTTGAAAACAAAACAAAAAAAGAAGTGTTTTTTTTAATACTGTCTGCATTTTAGACAGCATCTAAATAGTTGCTGGGGGAAAACTTGATAACTTTAAAATGAAACAACATGGTTTGGAAATTATGGTTTTATGTGTCTAATCAATAAATTTTGATCCTCATTCAGTAGCTTAAAAAAAAACTAGAACAGCAAACAGTCATCAATGAGCCCCTTGCAGTGCACTCTGTCCCCGACAAACCACCAGCTTGGCTTCACCTTGGCGTCTGGACCGAGTTGGAAATGTTCAGGAATTAGAATCCGTGTCATGTCATGTTTGCATCCCAGAAAAAAAAATCATATATTATAAGAGGCAGTATTATGTAAAATTCACTTTTTTGAGCTTTACATCACATTATAATGTTATTCCTTCATCAGAAACACACATGGAGTGTTGATTTGATTCTTTCATGCATGTTGGAGAAATCCCTTAATCTCCATGGCAACCGTTCAGCTGTGCAAAACGCCTGGGTGGGCGTAGCCCCGCCTTCCAGACGCAGCTCATCCTTGGAGCTACAGCTCCAGACTAGCCAGCAGCAATTAGCAAACACCTGGTGGAGCTGCCCATCAGCTTCTTCTCAGAGAAATACTAGTAAAAGCATTGTTAAAGGGTTAGTAGAGGCGCCATGTTGTGGTGACTTCCTGAAGGCAGATTTTCACCAAGAGCGCTAAATTATGAAGTCAAATTTCCTTTAGTCATATTTCATTTAAAGAGTATTTTCATAAAAACTGAAGGTGATGACACTATGTGCTTGGAAAATATGTTGCCCCTTTAATAAATAGAAGTTTCTAGAATTTAACTTGAAAAGTATGAATAAAATAAATACATTTATCTTAATATGATCGTTAGAGGCACAAGCATTTATGCCACTGGTACTTTAGCAACATTGAGATGTGTTTAAATTAAAGTTTGGATTTTGTTAAATTGCTCTGTTAAATTGTTAATTTGTTAAATTTTGTTTATGCTATTTTACATAAAGAAAATAAATGCACTGATTTTAAGACTTTTTATATATCTTTACTAAGGGTGCCAACAAATGTGTCCACCCTACTAAAAAAACACCTTTATAAATTAAACAAAAACCCTCAAAAGGTCAATCCGGGATCTTAATACTTTAGGGAAGAAGCCAAAAATGCTCACTTCAGGAAGGCACAGAATATGGCAACCCGCCAGGGTCTGAGGGACAGTCAACGGAAAGGCAAGTCAGGCACATCAAGCCCATATGTCCCAGGTTGCCTAATGCCCACCGAGGGGCCTTATCTATCCAGCTGGATAAATGTTATGCTCACAGCAGACGCCATGCAAATAAGACTGGTAAATAAACTTGTTTCTTTTTATAACTCTTTCACTTTTTGAAAACTGGCCGATTTAAAAAACAGACTCACTAATGATGGCTACAGCTGAAAGAGACTCTCCCCCAACCAGCTGGGAGTAGAAATATTCAGAAGTGACTTTAAAAAAAAAAGAAGCTGTCTGAAAGCCTCATATCCAAACAAACAAATATTCTCAAACAGATTTTTGTTTTGTTGTTTTGTTTCCAAGAGAATTTTATTTTTCTTTTTTGGCGATTATAAAACTTTCTTGAATGATTTTGCACAAGAGCATATTTGGAGGTAGCATTTCTTCATTATTATTATTGTTGCTTCCAGCACCGTCACTTTCGGTGATGGGGAAGTGGAGAAAGCATCATGATTAGTCATTTTAGAGAGGTGGAGGTGCGGGAACCGCTGCTCGTCATTAGGACTCCCAACACTCTGACTAATTAGAGGAGGACAATCAGAAACAACTGTGGATTTGAGTGGCTTTTCCATGAATGTACATTTCTTGCGTCCAAAAATGAGCTTCAACCTTTGGCTGGGCTTTGTAAGTGCTTCATAACGGAGATCAAGAGGTGGGGAAAAGATCAAAAGCTTTGTTATTATTATTTCAATTTTTAGACAGAACTACTAATCTACCTAAATCTACAAGATACTAGAGCAAGTCTAGTTGCAATAAACGCCTTCGTTGTCCAACATATGCAGTCTAATACAACAGTTTTATTTATAAATGTAATTTGTTATCATGTCTTTGTCACCAACACTGTGTCATCTGCACGGCGGTGTGAACATATTTATAGCGATATACCTAAACTTACAGAAGTGGGGCGCAGCAGTGATGATTCCAGCACTATTGCGTTGAGCCATTTTTCTTCGCCTGACATAGACCGACATGCGAAGCCCAATTCTGCACCAGTCCCAGTTTTGCAATAAACACAAAGTTATCAGTGCACATTTGTGAAGCACGCGACAGGGACGGCAGCAACAAAAGCCATTTTGTTGCTGCCGTCTTTTAAAGCTCTTTTGTGTCGCTTCGCTAACCCGTCTACGAGCTCGAAATGTCGCGTACTCAAATTTTGACTGTCACCTCATTACACAAGTTCAATAGGAAACAAATGAAGAGGAAGTGATGTCCTTGAAGCTGCAGTGTGTAACTTCAATAATTTTTTTTTCATATCTGTTGAAACTCATTATGTTGTGACAATATGTTATGAGAAATAATCCAAGGAAGAAAGAAAAACTAGCTCCTCTGTTAACTAGAAACAATCAATCAGATCCAGGGGGCGGGGCTTAGCGCTGTCAATCACGCTCAGTGTGGTCATTCCTACCTCCACCAACTGCTTTTGCTCTCTGCGAGCAGAGCCTGTTTTCAAAGCCAAGGCTAGTTAGCATGGCTACCCGTGACAGCGGAAAGATGGTTTTCCAGTAACAGTAAATGTTTTCTCCACCATTAGCAAACTGAACAGCAAATACACAAGATTGATTGACAACACTAAGACCCTCCCCCTGGCTCTGATTGGCTGTTTCTTATTGGAAGCAGTGCATGTCTTCAGATGGCAACAGCAGCTCAGGGAGGAGGTGGAGGATATCGATCCGTCTCATGTTACTTTGCCACGACATGATGACGGTTTTAGTAAAAACGGACAAAATGTATTTTGTCCAGTTTATGTAACTTTAAAGTTACATACCGCAGCTTTAAAGAGCAAAGGGTAAAATGAGAAGACAAGGTGGAGATTATCTTGAAGTTCAAAGGAAACAAGTCAATGACCGATCCAACCAACTATATAAATCATAAAAAAACAGAGCGAGGAGGAAAAAGATCAAAAATACGACAAAGGAGAGTGAAAATACGGTGAAAAACAGCTTGATCAGAAGACAAGAGTAAAATGAAATATGGAGGAAATTATGTCAGAAGAGATGAGAAAGAGAGAGAGAGAGCAAAATGGCAAACAGGACACGTGGAGAGGAGCCAGAAAGAACTTGAATGGGTGGAGGAAGGTGAAATGGAGAGAAGTGAGGCAGCGAAAGGACAGGAGGGTGAGGAGAGCAAACATAAAGGTGGGACCTGGGGAGAAAGGAACAGCATGTTCCCAATGTTCCCAGCTCCAAACCCACAGACCACTGGCTGGACTTTGGATGAGCTCCGACCATCACTGTTGGTCTGAGTCAAAAGCAACGTTATCAACATATAAAGCTTTTTATTTTTCTTTTACTTGGTTATTTTAAACACATCATTCCTTCCAATAATGTTTGAATGTTTTCATGAAACACTCAGACGATGAAGGTTAAAGCAACATAAAAGGGTAAATCTTCCTTCAAAATGGGCTGCACCAGTTGGAAACCTTGTTGGTTAACACCCTTCAGTCCTTATAAGAAAGACAGTCTCTCTGTGCGCATTAAGTAGAACAAGATACAGACAACAAAACTTTCCTCCTGTCTTCTTATCCTGCTCCCCTGTTGACCCCC
This sequence comes from Poecilia picta, assembly GCA_033032245.1. Taxonomy (NCBI): domain Eukaryota; kingdom Metazoa; phylum Chordata; class Actinopteri; order Cyprinodontiformes; family Poeciliidae; genus Poecilia; species Poecilia picta. The sequence goes on along the minus strand of CM065353.1, from coordinate 27,235,280 downwards.
CCATCTTTTTATAACTTTCTGTCCTCCTCGGCTTTACCTCGGTGTTATCCTCCTGGCCTCCTTCTCGGCTTCCCTGAATACTTTTTCATCTTCCTTCGCTCTCTTTTTCCAGAAACTGGACAAGACCTTTCAGAAGAAGTTTAAGTAGTTCCAGGAAAGAAACTTAATAAGTTGGTTGAATCATTATTTCTATTAGACTTTAGTAAGTATCCAGAACACACTAGGTTGAAGTACTTTTGTTCAACAGGAATAAGCAAGTTGGTTACAGTTGATGAAAACCTGTTTGACAATACAAAACCCTTGAGACAAGGTTGGAGGAATTCCTTACTGAATGAAAATGTTCCCAAATATACCACCAGACAGAGAAATTGTTATTCATGTGTTTAAATAGCCTAATCAAAGTACAGAAAAAAGTCTTGCCTATTGATATTGATGGGAATTCGCTTCAGCTAAGCAGTCTGAGCTGTTTGGCAAAGTGGGGACATTTTACAGATTTTTATTTGTAAGAATTGAAATATGTTTTTTCCATTCCACCGAGTTGACCTGAATTTAAAGTCAAAACGAGCAGAATCAGTAAAACATCCCTGTCAACTATGGAAACCCAAGGAAGCCACTGAGGAAAAACAAACCAGAACACAATTTTAAAAAATAAATAAATAAATAAAATAAATCTTGAAAAAAACTGAAAATTTGCTCACTCGATCAAATCGTTTTATTGCCCAGCCACAGTTGGTCATAAAAGTGATGGTGCCACAGAACGGCTTGGAAAAAAGAATCAAGTGTTGTGATTACTGTAGCTGTAAATGGGGTTCACCTTTCACACAGTTATGATCAACTTTAGCTCACAGTGAAATGTTTTATGCATCAGCAGAGTTCCACATTTATTATCCTAAAGTGAGTGCTTCAGCTGCCATGACAAGTTTCCATTTTTAAAATTCCCTTTCCCCCTATAGAGAGCCTTTTATGAAGGAAATGATGGATGAGCGAACAGGGTGCTGCTTCCCGATTGGTTAAAAGGTGAATGCATCATTTAGATGACACACTCTTCCTCTCTCTCTTACCGCTGCCCTCGCTTTGGAGCTGGCTGACTGCCAGCCACTCCCATTTAGTCAGGGCGCCACCTTACCCTTCAAGCCTGTTTTTCTCAATGAAACCTTTACTCTGGGGACATTTGTGGCACGTAGACTGTTCTGGAGTGATATACCGACTCAGAGGACTTATAGACTTTGGAGCTCTGATGACTTTCAAATGCATACTGCTGAAAACGCCATGCAGAAAGATCACGTGCTGAAATTGGAACGCGATATCGCAATACAATGGTTGTTCGCCTAAAGGTGTCGATCTCAAGGTTCAAACCAACAATTAAAAACGTATGAATCAACTAAGAATCTGACAAACGAGGCGGGAAAGAGGAACCAACTCTATCGAGCCACTAATGCACAGTGAGGGCAGCAGCCTGTACAGCTTTGAGAAATGTGTAATGATGCTCAGACGTTAGGTCGGTTCAAATGCAAAAAAAACATTCAAACATCAAGTTTTTAACCAAACACCACAAAAGGTTGAAACAAGGGATGAAAATGTGATTTCTCAACATGGTGAAGAATTTGTTATTGTGGTGGTCCGTTTCCCTTTCATAGGCCTTGGAAACCATGTTAGTCTGCAGAGCATCACAAGTCTAAGGCCCAGATGTCTGAATATGTGAGAACCTAACACATTTTTATGTGTTTTGGCCTTTCATCTACACTAAAAAACTATGTTTAATGTTAGTAAAATCAATGATTTACAAAAGCTCCAGCCAAAGTGGAGTTTTGAGAAAACTTTGTATCTGTGTTTGCATGAGTATATATACAGCGAAAACCGAGATTTAGGGTCTTGCAATTTACAGAGTGCAAAAAATTATTCACATATTTGTTTTGATACAATTCCCATTCGACATCGTCTTGTGTTTTATTAACTTTATGTTCTAAAATGCTAGTTCAACCCATCTGTCCACACAATGAATCTCCAGGCACCATTGTTTAATCCTTAACAGGAACTTATTTTGAAGCAATCTGATTGGCTGACATAGGTTTTAGCTTTGCGTTGCACTGCCCCCTACGGGTTAGGCATGTTTAAAACCACACTCAGGGGCGGATTTGTGCGAGTTTCAGAAAAGAAAGCTTTTCTGAAATCAATCCCATGCGTCCGATTTATTTATTTTTTTAAATAATGTGGTGGAGATATTCGTTTTTATAAAGATCTGAAACCTATAGAAAACCTGAAGGTTGAGGAAGAAAAGAGAGCATAAGAGAGTACCTGGGCCTCTGGAGAATTGTGTGCATGAATGGTTAAAGAGCTTTCTCCCAAGGGAGTAGCTATGCCATTACAGAAAGTCAGCAGTCACCAAAGACTATTAGCTAATTGATAGGATTTAAAGTGTTGGCAACTGTGAGGGCGGTCCATAAAAAAAAAAAAAAAAAAAAAAAGAAAAAGAAATTTGGTGTTCTTTTCAAAGGAAAGCATTCAGCATTTAGGCTCAACATCTGAGCAGAAAACAGGAAAAGCACAAAAAAGAACAATAATTTTAGCATTTATGGGTAGCTCAATAATACTGAGAGTCTATTTACAAGCATAGTGGACAAAAAAGTGCTGAAAATGCAAAGCTGCTCTCACAAGCAGAAAGTGCACAGGGTTTAATGGAAATTGTATGGATGAAGTAGCCAAACAGCCCCTCCCTCTGCCAGCCACTGTGGACGCCATCCTCCAGAAATCCCTCACGTCTAAAGTCCTCTGCTTGATTTACAGCACATTTTCTGTAATATGAGGTACTTGTGTTTTTTTATTTAAGTATATATATACAGTGTAAGTATAGATTACCAGCCGCTGACTAAAGAGCAAACAGAGTGAGGACAAATGCAGGGGTTTAAACGCTCTTCGTTTCTCCTCGTCTGTGTACATGGGCTAATATATTTATTCATAAATGGTCATGATGACAGTGGGCATTAATGCATGAAGAACATCCACTTCTCTCTGTGCGGTTGTATGCTTGTTTGAACTGCCGCCTTGTGCGTGGTCCGCTCCGCAGAGAGAACCACCGAGCTCCCAGCGGAGTTCTCCTCATTAAAATAAAGGACGAATCAATGATTTCTAAAACTTCTATTTATCCAGCCGCAGGAAATTGCTGAGCTTTCAGGGTTTTCCTGCAGAAACGCGTTACAGTTTTCTGCTACAGATTTGTCACCATCACATCTTACATGTGGAGTCATGATTCAAAATAAGGAGAATAGAAAATAATAGAAATGAAGCGACAACCACGGAACAGGCTTGGTTGATTTACGAAGTTTAAATCATGTTTAAATGATAGAACAGTTTAATTCATCAACCGGAAATAGAGTATGGTAAGTCTAGCTGTATTTTCATTGATCATATAATTACCCAATTTGACATTCTGAAAATAAATTTGCTTAATGGAAGCACACCAATTTAGAAAAAAAAAAAGTTTTTTCTTATTAAAAAAAAAGTTTTGGCACTAAGATGAGGTGACTTTTTTTGAAAAAAGTATGAAATTGGTTTATTTAGAAAAGTCCAACAGAAACAATTTCTGTCATCACACGAGTCACGTGCCCAACAACCAGATGTTGCCGCTGCCGCAAACCGCAAAGAAGAGGAAGAAGACAGGAAGTGGTTGGAGGATCATGGTATGTTTTTTTAATGACTTATCCTCACGTGTGACTCTAATTGTGTTTCTTGTTTAATAAAGACACCATCATTGCAAAATTGTATTTTTTCGACATTAGCGGAAAAGTACCACAGCAACACCGACAGTTTACTGGTAAACAGATCATTACCGCTGCCTCTTCCATCCTTCATCCAGAGCTGAACAGTTGACCCGTGGTCAGGTGTTGGAGGCATGTTCACATTCACACACAGGTATTTCGTGGGACAGATGAAACAAAAACAAAAAAACAAAAAACAAAATTGCGTACAAATGCCATTTATGTTTTGAACGGCTGACGTTTGGCTAAAACTGCATCAAGCAAACAGAAACTTATCAAAATTACTTTTAAAAGAAAGAAATCAAAGTACTGCAATGATGCTTTCAAAATTCAACAATCGATTTAAAATAAAAGCACTACCTTTAAAAAGTGTGTATAAACATTTTCTAGCATATATTCCAGATGAAATGAAGAGTGGGCCAAAACCTCAAAGCAAGTATGTCTGACACATGATGCAGTTATTAAGTCTTTGAAGTTGTGAGTGTGTCAACAAGAATCCTGCATTTCTTCAGCACTCTGCATTTTTTGCTTCATCTGTATTTATCAGTTGCACTATTTTATTTTAAGCCTGTATATCTGTATCCTTAATGTCTGCAATGATTAAAGTTGAGAACAGCAAAGAAAGGGAAATTTTCTTTCAAAATTAAGATATGTTTTGACTTTAAATAGAATCAGATGCATTTTTTTGCCCAGTACAGTGTAGTAGATACATAACTGCGGTATTTATGTCCCCGTAGGAAACAAGCTGATCCTGAAAGAACTCTGCTGACACCTGGTGGTAATGGGAGGTATTGCAACTGCAAAAAACAGTTTTTAATGTTACATACACAGTCCAGTCACATTAATGTGACCATCTGTCAAAAGCCAGAATAACCACCTTTCGCAGAGCGAACTGCTACGAGACGTGCAGGAAGAGAGTCACTTAGGTCCCTGAAGGTCTTCTCTGGGATGTTGAGCCATGCCGACTCTAATGCCGTGGCCAGCTGCGCTAGATTACGCGGTTGAGGATCCATGGCGCGAACAACTCGATCGAGATGGTCCCACAGATGCTCGATTGGGTTTAAGTCAGGTGAGTTTGCTGGCCAGGGGAGGACGGTAAACTCATCCTGGTGCTCTTCGAACCACGCACGTACACTGGCAGCTGTATGGCACCTCGCATTGTCCTGCTGGAAGATGCCATCATCCTGAGGAAAAACAATGCGCATGTAGGGGTGGACATGGTCCGCAAGGACAGATGCGTACTTGTATTGATCCATCGTGCCTTCCACAATAATCAGTGAACCCAGAGAATGCCAGGAAAACATTCCCCAGACCATAATGCTCCCGCCTCCAGCTTGGACCGTTCCTGCAATGGTTGCAGGGTGGTTCCTTTCAGAGGTTTCACGCCTTATACGCCAACGTCCATCTGTCCGATGGAGCATAAAACGCGATTCATCTGAAAACGCTACCTGTCGCCACTCAGTGGACGTCCAGCTGCTGTACTGGCGTGCAAATTCTAGCCTTCGTCGTCGATGAACACCAGTCAGCATAGGTGCACGAACCAGGCGTCCGCTTCGGAGGCCCAGACGCAGCAATGTTCGCTGAATAGTGGTTTGGGAGACACTTGTGGTAGCCCCTTGGTTCATTTTAGTGGTCAGTTGCTCAACGGTAGCCCGTCTATCTGCCCGAACGCATCTCCGCAACCGTCGTTCGCCTCTGTCATCTATGGCCCGTGGTGCACCACATTTGCCACGTCGTTGATTTTGGACAGTCCCATTTTGCCATGCACGGTACACTTTTACCACGGCGGCACGCGAACAGTTCACAAACTCAGCCGTTTCGGAAATGCTTCCACCCTTGGCCCGAAAGCCAATGATCATGCCCTTTTGGACGTCGGATAAATCGCTTCGTTTCTGCATTACGCCAACGATTGAAATGTTTTCCGAAGCCCACACACACCCTTTATATACGCTCAACTGCACTGTGCTGCCACCTGCCTTCTGTGATTGGTTATTTAACTCTGAAGTGGAAAGTACGTGGTGGTCACATTAATGTGACTGGACTGTGTATATAAGGTATGAAAACCTGTCCAAACAAATCCAACAATTGAATGAGAGCATATTATTATACTACGCATATTGTAAATCTTTAAATAAATGATAATATCACTCCAAATTATAATACATTTAAGGCATATTTTTAAGTAACTCACAAATTTACCCAAGATGTAAAGTACTGTTGATAGTCTTCCCCAGTGGTTTCCAAACTATTTCTGGGCCTCCCTATGGCTTACAAATAGCTGTCTGGTTGAACGATGTGTGTGAGTGAAGGGAGGGAGGGGGGTGGATTCTTAGAGACTCCTGTTATACTCAGCCCTGGCTCCAGAAGAACAAAGGGGGGGGGGATCAACTTTTTTGGCCACAAAATGAATCGTAGCTGAACATAGACAACACCAGTAGCCTACAAGCTTAAGGTGCTGTATTGACATTAGCTAGCTAGTCATCTTTTAGCTAACTTTACCTGCATCCAACAGTTTTACTACACTCAGTCGGTTAGTTTGGGGGGAAAACTGTGAAAAGTTATTTGTTTTTTGCTGGTTTGCTGCCATGATTCTAACACACCTGTGTAGCTCTGCACAGCAGCAGCAGGTATCCTTCACTGCCACACAGGTGTAAACCCAGCGCGAGCGTCATAGCGCTCTGCGTTTAAAGGCGGCTTGGAAAAACAGGTTACCACATGTTAACAACGGATTAAACAGTTTTAACTGCTGATAAAAGTGACAAAGGACACAGATATGGGAAGTGTGGAAGCCCCTACTGTATCAAATTGACAGAGGAATAACAGAGAGTTGGCCATTCTAAGGTAATAACCCAGCGCATACAGCATTCATGTTTTTTTGTTGTTTTTTTTCATCCATACCTCTTTCCGTGCCCCCCCCCTGCAATGGCACAGTTTGGGAACCTCTGGTCTACCCTATGATACACTCACACAGTATTAATAGCAATTTGCAACAAAACTTTATTAGAAATAGACCATAAAACAACAAAAACCTATGAATAGAAACTTTCTCCAAAAGTAACCACACCAACAAACTTTTTAAAAATATACTAATTAAGTAATCAAGTGAAGTCTGTCCAAGTAAACCAGCTAAATTTATCAAGTTGTCATATTAAACAAACATAAATACCAACTTAATTTGATTACGTGTAACAAATGAACTCAACTGTTTTAAGTTGGAGCTATATTCTGTTTTTTTTAGTGTTTTCCTAAAAAGAACAGAATTTATTTATGGAGTATTTGAATGGATTGAGATTGAACAGTTTCATTGTTAATTTCTTAAAGCTGCCTTTTCTAGTCAAGAACAAATTGCATAATGACAAAATGTAAGCACATTTTCCTGCTTCAATATTAACAAAGTTCAAGTTTTTTTAAAAACTGACCTGACTTTGTATTACACGACTATAACAAGAAAAAACTATAACAGGAACTATAACAAGAAAAAAAAAAGAGTGTTTTTGGTAGAGCGGTTGCCTTGCAGCAAGAAGGTTCTGGGTTCGATTCCCGGCCCCGGCCTTTCTGCATGGAGTTTGCATGTTCTCCCTGTGCATGCGTGGGTTTTCTCCGGGTACTCCGGTTTCCTCCCACAGTCCAAAAACATGACTGTTAGGTTAATTGGTCTCTCCAAATTGTCCCTAGGTGTGCATGGTTGTTTGTCCTGTGTGTCTCTGTGTTGCCCTGCGACAGACTGGCGACCTGTCCAGAGTGACCCTGCCTCTCACCCGGAACGTTAGCTGGAGATAGGCACCAGCAACCCTCCTGACCCCACCAAGGGACAAGGGTGTCAAGAAAATGGATGGATGGATGGATTTCACATATCTGAGCTGTGTTTATTTGTATGTGCTGACACCTAGTGGTGTGCCTGAATATGGCACCGTCACTCTGCAATGACGTGATTGCCTGTACGTTTTTTATTTAAAAGCTAAACCAGTTGATGGTGGGTGAGGTCTGTGTTTATTGCATAACTCTCCTCCATGTTGATGCTCCTTAACAATATTTTCACTCTAAATGACTCAGCTTCTAACTCAGCATGGCAGACAAAACTGCTACAAACACAATCACAACTGGATTCTCCATCATTATTGTGCTCCTCAATCTCTTCCCGTCATAGAGCATCTGTTATTTCTCATAACTCTTTCACTTATGGATGAAAGAGTTAAGCTCATATTGCTTATCTTCCTCTCTTCGAAATAATAAAATAAATAGCCACATACTCTATAAAAATCTGAATTTATTACATTTTATAATTTCTTAGGATATAACACATTTTCATTGTATAGTCTCAAATTTAAAATGTCAAAAATCAGCTCATTTTACATTTTCAAATTTAAAACAGAATGAAGTCAAATAAATTATGGTAGATCATATATATATATATATATATATACGTATATATATATATGGTTTCAGGGTGGTTTAGTTGGTTTCAGGGTGTGCTGTGGCCCAGGGGTTAAACACAACACACATATGGAGGCCTTAATCCTCATCGCAGGTTTGATTCCCTGCCTGGTGAACAGTGCAGCATGTCGTCCAATTCTCGTTACCTACTTTCCTGTCAATTCACTATCAAATAAAGGCCAATAAAACCTAAAGAAAGTAATAATAATTTAGTTGGTTTTGTTTTTAGCAGCCAAACACAAGGAATTAAATATAAATTAAACAATATTTTAAATACCCTTTAAATGTCGCCTCAAAAACAGCTACATGCATGTCAATGGGTCCATGAAGACACCGGTGACCTAAAGACACAGCTGGTTAAAATGGTATTGTAACGTAGTAAATAGTAAGGCAGTAAAAATTGTCAAAAGCGAAATAGGATGGTAAAAGTTTTTTTTGTTTGTTTTTTTTTATTTAAGAAAAGTATTCTATACCTCGACTTTGAACAAGTTACTGTAAATCTAATTAAAAACACCGCCGGCCGCAACCTTTTGGAAGCAACCATAGACTCTGAAGTTTGAGTGATGCAGATTTTTCTCTGAGCTCGACGTTTTTACACGACGTGAACGGAGCGGGTCGCCGACCCCGTCCACCTTGTTCGGACATCTGAGGCGCGCCGCTGAGTGGGGTTTTGTAATCCTGTCCATCATGTGGGCAGCGAGCCCACTTGCGTCAGTCACACTGGTCTGTGTGTCAGCATGACGCATTTAAACCTGCATCACCTTGTGCGCGCGCGCACACATACACACACACGTCTGTATTGCTACCCATATTAGGACTTTGTATTGACTTGCACTCATTTTAGTAATTTATTTAAATGAATGCACACATTCAGAGTTTGATCAAATGTGTAATTTGACTGATTACCACTAACACACAAAGGTGGACATCGGGAGCCCTCTTGTGTTGATCTGTATAACATGAACCCTACCCTGCATACACACTTTGTCAAAGTGTGTATGCAGCATATGCAACGCATAGGGGCGCAGCACCAGAGGGGGCGCCAAAACACCGTCTGGAGGGGGCGATGCGCCCATGATGTTTTCCCAAACACTTCAGCACGCCTTTCGCTCCTTCACCTAGCGCACATAATGAGGTAAAGGTAGCGAGTTTTACCCTTCATGTATCATTGCCTCGGGGTGGGGGTGGGGGAGAAGAAGATCATAGCAACTTCACCCTGATGTTCCCGGGGGGAGGAGGGGTGGGTGCCGATTTATGTTTTCACATCCACCTGAAAAATGTGTAGTTGCGCCACTGGGGAAAATAAATAAGACCTTTTTATATATTAAAATAATGTCATATTTACCTATGATTTAGAAAAACAACAAAGAAAATAACTTATCATTGTTCATTCAACATTTTTGGAGATGATAATGTACCTGCTTCTTGTTTGCAAATGTGAAGAAACTATATTTAAAAGTGCATTAAGATGTTCTGGTAAAGTTACTGAGAAAGTGTTTTGTCTTACCTCCCAACCCAGCAGATGTAACCAGATTCTGTTGTTTTTGTTTACGACTAACGCTTGATGCATTGTCATGGAATTCAAGAATTTATTTCTCTTTATAGATAAATTACATTCTGGAAACGCAGCAGCAAAAAAAAAAAAAAAAAAAAAAAAAAAAAGCATTGTTTGAGTATTTGTTTAATTTTAAAAGATATTTTAACAACTTCATCACATCCTGCAGGAACTTTTTCAGTGACTTCTGGATTTGCTTAAATAGGGGCCTGTCACACTTTCAGGATTTTTATTTGCAGAACATGTTAATAGAATGTGCTGTATTTACTCTCCTCCAAATAAAATACAGCTTTATTGTTGCTAACTGACAAAAAGGTAAGAAAAGTTAGGAGAGCCTTCTGCCCAAGTTTGTTATTTGATGTTTGGTTTTGCAAAGCGTGCTCCTTTGAGCCTTTAGGTTGAATTTGATCACCGACGTTTCCACACCAGGATCCAATCAGACAAATGCTTTACATCAACCACCACCTTCTCTCTGAGCCTCTGTTTCAATTTCCTGTCATTTCTGCCCGTCTGTAATCTGCTTCCTCAGTCATGTTTGGTGTTTGTGTCTAGATTTCTAATTCAGCAGCCCTTGTTTTGGCAGCGCCTCGGCTTTCATTTTTGGCTGAACAGAGTTCATTTCATTCCTCCAACCAGCTGAACCCTGACTGGTGCCAGCTTCTGGATCCTTGGCTGAACCACGCGGTGTCTCAGTGTTCGCCGAAGAGCAGAGGACACGAAGGCGGCTGAGGAGAGGAACTCTCCGGTGACCATTGCTCCTTACGCTAAACGTGCATATAAATATGTAGCGGCTTCGACTGAGATCTTTCCACTGACTCGCTTCTTGGCTTTTATTTTTCATTCAAACATTTTAACTCAAAATCTAAACGTTTGTTGAAATGCGTAATATTGGCCTTCTGAGGAAACTGTATCAGCTGAGTTTCCATTACAAAGGTGCGCAAAACTTTGTTGATGTTAAAAAAAAAAAACAACACAATTTTGAATTTGCAGTGTTTTCATTAAATAAAAAACACTATTAAAAATAATCACACGAGTTTGTTCACTCTGTACCACCACTTCCTGTCGTCGTCTTTCCCACCATTAGTAACAGCCGGTTGTTGATCGTGACTCACGTAACGTGAGCAAAGTGTTTCCACTGCAGATTTCCAAAATGCACAGATTCCGATACGCCCAGGCAAAAAAACACCTCATCCTAACGCAAAAACATACAAAAAAACATGAGTTTTTTTTGTTTTGTTTTGAAATTGCTGTGTTTCCATTAAGCAAATTTATTTTCATAATTCCAATTTAAACACTTTGGAGGTCGATGGAAATGCAACACCGTGACCTTCTGGCCCTCAAATTTAGGAAGCAAAAAAATAATAATGGAAATGGGCAGACAAATAAAAGTGACACGAAGGTAAGAGAAGAAAAACACAGACCAGATGTAATATCCAGAGTCAGGAGGCGTAGCAGAAAGAAAGTGGTGCAAATAAATAATAAAATACAAAACTAGTTAATGACAGAAAAACTAAGAGCTAAAGATTTTAGCACTGAAAGAGGCGACAAATGGAGAGAAACAAGAACCCAACCAAAATGTAATATTCAAACAAAAATACAAAACAAAAGAGGAAACAGTCATCTTTAAAAAAACTCCTCTCAAAGGAGAGGAGTTTTTCCTCTCTTTTGAGAGGAGAAACTTAAACCAAGAGAAACAACAAAAACATGAGCCATAAACCACGACAGAAACAACGACTTGTAAGAACCAACATGGATGATTCAAAATAATACAACAGTGGTAAAGGAAATACAGTCATAAAATGTGAAGGACAAGAGCAAAGTGACCAAAAACAAAGAAAAAAGTGGACAGGAAAGACGTAACAGCTGAAGGGTGAAAGAAAGGTAGAAAGAGAGAAAGAGGGAGGGTAAATATTAAAATGACTGATGTGCACTCTCTAATCTAAAGTGCAGCTGGCAGTGGAGCCGCATTGTCAAGCCGGTGTAACAAACTGACAAACCTTGGCACTAATGCAACATAGCAGAAAGACAGCCAACAAGGCAGAGCTGCAGACGGAAAGAGAGAGGGATCATTTCCTTTTTTCCTCTTCAACAAAAAACCTAAAGACAGACTGCCGCGTGTACACATCCGGTATTAAACGCCGAGGCCAGGAATTCTGCATTATTTGGAAGCATGTTTTCCGATCAAGCCGTCGTCGTTCACTTGATTAGCGTTAGCATTAGCATTTTGTTCAGAGAAATACGAGTATCGGATGATGATCCAACATGAGGTTCGCCAAGATGTTTATAGAAACCAGAATTTTATACAACATTCTTCAGTTTCAGTGAAAATCCCCCCCGACAACTCAAACGGCTAATATAGCAGGGTTAGCTAACATGCTCTCAATCACAATTAGGGAAGAAGGCAGAGGACAGCTGAGTGGTTGCAGCCATTAGTGGAGATCATTATAGTTGACAATCACACAGAATGTGACTTTATTAAGAAAAAGGGGGATGGAGAGAGAGGTACAGAGAGAAAGAGATAGAGAGAGAGAACTGAAAATCTGTGGGATTCTGTGGACCGGAGGCTAAAATCTGTCAAGCCCATCGACCACCTTTCCATCTGTCCATCTACTGGATGACACGGTAAGTGGAGTTTTAACCTGCCGTGTTGGATTAAAGTCAACTCCATCCCCCAGGCTTCTTTGACACACCTGGTCTGATCTCCATCTTGGTCAGCAGCTGTCTGGCTGCCCGTCTTTCTGCTCAACGGTTTGTTCCCCCCCCAAAAAAGAAGAAGCAGGGGAGTACAGAGGCCTTTCTCTGTCCCCGCCCGTCACCTCTGTCACAAAGCTCAACGCTTGGCGGGCCCAAGGACATGTGATGGACGGAGTCGGCCTCTGTTGGGGTGAGGCGGGAGGGTGAACCCAGATACCGGCCGGACCGTCTGCACTGACCGTTCTGCTTGTTGACATTGCTGCTATAGTTACTTTATGTATTTATTTACTTATTTCTATAACTGCTGTTTTATGGTTAATGAAATTTGAGATCATTTTGACTCTGCAGACAAAACCTGCAGAGTCGGACCTCCATAACTCACCACTGAAAGGGAATATTTACATTTACTATGGAGAATGTAGGTTGTTTAATAAATAAAATGCTACATTTTTTTAATATTAGTTTTGACAAATAATACATTTATAAAAAAATTAAAATATTAATAAATGACAGTTAAGAACTGTACATAGCTGAAATGAATTTTGACTGAAATTATAAAAACGATAAAAATATTTTTTTTAACATTAACCTTATAGCGACACCGTCTAACTTTTATATAATACAGGAAGTTAATACCAATCGATCTTTCCTGTTACTATGTATGAAAGTCAACTTTATTTGTAACTCCTGAACTGTGTGTTTTGCACATACAATATTCTCCCTTTGCAGTTCAACGCACAATATTTCTTTCTTTAAACAAATGGAAACTTGCTTGCATACTGCCTGCAAATCATATTTAAATCCATTTGAATGATTATTATTCCTTTTATTTTCCCATAAACATGCCAACATTTGCATTCTGCACTTGAATTTTTCACTTATCTTTCGTTCTAATTTTCAAAAAGATAGTAATGCTCAATTTAGTACCTGGTAATGATTATAATAGTTATGGCTCATACTTACTTATCAGTGTCAAATTGTCAAATTAAAAACAGTCACTTAATATTAAAAAGAGTGCACTAACCTTTATATATCACTACAAAGACACTCCAAGCTTTGGATTTCTGCCTAACAGCAAACTCAGACAATAGTTTTCAAAACTCAGACAATAAATTAAGCTTTTTTTTCTAGTATCAACACATTATTGAACAACAATAATGTGTTTTTGTGCCCACATAGAAAATACTCGACAGATTGGTTTAGCAACAGCTAGCCGAGGCTGATGGGTAAGTTTCTCTCATGATGCAGCCGCAGGCATACAGAATAAATCTGTGTGTCTATTGTAAACACATAACAGTTGTCAGGTCATACAACTGATTTGGAAAGGATGCACACCTCTTAGAAAATGACTGATTTTTGTAATGTGAAAGATTGTCAGAAAAAGTGTCAAATAAAAAAATCTGCCACACCTGTTGTTTGAATTCATACCGCACAATTCGGTCTAGTGTTAAACTGCAAAACCTGCATGACCTAGTTTTTCACTAAGATCTGTGAGGACTCTTTATGTCTTATGACTGGTTAATGTACACACCCGACGGAATATTAATACTTCCAGTCTCAAGGTGGCGCCAATCACACCGACATTGGAAAAACTGACGAATCAGACCACAGGCAGAAGAGGAAAAATCAACAAAGTTTGTTTTAAAGGAACAGCGTATGAGAAGATTTATTTCTCAGATACAAAAACTGGAAAAATCACTTAGCGGTTTTTCTTCTCTTCGTTCTCTGAGTAGACGTGTGTAAAACCACAGTTGTTTCACTCCTTAAGAGGCAGCAGTGAAAACCATACGTTTCTAATTGGCATCTCTGCTAAACAGCGCTTGTTGCTTGTTTGTTGCCTCCAAGTAGCTTGAGTTTTCAAATCAAGAGTTGTGTCAAGACCTACATATACAACTCTTCAGCTGAAGGTTTTTCCTGATTCTTGCAAAACCTTGAGACCAAACGCGCGTTCAGAGTAAACAAACATGGCCGACTGGGAAGAAGCAAAAATTAGCAAATTCTGCCGTGTGAACTTGGCTTGAGTCCAAAGAAAAATTAAGAAAAAAAAAAAGAAACCTTTAAAAGATTACATAAAAATCTGACTCTTAAAAAATGGAATATAAAGTTGCTAGTGGTGGTTTAAACTTTTGCAAAGTACTCTATGTTACGTTGTGTAACCATCGACATGAATCACACTACTACAGTGAAATCTTTTTTTTTAAAAAGGTGAACATTACTCACTCCCACTGTTTCCTCTTGGCCTGCGGCGTGTTGTGCAGCTTGTGTGCTTGGTGGGCCAGGATAACGTCTCGGTAATCCACCGTCCCGCCCCTCCGGCGGATGAGTGGGACCGTCGGGTCATTGTTGCTGGTGACGAGGGGCGAGGTGCCCTGGCTGAAGGGATCCCCGTCCACGCTTTCGCCGCCGGAGAAGGGCAGCTCATTGTATTCCTCCACCTTGATGTCGTACACAGCATGGTAGTAGGTCGGGTTTTGGCCGACGCTGTTCCCACTGATACGTGGAGAGTTGTAGCACAGCTCCCGATGGAGGGCCTGAGAGGAAGAGGAGCACGAGAAAGTGTGAGGCCACACCACCGAGCCCCCATGGTCCTGATAGAGAGGGGAAAGCATGGACCTGCAAGACAGTAAGAGATGCAGAAAGAGATCAACGTCCAGTTACATTTACTGTCCTTTAAGGAAGATGGTCTCAATCCTTAAAACTGCTATGAAAAACAACAGCACAGGGGAAAGAGGTGGCAATACTGCTTTAGTATATGGCAAAAATTGCCTTTTAAACACAATGATTCCCCAGGCTTTTAACTAAAGCTTCCCGTCTGGTTTGAGGGCTCCACAAACCAGACAATTTGCAATGTGTTTCCATTGAAAATGTGCGCAAAACTTTGTCAACTTTCCACTAATGTAAGAAAAGAAACACAATTTTGTAGTTCAGTGTTTTCATTAAATACGTATAAATAAAAATCACACCTGAATAAATTTGTTTGCAAGATAAGTCATAAAAATCATGCCATGCCATGATCCTCCAATTACTTCCTGTCACCTTCTTCTTTTTGGTTTGTGCCAAGTCACTGATCATGTGACTTGGGTGGTATTAAAAAAGTGAGTCCATTGCAGTTTTGAGAAATAAACCAATTTAGACGGAACCTAAGAACCGCCTCACCTAGTGCCAAAACAGTTTTCGAAAAATTTGTGTTTTCGAAATTGCCGCGTTTCCAGAGCGAGTTTATTTTCCAAATGTCAATACAGCAGAGGAGAGATGAGAAAAACAGATGGAGAGGGGAGAAATCTGGCAGGCAGAAGGAAGGTGAAAGATGAGCAGAGGAAGAACACAAAGCCAAGGCTAAAAAGAGATTAACACAAACTGAGGAACCTGGCACATGTGGGTAGATAATAAGTAGCAACCAACCAAAAGCTCCAAACACCGACAGGTTATGACAGAGTAGCATCCCTTTAACTGTGGCTTCTGCTGTTGAGTTGACCCTTCTGGGCTACTGTAGTGCAGTAGAAGATGAACCTGTGCTACAGTCTCAGATCCTGTTTAGCAGCTAACAAAAATCAAGTATCTATGCTTCCATTCTGGTGTTTTTATACAAAATGTATAGCTGTTAATGAGTCCAGGCGTAAATACAGAGCAATGTATGCGAAGGAATTTCTCACAACCCAAAAACCTTTGCTTGCAGAAGCTGGCCAGCTGTGTGGAGGTGTGAAAGCAGCTACACCTCCACACAGCTGAGCTACTTATTGTTACAACTGGAACAAGTCATGTGACAAACTGACTGCCACATGGTGACTAAAGGAAAGACTGCCGCCGCCTGCAAACGTAGAGGACTGAGGCAAACATAGAGGACTGAGGCAAATGATACAAGTTTTACGTGTCTGGGGTCGGTTGGACCCCATTTCTAGACACTAGGGTTAAAAGTCTCCAGACCAAAACAAGCAAAGGGTCCACATTCTCTAATCAAAGGAGAAATGTCACTACTGTAGATTGTAGGTTGTTGAGGTTATATCTACCCTTGTCATTCATACAATTTGTGGTGTGTGAGGATGGGATTTTAAATGTGGAGAAGAGGGAGTCCAATTTGCGACCCACAAGGTCTCATCTTTGTTTTACACAATCATGGTTCTGCTGGCGTCTTCAGGCGGAGCATGAAGTGCATGAAGTTGGTTCTGCCTCTGTCCAGCCTGGTCAGATTTGTCTCAAATATCAGATCCACTGTGGTTTTTCCACATTTTTCATAGCCACTTCAGTTTTAGTACAAGCCCTGTGTTGGACGCAAGTGATTTGAGCATGAGCTACGACCGGACCTTGCAACTTCCAAACAACATTGTCTCAACCACCCCAGTGGACAGGCGGACATGGTGTCTGCAGACATAGAGCTGCTTAACATAGAGAGGTGTAATTATGAACAGCACCAGGATCTGTTCAAATGTCAACATTTGGAGCATTTGGTCAACATTTTGGAGAACATGTTAGATTGGAAGATTGCTTCCATCTCTTATGGCGAATAAAGAGCTCAACCAAAAAGAAAAACTCTAAATTTACTGGTCTGATCACATTCTCGCCCTCACCCTACGGTAACAAGAAGACAAGATCCAGCAGACAAACCAATTAAATTCACTTTCTCTTTAGCTTCCTCAAATCCAGGGCTGGGATTTGAGGAGCCTGGAGTTCTGCACGTTAGCTGTGCTGCTGGTTCAACACACCTCAATCAAATGGCTGAATTATCTCCTCATTATGCAGTCAGGTTCTCCAGAGTCCTGCTAATCACCTCATTACTTGACTCAGGTGCGTCGAAGCAGAGACGCATCAAAACCCTGCAGGACACCAGACCTAAAGGTCTTTTGAAAATAACAACCTATAAGCAGGTTTTAAACATACTTTTCATTAAGCCCCCATTTCTGTTTTTAAGACTAGAATTTTTTTTTATTGCTTTGATGTAATATTCTCATCTTAAATGTCACATTTTCATGAGCTGTAGTGGAAAATCCAACATGATCAAGTGAAATAAAGGTGTTAAAACATCATCCCTTTGTTAATCTATATAACGTGTTTCCATCGGTGATGGAGTTACTGAAATAAATTAACTTTTCAAATTGAATTAATGGGTCTCTAAGAATCGTGGCATTTCCAGTAAGGAGACGGTTTTGTGAACATTATGAGTAATGATCCAGTTTAACTGGTAAAAGCTGGTTTTACTGCTGGGTTTAAAGGACACTTGAAATTCCATCATGTTCTTGAATACATCAAATATTCTAAACATAAGGGTACGTAAACGTTACTCAACACTGTGCTCAGGTTTTATTTTCCCCAGACAAACAACAGAATTTCAGCCCATTACATCCCAACACCGCTGGAGCTAATCTCCGTTTCCCCACGCTGATGAAGTTAGTGACGGCTGGACTTCTACAGCCATTAAGCGCTTCGTATCCAATCAATTGACATATTTCCTGTGGATTTTTTCAGGTGGCGTCCTTGATCAAACCGTTCCGTCCTTAATGAACAGAAAACAAAAAGATGAACAATGCGAGTCAACAGAGTGAGAAGGGCCTATTAATAAAGCAGACGTTTAATAAAAATAAAGGACAAACAACAAAGAGGATGTACAAAGAGACAACAGCAGCGGACGGGAACATAAGGGAGGACGCTCCAGAAAACAATTTGACTTTTTTTTATTATTATTATTTTCACAAAGTGATTCCAAAATAAGAACAAAAGCTGCAGTTGTTTTTTTTTCTCTGTAGAAGTGTGTTTGTGGGTGAATGTAATAGAAACAGCACTTTTCCTCAACGGTTATCTGCTGAGCATGCATTACACATTATTTCTCCCTGACATAGTGTAAAGTGAAAACTAATTCACAAAGACAGCCGCACACACACACACACACACACACACACACACACACACACACACACACACACACACACACACACACACACACACACACACACACACACACACACACACACACACACACACACACACACACACACACTGCTGGTACAATGATGAGACACAGTGCTATGGTAAGGACTTTCTGAGGTGATTGAGGGTGCGGGTGCGTGTGGGAGAGCGCCGCAGGTCTGGTTGCTTGAACGATGGCATCAGAGAGCCACAAAAACTCTGGGAAACAGAGTGAACACAGTGCAAGGGCAAACCGCAGAGCCAACAAGGGCACCGAGGATTCGTGTGGAGGTTGATGGGCGCGTAAACAGCAGACAAAAGAGTGAGGGTAGATGACAAAATAACAAGAAAAGGAGTAAAAAGAGACTGAAAGAGGGGAGGGGGAAGTTAAACGCATTTAGCCCAGAGGTACAGTAGAGGTGAGAGCGCATTAATGAAAATTTACAGAGGCAGCAAGATGAGAGACACATTGGGAGAGATTAGCAGACATGACAGATGTGTTGAGGAATGACTAATTGCTGAAAGCAAAAAAAAAAAAGATGCAAGATGAAGCAAAATCCTTTCTCGCTTTCACTCACTGCCCCTCTTTCTCCCTCCAGGCTTGGACAACAGAGGAGATTAGGCAGCTTTTGCATTTCTGGTGCAGCAGGGAGCTACAGTCATTCTGGATTTACAGTACAGACCTCCCCCAAAAAAGAGAATAAACTCTTCCCCCTCCTTGACTGTGGTGGTGCTGCAGCAAGAGCTACTGAAGGAAAAGACAGAAAGCCTCTGAAGAAGACAATGAGGCCAACTTCCTGCTTCACAAAATGTTAAACAAAAATGGACTAGTGTCAAATTTTAGCGGTTGCAGGATTTCTCTTTTGATTTCCACGAGCCATTCCTCCCACTAGCACTAGACTCATGCATTTGTTTTGGTTGTATAGAGCAGGAAGCAAACTACACACTCAAACGGCACCAGAGTTCACTTCAACCAAACAGAAACCTAGGTCTTCATGAGGACCAAATTTCGCTATTTTGGTCCACATCAGAGTTCAGTTGCACATTCCCCAAGCAAACCGGACTTTTCAGATAAATGAACCAGAGTTTGATTAAAGCAGACCAAACAGAGCTGGTGTGAATGCACCTTTGGGATGCCAACTGTATCCACTGCTTTTGTCACAAGGGACTGATATTGAGGTTTTTCTCAGCAACAAACAACATTTGTGTTAGTTATGAAACAAAGGATATGAAATGTGGGGACAAAAAGAATCTCATACCCATTGTTCAGTATAGAAGAGGACCCATGATTCTGTGGGTTCATTTTCAAAGGTCCTGGGCCCTTGATGAAGTGACAAGTTCATGGAGCCATAAAATACCAGGAGATGTGTTGTAAAAACCTTAAGGATTGCATGCTGAACCAAACCTTATGGCCAAATCAACATGAAGATGGCTCAACAAACATAAAATCAACCTTTTTCCACTGCTATCTCAGACATAAACCCAACAGAGGACACAAGACTCTGAACAACCTATAGAGTGAAGTAAGCCAGGATTTCTCTCCATAATATTCATCCTTGTTAAATGCTATTGAAGAAAATTACGCTCCGCCTCACGTGCAAAATTAGGTTTTACAAGGTATTTATAGATTAAGTGCCAAAAATTCAGTCACTAGAGGGATTTTGTGAAAAGCAATTATTTCCTAACAAGAGAATACATAAATATATTTAAATTAAAGAATGGATTAATAGAACGCTTTTTGCAATTATTCTTCTAGGGCACTTAACACCAGGAGTGCCAATAAATGTGGCCAATACTGTAATAAAAAGTAGCAGCCGGTTTTCTCCATATTAACCACTTTACATTGAGGCAAAAGTAGACGGTAAGGTCTACTGCGAAGTAGCTCCTGAGAATTAAACTTTCCTCTCATCCTCAGGATGTTTTTATTTGTTCTTATAAAGTTGCATCTTCCTATTTTATCCCATCGTTTCTATCGTTATACAGTGAGTGTCTCGAATCTGGCAGAGCAAGCCAGCATCAGGGTTAGCTAACCGTGGTGATGCTAACTACTGTTCACAATGAAAGCTGATTATTGCAATAGATGGTTTTAGGTTCAATTATATTAAAATACAGAAAGTATAAATTTCAGTGTCACAGTGAAGCCATATTGAATTGGAACTTACATTGGCGGTAAATACTGATGTCCAACTTTATTTGCCATCTTTTAGCAAATAACACATGAATGTTTCTTTATTGTTCTCCAACAGTGCCATCTAAAGACATATTTATACACTTCATTTTACAATACTTTGAGTAAAACCATGTAGTTATGCATAAATAGCTGGCAACCAAGAATGTCTAGCTGCATAGAAAAGACATCTCAGAGTTTGGCTGTACTTCCTGTCTTTTTATCATTATGTCGCCAAGCAAACCTTACAAAATATCCTCTTCAGGATCACAATAAGCTGCCTGTGTGAGCCACTCAGATGAATGACTAAAAAGACCAGTTGGTCAATCAGTCATTCAGAACAGATGAAGAGGATCCCGCGCCCCGTCTAGGAGCCAAAAACAGCTTTTGGTCTCACGGTGTTTGGACTCTCTCAGTGTTGATGACCTCTTTCTGCCCGTCAGCTCCCCCCCACCCCCCCTTCCAAAAAATACTCTGACCTCCCAGGTCACAGCTCTGTGACTGCATCACCCGCCGACCAGCAGGTGAATGCTAACAAGCTCCATTGTGTTTCCTGTCACATCAGCTTCGAGGATACTTCGGAATAACACCAGTGAATGTACTTGTTTTTTTTCTCCTGCACACTTTATGCATTTAAAACATGTACTTCTCAAGTGTGCACAGCCAATATATTACACAAGGCCTTATGCAGGCAAGAAGGAACTAAACCGATTTGTTCTTTAAAAAGAGGTTACCAACTCCAAAAATATTGTTGGCAAAGAGCCAAGAACAGCTGTGCTTGCAGTCACTGTCAACAAGTAAGGTGGCAAGAAAAGGCCTGGAAGTATGGATATAAACAGAGCAACCTCAAAGGCTATCTTTACTACCAAAGAGAAATGTAGGGTGCATTCACACTGGTCCAAAACTATAATTTGTTTGCCTAGAAAGTCTGGTTTGTTTGCAGAGGAGTGACTGTGCAATTGAACTCTGATGCGAACCAAAAAAGCCAACTCTGGTCGGCCAACAAGTCTAGTTCTAGGTTCAGTTGATGTGGATTGAATGCATATGTGAATGCCGAGCGGAATGGAGACCGTGCCGAAAGCAGGAAGTAGGAAGAAACACACGTGTCTAACGCTGGGGGAAAGATATTTCTCACCTCTGTCGCGATATTTATCCTCTGTCACGATGACAGAGGATAAACCCCACAACTGCTAAAATCTGATGCTACTCCATTTTTGTTTACATTTTATGACAGAGGAAGTTGTGCTCATTTCTTCTTCAGAGGTTTCTATGTCAGGTCCTTCAGTGGTACGAGGTGCAGCGCCACCACAGGCGAAGAGGGGAATGCGTTGCCAAAGAGTTTGGGACGTTTGACAAGATGCGGTGTGAAAGTGAACCGCAGCAGACAGTCTCCACTTGAACCAAGTCTATCAGACCATCAGGTGTGAAAACGCCCCTAAAAGTGGAAGAAGTTGTATGGAAGAAATAGGTCAAAGCTCAAAATTACAGTTCCAATACAACGACATTGAGCTAGAAATGCTCATGCTGGCAGGCAGAATTTAACCACAGGGGATCAGAGGCACCTCGGACAGCCATTGTCACTAAACACAAGCCGCCCGTGCATCCACCCTGCAACCTAAAAACTGTATTATGCAAAGGGGAAGCCATAAATCAAGGCTGTGCAGGAAAGATGCCAAGTCTGCTGGGCAACAGCTCATCTCAGACAAACAGAAAGACAGCGGACATGTGTTCAGAGGTCTGTGGCGCATGATGAATGATGAGGAGGAGAATTAGATCGTGGAGACCGCCGCATGCAAAGAAACTAAAACAAGAACATACACATGGTCCCTTCTTATAAAAGTGCAAACATTTCTTAGTTCTCTCTATGGATTAGACTATTGGTAAAGGTTTTTTTTGGTTTTTTTTTACATTTCTAAGTTTACGTTTCGAGCTGAAAAGAAAAGAAATAAGACTTTTACTATTTTCTTTTCAGGAGTAAATCTGAATATGGTTTTGTTGTTGTTATTATTGATTGGTTATTTCAAAAGGAATAAATGCACATCACATAATATGCCAGAGTTAGACATAAAGGCTGGTTTTCATCTGTAGTTCCTCAAGGTGCAATCAATATAAACAACATCAAGCTTCTTCCAAAATATTTCGTTTTTAATCTAAAAAGGAGAAAATGGACATTTATATTCATCTCTCCTGAGAATAATAATTTCAAAAATCACCCCTTGCTTTTTTATGCTTTATGAGTGCTTTAATTTGTACAGATTAAACCACATTCAGCTTTACTGAGTAAAGTTTAACATGTGCTCTTTATTTTTGGATCACTTCCGAATGCACTGAATTATATTTAAGGATCTCAGCGTAAAGGGGTCTGAAGACATATGCATGCACGGTCAAAAGGTCAAAAGCCATGTCTGCATTTCCTTTCGATCCACAGCTATGTTGCGTCGAGTCTTATCAAAGAAAATTACAATAAAACACATTATGGAGTACAAAAACCTGCGCTGAAAGTCAGCTTGTGAAAGTAGTCGTATTTCATTGCCAAAAACACAAAAACAAGAAAAAACAGCTTGTAGCAAAGAGGCACGGATGACGAGCAGAGAGACAAAAGCTGCGCTCGATAGTCCTAATTTAACGCTTTGTTTCACTCAATCACAGATCAGCTCTTTGTGCAAAACAGCTTTGTCTTTTGTGAAGCAGAACAACGTTTAAATATCTATTCAGGCTGGCTCCAAGTCGTGGCAACATATTGATATGCTTTCACAAAGATTTTTCATAAAACGTAAAAGCAGACTGGCTGCAAAGACTCGGCGTTGCCAAGACCCTGAGTCCAAATCGGCTCCCCAAACGAGACTCAAACGTTCCTATTGCTGCCATGGGGAAAACTTGACAATATCTGAAAGTTCATTATTGTTTTTGTGGTCATAATTATTCGGATAAATTGTTTTTCTGTCTTAAAGTATCACCAAAAGCCCCCTTCCCATGGCACACTAAACTACACTTTAGTAAAATGTCATAATCCTGGGGTGTTTTTTTTTTCCAGTTTGTATTTTTATTGACGTTCAACCTAGATCTCATTTTTGAGTCCATTCTCCTTGGTTATTGTTTATTCCCCCTTCATCTCCCTTCACGATGGATTTGTCTCTTTTCCTCAGCCTGCCTACCTGGTCTCCTCTATCAGCTGCACCTTGTTTGCCAATGAGCCTCATGTCTCTTCCTCACTGCTAATCAAGCTCCCTACTACGCAAACTTCTCATTTTCCTTCACACTCAGCTGGATTCTTTTGCGGTCACTCGTTCATTGTCGTCATTTCCTGGTTCTCCTCACGGTTCTCTGTTCATTGCATTCCAGCCAGTTATGTTCAGATCCAGATGTAACAAGTTAGTGTTATTTTTATGAAAAATCTCAACCTGCAATTCTGACCAAAAAACAGGGCTACACAATGTTTGTTTTGCCTTTTTTAAATGGTAAATGGATTGAAATCGACTTTGTTAGCCTCTATGTTATCGTTGTGGAAGGATGCGAGTGTCCCAACGATTCTAAGAGCCAAGTTATCATTGTCACCAGTGGCCCCAAAAAGGTCATTTGAGAAGGTCTAGGTGAGGGTACCTGTTTACAGTATTTACCTCTAAAATGTACAGGAAAATACTTTACATTTAACAGTATTTGTCTTTAAGTAAGTACACCAAGTCTTGATTAAAGTCATTTACTCCACAGACTTTAAATCTAGTTATATGTTTGTCCATGATACGGTAGGTATTGACTTTCTTCTTCATTTTATGACTTAGTAAAAAAAAAAAAAAGATCTCCCTCAGTCACGTTAAACTGCCAAATAAACAGATAAGGGATGAAGTGATTGATGAAGAGCGACGGGGAGGGGAGGAGACCGACGCTATGTGGAAACGAGAGGGTCACGTGGGAGATGATCCAGAAGTAAACGGCGAGAGAGCAGGTGTGAAATTGCATCTGATAAACAAGAATACAAACTCACACATTCACACGGACGTCCATCAGAATGAATAATCCTTTCTAGCACCAGGGGAACGAAAACCTCCAGAACTGTGAGAATCCGTAGAAAGGTTAGATACAGTTCCAGTCAGATAAACAACCATGTATAATAGATGAATGTCCGGTTAATCTGTTAACCCCTTTTATTCCGTAGAGGAATGAGATTACCACAGCATGCAATTTCAATTATTTATAAAAAAAAAACAAAAAAAAAAACAAGATTTTGACGAGTTTGAATTTATTGTGGATTTTCTCTAATCCACACAGGTCTCGAAATATACATGCCGCCTCTACTTTTTGTAACAAGCATCTGACTAGCCTGGCTGTTGTCTTCCTGCACATCTCCGTTTGATTGTCATCTTCCTTCAGTGCTCCGTCTGGACTTTCTCCCATTGAGATAGATTTCTCTGATTTCTAGATTTCAACTGGGCCAATCACTGAACAGAAGGTTTTAAAATTGCAGTCGGTCTGTATTTCGGCAATGACAGTAGAGGAAGTGAACAAAACGGTTCAGTCCATTTTGGCAAAGCTCCCAAAATGGAATGCAAAGTGTTAAAAGCTACCTTGTTTGAGGGCAAATTCCTAGAAAGCTTCATAGCAATTGGGTAAAATTCAAACTTCAACAGAGTCCATGCCTCCTGGAAGCAATTGTTTCTCAATATAGAGTGAAGAATTCATTCAGATGTTTTATGAAAATAAAGCAACTTGCGGTCCCAATTCTTCTTTTAATTTTTAGTTGAATCTGGCCTTCTTGCTGATGACGGCCTTCTACCAGAACTTTACATTTGAAAAAGGATGTAGCATTGATTTTACCATGTTTGGCCTAACATGGTAATAAAAGGCAAGAAGATGGAAGAGGTGGGAATATTTCTGGTTAAGAGGTGCAGTGGTACTTTTGAATGACCCGAGCTTTTTGCTTTACATAACTAACCAATCTGACCAGCAGATTTAACACTCAGTGAGTGGGTTTCATAATAACTTCTTTGTCAGTTGTGATCTGTCCCCCTTTAAAAGAATACTGTCACAAATCTGAAATTTCATGTCAGGGTAATTTCTTTGTGACATACAGGCCACTGTTAACACTGTAAATTTAGGTCCCTATTTTTTTAAAAAATTATACAGTAAGATGTGTTAGCCTCTGATTATTTAAAATTTCCCTCATGCCTTGAACAAAAAGCAGGAAAATCTCCGCTGCAGCAATACAGAGTAAATCGCTCTCCCACTTCTGAGTTGTTTATCAGCAAACAGCAAACTTAATAATGTACAGGAAAATGATGGCTCCAGGGTCTTTCTGCTCTCCACATCAGTCAGATCCAACTCTGGGAAGTCAATAAGAATTCATATTTTATTATGTCAGGTATTTCAGATACTAAGTCTGCTGTTTAGCAAACTTTAGAATTCTATTTTTTTTCTTTAGTTAATTTTAACCTCTTAACAAGATTGACAAGTAATTGTGTCCTTTCGACAACTTTTCCCAAATAAACTTCTACAACTTATTCTTCGGAAAATAGATAAAATTCTAATTGGATGGTAAAGCAACATCAGTAACCAAAGATTATTTTTTCATTTAAAATGTTTTAGACTCCATCAGATTGAATACCGTAACTCGATCACACTGAGGAAATGTTTACAACCGGTGTGAATACTTTTGCTCTGCGCTGTAACCTTGTGGAAGAAGTTTCCCTCAGTTACAGCTTTTCGTTTAAACCAAGATCGATTTGAACACATTAAAAGGAATGGTTGAATGCTGTTGAAGTTGCTGTGTGCTGTCAGATTTAGGAAATGTGAACAAGACAAGTGAATGTTTCATGTAGTCTGTGGACAGTAACTTGGATGAGACCTTGAAATGTTCCTCACTGCCCCAATGTGTTATTTACCAGTAAGAAATGGAAAGAGTACTTTGAAAAAGAGTCTATTTTTCTTTACATTTCACATAAAGAACTAGATGCAAAAGGAAAAGAAATCAAGAATCCTCAGTAAGTTCATTTAAGGTCAAATAGGACAACGAGTTCACATATTTCTTTTGCACAACCTTTATCAGATACGAGTTTATAGGATGAGTTTTGTTCCTGCATGCGTGTCCGGTAAAACAGTAGCAACACACATTGCGGGCTTACCTGTCTGTCAGGTGCTGGGCTCTCGGTGCAGACCCGCTGGCTCCTGGGAGTCCAGAGCCGCCAGCCGGTTCTCCGGTGGCCCCGAGAAGCTGCTGAGCTGTGGAGCGTAAGCGGCTGGGAGCCAGTCGGCGGCGGCGCTGGGAAACTGGGGCGACGGAGGAGACGCTGGGAGGTTTCCACCAGCAGAGGACGGGGAAACTCCATGTTCACAGCGAGAACATCCCGTCGGAAGTGATGCCCGGCAGACTCGAGGCGAGGTGATAACTGATGAGTGGGTATCCGGCCGGCAGCAGGACGATGCGCGATGCCAAACCCCGAGTCGTCGGAAGGAGATGTACGTCGCAAGTTTAAAAGAGGTGAATTTTATCGGCGTGGTTTTAATGTTCTCAGAGGGAGGACTTGTTCTCAGGCACTCCTCTAAACTGTTCCCCCTCTTTAGGTGTCGTCTCTCTCTCTCTCTCTCTTTCTCTCTCTCTCTCTCTCTCTCTCTCTCTCTCTCTCTCTCTCTCTCTGCACCTGCAGTCACTTTCTCTTGGTCCCTCCCCCTCCTTCTAACCCTCTGTCACTTTGCGTCGCTCCAACACTACAGCAGGCTAAAAGTGCGCTGTTTGACGTTTTCACTTTATTATCCTTACATTGTTCGAATGAATAATAATAGTGTCTTTCTGTTCTCTAAATATAGTCTTATATGTACCCCAACAAATACGAGTAGTGTGAAATATGGGACGCCGTTTGTAAAATTACACAGTAAAAACCTACCTAACAGCGGTAATTTGGGTTATTCAGTCTGCCGTGAAAGAGAGAGAGAAAAAAAAAAATCCGGGGTTTATTTATTATATTTTTACCAAGTAATTATAATTGTCATTTTCAAACTAAATATTTCACTAACAAGCTAAATATGTAGCCTCAAACTAAACATAAAGCTAGCAAGCTAAGTATTTGTCTCCTTAATGAAATATTTTAACTTTCTCAGTAAGTATTTTTAGCTTGGAGCTAAGTACTTAATTTGTAAATATTTAGCTCCAAATTAAATATTTAGTTTGTAAACTAACTCCGCTTGCTGACTACTAGCTTATTTTATTTATATTTAGCTTCAAATATTTAAATGCGAATATTGCGAAGCTAAATATTTAGCTAGCTAGCTAAAATTTTAAATCTTATTTTGAAGCTAAATATGTAGCTCTAGGATACATATGTAGCCATAGACATCGTATTAATAACAAACACATCGTATTAATGTCTATGTATGTAGCTACATATTTAGCTTAAAGCTATTTAGCTTGAAGCGTAATATTTTGTTTGTAAACTAAATATTTAGTTTGAAACTGACATTCATAGATTAACGTATAACATGGTGAAATTATGACTTTGAAAAGTCAACCCCCATTTTTCTCCTCTTGTGACAAGCTAATTTTTGGCTCCATAGTTATTACTGTTAATCTTTGACTGTGAAACTTTAAGCAACACCCCGTAGTAAAATGCCCTAAACTGTATTAACTTTTTATTGCAGAAGGACATTCTCACATATATTTTTAAACCCATTTTAGCCTAAAATTGAGGAATAAATATATTAGAGATCCGAGTCAATTTCTTTGTTTTTGTGTTATTTAATCAGCAATAAACTCAAGTGTAAATGGTAACCTGAACTACTTGCATGAAACTGCACATTTTACTTTTGAAAATGCTTGGATGCTTTTCAGTCTGTATTCAAGGTAAAAAAAATAAAAAAAAAAAGGATGCAGAGTCTGTGTGATATGAACAACAGCCTGTCAATGGAAGATGCCGAACTCAGCATCTTCTCTCTCCCTTGCAGAGCTGTGCCCATCCACCAATAACACCTTACCCTGTAAAATTGAAGCCTTAAGCCATACATGGCAGTTTCTCTTGTACACAAGGGATTCAAATATTGCAGCAGTAGTTTAAGATTGCGACCTTTCAAGGATCACAAACTGAGCCTGAAAGCTACAGTGAAGTACCGCTTCTTCAACTATCAATCTCATAGAGATACAATGACATGTTAGAGAAAAGTAAAAAAAAAAAAAAGAAAAAAAAGGAGTAACTTTCCTCCAAAAAAACTCACACATTTTGAGATTAATCTCAGAAATGTCATAGAAAAAAACATAGAGATGTCTGAGCTCCAAAAGTGAAAAATTTGCAAGAGGGCTGGTGGAGGTAGAAGGTAACATGAAGGCAGTGAAATGTGATTCCTGGTGGAGAACAATTTGTTTTAGACATTTCCAACCAAAGTTGCACAGAAACGGTTTGAAGACAGCAAGGTGGATGATCTGGAGTGGCCCAGTCAAAGTCCGATAGAGAATTTGTGGGAGGACTTGAAAGAGGTGAATATTTATACAAGCGCTTACTGTACTTTTTTATTGTCATTATTTTGGGAAAAATCAATTTTCTCTTTTACGTTAAAGATGTTTTGTTATTATCAAAGTGAAGTAGCATAATTTCTGTACTACTCAGGTTTTATTAATGCTGATTCAGCAAAGAATACAAACATATGCCCAACTGCACTGGTGAAATAAAATAAAAAAATATTTTTTTTTTAATTCTAGAGTTAAAAAAAAATCATTATTTATGTTTGGCTTCATCCTTCAAGCCACAAATATATTTTTAAAAATTCTAGATTTTTTTTGTTTTGTTTTGTATTTTTTGGAAAAGGCATGAAGGAAAGCTCAGCTTGTAGAGCCAGTCCTGGCTTTGGTCCGTCTGAGACTCGTCTGCAGGTTGCCCTGTTTGACTCCTGACTGTACTGTAGTCATGCAGCGGACATAAAAAAAGCCATTTATCCGAGAAGCGTCTATCATATCTAATAGTTTTTATTCAAGCTAAGCTGATAGAAAAAATGCTAATTTAATTAAAATAAAAGCTAAGACATAACGATAACAATAAAAAACTGCATTTATTTAAGTAACAAGGGGAGTAGGAGCCAAAGTCCTCTACGGCCCGGATTCAGAGCAGCATTCAGTCAGCTGTTTTCCCTGTTTGTTTTTGTACGACTTATAATAACGCAATATTTACTCTCTAAATCTGTTCAGTCTTAATTCTACAAGGAAGTGGAGGTTTCATATATTATGTACGTAATGTCCCATTGATATGAAATAAGTCTAGTAGGAAACGTGAGTATTTCCAATTTCAACCAAATAAACATTTATTATGAAAACCACAGCAACTGTTTCCAACCTGTTATCTTTAGTTTGGTTTTATGAAAACATTGCTGTAGTGGGAATGTTAGATACCTAAAAACCTGAACTCAGCTTTCCCTCAGCAGATATGCAAATGTTGGTGTATTTTATTATATTTTAGCAATATGGAATGTTTCATTTTTTTAGGAAATTATGTAAAAAGGTGAATACGTTGATTACAGGACTACAGATAAATTGGCCCACTGGGACAAATAAAGTTGTTAGAAGTTGAATTGAGGGCTAAATAATTTATGATGTTATGATGACATCTAGAGGCCTCTTGCCCAGCAGTCTTCTCTCAATTTTTATTCTTCGTTGGGCACTGAACTTATGATCTACATTCAGCACCCAATGACAGCATTTTTAGTGCCAGTTTAATTGAAATTTAAGGCAAAAAAACAAAACAAAACTTTCAATAAAGGGAATGATAGAGGAATCCTGCTGACAAGGTTGGCAATAGAAGAAAGCTAGTGGCAAATACAAACGACGTTCATTCAACTAGGGATAATTTGACAAAATATAGCAAAAACAAGAAGCTAGTTAGCTAGATAGCTAGGAAGGGTGTTTACCGACCGCCTCGTCATAGAATGTGACTCGAACTATGACAGAAAAGTCCTGCAAAAACAAATTTTAAAAGAACTACATACAAGATTAAATAGTCCTGCCACGACAAAGTTAAAAACCTGTAATTAACTTAGTTTTTAAATGAATTTGACATTTTTAAGTTGTAATTTTGCTGAGCATAAATTTTATATATGTTTTTTTCTTGTTCTGTGCCATCACCAACCTGTCCTACGCACATGGTTTGTGTAATTGAAGGACTGGACAAACCCCGCTTCACCACTGTCCGACCGTGACATTTTCCTCTAACCTTTTCAGTATCCACTAATATCGCGAAGGTGAAGGAAATAAATTACCCCGTCGACTAATATCTCGATTAATCGAGTAACTCCCCGAGATAACTCTTAACTGCATTAGATTCAATATCCTTTCCTAGTTATCAACAAACGGCACCACTAACTCAAAGAGTAGAAGGAAAAACAATCACCACAACGGGCAAAGGGTGTGAGGTTTGACGGCTTGAAAGACAAACGAGTCAGTTAGCAGTCGGAGTCAGGAGAAAATATAGTGGAGCTTGCTGAAACGTGGCAGAAAGCCATGCAACTGTGCTGCCCAGTCGGCAAAGCTGCGTCGGAGCCAGGCCTGGAGGGACATGAGTTATACAGCATTAAATCAGTCTCACGTCCAGCTGACGTCCAGGTTCGTGTCTGTAATCAGCAGAGCTACTCATGCAGTTAATGCAGCCAGCGCCTTCAACAAATGAGAAACGAGAGGACGACAGACAAAAGACTTTTTAAGGTTTATGAGCATACATTTTATTGTGAGGGTGATTTAATTCAGAGGGTTTCAAGCGGTTTAGAACATTATCGGCTTTGTAAAATACCACCGTCCTGTCAGACAGAACGGTTTAGGCCAGTTTTGATGTAACTGAAAAGAAATGAAGGTTTTAATTTATGTGATTCTGAGCAAATTAATATAGTAAAAGTAGAATCTGCTGTTGCGTTAAAACGTGTATAAAAAAAAGTTTGTTTCTTAGCCATCCCAAAATCCCTGGTCACATTTTTTAGACACATACTGGACAGCGGCTTTTTGTAAATAACCTGACTGCTTTATTCAGAAAAGTATGCAAAAAAAGCTAATATAATATTTCAAGATTTCATCAGCAACCAAAGAGAAAAAAAATCATACAGAGTTAAAACACGACTATCATTTCTTTTCTTCTTCTGTTCTTACTCCATTTATTTTTTGCAAGGAGATGGAGGCAGGTGTGCCCAGCTTCTGCTTTGTTCTGTGATTGGCCCTTGTTACCATGGTGGAGACATTGGCTGTGGGTTCTGGAGGTATGACATCACTACGGCTGAGATAGACAACCTAGGAAACACAAAACATTGGATGTTAAATGTGCAACCTTGTTGTAAAGTTCAACAGAAATTCAGAACCTAACCTAATATACAGATCAGGAATAAGATTATGACCACTAGTCTTGTGTGTTAGTCCCTCATACAAACAAACAGGAACTAGGGCCCTTTTAAAAGAGCCAACTTTGTCTTGATCAGGATATAAAAACTCTTCTTCAAAATTTGGTAAATAGTTTCTGTCTACACTTATTTTTAAACAGAAAACAAAATGCAGGAAATAACCGTTTCCTTGAAGTCTCTTATTATTGTTTTATTAAGCTCTCATTGTGCACATATGAGTATTTTTTATAGAAAAACTACTTTTATATATAAAATGAAGATTAGGAATTATTAGAGATTATAAAGTCAGATATTCACAACCAGAAATCCCAGAAGTCCTCTGACATTGAGTTGGTAAATTTAAGAGACACGATTTTGTGTAAGTGACGCATTCAGACATTTTCTGTGTCAGTAAGACATTTCCTAGGTGCAAATTCAATGCAGTCCACATCGCACATATATACGTATATGTATGTATGTATGCAGCGTAAAATATTACTGATTTTTCACTTTGTAATGTCATATTATATTCTAATCTTAGAATATCCTGTTATTCTAAATGTTGGAATTTTCTTTCTTACACATTTACAAATATTGAACATTTTTTGTAAATAAATTTTAAAAAAATGTCCCCAAATTTTCAAATTTACAATGCAAATACATCTTAAGTTTAACATCATGAATTAAAAAAATATTAAAGATTTTTCTTAGAAACATGTACAATTAATCTAGAAATTTCTGTGTTTCTTGGCAGCAATGAAGTTGCCATATTGTAATTTTCATTGATCTACCTTGGCCATAACACCAAGTTTCACCCTATTAACGTCAGTGACAGTCACCCCCCACAACACGTTTACCCTGTTCAGGTCTTTACCTTCGCTTAATGACACCTGAGATACTTTAATTATATGTTGGCTTTGGACCAACGTCCCAACACTGGCTCTGAACCAACTTTTACTCAAGTTCCCCGATTAGCAGTTTTCTGCTGAGCTAATCATTCTGCAGCACCAACGTTAAACTTATTATGGCCTCTTACGCCTAGCACAAGCTTAACAGTTTAACATCTCAGTCTAATTGGCATAAGCGCTGCGTATATAAATCAACGTAATATAGAAAAATGAAGTTGGAGTACTCACATAAAGCTGCTCATCATTTGTTTGGTGTCTTCTGAACTTCTGGAGTTTGCAAAGCTGATGAAGGAGCAGTAGACGGCGATCCAGGCGCACCACTTCAGCTGAAACACACAAACTTTTATTTCATTTTAAAAGAACATAAGAGCGTTTTTGTTGATTTTAAATCAGTTACAATACACGACTTCACAAGGGAGTAAATCAAATTGGAATACATGCATTTGACTTTGAACTGACTGCATAAAAATGTCCATAAACAGGATAGTTCTGTTTTGTCGCAAATCCCATATGAATAAACTGAACTTAATCTCATTTATGGAAAAAAGACAAAATATTACCAGAGATAGATAAGTTAAACTAAATTTGCATCACTGAACTGTGCGCACCTGTTTACCACAGGCTGCGGGGAGCTAATGGTGTCCCTTGTGTTGAAGGTCAGCAGCTGCCCTTCATCCCTTTATTTAAAAGGTGAGTTTACCTTTAATCTTCTAAATGGAACAACTGGGATAGACCAAGGTCTACCCTTCATGTCTATCAGTGAAGGGTAGCAGGCTTCCAGCGGGCGCAGATCAACACCCACTGAGACTTGGAACAATAGAGACAGGAGATGCAACTGTATAGCTGTGAATGAAGACGCAACAAAAAACTCTATGATGACCAGAAGAAAACCAGTTTCAGATCCACTGGCCCTGACTGACGACCATCTCCATCTGTTGGGAATTATAGAGAAAAGCAGGCAGCCTTTTTGGACACTTTAGAGCTAAGATATAACTCTACTATCTTTATAAAACGTGCAAAAACTGCTTTTAGAGTTACTAGGACAAACTCTTTGTCTTTATTTTGAAATATATGGAGTAAAATTCTTATTTACAATGAGATTTCTCTCACAAACATCGGTGAAAGTTGACCTATGGCAAAAAAGCTGGGAAAGACTTTTCTTGACTATTGTTGATTTTAGTTTTTAGAAAGTAATCCGGATCATTTTAAGTAGATTTCGGCTTCAGAGATCAGCCACAAAACTGATTGCTGGAGATCTAGCTGTGAAAATGTGCACAGTTATTTTTTCTTTTTTTCTTTTTACCTTAAGCATGAGCCCACACATGCTGAAGATCATGCCGAGCAGGTTCATGTAGTCAGGAGTGGGGTCCTCTAGTGTGGGGTTGGTCTCTGTGCTGGGGGGCTTGTATCTGCAACAACAAACCGTATATTAACCAAAAGAAGAAGAAAATGAGACCATCATAGACATAATAGACTTTTACTATGCTTTTGTAATACATCTTACTGTCCAGTGTGTCAGGAACAAATAATGCAATTTTCACCTTTGAATGATAATTAAAAGGCATGTATCAATTTCTTACCACAAGCAGCTACACTGCCCTCTTGTGGATAGTCTTCTAACATATAAAAAATATAAATAAATGCTTAAATTGCTCCAAGAGCTTCTTTAAAAAATACCAGAGAACAGCTGATACAACTAAAGGCAACTCAAACCAGTGAAATTTAAATGGTGACAAAGTTTAGGTACACCGTGACAATAACGTCTTGTGTAGATGCCACCTGGCTTTAAACTCCAATAGTTAATCATTGTACTGTTATAATAACTGTCGACTTTATGGCTTCTAATCACCTAACTAGTACTAATCCCACAGTAAAGTCTTGACGAGTGACTGGGTTAGCACTAGCTAGCTGTTGTTGGTCAGCTAATTCATTCAGCTTGGTTTGCTTTTTTAAAACTAACAGACACAAAACTCACCTTAAAATTTTATTTTGTCTCCTCGGGTCCGTCATACTGTTAGTAGACATGTTTAGTTATAACTTTAACGGGAAGTATATTTAAAAGTCCGCTTAGCGACCCACAGCTGATTGCCTTCTCGGTTAGGGGAAAAGAGAACAGGGATCGTTTCCGGTTACTTTCAATATAAAAGCTTTGAACAGCTTATGGGAGAACGGAGGAAAACAGTTTTTGAACATTTATTTTGAAAGTGCTGTTGAACCCCAGCGTGTATTGCTTCCGCGTACTCTGCTCGTGCTAACAGTCATAGCGAGTGAAATAAGAAAAACTAAGCTGTTGATGGTGTACAAATCTGCGGGTTAATTCACTTTTTTCAACTGCTTTAAACAAGTATAGAAAATGTCTTTTCCCGAAACACTATCTGGTTAAAAAATCTCCAGTAGGTAAGCTCAAAAAGTGACTTTTGACTTATGAAGTAAACGTATATATACTGTAGGTCATATTTTTCGTTACAAATTAAAAGAAACTTCCTCAGGACTTAAAGCTCCATCAACACTAATTTAGAACATTTATTCTTACATAAAGTAAAATACTGAACATGAAATAAGCCTTGAGGTATTCTGTGTTAAGTATTTGCCCGACATGCTCCTCTTCACAGGACCTGTAACTTATGGCGTTTCCTCAACCCAAACCTCAGCCTCCTCAGCTTCCTCAGCATCTTCTGAGGACCATTAACTGTCAGCAAGGAGCTGTCAGAGCCGTTCGCTTCAATGGTACGAGTCATAATCCTAGTTTTTTACTATTGTTTTTAGACATTTGCTGCTCCCCCCCCCCCTCCCTTTGTAGCCTGCTCCTTTTGTATTACTAGTTTCAGAAGGTGTGGATGGAGACTGAAGTCATAATAAATCAGTTTTATGTCACTCATACAAACCTGGATTAATACAACAGGCAGATTGGAAATGGCAAACAAGATGAGTACAGATAGCATATTTCCCTCACATACAGTTTTAGATCAGATTAGAAACAATGTTATGGAGACGCAGGGCTAAACCGTGCGACCTGGAGACCCTTTAGTTCTCCACGACTGTCACAGGTTGGAGTCCCACTTCCTCCCACCCCTAGTAACCTGCCATCCTGTCTGAACGCTGTCATATAAAGACCACTAGAACTGTAAAGACAAACAGAAAACAATACTGTGACTATTTCAGAATTTAGACAGAGGCATAAGAAAACACAGCAGTGTATGGACAAGGCTTTCATGTCCCTCTTTCTCTCGTTCGCTGTACGTTCTGCCAGTGGATGGAAACTACCTGTTGTCTTGCGGCAGTGACAAATCCCTAAAGCTGTGGAGCGTCGGCCGAGGGACGCTGCTGAAGACCTACAGCGGTCATGGATATGAGGTTCTGGACGCCGATGGGTGAGGGAGTTTGCTTCGGTTTTCAGAAGTAATTATTTGTGCACAGGATTTTGATTCAGAAAATATAACGAGTGAATACCGAAAATGCGGGAAGTATTAAGACGAAGACGCAATAGGCGATGCTGTCTTTAATCATGATGACTTTTGGGTAAATTGTCCCATTTAAACCAAAACATCTGACATTCAACACACACCCTCTGCAGAAAATAACAGGTATGTTCCTTCTCGCCTCCTGTTTTGACAGTTCCTATGACAACAGTCAGCTTTGCTCCTGCAGCTCGACAAAACTGTGATTCTGTGGGACGTTGCAACGGGTCAGGTCACACGCAAGCTCAGAGGACACGCCGGGGTGAGTTAAAATCACTTATTGTATTAAAAATGTAAACAGCACTGTTAATCCTTCATGAGCCTCCATACTTTGATCCATCATTGATACATTTTTTTATTCTCTCTTTTAAGAAAGTTAACTGTGTGCAGTTTAATGAGGAGGCAACAGTCATTTTATCTGGTGAGTCATTGCTTGTGGAAAATGTCCACTATGTACTCTGGAATAAAGTTATGTTGTGTTACTGC
The DNA here is from genome assembly GCA_033032245.1 of Poecilia picta. NCBI lineage: Eukaryota > Metazoa > Chordata > Actinopteri > Cyprinodontiformes > Poeciliidae > Poecilia > Poecilia picta. Next base: position 27,198,600 of record CM065353.1, on the reverse strand, counting down.
TGGGTCATGAGCTGGAAGGTTTTACATTTCTGGTGTTTATTTTTCATCTATGCAATTGCATTTTTTAAATGTAATTTTCTGCATATGTGAGTTCTCTTCTTTTTTCATGTAGCTCTTATTTCAGATTTAAATTTTTTTTTTTTGTCTTTCTCCATCATCCAGGCTCCATAGACGGCACAGTGAGGTGCTGGGACACGAAATCCAGAAGAAACGAGCCCATCCAGGTTCTAGATGAGGCTCGCGACAGCATAAGCAGCCTTAAAGTTTCACAACATGAGCTGCTCACTGGGTCAGAAATGAATTACTACTTTTATCGCAAAGAAGCCATTCCCCTCCTGGAGTCCTGACGGCATTCAGTGACAGAGTTTGCCGTTTCTCGCGTTTAGGTCGGTGGACGGCAGAGTGAGGCGTTACGACCTGAGGATGGGACAGCTTCACGTTGACCTCATCAGCAGTCAGCAACTGCATTTCAATGTTTTTGTGAAATTCATTTTGAGCAGGGGAAATAAAAACTGAAAGTTATTTATTACTGTGTACGTCTGCGTGTTCCAGGTCCCATTACCTGCGTGTGTTTCAGTCAGGACGGGCAGTGCACCCTGAGCTCCAGCTTGGATTCAAAAGTGAGACTTCTGGACAAGAGCACTGGGGAAATGTTGGGAGAGTGAGTGCTATTATATATATTTAATGTTTGTGGTCTCATCATAGCTTAATATTTCCTATCAGAAAAAGCAAAACAAGAAAGAAAACTGCTATAAAACTGCAACAGTTTGCGTTAATTTCCTCAGTCTTTTTTGGCATTTCCTTTGAACTGCATGACTTGGGTCAAACATTTTGCTGCCACCTGTTGGGTTGGTGCAAGCATCCTGCTTTTTCTACCAAATGTAACTCAATATAAGTTCACATTTTACTAATAAGTGTTAAAATGTTTGGTATTTTTAGATGTACCAAGTTCACATTTTCTATCAGACTTACCTCCAGAGTTGATATCCTGGTGAAATATAAGTTGAACCTGTGCGATGCACAAACAAATATCTATTTATCGTTTTTTTTTGTGTGTTAGAATAACACATTAAATATATTAGATGTAATTTGAACAGTTAAAAAGAACCTAAGTCAATAAAACTAGTTTATTTGTACTTAAATAAGAGGGTAGATTTAGCTGGTGTAAATTGTTTTAGGTAAATTATTTGCTTTGACACCAGTATTGTGTCTGGTGATGTGGACTCGTGTAGATACACCGGACACAAGATGAAGGGCTACAAGCTGGACTGCTGCCTGTCCAGTAAAGACACCCACGTGTTGAGCTGCTCAGAGGACGGACACGTCTACTGCTGGGACCTGGTGGAAGTAAGCGGGAAGCTAAACAGCTTCACTATCCTATTGAATGTTTACATTTTAAAAGCTTTAATATGATCTTTTAAGATTGAAATCTGACCAAACATGTCTTGTGTCCGTATGGAACCGCAGGGATCGTTGTCGTTAAAGCTGCCAGTGGGAAAAGCAGTCGTCCAGTCGCTGTCTTTCCACCCCACAGAGACCAGCCTCCTCACAGCCATGGAGGGCCGCGTTCAGGTGTGGGGGGCACAGCCAGAGGAGCCACAGCCAGAGGAGCCACAGGACCACACCCCGGTCAGTCAGAACGGCTGAATGGACTTTAATTCCTCTGTTAACGTTGTAAAATATTGCTACATGAACTAAAGAAATTTCCTTATGTTCTGATATTCAACATCTGTCCTTGTAAGCGCAGGGGTTTTCGGATGGAATTTGCTCTGAATTAAGAAAATGTGGGACCTTTTCCTGTAGTAATCCTGTCAGATATGAAACACTTGAACCTTTGAAGTGTCATTTAAAAAAAAAATATTTTATATATTCGCATAATGATCTGTGTTTCATTGGTCAGAGATGGAAATATTAACCAAACAAGGTGCTGAGCTAGAACTGATAAATACTTGATCAAAGGAAATAAATTACATATCACTCCTTTTTTTGGGGTTATTTCTTTTTATCCGGGTTTGCGTGACAGTGAAGGTGAAGTCGTCAAAACAGTTGAAACAAGAAAAATGGAAAAAGGGAAAATGTGCAGATAAATTCTGATTGTTTCACCTGTTTTGAATATACATTTTTCATCAACCACAATAGTTGATTTAAAAAAACAAGTTTAATGCAGTAATGTAACAAAACTGAATTGAAGTTTTTCTATACCAGGACTGCCCCCCTATTTTTTTAACTATGTATTTTTACTATATCTAACCTGATATACTATTGTGATATACATGATAGAAGAATAAAACCTTACAGACTCACTGTGGAATTTGAAAAGAAAAACCATGCATTTCTCTAAGTTGATAATAATAGAGAAAATAATTTCCACGTCGAGAGGAGCCAGTTGAGGCTCGGGCATCTGGTCAGGATGCCTCCTGGACGCCTCCCTGGTGAGGTGTTCCGGGCACGTCCCACCGGGAGGAGGCCCTGAGGAAGACCCAGGACACGCTGGAGGGACTATGTCTCTCGGCTGGCCTGGGATCGCCTTGGGGTTCCCCCGGAGGAGCTGGAAGAAGTGGCTGGGGAGAGGGAAGTCTGGGCCTCCCTTCTGAAGCTGCTGCCCCCGCGACCCGATCCCGGATAAGCGGAAGAAAATGGATGGATGGATGGATGGATAGATAATTTTAATATTTTAATATTATTACTGAAAGGACTCCACATGCATGCGATTTTTTTTTAAAGAGACTGAAACTCTGCAATGTCAGCAGATTACTGCAAAATTAAATGCAAATTTCAAGAATTATACCCACTGAACAAAAAGAAAATATCTGATGTAAATGGTTAAATACATAACTTTTTACATTTACATTTTTACATAACTATTTACATTTACTGATGTAAATAGTTAAATACATAACTATGTATTTAACTATGTATTTAACTATGTAAATAGTTAAATACATCACTATGTATTTAACTATTTACATTATGTAATTGCATTACATTAGGCATATTTTTAAAATTCAGCTTAAACGCATGTTGATGCAGTCAGCATCAGGATAGTGGATTTTGACCCAATACAAAATTGTATTTGTTAATGTAAACTGAAAAAGGTCAGAAAAAGCATTATTTGATAGAAAACACAACACACAGCATGAATGAAACCACATGTTTAATGCATTTTTACATTAACTGAAAAAAAGAAAAAAAAGTTGACTTTAATTAAACGTGACTCCATTACAAAATAAATTAATCTGATCTACAAAAAACCAAACAAACATTAAATAAATAAATATCTTTAGTTTTCACATATGTACACTTTATGTAGCTGAACAATTTTGGAGCTTAATTCAGCATCGTTTGTAAATTGGGAAACATTTCTAAAGAGCTACATTTTTTTTTCCACGTTTTTTTTTTATAATAAATAGATATTAGCTTATTTACAATTATTTTGTAATTCAAGTTAAAGCATTGGTTCCATTTTTTACCTTAATTCAAAATAACATGAACTCACAAAGCAAAGCTTCCTGGAAATCTAAATCGTATCCCTCCTGTCTATTATGGATAATACACAGAAATCTGAGTCAAACATTAGAATCTGCTTATGAAGGCTCTTTCTTTTTTCAGAGAAAAAAAGAAAAGTTATTCGTTTTCATTTTGGAGTAAGTCAAATCGTCCTCTCCGCATATCTTCAGCTCTCTCTCACCTGCCCCTTCCTTATTCTCCTCGATCCGGGCCATTTTTAATCCGCACAGCTGCAAGCGGCGGCGGAGAGTTTCTCCACCTTGTGCCAGCGGTGCGAGTTGTCGAGGAAGGCCATGTCTTCGTAGTGAGTGGGCCTGCAGCATGGCACGCTGTGCCACGGTTCTCCGGGGGCCGGCTGCGGGAGCCGCCCGCTGAGCAGCAGGTTGCTGAGCGTGAGGTCGTAGTTGGAGCGGGCACGGGGGCAAGACCCCCCGCAGTACTTGAACAAGACCGTCTCGTCCGAGTCGTAGCCCAGCCCAGGTCCCGCACCTGCAGCAAGACGGAGCGGAGGCCACACTGGGAGTCGGGAGCGGAGCGCCGCGTCCGGACCGGGGCTGGCTCGTCTCCGGAGGCTTCCCTTTGGATTTCTTCCGTTGTTAAAAATTCGCTTCTTCTGTCCTCATCTGAAGGCGACACAGGTTTCTGCCTTTGGCCTGGAAGAGACAAATTCATCGACCTTTTATTGGCACGCTTTCTTAACTTATTTGTGCTATCCCTAAATTGACAGGTCACAACGTCCCTACTTACCAATCAGAGACCTCAGCCAACGGCCTTCGACCTTGCCAATGCAGAATAGAATCACGAGAACCTTTAGAAAGGGTTTCATGGTCACAGATCTGGTCTTCGTCAAGTTCAATCCCTCGAAACGAACCGAGAGACGTCTGCGTCTAAGTGATGCCTTAGATGAAGACGAGTCACGAACTCCAATATATATCCCTCCAGGATGAAGAAGAGGGGGATGAGATGAGGAGGTGTAGGGGGGAGACCAGACACTAACCCGTTACTTGCCAGTCAACTCTTTCTCGCTCACCTGAGACTGACGGGGAGAGAAAGGAGGGGCAGGCGGCGCTTGACCCAGAATTTGTCCTATTGGGATTTTATGTGTTGATGTAAATCACAAAGTGTTTCCCCCACAGGTATTTTTCCAAAGGAAGCCGGCCTCTAATGTTATGGGTTCCCAAAAGGATGATGGTTTTATTATAAAAAAAATTTTTAAAGACATTTTGGACAGTTAAGTTACAAGAAATATGAGCGATGAACAAATCAGTTCAAAGCCAGACAGATACAGTCATGAATTAAATATCTTTGAGACAAAAATGCAAAAAATTACGAGTATAGGAAACGTGAAAACAAAAATACGTTTGCTAAAAGCCCCGCTGAGTTATTGTGGAATTACCTGTGGTAAAGTCTGCTTTTTGTCTCTAATCCCAGTCTACATGCTAAATCCAGGGGTCAGAAGAAAGGACATCAAAAGGTTGAGTAATAAAAAAAGGAGAAAGAAGAAGAATCAGAGTTTTATAATTAGAACACGGCCTGGTGCAGGAGGAATTCCTCAATGGGTGATTCCTCTTGAGCTGATCCATAAATTGAGGGATTTCACCAGCAATGTGTGGCGGACATGTAGAATATGCATTATGCAACAATTACAGGGCCCAAACGGGCAGCAAATGGAATTCAGAGATTGAAAGAAAAATGCACTTCGGAGCCCCGTCTAAACCACGAGGACGCAGGGCAAACACCTCAGCTCCTTATTTGGCAAACCAAGTCATTCAGACAGAGAAGATAGACTGACTGATTTATTTTTTATTGTTGTTTAATTCACTGATGACTCAGAAAATATACTTTTCTGATCACATGCTCACAGTGACACCAAACCGGAACATTTAGACCATTGATACTTGTACAATTCCTTGGATTATTCCACACATTAAAATTTTTAAGGCCGTCTTTTTGAGATACACCACCATGATTGGGAAGTAGACTTTATTTTTTATCTCTTTTTACAAATTTAAATATAAAATGCGGGATATGTTTTTTTATTTAATCAGTCAAGTCCTTTTTATGCAAAGTAACAAATATGTTAAATTATGCAAAAAATAGAAAATTCAAACATTTTATTGCCTAGAATACCCTAACATAGCATTTCTGTATTAGTGAATTAGTGACTCTGAACCAAGGGAAGCTAAAACACCAAAGGAGTTTTGATAAAAGCATATTTACAGACAAAAATGTTTTTAATCTTAAATTGCAAAATGTATATTTTTTGTACAGCTTTGGCTCATTATGGCTCTGACTGTTTTTTTTTCTTTCAGAAAATTGCCCTTTTTTCTGAGTCTAATTAATCGTTTCATGCCAAAGTTAGGAGAGCTGCTGCTTCCTATCAATGTGGAAGACAAAATAGACAAAAGACAAAAATGTTGCTCATTCTAGAGTAAAAAAAAAAAATCATTATTCCAAATTATTTAAAAACAGGAGCGGATGACCTAACTGTCAGAGAAGCTGCAAGACACACAAGAGTTTCCAGTTAGGCTGAACATGTTGTGCTTCCCTTAGTAAACGTTCAGAAAAATACTGCACATCTACGGCCTGTTAGAGGAGAAAGCAGGAAAAGAGCTGCTTTCTCTGAAAGAAAAAAAAAAGGCAACTTGGCTTAGTCGGATCTGAACGCAGTATAAGACGTTTGGAGCAAGGTCCCTCAGACGGAGGAAACCTGAAATAAAGACGATTTAGTCACAGCATCACATTTCTGTGAAAATCAAGCACATATTGACACAACCCCACACAAACAGCAAAATGTGGAATGTATAGAATCAAAAATAAAACTGAGTTTATTTAAAAAATAATGGTAAAATACAAAATATACAAAATTTATTACAGTGCAGGGACTGTATTCAATGTTGTATTTTTAAGCGCATAATTCCTGGCTTCTGTTAGAATTTTTTAGACAAACGCAGCATGTCCAATAAAGCTCTTACCATATTTATGACTTTTAAACAGGCTCATCGATTACAACTCCGCTGATGTGATTTACTAAGGAACTATCCGTAAATCCTAAAATAGAACTAGCTACTAAAATTTACTGCAAAGAATTTTAGTACTTCTTTTCAGGATGATAGTTTTGAGCTTGCACATGATAAATGAGTTGATGAAAATGAAACAGGTGTGCAAACAAGTAGAAGATTACTCAAACTCTACAATAAAATTTCTCTTTAGCTTCTTCTCACCTCTTCCAAAGTCACACATTAGCTCAAGTAGACAATATATTCAAAAGTAGGAACTGGATCTGAGTTTGGAGGTGAACTTTTGATATTTGGAACATTTTACTTCTGATCAAAATGCTAAGACCAGATGAAAAATGGTCTCGACATCGGCCACATTGTTTTTAAGAAGCTGCAATCGGAAGCGAGCTTCAGCGGACGTTTGTCCATGACGGTCAGCACCTGTGTCCACGAGAGCCGCTAACTGAAAACACACATTCTGTCTGCGAATCCTCACGAAAAATAATAAAGTCAGGAGTAACAGCATTGTTTTCTAATAAAGTTGCTGAGCTTCAGATGGTCGTAGGTCGCCATCTTTGTTGAGGCCAGTAGAGTGTAATGCTAATCAATAAATATGTAGAAGTTGGGGGTGGGGAGACAAGTTATTGCAAGCAACCAACTGAAATAGGCTGTTCATCAGCTGGTCAAAAGAGCATTTAAAATCCAGATCTTTGCAAAAAATTTGTATTTAGAGTCATCTTCTGTAATGTTTCCATATGGTGATGAGCTCCGAGCTCCACCCTGATCTAGTGGACTTTTTCCTGCAATGGGACAGAGGAGCTTCCAGTTGTGTTGTCAGGCAAAGCCTGCCTGACAAAGGATTTCTAACATAGAAATAACATCTGTCTTTTGTTCCCCTAATTTAAATCCATTTAAGTTTACAAAAATGGGCACCTGTTCCAGACAGTGGACACCTGTTCCAGACAGTGGACACCTGTTCCAGACAGTGGACACCTGTTCCAGATAGTGGACGCCCCCATGAAGCCATTTTCACCAATCAGAGCAACATTCACAGTGGTAGAATAATGAGACGTAGCTGGAGCTGTTTGAATTGTCTGGTGCTAAAAGTAGTTTGGATAATGTTTGACACAGTGGGACTATCTTAGAATAGTTTGTAATAATAAATCCAAGCAAAAAGAGATCATATGTGGGTTTCCTCAATGTCCTATTATTGAGTTACTTTTATTTAATATTAGTGTGATTCTTGTAGGTTATTGAGTAAATTTTCCATCATTTCCATGTCATTAGCATACAATACTTAGCAAATCAAAATCACTTTGGTAATTCTAACTCATCTAAAAAAAGAGAAGTTTGGCTTAAACTTCAGACAGTAAAAAAAAGATGTAGGTATTTTTTTATTTGGTATACACATCTGGTTTCAGCTCTTCAGAGTTGTTCAATTAATCTGCGATCTGGAAACGTATATTAAACTTACATTAAATAAAATGTAGTCGGCGCAATTGTTGCTACTTTTTCTTTCACTAAAAATGGAAAATAAAGACAAAGTGGCAGAGGACCAGACATATTCACATTCCCAGGGATACTGAAGAATTAAGGCAGAGTGACAGATAAGAAGACAAAGGGAAGCCAGAGGAGGTGATGGGAGAAATACAGTGGAGATAAAGAAATCCCTCCGGATTATAGTCTGAGGGACTGGTCTGGAATTCAACATAGTCAGAAAAGAGGAATGGGAAGAATGTAGCAAGACTTTCCGGAACTGTCGGAAAGAGAGAAAAGGCTGAAATAGTTGACAGCATTTTGCAGGTTATCAATCACTGACATACTGTCGGCACATCAGCATATGCTAGAGGTGTTGTGCACTTACAGTAGCATGAGAACAAAGGCTAAATAAAACAAAAAAAAAATCTTGTTCTCTTTTCATGTATATTCATATACATATATTTTTGTATGTATATTCATATACACCCCCCACAAGCAAAGGAAAAGTTGTCCCAGATGTTTAACCCATTTTAGCACCAACTTCATAACATGGAAAATATGCAAAAAGAATATTAAACATGTAAAAAATGTGAATGTATGTTGCTGATGTCACTTTCTTAAAACAAATCCTCTTCTTTAATAAACAGTTTTTGCTTAATTTCTCTACTTCACAGACTTAGAAAAGATTTATATATTTTTTCTCATTGACAATTTATGTTATATGAAACTGTATTCATTGTCATATGTTCAATGTATGTGTAACTGTAATTTAATGCTAAGTAGTTAGCATATAGATAAATATGTGCGCTACAGGGTATTTTCTTAAAAATACCCCAGACCATTGTGGTCAATTTGGGATTTGCTTCATCAAAACCAAACCTTGCCATGTTTGTGCTTAGAGTTGAAATAAAATGGATCTAAGGAATAATAATGATAATAAAACTGAAGAATAAACTTAGCATGCTATGGCAAACCAAATATGTTAGAGCATCAAAAATAAGTATGAAACACTCAATTTCTAAAAACTACCACTGGTTTGTCTGTTTTACTGTAAGCGGTCACTTTGTGACTGGTGTTTGTGGGAAACGTCTATATCTGATGCGCCTACTGTAGGTGTCATGACTTCAGCGGCCATGTTGAAAAGGTATGCCAGCATTTGGCATGGAAGATGACACAACACCAATTAAAAGGGGTGTGCTGTACATTCCTGACTCGAGCTGGTCAGACAGTCAGCCCATATAGGGGCCGTCTGAGCCGAAAGGGGGCAGGAATGTGGGGAAACAGTATTTCCAGTAAGTGGAAATATTCGTGGAGGACTTAGCCTTGGAATCTCAAACTTGCACGGAGCGACTCCTGTTAATGCTGTAAATCAGCTGGTCAGAGCCGAGACGCTCCACCGTTTGTCACGAAGGCACAAGAGGAGGAATGTGCAGGTTTGTGCTCCAGCTTTTGCCGAGGATCGGGTGATAGTTCAGGGATAAGATCGCCCTCAGGCTGAAGATGGAGGTCATGGAGTAGTGTCACGTTGGCTGTAGATGTCTGCTGCTGGCATAATGATCTCGGATATTCTAGATGAGAGTTTTACTGCACTAAAGTTGGAGGAGTTATATTTATCCACATCTCTTGTTGCTTTTCTATCATTGTGGGTTTTCATTCTAGGAATAGCTAAAAAAGCAGAAGTGTGGCAAAAGCAAAGGAGATGGATTAGCAACTCTTGGCAACAACTGATGATGTCATCATCCAAGTCATGTGGAACATCGTCTCCACTGCTTGGAAATAGAGCTGTTAGCATGTGTCATGTAAAAACTGTCTCACTGCAACAGTCTTCAGTCAGAGGCCTACTCAGATATGTGGCAAGACTGACTGCTACCGTAAATCAGTCCTGTCGCACAGCGATAGCTCGATTAGTGAATTAGCTATTAGCAGCTCATTTTGCTTCCAGGATGGAGTGAAGATCCGAATGCCACAAACAGCCCCGGTTACCTAGAAACTACAAATTCATCTGGTGTTTATCCTGTTGTTGCTTATTTCTATAAATACAATTACATATTAGTATAAATATTTTACATTACTCTGGTGGCAAAAGCAAAAATAGTTTCCTTTTGGTTTTAGATAAATGCAGTTAGATATGCTTATTCTTTTTTGAGTCATTGTGTAACTATATTATAATTTCAACTAAAGGGTGTCACACTGTAAGAATCTCCAGTCAGCTCAATGTCAACAGAAACAGAATTTGGTTTAAAAACACTTAAATAGTAAATGATCAGAATCAGAAGAGATGCAGTCTAATACGCCCCAACAAAGAATGAAATATATATATTTTTTGACCCCATAGCATTTTTAGATTTGCATCTAATGGAAATCATGCCTGCTGCAAGTCTGATTTTGTATTAAGGTTGGTTATGAAGTGATAATGTTCTGCTGCTCCTGGGTAATTGCACTTAATATTCCAGTTGTCTGTACAACCACAGGAAGCAATGATAAACATTATTTTCATGTCACCAATGTGGTGTTATTGATTGTAGTCTGACTTATTATGCTCAATTTTTCTATATTAAATATTGACATAACCTGATTTATATCTTTAGAAATGGCTAATGTTTACTACAGCACCTTAGCTGTTATTAGTGTTAGGAAGGCAGCAAAAACATTAAGTTTATAATATATTGTGCAACCATTATGTATTTAAATATACATATATAAAGTCTCATTAGGAAGAGTAAAAACAGCATAGTTTAAGTTTAGTTTCTTCACTAGAGTGGAGATTCTTGGACATTTTTGCTGATTTTCAAGTTCAGCTTATTGGCTAGAATAGTCAGAATTTATACATTTGATGTATTATGAGAATGCAAAACAAAAGGAAAAAAAAAGTGGCTCTTGCAACCAACAGGTAAGCATTCACATTAAAGAACCTGAAGAAAAAACATACAAGCCAGAATTTAATCAACTGCTTTTAATTCTTTTCAGAGAGAGAACAGATACAGAAGTAGAAAGACATTTGTATCCCACAGTAGCAGGCGGATTGAGGTCCAGCCTCATTTTCCTCTGAACACCTGGTGAATACATTAGATATTAAACAGTGTCAAATCTTTCATATCTTCTCTCAATGACAGTGCATCATGAACTTAACCCCCACAAACTCTCCTGTTAGGCGCCTTCTGTTCCTTCAGTGCTGATATGAATACTGTCACTGAACCCTACACTGTTAAAGGAGGGTCCAGTACGTCTGTGAGCCCATGAGTGTCCACGGCAGGCTCGCACAACAAAGACGTGTCCTGCAAGAGGGACACCAACACAGCGGAACCGGGCTGCTCCGGTTCGTCTCGGCAGAGCCCAAGCTTCGGGTCAGGCCGTTTTTCACACACCGCCCTCTTCGCTTCTCTGTAGCCGCTCAGTCTGGACGCGATAGACCTCTTCGGTCTGCTCTCCTTCGGCTTCCTGCCCTCCGGGTCGTGGACCACGCTGTGACGCTGGAGGCTTTGCTTCATGGTGAACGCTCTCCCGCAGCCGTCGTGAGCGCAGACGAAGGGGCGCAGGTTCTCGTGGAAGGAGCCGACGTGGCTCTGCAGGTTGAACATGGTGGTGTAGGAGCGGTCGCAGTCCTCCCTGGGGCACCTGTAGACCACCCGGGTGTCGGCGTGGACGCGCCGGTGCTGCCGGAGGAACCAGGAGTCCCTGAACGCCTTACCGCAGTGTTCGCACGTCAGAACAACTCGGTGCTGCTCCTTCCGGTGCTTCAGCGAGTCCGTCCAGGTCTTCCCTGTGAACGGACAGCCCTCCTCCGCGCAGGGGTAACCTCTGTGGACCTTCTCGTGCCGCTTCAGCTTGCTGGGGTTGGAGAACCGCATCCGGCAGCCCTCGTGCGCGCACTGGTAGGGTGGCAGCTGCGTGTGCTGCTCACACATATGGGCCCTCAGCTGCTTGTTCTTCTTGAACTCCCGGCCGCAGCCCTGGACCGCGCACGCGTATTTCTTCTGCTCGTGAGCGTGCGCGCGGCTGACGTGTCTGCTCCGGTTGGTGGTCGTGGTGAAGGCCTCCGCGCAGCCCTCCACGGAGCAGCGGAAGGGCTTCTCCCCGCTGTGGACGAGCTCGTGCCGGGCTCGGTGGTAAGGCGTGCAGAAGGACTTTCCGCAGCCCTCGTGTTGACACGAGTGAGGCCGAAGTCCGGTGTGTTTACACAAGTGGGCGTCCAGTTTCCACTGTCTGTTGTAAGCAGCCGAGCAGTCCGGAAAAGAGCAGAAGAAGCGCTTGTGCGGCTCTGTTTTGGTCTCCATTTTCAAGTAATAGAAGACGCCGGGGCTTGATACACGTTTCACTGTCGGACGGCGATATTTCCAGCAAAATTTGTTTGACGTAACATCCGTCGGAGCACGGAAATTACGTAGGACTCTGACGTTTGTTGTTGCTTTTTTTTAGCTGTGTTGCTAAAACACAACTTGTAAGTATATTTTAATGTCTCAGGTGTACAATTACTCTCAGTATGAGTTTACTTAAAAATCGAAACCTACTTGGTGATACTCTTGAGTAATTCTATGTTTATCTGACCTTTATATTTGCGTGCAAATGATACGCACGTTACAAAAGCAGCTAACTGCTGCTAACGTTGACTTTCTTTTACCTGATTCTTAGATATTAACGATAAAAATCGACCCTTAAAACTTATTGCGCTGAAAGCGATGCAGGTCTGGTGTTGGAGTCCGTCTAAACCCGCATGTCAGGACCGTCCAGGCGTTACAGACTGAGAGTCTTTAGTGGTGGTATTACAAGCAGATATTTTAGCAAAAAGTCAAAGTTAAAAAAAAATCTGTAAAATATAACACCATTAATATGGATTTAGATTTATATGAAACGGGTTGTGGTGTTAATACCATGACCTAGGAAATGCTTCACTGTTACAGGCTGAAAAGCCAAATAAAGCCTCGGTTTCGTTTACAAGCCTATTTATAACTGAACCTGACGTTTTGTTTGTAACGCAATTTACCTATTTTATGTTTAAAGGAGCAAAGTGCTGATCTCCAGCTGTCACTATGGTAAGATGAATTATTCATAATCCGCTTGTATCTGTATTGATCCATTTAACAAATTCTGCTAAAAAAAACTTCAAATAAAACATTTAATCTTAACGAAAAGTGAATGAAAATGCTGAATTTGACATTGTTTTTTTCTTCTATGTCTCTATAAAGTTGACCATGTGTTAGTCTGTATTTTATCTGCTATCTCCTAATTTTTTGAGTCTTTAAATAACGAGATAAGATGCTGTCCTCTTCATATTTTTTTAATTTTCTTTTTTTAGAGCTTTGTCTGTTTCAGTATGAAATTTGCTCTCCTTTATTGACCCGCTTGCTCCCTGACAGGGTGAAAGAAAAGGAACCAACAAATACTACCCTCCGGACTTCAATCCAGCCAAGGTGAACATCTGACCTGCCAGTTGTTGTCCAGACGTTTTAGTGCTCTACACTTACCTCTTTTGCCATTCTTTGCTTTCAGCATGGCTCCCTCAATCGGCTACCATAAAACTCACGCCCTGCGGGAGAGGGCGAGGAAACTGTCCCAGGGCATCCTCATTATCAGGTCAGTACAACACCAAAAGAGGGAATTGATGTGGCATTATTATCTTTTTTTTCTTTTTTTATTTGCAGGACTTGTATGGTCAAGATCGAGATTCCTTTATAGAGTCCCGTAGGAAAATTATTTTGCCCAAGCAACACAAAAATAAAACACCTAAAATAAAAATAGAGTGAAAGTAATTATTAGAAAGTTCTAGATGTGCAATATATCACAAAGAGTTCAGTACAATCAGCTGTAGTAGAATACTTTTGACCCAGCCATGATGAGTGAAGGGAGATTTACACTACATGAGGATTTTTTACAAATTAGAAGCCGTTTTAATATATGTAACATTCAACCAGATTGTTTGATTCTTACCTGACTGTTTTTGTCTGTCAAGGTTTGAAATGCCCTACAACATCTGGTGTGATGGCTGCAAGAATCACATTGGCATGGGTAAGCTGAAGTGGAAAAACAAAAGCACAGTTATTCAATCAAACGAAGCGTCTTTTTGTTTTTATAACCCAAGTGATGTGTTTTGCAAAGGCGTGCGTTACAATGCAGAGAAGAAGAAAGTGGGGAACTACTACACCACGCCAATCTATAGGTAAAAAAAAGCACCAGGCATAATTTATAAAGTTTATTTTGACAAAAAAAAAATGTTTTAAGTAATAATAAAAGCTTCTTTCTGTTCTCGCATGTAGGTTTAGGATGAAGTGTCATCTGTGCGTCAACTACATCGAGATGCAGACGGATCCTGCGACTTGCGACTACGTGATCGTGAGCGGAGCGCGCAGGAAGGAGGAGCGCTGGGACATGGCTGAAAACGAGCAGATCCTCACCACAGGTACAAGATTTGTCTTCACCAATAGTTTTGCTTCCATTGTCGCCTTTGCGTGCGTGTTTTGCCCCGTTGTGATTGGATCATTCTTATGTCCTCTCGGACCAGAACGGGAAGAGAAGGAAAAGCTGGAGACGGACGCCATGTACAAACTGGACCACAGCGGGAAAGACAAAGAGAAGCTCACAAAGGCTCTGCCGTCTCTGTCTGACATCCAGGACTACCAGGCTGGCTGGAAGGACGACTTTCAGCTCAACAGCTCCCTCCGCAGGAAGTTCAGAGTAAGACGTTAGCTCTTTTACTTCCTCCCTAAACTAAATGCAAAAGATGGATGAAAAAGTTTATTATTTTCAGAAAAACGATTGCTTGTACATATAGAAGCAATGTAGATCTACATCTGTTTACCTATAAGTCCTATAGTCAGTATTAATTTCTGATTCACATTTCCATAACGCTTGGCTGATTAGTCTGCAGAAATAAATTTTGTTTCATAAAAGATTCAGAATGTTATTTCTTTCCTGTCGTAAATCTATATGACATTTAAGATAAAGTTAATAACTGAAGTTTTTGTTTTTCTTGAAGTCATGACATTTAACCAAATTATTTATTCATTCGGTCATTTTTTTTAAGTGTTGCCTTTCAAACTTTCATATAGCAATTTTGCTTTTTTTCCCCCTTGTATCAATAATTGGCACAAGAACTCTGGAATTATTATAAAGCTTAATTTGACTTCCCATAAGTGTCCACTACAGATGTGTGTTTTTTTTTTAGATGTGTTCCATTTTAAAATAACATTTTTCTTTTTTGACGATTCAGGTAGAGAAGAAAGTTCTGGCCGAGCAGGAGGAGAAAGATAACGCTGTGAAGATGAGGGCAAACTTATCCATACCACTGCTGCCTGAGAAAGAGGAGGACAAAAAACTGGCAGGACTGTTAACGTACCAAACACCCGACTGTAAGTACCACATACAAAGATATGCTCTCACTCTTTAAATAATTCACAGATATGTTTATAATTTTTTACATCTTCTGTTTAAAACTTAAATTACCTGCTTGCCTAAATTAATTTTATGTCAATATTATAAACATCCTCATACATGTTGTACATCCAAAACTAGAACTTATTATCCACCAAATAAAAAGATACATCCACCTATTTTCCAAAGCCATGACCCCAGCATCTGGTCTTTCCATCATTTCTTTACTAATTATAATCATTTGCTATATGAGCTTCTGATTTTGAAGATATTAATAAATAAATCTGACATGTTTTTTGTACATTATTGTGCCATTTAGCTAATAGAAATAATTTTGGTACATTTTTGGCTTTTACTGAATATTTAGATATTCAAGTGTATTACAAGGAACTTTTTTATTATTCCATGCAATATGTCCTGTAAATGTTCTCAGAAAACAGTAAAATTAGCAAAGAAATAAACTTAATGTATAATTCTGATACAGTTTTATAACCAAATATAAAGCTTTTTGTTTCATGTGTATAAAAAATGGATGTAATCTAATGAGTAAAACGTTACTTTTCATTTTTATTTATTTTTTTTAAAGCTTATGAGGACAAACGGCACAGCAAGCGGAAAGAGATCGCCTCTCGTTCGTGGTTCAATACGTTCTCCACTCCAGCGGGGGGCGCTGCAGGCAGCCTTCTCCATAAGCTAAGCCTGCAGGGGAAAGAAGCAGCTGTGGCCAAAGCCCTGGGTTCCTCCCACAGCCCATTAATTCGCAGACGCTCCAACGGATCTGGAGCTAAAGCCGATCTGTGTGCCACCAAAACCCAGGGAACGTCTCGGCAGGAAGAACTGCTAACGCAGACAGAAAAAGCTCAAAGTGTAGGATCTCCACTAGGACTAGAGAAAAATCACGCTAATTCCAATGAGCTGGTTGCCAAAATTGCAAAGGAAACAGATCAAAGACTTATTGAAACAGTGGACTGTGGGAAGGAGAAAGAAGAAAATAAAAGTTGTGGAGGAATCACGTCACTGGTTGCTGACTACAGCGACTCAGATTCTGACTCTTGACTTCGATGTCGACTAATAACCTAAATGCTGCTTTTTCTGATTCCAGAAAAAAAATTAAATGCTTATAAGAATTGAGTCAATCTGTTGTAGCATGTTGCAAAAGCATTACTGGTGTTTTGAGGTACAATATGCTCTGGAATTCTACTTGGCATTGTTTTTGTCATCTGCTGAATGCATTTGTCAACAAATCAGAAAGGATCTGTGATTGTCTTACATGTAATATCTGTCTGACAACCATTAAAATATTGTTCGCTTTGGTTTCTCTCCTTTAAGTGCCGGACCATGTCATCTCTTTTTAAAACTGGCATAAATTTGCTTCACCATTTTAGTTTTTGTTGGGGTTTTTTATTTTAGGTCTATTAAAGTTTAAAATGACAATTTTTATTGTGAATCTGAACTTTGCTGTATTTTTCCAGCCAACAGACACGTTTTTTCTATGATATTTATGTTTCCTAGCAATTTTAATAAGTTTAGATGAGCTATGGATAAAAATGGAGTCATCAGCTGTTTAAACAGTAATAAACGAGATACGTAATCAGATTAACTAAATTACATGTAGGTGTTCAGAGGGGAATAGCAGAGCTAAATTTGACTTCAAGGCTGTAAAATGGCTTCAGAATCTGAAGTTGTTTTTTTTATCTAAGCACAATAACAATAAATGTTGCCCTTTAATATAAACCCCCCCTAAAGTTAAATACATTTTCAAAAAAAAAAAAAAACACGCTCTTTGTAGTGCCATTTAGAACAGTAAAATTAAGAGTGTTTGTGTGTTTTTCTTCGTCTTTTCCAGTAACATGTGGGACTCTTTCATTTTCAGCCTGTCCTGGGACACATAAACCAACAGAACTGTGTTTAAACACGAAGATGTTTGAGTACGAGTCATTTGCGTTTCCCTTGTTTTGTTTCGAAAACCACTGGATGTGTCGATAGAGAAACAAATCCGTTAAAATAAGTATTTTGTAATCTCTGAAATTTCTCTTTTCCACAGTGGACCTCTGACCCTTTGGCCAAGCTCAAAGGCTGCCCCTGGTTTGTTTTTCTGTTTGTTCACAATTGATCGGACACCCATGACCTCAAGATCTCCATGACTGTGTACTTGATCCCAGTCCACGGAAACCTCTGAGACGATCAACATGTTTCCGTGGAGGCTGCAAAACATTTTTTTTCTCCTTCTGTTCTGCAATTCTGATGGACAGAGTTTTGGCGGTAACAGAAGACGGTGAGATTTGTATTCTATAGGAATTTCTGCTGTTCATATAATCAAAATTTGAATAGCTAACCAAAATGTTGTGTGTTGCAGCCCCGGCCAAGAAGGTACAGTGTGTTTGAAGACATTAAGCTGTGTGAGTCGTTGCAACATTAACATCTACAAGCTTCAGGTAATATTTCTGATCTTTATCTCCAGACCTATGACGTTTGATAGTTACTTGGAGCTCCATGAGTAAGTAATCAAAGGTGGTATTATTGTAACACAAGATCTGTAATATCTGTACCAATAATTATTACAATAACACAATGAAGAGTTAAGGCTATGTTTGCAATATCGGTTTAATATTCATGTTTGATCAGCCTCTTCCAGTTAAAAAGAGTTGCTTAATGCTTCAAAGTATTACAGGGTAGAACATATTGTTTGACGTAATAAAAACTAAACAAATGTATGTTTTTCATACCACATTTGTACAGTACGTGTTCATCTCCCCCCATCATTCAGTTGTGTCATGCCTGAAATGATTCTTTGTCACATTTATTTGCAGTGTACTAGATGCAAAGACAACCATCAATTCTTCACCAAGGTACTGTTACATTAGAGTAAATAACCCAACAAATAAATAAACTTGTAACGCTAACACGATTCTGAGTTGTATCTCTTGATTCTAATTCACACATTCTGTTTTGACATAATGCAAAAAATCTGTACAATTCTGGTATTCAGACGCAGTTGTAGTACAGTTAACTTAATATCTTAGAATTTCATCAAAAAGTTTATATATTTCAGTAATTAAAAAAAAATAGGGCTGGAATATTCATTGCAAGCAGAGTAATGGACTATATTTCCAAAATATAGTTAATATAGTTTTCTCCCAGAAAACCTGCTAGCAACGTAGCGGTTCACCGTGTTGTTGTGTCATTTTTTAAAAAAAAGTTACAAAAAATCTTAGGTGCACGAGACGAGAAGGTATCATTTGGAAATTTGAGCAGGTGCGTGCGCATCCTCACGTGCCCCAGCTACAATGCTAGCTTAATCCATCTTTACTGTTACTGGTGTAAAAAAAGCAACAAATCCCCCCCACACACACATATTTAGAACAAGCAAACGACGCTCAGCCTGAGAATTTCTAGAGCACTATATTCGTGTTTGTATTGAAAATCCTCCCTTGACATTCGCCGAATTTTAATATAGCTATTTAAAACATTTATGGTGGTTAATATTTCCGACAAAATCTCTTTTTTTGTCATTTTAAAGAGTCTGAATGTTGTCTGAAAGTCGACTTTCATCATCTGTTCGTCCGTGTGCGTCGTTTAAAAATTGGGTTACTAGCTTCAATACCTTATTTAGCCAGTAGGGGGCTTCACTCCCGTCCAAATGTTATCCTCGCTATTCAAATAACGGTTATAAGTCCAATTTTTCTCATTTCCTTTCCTGCATAATCTACGTTGCATTTATTCAAACGTAATGTAAACTTATTTCAAAGGAGAGTAATACTTAAATAAAAGTTAAAAATGCTAATTTAATTTTTCATCAGTGGCACTTGTTGCCTGCCAGACATTAAGCCTGTGTTTTCCCGGAAGGTTCACTCTGGTGGCTCCCGACATCCTGAGGACCGACACCGAGGAAAACATCTTCCTACAGGCAGACGGCTTGCCCACTCCGCTCATTGCCTCCATCGTCATCCAGGACTTCACCAAAAGCGTTACGCTCCTCCAGGAGACGGCCATACTCAATCAGGAAAATGGCTTCCATGTTCTCAAGGGCATAGAGGTGAAATATGTTGCAGTTTCCCTATGGTACACAGGTTCTAACTAAATAAATATTGACTCACATTGTTTTCCTTTAGCCACGCTTTGAAAGTGGTCAGCATAGTTTCTCTATAATGCCAAGCAAAATCAATTTAACACAATTTAAAACAGTTTCCACAAACAGTTACCAATTGTAAACCTTCTGGTTGTCGCAGCTTTCATCGGCCCTCTTGAATCGTGAGGAGAAAAAGAACAAGTTTGTTTATCTGCAAGTGAACTTTGGGGGTCATCACTCCATGGAGCGAGTGCTGATGGTGTCCTTTCATTCTGGCTACATCTTCGTCCAAACCGACAAACCCATCTACAAACCCGGAGACACCGGTGACAACACAACACATTAATAAAAACAAATTCAAGAAACAGTGGAAGCATATTTGCAAGTGTGTAAAATGTGTGTGTGTACTAGAAACTAAATCTTTTATTTGCTCTCTTTTACCAGTTCGTTTCCGAGCTTTCGTGTCTTCTCTGTTCTTTAAGGCCTTGGACAGCTCCATCACTATAGACATTCAGGTAACACCTTGTCAAACTTATCAACCATGAGATCCTACAATCATTTAACACAAATATTGAACATTGTGTGTTAGAATCCAGACGGGGTGGTGGTCAGTCAGATCTCCAGGACCCGAGCCACTCAAGGCATCTACGCCGATTCCTTCCCTCTGTCTGACATAGTAAAGTAAGATGAGCGAATTTGTTTGGCTTGTTCTTCGTTAGCCTGCTCTAACCTGTTATGGTCAATGTTCACATTAAAAGAATAGACTTTTTTGTAGCATTGAAAAAAGATTTTAAAAATTTAAAAAAATCAAACATTACTTTTAAAGAAAGCTGAAGGTTTTTGTTGAAGCCCGAGGTTTAACTCTCCAACCTTTCCATTTTTATACTCAGAAGTCACCAGAAAGATAAAATAGAAAATCTTGATGTTTGTTGTTTCTTGCTACATTTAAATTAATTCGACTTTTTGTCCATTGTTAATACATTGTGTTTGCCTTTGAAAGTGGGAATAGTATGATTGTCTATTTCTCTAAGGTCTGTTGTTGACATAAGGTCTATTAGGTCAATGTTTCCATCTGTTTACCCAGCGGTGAAACTTTTCCAATTAGTTTCAGTTGCGGTTGGCATCTAGCCTCCTTTAAGTTGTGCAATATGGATAAATACAGTGGGGAACATCTAGAAGGCAATAACTCGCTGTAGCAAAATGTATTTTAAGAAATGTAATCTTTTAGTAAAGACAGTGAGACCGGCAGTTTCTCTAACCTTCAGTTAAATTCCTCTTCAATGTCTGCCACATGCATTTTTTTGTTTGATTTTCATTGATTTCAGTTTTCTAGACATTGTTCTAGCTCTAGATCAGCACTGTTCTGCGTAACATGTTCTACTTACTGTCTTTCCCATTTTAACATATCATACTTCAGGCTCAACAAAATCAGAAATTAATGATTATCACTGATTAAAAGTTTCTTGATATAACCAGATTATGAAGGTATTTCGATTAAAGCAGTAGTTTCCTCATGTTTATCATATCAGATTTGCGATCGGATGGAAACCAGCTGTTTTCGCAAAACTATCACAGTTTAAATTCTATTTAGTTTATTAATTATTAAACTGTTTTTTCAACCTAAGGACATTTTTTCCTTCGATTTTACAGACTTTCTGTAATGTATATGTCTGTGTTACAGTGAAGGAACATGGCTGTTGACGGCAAAGTTTGACCACTGGCAGCAGAATGCTTTCACCTCCCGTTTCGAGGTGAAGAAATATGGTAGGGAAGTAAATTTGACAAAGTTTGGCAACATTCATCATGGTTTTATGTGCTGTACTCTTCTAGAATATTAATCTATGTTGTTTCCTTGATGTTCTACTAGAAATGATCCAGAAATCTTAAACTTTAGATTTATATTTACTGAAATCCTCTGATGGTTTAAGGAAACGATATCATTTGGACCCCACAGGTTTTTTACTCTGTGCGCAGTCCGGTTGGGTCGCACTGACGCTGTTTTTTGTTTATTTGCTGTGTTGTTTCTGAAACTGACGGTCTGATGGGACAACCCCCCGTTACATTTGCCTCACTCCTCCTTAGCATTGTGCTAATACCGCAGGAAAGTTTATTTTGTGCGTTTTTAAATTGATTTTTAGCAATGGTACCTTCTCCAAAGAAAATAGCTAATTCTTCATTATGACATATGAATCGTTTAAGCATAAGAAAGGTGCCTACTATTCTATCCTATGTCGCATAGGATAGAATAGAAATATTCTTTATTGACCCAAAATGGGGACATTCAAGTGTAACAGCAGTGTAGAGGTGTGTATAGCCACACACAAATATTAAAAGTGGGAAATGTATGTATAATAAACCACAAAAGAATAATATACTGTGCAACATTATAACATTAAAATACCACGCAGTTACCAGAAATAGGGATGTGCCACTGAGTAAGATTCTTTTTTTAAATGTACTTAATGTGCATTTGTATTTGTGCAGTGAAAAAGCAACAGACATTTTACAATAAATGAAAAATAAAAACAGTGGAAAACAAATGTGTAGTACCACTGGAAACGTTGGCAAAAAGAAGTAAAACTGCGCAAATACCAGCATTAGTGTAAAAACATATTGATTCTGTTGGGAGCAGTGATGACTATAGAGTCCGACTTCTGTATTAACTTTAAGTTATGGATACACAAGGCAAGACATCTTAAAATAAATACACAAATGTCTGAGGTTAAATCCATGGGATGCAACTTAAGTAAGTTTTGTGTAGGTCATATTTTCAAACAGCTGACCTGTAATTGTTTTGTGTTCAAGTTCTCCCTGCCTTCAATGTTACACTGACCCCTAGAAAGCCCTTCCTCAGCCTGGATGACAACGAACTGGTTGTAGAAATTTCTGCAAGGTTGGTTGCGCTCAAACCTCATTGACTCTCTGGCCAATCTAACAGGAAAGCAAGACAATAACAGTGAGCCAAACAAACGATTTGTGACGGAATTTCAGGTACTTGTTTGGGGAGCCAGTTCAGGGGACAGCTTACGTTGTGTTCGGAGTGAAACTCAACCAGGAGATGACGAGGTTACCTGCCGTGAAGCAGGTGTCGGACGTAAGTTTGTCCTGCCGTGGTCAGTTTTTGAAGTTACTCGTGTGTATTTTTAGTCTCTGTGGTTGAAATATTTTCACAGAAAGTTTATCAGTTATGAACAACTAATTGAATAATATTAAAGGATTAGAGTCAAACGGTGATAAAGTCATAATATTACAAGAATAAGGTTGTAGAATTACGAGAATAGTTGTATTATTGCGACTTTATTCATGTAGTGTAGCTTTATCCTTGCAATACTATGAATTTATTCTCATTTTATTACGCCTTTATTCTCTTATTAATTTATTCTCTCGATAGCATGACTTTATTTTCGTAATTTTTATTATTATTATTTTTTTACTATGACCCTAAAACTCTGTTGGATGTAGAAGAAAATATTTATGGCCTAAAGAACTGGGAGAGCTTATCGAGTCTTTATTTGTTTTTTGCCACACCTCTAGAGGGCGCTCACACACCATTACAGTTTAAACCTTTACCTCTATATTTAAATAAAACAAATATAACATCTCATGTTGATATAGATGTTTTATTGCACATTTTCTTCATAGTTCTCACCAATCTTATCTTCACCATGAAATGAAATGCAATGCAGGTGTTAAAAATCCAAAGCAACTCAAGACTTTTAGTTCACCGGAGAAAACCTTCTGAAGGTCATGTGTTAGTTTTTATGAAGTTAACGCTTTAGAAATGTAGGAATTCAGCGTTTTTCTCCTCCTCATGCCTGCAGCTGGATGGAGGAACCGTCACTCTGAGCATGCAGGAGCTCAGGAGAGCTTACCCCAACATCAGGAGCTTGGTGGGAAACTCTGTTTACGTGAAAGCATCTGTGGTCACCAAGACAGGTAAGAAAACAACCTGCTGCTTTGACGTTTATCTTCACCATAACTGGATGTAAAGGTCGACTTTCGTTTTAGATTTAGTTTTGAAAGGATTTTGATAACATTTTGATTTATTTCCATGACAACCTACACAATGTTTGTTGCTTCGAGGCCCAAACTTTCCAGGATGTCGCAATCCGACCCGAGCTTATCGAGATCTCTGGTGTTATCAGAGCAAGTCTGTCGCATAGTTTAATGTCGGATGTCTATCCACTGAATATAGCCTTCTGGGAAATAGAAAACCTTTTTAATAATCAAGTTAGGTATGTTAGTTTTTTATTGGTCTTTGTCAGTAACAAATGCTGCCCCTTTATTCAGCTGAAGGTTCACAAACGAGCCAAGTTAATTAGTGCTTTAGAAATTGTCTGGAAAAATAAATTAAGGAGAAGCTGAATGTGCTAAATGGAAAGTTAGCAAAAATGCTAAGGCACTAAGCAAAACATTAACTCCACTATTAGTGGTAGTGTGCTTCTACCACTGAAATCACTTTGTGCCAAAAGTTCAGATTTCCTCACAATGCAGATGGAGATTAAAATGAAAAACATTTCTATTAAATGTTGCACCTGTACTAGTACTCTTGCTCATTTAACTTTTTCAAAGTCTGATAATGTTACAATAATAAATTTTTATCTGTTTTGTGAGGATTTTATTAACTACACTATCACAAGTCATAAAAAAATTTTAAATTAGAAGAAACATATGTACAGTTTACACTTTTAAACCATATTTGAGGAGTTTGGTGTGAATTTTTACTTTTTAGCGTTTACCTTCTCTGCCATTTTCCAATTCTCCCCTCAGCTCAGATGAATTGGCAGAAGACAGTTTGTGAACTTGAATTTTCACTATAATGTGTTGCTCTATTAAATCACACTCCTGTACTTTCGTTTGTTATAATATGAATAATATATTTGAGAGACAAGGTGAGTTAATGAAGTTCGGTTTCATGTTTAATGGCTAAACGTTGCTTTTTGTGACTCAGTTTCTCACCTTTTCAGGCAGTGATCTGGTTGAGGCAGAAAAGACTGGGATTAAAATCGTAGAGTCCCCATATGTCTTATCTTTAAAAGATGTGCCAAAGTACTTCAAACCAGGAATACCGTTAGACCTAACAGTAAGGACCATGTAATGTGTTTTTGCTGTACATCAAATAGTTCTTTAGATTTGACTGAAAATAAAATCCTAACAGCATTCGTAAACTCTTCCAGATTCAGGTGAGCCAGCACGACGGCTCCCCAGCCCAAAACGTTTTGGTCAAGCTGACTCATCTGGATGCACCACTGACCGTCTCATCAGGCACTGCCAGAGTCAGCATCAACATGCCCAACGTACAAGGTCCTCAAACGCTCACTGTGAGTATAACTGCATGGTAATATAGCATTAGAATGGATAAATGCAGCTGTGAAAGTCAGTTTCTTCCAACTAAATTAAGTTGTTCGATGGTGAAGTCGTATCTCCCAATCAGAGAACTTGAAAAAAATGATTCACGCAGTTATTACCTCTGTTAGATCATGGCAGCACGTCGTACGCTGGGCTACGTAAACGGTTAAAATGCAGCAGCTCGTCTTTAACAGACGTGAGCACATATCTCCGGTTCTTGCTTGATTTTCAGATTTTAAAAGATTTAGCCCAATTACTTCTTTGCGGTCGTCTTAACATCCACACAAGAGCTGTTCAATCAACCACCAGTTACTCTGAGGTGTTCCTAAGTTAAAATTCAGAGGTACAATTTGTGCTCCTCAACTTTGGAAGGTGTTTCCTGTTCATGTCCGCTGAGGCTGTTGACACTTTTAAATCTTTGCTCCAAACCCATTTGATTCTGATTCTGGTCAGAGTTTAAAAATCTCTTATTCTGAGAGGTTATGGGAGTATATTTGTCCTCCTCTTGTTCTTACTGTTGTATCTTGCTTCACTTTTTATTGAATTGCACAGTACTCTGTTGTTTTTATGTGCTATGTAAATAAATTGGCATTATGAAAACTGTGAATTTAGAACCTTTTTGCATATCTGCACACATTTCACACTCCCACCAATGTTTATGCAAAAGACCTCTACCTTCTGGACTTTTTGCTTTCCAGGCTGAGACGGT
This sequence comes from Poecilia picta, assembly GCA_033032245.1. Lineage (NCBI taxonomy): Eukaryota > Metazoa > Chordata > Actinopteri > Cyprinodontiformes > Poeciliidae > Poecilia > Poecilia picta. The sequence continues at coordinate 27,173,123 of CM065353.1, read as the reverse complement.
ACAGGCTGACCTGAAACCGGAACAGCAGGCCAAGAAGAGGATTACGCTTCAGCCTTACACGACCAGCGGGGGGCAGCAGAACTACCTGTACATCTCCACGGGAACCAACAGATTGTCTGTGGGAGACAGACTATCGCTGCAGTTCTCCATCTCTTTATCTGACCCGTCACACAGAGAGTTCATCAAACACATCACCTATCTGGTGAGATCAAGCAAAAATGTTACAAGTAGTACGACAATCAGGACTAGGCTTAAACGACTAAATCATGATGAAATAATCGTCAGCAAAATTACTAATTGATTAATTGATAACTGGAAAACACAGACTAAAACAAAATGCCATATGCTAGAAAACAGTAAGTATATTCAGAGCAGTAATGAAGCCAATGCTATAAAGAGAGCAAAGCAAAACTATACATTTTGCATTTAAGATAGAAAAACGTCTGTGTGAATATGTTTTAGTCAAAACTGCTGGCAAAGTGGCAAAGTTTGATCTAAACCTGGTTCAAATAAAATGTTGAATTATTTTTTATACATTCATATTGTAACATATTTCTAATAGTTTATTGAAAAGTTTGAAGTGGTTAAATTGAAACTCTGTGTCATTTTTTGTTATCCGATTAATCGGTTAATCTTCAGAAAAATTGATTGAACAATCATTTCCAATTGTTAGCTCCAATCTTAATCTGGAGTCAAATCTACTAGAATTAAACTATGTAATATTTTTCCCCAAACCCCTGCAGGTGCTGAATAAGGGTAAAATCGTGAGCGCCGCGCGTCAGGACGTGACGGGTCAGCTGGTGACCAGCGTTGGGTTGTGGGTCACGGCGGACATGATGCCGTCGTTTCGGGTCGTGGCGTTCTTCACCATTCCCTGGTTGGGGCTGGAGGAGCTGGTTTCAGACTCGGTCTGGGTCGACGTGGTGGACGGCTGTGTTGGAGGGGTGAGTGTTTAGCTCCTCCTCGGAGCCAACAGGTTCTGTTTGAATGCTTCGGATTCACGTACAGAATAAAAGTTAAAAATCAGACGTAGTTTGGTTAGTTTGTGTGGTTTTATATGCAAACTAAGACTTTTAAATGTCAATTTAAAGAGAGAAGCGGCAGGAACCTGCATCTAATGGTTCAGCAACTATGGACTGTATTTAAATAGCAGAAAGTACAGAATTATATATAGCTATATTTAAAGTTGTCTTGTTCCTTTTGTATTTTTGTGCAGCTGAAAGTTTCAACAGACTCCGTACAGCGTCACTACACACCTGGGAAAAACTTCAACTTCCAGATCCGAGGCGACCCAGGGGCAAAGGTCAGCCTGGTGGCTGTGGACAATTCTGTGTTTCTCCTCAACAACGGGGAGCGACTCACACAGAGAAAGGCAAGTCTTTATTTTATTCACTTATTAAATCTAGGGAAGGCTGGGATGTACATTTGTACATTTAATATGCTGTAATGTTACAAGTCAGTATGTTATAATAAAATGGTTTTTGGTCTATGTAGCCTTAGCTTTTTTCTTAACCGAGTCCTGTGATCAGCTCTGGGACGTGGTGGAGCACGGAGACATCGGCTGCACCAGAGGGGGAGGGCGAGACGCCAAAGGAGTCTTTACAGACGCCGGACTTCTTTACTTCTCAAGCGGCGGAGTCAAAACCGACACCAGGCAGAGTAATTTGCACACACCGGTTCTGTTACCAAATCGGAAGAATTATCACTCAAAATTGTTTTGAACTGATTCAGCTTAGAGTTTTTTTTTTGTTTTACCATAAGAGCCAACAAGTTTAGTAAGATTTGAGAGAAGTTTTACCTCAAAAATTCATCTTAAAGTACTGGGAAGAAATACCTGCCATGGAGACGTCGCTTCTTTCTTGTTACTATTATTTTTATCTATTAAGAATAAAACTTCACCTTCATTGAAATAACTGATAGATAAAAGTAGCTACTCTTCTCTTCTACCTAAGAGAGCATATTATATGATATATTTACTAGTGGTGGGACAAGATTCAAATTTGCAATCAAATTCATTGTTAGTTTATAATTAATGGAATCAAATTTGATAGCATTTTGTTGATATATTATTAGGGATAATATATCAATTCAGAAATCATTTGTGTAGCTTCTTTGAAAGAATCCCTCTTTATAAATGTGAACTATGGATGCTGACATTAGCATTAGGTAGGTCTGAGCTAATCAACATGTTTTACATTGAGATGCTACTCTAGGCTTGAATGGTTTTGTATTAAGCCAACTCCTTTTTGCACGGCTTGCACAGAACAGTAGTCATTCCCAGAGTCCTATCAGATCATTTTTTGAAGCAAAATTAACCTCATTGGGGCAAGAGAAACGGCTTTGTCATCCATCGATGCCAATTGTGCATCAGATTTACTGATGTACCAGAAAAACACAAGAAACAAAGTTCCGGTTCAGGACATTTGCATGACAAACAAGTCAAAGTCCTGGTCCTAAGTTTTTCTGAAAGTGAAGCACAGTTACTAAAACACATAAAACAATAACACTGCACACATTTTCAAAAAATATTGCTTCTTTCCATCTCCAACATTTCCCATTTCAGCCCTGCAGTGTCCAGGCAGTACCAGAAGGAGGCGCTCTGCTGAACTCATGCAACGTAAAGCAAGACTGGGTGAGTATCAAGATATTGAGATTTGATTTCAGTTCTTTTTTAATATAAAATACACAATATTATGTGTTAAATATAACATTGTTAAAGATAATATTGATAAGATTTTGTTAAAACAGCAAAATATGATTTTTTTTTCATATGTGTGGCATCTGAGGCATATGAGACGGACAAAATGTAGCTCCTTCACCTCCTCCCTGAGCTACTAGTGACATTTGCAAAAATTCGCTGCTCACTGTAAAAACAGCCACTCAGAGCCAGGAGGAAGGTCTTGGTGCTGTCAGTCAAGCTCATGTATGCGCCGCTAAACATGCTAATGGCAGAGAAACAACTTATCATTCCAGAAAAACCGTTTATCCGTCGTCATCGGTGGCTGTGCTAACTAGCCTTAGCATTTGTGGCCGGCTATGTTGTGATTAACTAGCTCTAGCGTAATACACGAGAGTGATTGCCAGCACTAAGACCCGCCTCCTATCTCTGATTGGTTGTGTGAAACTGAGGGACATATTTCTGCACTTTGTATTGGGAGCACAGGGGGAAGGAGTTAGATTTTTTTCACAGATTACTTGTCTTATACTCTCACAACAGAATGACAGTGTGAAAAAATATGCAAAAAACACGTATATGTATTTTTATTAAAAGTTAAATACAGCAGCTTTAAAGCAGTTTCAATATCTGTGACCTTGATATAGAAAAAATTGTCCAAATTCTGCCATAACCTCCTACAATATCAACATTTTGAAACTAAAGCAGCTCCTATTATGAAAATGTCATGGCGACAGCACCAACAACAGGTTCTGATGTCCCTACTTGTTCCCTTCCTTCATTTCAGAGAGTCACTATAAGGAGAATCTGCAGCAGCGCTGCTGCAAAGACGGCCTCAGGGCCATTAAAATGCCGTACTCCTGCACTCGCCGCTCCCTCTACATCACAGAGGGTCGGGAGTGCATCCTGGCTTTCCGCTACTGCTGCGCCACCTACAGGGACCAGGAGTTCAGCACGGACATCCCCACCACCCCTCCACCCCTGACCACCCCTCCCCCCACTACCCCTCCCCCGAACACCCATCACATAATGGTGCCTGAACGTCGTTTTGAGAGAGTGATGTTATCTGCAAGAGTATTGGCTGGACGGGGTACGTACGCAACCTCAACGTTTTGTTTTCTTTTCTTTTCTTTTTTTTTTTTTGCATGTGTAGTTGGTTTGTGTGAAAAACTGCCAAACTGATTACATATTATCATCTTATGTAAGGTCACATTGGTGTTAAAGGTCACACATTATGACAAACTCAGCAAAATAAAAGTGTTAAAACATGATAAAAGTGTTGAATGATATTATATGAGTGTTTTTCTCTTTATGATGACGATAACTTTTTCATGAAGAAAACAGTGGACACCTTCTCCAACTATGCAAATGTCCTTTGTGTGCAGGTGTTGGGTTTTTCTCTAACATGTACAAATTCTGAATTCCTTTGGCAGAACCGACCAGAGCGATGCCCAATTTTGTGATGTTTGCTCCTATGCCCATTCCTGAGTCGGAAACCCTGGAGGACGATGAAGAGGAAGAAGAGTGGGAGTACATGGATAAGAATCAGGTCTATCTGCGCTCCAAGTTTTTAGAGTCCTGGCTGTGGATGGATGTGAGCCTGCCGAGCGAGACGGACAGAGACGGGTGAGTGAACCGATGAGAGCAGCTGCTACGTCCGAACAGATGATCTCATCATTTCGCACTGAACTGCCCCTTCTTATGATTACATTTGTACAGAAGCTCAGAGCTGGTTGGGACTAAATCTAGTCTGAAAAATTTGGGCAGAAATTGCTAATGTAAAACAAGATAGACAGCAATGCTGGACACACAACGAAATATATTTCCATTTCTTTTGGTTTGCCTCTTTTCCAGCAAGACCAACTCTTTTTTCTTCCTTTCTGTTTCTCTCTTTCTCAGCTTTCTGAGCGTAATGAAACTGTAAATGTGATTAACAGGTTTGCTTTGAAAAACATGGACCATGCTTTACCTGACAGCATCACAGAGTGGGGAGTTTTGGCCATCAGTGCATCACATCAAACAGGTAGAGCAGACTTTTCACCTGATGTATTAATCATTACTCAAATTCCCCTGCTAGAGGTACATGACTAAACATGCAGTTGTTGCTTAAATTATAACTGTCTTTGGCTTTAAGGTACAGTAAGTATTTGCATATTAAGGCAGACGAAGGTGTAAAGGCAGACCAAATTGTCAAGACACAAAAGCCCGTTAGACAGTACAAATCCAAGCAGCAGTGGAAGCACAACACCTCCTTTGCGTCTTCAGACACTCATCATTGATCTCTGTGTGACTGAAGGTTTCTGTGTGGCGGAGCCGTACAATTTCAAAACCTGGAAGCATTTCTTTGTCGACCTCAAGCTCCCGTACTCTGTGGCGAGAAACGAACAGTTGGAGATCAAAGCCGTCATCCACAACTACGGCTACGATGAGATGCATGTGAGAGGATCCCCTTCCTTTTCCTTTTTTTAGTTCATCGTCTCCGTTGTTGTTCAGCTTCCTGAGGCCTCTTTCTGTCCAGGTCAGGGTGGTGCTGATGAAGACCGAAGGCATGTGCAGTGTCGCCTTCAAGGACAGACACACCCAGGACGTGACGCTGCCGGCGGGCTCCTCCGTGGCGGTGCCGTACACCATTGTGCCGCTGGTGGTGGGCAATCTGCCGCTGGAAGTAATGGTGGTCGGCAGAGACTTGACAGGGGGCGACCGCATCCGGAAGTCCCTGCGAGTTGTGGTGAGTTACTGACCTCTGGATTGAATTGGGTTCTATTTCAATTTATTGGTATGTAAATAAAACGACTTACTTTGAAAATGTCTTAGTTTGATTTTACAACAAAATTTGTATAATCATCTTCTCTTGGCTCAAACAGATGGACGGAGTGCAGAAGACCGAAGTTTGGAGTGCCGTGTTGAACCCGCCTTCTCAAGGAGGCATGTCGTTTTAACTTCCATATCGATAAATATTATTTTATCAATCAAATCAATGAAGTTTTTATCTGTTTACTGCCAAATTATATCAATCAGTCCCTCCAGTTTCTTGAGAATTATTGTGGAAATTCACACAAAAACAACAAATATCCACACTTTTTTTTGCGCTAATACATAATTGGGGGTTTAGTGCATATTTTTCTCAAAAATTTTCAAAAACTTCCTTATGGTATTAAATAGCTGCCTCAGACTGAACTAATGTCAGATTATAGTCCATGATCTGTACAGCGAGTAATAAAAAGTCACATTTACCGTCATAAATAAGTGCAAATATTGCAAATATTTCCAAATTAGAACCACAAACACTTAGATTTTTATTGCAAAAAAATCACAAGAAGTGTCACAAAATTCTGGAGGGACTGAAAAGATGTTAAATAATAATATTTAACTTTAAGAATTCACTGATATCTTAACAGGTTGTGAACAGATTTTATCAATACCTTCTGGCACAACCGGCCCTTTAAGAGCCTTGATGATCTCGATTTGGCCCAGAACAAAAATGAATTTGACGCCCCTGTGTTACAGGAACTCAGAGGATTCGCATCGGCAAGACTGAACTGAAGTCGGTTGTGCCAAACTCTGTGCCAGAGACGTTTGTTAACGTCAGAGGTGAGTCAAAAAAGCAATTTAAGAATAATAGTACAGAGAAACAGATGATTCCTGATCATTCTGCTCCTGTAAATGTTTCCTTCCAGGTAACGTCTTGGCGGACAGCATCGATAACTCCATCAGCGAGGACTCGCTGGCGTCTCTGATCCGGATGCCCGGTGGCTGCGTGGAGCAGAACCTGGCCTCCATCACTCTGCCGCTGATCGCCACGCTCTATCTGGACCGAACCAACAACTGGGAGAGAGTCGGAGTGGACCGCAGAGACGAGGCTCTCCGATACATCAAGAGAGGTTAGACGGCGATGAAGAGTTTTTGTTGATGCAAAGAAGTTGAGAAATTAAGGATTTGATAATTGTTGCCTCATAGACCAATAAAAAGTAAATAACATATTCTTCAATAAATCCGAAAGGCTTGAAACATTTTTAAATCATTAAGTAACTGGAAGATAACTTGTAATAAAACAGTCACTTTGCTTTGCGGTTGTATGTTTTACTTTCACACTGACAGTCACTCTCTCTTGCTGTTTCCTTTTAAATTATTTTTTACAATTCCGCGTTTCACATTGATGTCATTCAACACTTTACTGATATAGAAAACGATTAGCGTTGAGTCTTCTGCACTCAGTATCCCTGTCCTGTTGTTGACTTGGTGGGGATTATTTCTGACTGTTCACTTATTGGTTGTCTGACACCTGAAAGTTGAAATATTCCCCTCTGCTCTTTCTATTATTTCTTGCTGTTTTGCTGTTTTTTTCTTAGGCTATGAGAATCAGTTGGAATACAGAAGGAGTGACGGCTCATACCCCCCCTACAGGAGTCAAGGCGCAAGTACATGGTAATCCTGCAACGTTACAGTTTTACATTTGATTGCAAAGTCCCAAAGTTAGGTAGTTAGACATGCACCAAAATGAACTTTTATGCCAATTTTCCACCACCAGTTTTTATAAAGCTTTGCTGATTCCAATTTCTCTTTAAGGGTTGAATTACAAAAGGATAAAAGCAGAACAATGAATTTCGTAGTTTTCCTTAGTGGTTGTTAGTTGTTACTAGTCGGAGCAGAGACAGCTTAAAGTTAGTCCTGAAGGTGTTTTGTGAGCACGTGTGTCCAAACGTTGGCTCATCTGGGTTTCAATTTGCAGGATCACAGCGTACGTCATCAAAGTGTTCTCCATGGCTTACTCCATCGTCAGCATGGACGAGCAACAAGTGTGCAAGCCTCTGCTGTACCTGGTGACCAACAAAGTCACACCTTTAAGTGGACGGTACAAAGAGGACAACCCAGTTTATTCCACCACAATGACTGTGAGGCTTTGACTAGGACACGCACTGTATGGTTTACTGCAGTTTGCCATTTTCTATTTTATTCCTTACTTATTTTCTCCTGTATGTGTGTAAGCTAACATCTAGTCACTGGATCAGTTATGCTTATAAAAAACCCAATGTCTTCTTAAAAAGGTTTCAATAGCAAACGGTTAGATATGGGATTATTCTGTTCTAATGTAACTTACATTTCACTGCAAAGTTCTCATTTAAGCACATTTTTAATTTGGTCATTTAAATAATAGGCTACAAGATTATTTTTTGGTTTAGGAATGCAACACATTCAACTAAAATTGTTAAGGATTTATCTAAGCAAATCATACTGTTGATTAATTAATTATCTGTAAAATAAATAAAAAAAAAACCCCAACCTGTTGGAAAACAGTAACTTCCAAACATAAAGTTAAAAAAATCAGAAGCAGAGGCGCAATGTAAATATTTAATAAAAAATATTATTCTGATAAGTAAGAAAACCTTTTTTACATCCTAATGCGTTCAGATTTATAGTTTTTGTTCTTAAACCTCTTTTTTTCCTTGTCTTGTTCTGCAGGGTGGTCTACGTGGTGACGACCCACAGATAACCCTGACGGCTTTTGTCCACATTGCAATTGCTGAAGCCAAGAAGACGGGAATCAACTGTGACAGGTCCGAAGTGGAGGTAATTTACACATAAATATGTATCTATTGTTATTTTATTTGCCTTACATTAACTTTTTATATCTTTGTGCAGTTTTTAAGTGAAGGAGCTATCCTACCGACCCAAAGCACACGAAATGCAAAATTATTGTTATTTTCTATCCAACATGTTTTGTAAACAATCTACAAATAAATAGACAAATAAATTTAGTTTTTGTGAACCTGGTTACCATGGATACCAGCGAAAGCTGACCCGTCATCAGCGGGTCATATCTGCCAACGAAAACAAACCACAGATTTCCCCGTAGATTACAGATCTGATCGATCTCAGTAGATCGCATGTGGTTTAAACTCCCAGTCATATTATTAAGTTTTATCACAGTTTTTTCCTTTAATGTGATTTCAAGTCTGTGATGTCACTTCCTGTCTGCTGTAGTCGGCCACCGCCAAGAGCACCCAGTTCCTGAGGAAAGCCCTGCAGGTTGGTGGGCGGAGGCCGTACACGGTGGCCATCGCCTCCTATGCTCTGGCTCTGCAGGGATCACAGAACAACCTCCATCAGACTTTACTCCAAGCAGCATCTCCAGGTACCTCTGCCTCACATGTTCGCTCCAGCAGCACCACTGCATTTGATGTCGCATCGCTGGCATTTGAACTCCGTTATGTTGCTTTAATCATTATTTTAAGTGAAAAGATCCGAACCTGAAGTAAACCTGACATATTGTAATTACGATTTTACTGCTTTTGTTTCTAGACCACCATGTTGGTAAGCCTGTGTACCTTCTCCTGTTTTTAGCTTTTGCTTAACGTCTCCCGGCTCAATTTTGTTGCTTGTTGTAACTGCAGGGGGAGTCATGTGCAGATCATTCGGGATGTGTGATTGATGGGAGCGGAGAAGGACGCATGCAGTGCGCTGTGTTTATTACTTTCTGAGTTTTGTCAACAGGTTAAACTATCAAATCATCTACTTACTCTGAAATAAGTAGATTAACACAACTACATCCTACTTTCTCCTTTGGTTTCCTCTGTGCTGTTGACTTACTAAACGGGAACAGAAGTCGGGTCGGACTTGACCTGAGTTTTAAATTTACATTTCAATTTGAACGTGAATTTAAACTCTGCGTTACTCATCGTCTGCTTCTGCTTGCTCATTTAGATAAGAGCCACTGGCCTGACAAGGAAAACCACCTGTTCACTCTGGAAGCAACCGGCTACGCTTTGCTGGCGCTGATAAAGTTGGAACGCATGGAGGAGGCCGCGGCGCCCTTCAAGTGGCTCAACGATCAGAGAAGAATAGGAGGAGGCTTCGGCTCCACTCAGGTACCAGCTGAGTGGACTCGTCTGTTTTTACCTCAGAATATACTAAGAAACACCTAAAATATTATATATAGTGCAGTAAAGGCATAAAGTTTACAGTCAAGCCCAAAGTTCTGAATACTACCAGATTGTGATCTTTTATTTTCACCGTCTATTTTCTAACTGGAAGTAATTTTAACTTTTCCGACTGGTAGTTCAGAGTCTGTAGTTAAAGATTAGGGTGGTGGTAATGAGGCCTTCAACCTCAAAGGCAAAAATAAATCATGGAAATGTTCAAAAAGCTGGTCAGCAATAAGAACGATAAAAAGGTTTTTCTCTGTAATTATTGAGGAGGGTGTGAAGGATCTCCTGAGATTTTATTTTTTTAATAAAATTTCAATAAAAGTAGGGTATCTTTTTCAAATTTGTTCTTCTTTCATGCTGTTTAATATTTTGAGTGTCATTTCCTGTGAGAAACAAACTTCTTGGCTGAATCACAATAACTTTTCACCTAAATCTGAATAATTTCGGGCTCAACTGAAGGCAGACAGAGACAGTAGTACCACCTTTGAAATAACTTGGAGCTATTAAATGCTTATTTGCATTCCATATGTTTACTCTCTTTACTACAAATCAAAATCGGCTCTTATTTATTGATTCGGTAGAATATTTCATTTTAAGTAGGCAAATGAAATGTGCAAAAAGGACGATACTTTTCATATTTTGTGGCAGAGCCTTTAGTAGGAATGTATTATTTATCCCTTTCTTCTTGCAGTCCACCATGGTGGTGCTCCAGGCTCTGTCAGAGTACATGATCAGCCGGCCTCCGCCTACTGACCTCAGCCTGAACGTGGACATCAGGATGACTGGGCGCAAGGAACTCCGCTACCACTTCAACCCCGACAACGCCTACGCTGCCCGCACCTCTAAAGTGAGTGAGACTTTCATTAAAAAAAAACATTTTTCTCATTTTAGAGGATGCAGGTAGTGAAATCAATTGTTTTATCACTGAACCGTCCGCCTTTGTTACCTGTTTGTCTGTTTAGTTGCCTGCGGGTATCGACATGGAAGTGGTGGCTGAAGGAAACGGACAAGGAATCCTGGAGGTATGAGGCAACATTTACGAAGCCAAATCTCTTTATGTAGAAGTTAGAACCATAAACCTAAATTCAATAGTATTTAGGCAAACCCATTGTCATTATATAGATTTATTACACACATTATGCGATGCAGTATTTGAAGCTTTCATTACTGTTACTTGCTGCTCATAAAAATCCAGTTTCTAATAAAACATGAATTGTACATAAGACCTGTAGTTTTAAAAAACATTGGCCATTAAACTAGTACTTTTTTGTATTACAATATAAAAGATGACAACTGTTGACTCCATCAGACCTCCAGTCACATGTGCATGTGTATTCATGCACATGTGAAATGTTTTTCTTACTTGTATTTGTTCAATTTTCCCCTAAGGTTGTGACTCATTACAACCAGCTTCATGAAGCAGAAGAGAAAACTCCCTGCAGCCACTTTGAGCTCAGCGTTAACATTGAGGAGTCCAGCGGTAATTGAACGCACCATCTCAGATGTCTTTTCTGTTTGTTTTAGTACAATTGGATGTTGAAAATACAGTTTTAATCATAAATATAAACTTAAATACTTCAGGATTTGTCTGCCTAATTAATACTGGAATATAAATATTTTTTAGATATGAAAATTGCCATCATAAAACTTTGTGAGGCTTTAAAAAACCCAAAGATATTGCTACTTATTATTGCAACAATAGCAAATAAATCAATTATACAGTCGAGTAGGAAAATTCTACATAAAGTTATTTTTATTGTTTCCTTTTAACACCAGAAAAGCCTCCAGCTGATGCAGAGAAATCCTACCAGATCACCATCAACGTGAGGTGAGACTTTCTGACACGTTTCATGGGTATTTTCATAAATATTCATACATGACGCTTTAAAAAGTCATCCTTTGACTTTAGAGCAGCAACAGCTGTTCAGTTTTATATATTACCAGGCTTTTGTATTTTTTATCCCTTCCTTGTTGTTTTCACATTTTAAACTGTCTATCATTGTCTGTTTGCAGATCTTTGGGACCCAGAGACGTCAGAATGGTGGTTCTGGACATCAGCCTCCCCACCGGCTTCACCCCAGAAAACTCAGACCTGCAAATGGTAATTAACATTTTATGATGGATGACACAAATATACCATAATGTATCATAACAAAGCTGCTCAGTTCGGAATTATTAACATTTGTTCTGTTTGTTTGTGCAGCTGTCTGACTCTGTGGATCATTACATCAGTAACTTCAAGATCGTAGATAATCTGAGTGACAGAGGGTCTCTGATCATCCACCTGTTCAAGGTAAAACAGAGTTTATTAGCATATGTTACCGGATGGCAGTGAAGGAGTCAGAGTTCACATCTATATTCATTAAAAAGCCTTAAAAGTGCAGCTGTTAATGTACATTTTTTTTATATTTTGAATGTATTTACTTTGTAATCGCTTGACATTTTCTCAAAATGTTACATAATGCAAGCAAAGTTCCTTTCTTTTAGGCTCTCAGCAGCGTTCTTCATTGCACAGAGCAATATTTTATGTTTCAGGTTTTCTTTGTCTCACTAAATCTTTGTTCTGTTTCCGTCTTTCAGGTTTCTCACACAGTGCCAGAAATTCTCATCTTCAGGCTGCAGCAGACCTTTAAAGTTGGTCTGCTGCAGCCGTCTTCTGTCACTGTTTACGAGTATTACAACCCGGGTAAGTGAACACGCTTCACACACGAGGAGCAGAGTGTGTGTATCAGAAATGAATCTGTAATTTTACAATGCCTGGTAAAAAGTATTAATTCTCCAAAACTACTGCACAATTTGTCCATGAACAGCAACAGATTTTATTTGAAGCTTTAAAAAATTATTTTTGCAGATGAATTCTGAAAAGTAGGACTTGTTTTCAGACGCATCTCAATAAAACCCAGTTCCACCAACTACCTTCATAAGTTATGCAATTTGTAAATAACATCCACAAAGCAGACATGTCAAAGATCTAAAGCAGAGTTAGGTTACAAAACAGCTCTATAAACTTTTGACATTACACATAGTAATGTGTAAAAAATAAAGTGTTTTGAGATAAATAAAAATATCTGACGGTGCTACCTCATAGAACTACTAGGAAGGACAAATATTAATCTTTTTCCCCTCTGATTATGTTTTTTTTTATTTTAGGTCAACATCTTTTGTTCTAAATACAATGTTAACTTCGGTGGTTGCAACTTGACAAGAATATAAACATACAACACCATACACAAGAGGAATTAAAACTTTTGAGGCAGTATTCTTAATTTCCAGCTATGAAATTTGACCTATATGAATGTTTGTGTTGATCCTAAAATACGACCCTTTCTATTTGAAACAATGCGAAGTCATTGTTTACATAATTTATTGTATTTCAGAAGATTTTTAAAAGCTCCCTCCTCTTCCAGATCACCGCTGCAGTCGTACTTACTCTCCCAGGGAGGACAGGCAGGAGCTCAGCAGGATCTGCGATAACAACGTCTGCCGCTGCACGCAGGGTAACAAGTGACGGCACCGCAGCTGGAAACTATCATATATTTATGCTTCCTTCCATAAAGCCAACATTACACTTGGTGTTATTCTGCAGGCGACTGCTGTATCTCAAAACCTGAAGATCAAAATTTCCTCAATAAAGAGAGAGAGATATTCGCCTGCACAAGCTTACACCACGGTATGATTTGAGACACAGAGCTGATGTACATTATGAACAATTTATTGAAGAAGAATATAGACACTAAGTTTGAACCATTTTCATGTTTATATTAAACATTAAATCTGTGTTTCAGTTTGGCAGGTGAAGGTGCTCAGTATGAGTCAGAGCTACTATGATAAATATGAGATGGAGATTACACAAGTTATTAAGCTAGGTGAGTGGCAACAATGGCTCTATCTATCCATCCATCTATCTATGCAAACTAGCTTATATGAACACCACACCACAAAAATATTATTATTTTTAAGTAATTATAAATTGATATGTTATGTTTTTTTTTTTGTCTTTTTTTTAACCTGCCAACCTCCAGATGGATGCAGGAGTCTAGCTAGGTCAATAGGAGCCTAACTCCTATTCTTGGTTTGATCTTGACAAACAAACAGCTTAGTGCTGGTACAAAGTGAACTCTTGACTGGACTACATGTTATACCTTAATATTTGTGTAACGTTTTAATCTATCTAGCTCACTGGCTAGCTCAGTTGTCTTAACAGCAGACTACAAAAGTAAAATTTTAAGCCAATATGTAAATTCTAAATTGATAAGTGTTTTTTTTTTCCTGCAACCCTCCAGGTGTGGAGGCTGGAGTTGAAGTTGGTCAGAAGAGGTTTTTCCTGTCGCATGGTGGCTGCAGAGAAGGACTCAACCTCAAACTGGGCTCCCAGTATCTCATCATTGGTCCTAAAGAGGACCAGTGGACCACTGACCCCAGCAACAACAGGTGAGCAAGCACAATATTCTCAGTTCCAGTAAGCATAGGAGCACGTAAACCACTCATAATTGCTGAATGAGCTTAAAATACAAGACTCTGAGTGACATGCTCTTATAGTAGACTGTGAACATTATGTCAACACTGATAGGTTTCAGTACAGATAGTAATTTAAAGCAAAAGTGACATTTTTGAGCCTTAGGTTGTCATAGAATGTGGAAATTTCTGAACTCTGTTCTAGACAGCTTTTAACTTGACTTCTGTATAAAAAATAGAAGTCAGATTATTTTCTCTAAAATAAAGTCTGCAGCAATAGAACACAATTTACTCAGAAATTCTCTAAAGTAAAAAACAAAACAATGGCTTAACCTTCTGAAAGCTCTCCACTTATCCTTTTAAGAAAAATAATCTGTTTAACTTGACTGCTTCTGGTGTGAGGAGATGTCAAATGAAGGTGCATCAGCAGCACTAACGGGTCTAAGCTCACATTTCATTTTTAATCTATTTTTACATTCACGTCCAGGTTTATCTACATGCTGGGGAAGGACACCTGGGTGGAGCGCTGGCCTGCAGATGCAGAGTGTTTGAGCAACGCCAGCATGCAAGCCAAATGCAAAAACCTCTCTGATGCCGCAAACGAGCTGTCTGCGAAAGGCTGCGTGGGGTAGTTTCAGCTGTTCTTGAGTTTCATTGTACGTCTATGAATGCATGTCTGTAAGAAGCCAAAAAAGATGAAGCAAAAGGCTGCTGTACAGTCCGATAACGTTAAAAGTGTTGGAGTTTTTCTGAGAGCATATAATTAGACATGAGGAACAATGAGGGAGTGCAAGAAAAAAACCCACTCAAGAATCCTGTCGGTGACTTTTTAAAGAAAACAAAATGATTAAAAATGAAAAAAAAACATTATTGTGTTTATTCTTAGGTAGGTAAATATTAAGAAAATGAAACAATGAAAACTGAATTCATAATCTGTGCTCAAATACAGAAAATATGTTTTGCGTATTTGCAGTACTGCATTCTGACATGTACTCCAAATATGGAACATTAAAAATACACATACAACTGTAAGATTACTTCCAGTTTTTCAGAGACTGAACAGCTTCCTTTATTCGTGTAGTTTGATTTAGTGAGTTGAAGTCTACGTATCATGTGTAAAACAATTCTAGTTGTACTTGCAAAAGAGGATGTTTTAAAATAAAATGGTTTGTGGTCAGGCTAAGTGAGATGGGCGCAGCGCTATGGATATCAGAGCAAAGTTCCTTCCAGTTATTAATTTGCATTGTGGCCAAGATGGCGGTAAAGTCAGTACTGTTAAAACACTGTACTCTACACGAGCTTAGCCAGTGGCCTTGTTTGGTCATTAGAGAAAAACATCCTGATTGTTTACACAAGAATGCTGCCATTTACCAATAATACAGCATTTCCTTTTTCAGATATGTTCAGGCGTGAGTCATAGTAGTTAAGTTCAGTTCCATGTCTCCCATAAGTGAAACGTTTAAAAGAGGAAAAAGAAAAACCCGCAATGCAGCTGTGAAATGATGTCAGAGTTTACAGATCACGGCACACAGTCACTGGTGCATAAAGCGACGGCCACAAAGGAAGAAGACGGTGATAACAGAGACTCCAGCTGATATAAGGAAGATTTATGTAGATTTATAACAAAGATTTATGTAGATTCTTCCAGAGAAGAAAGGGGAAGTCTGTACAAATCTATAACAGCAGTCACGTAGAGACGTAACAATACGGCACCCCGCTTATAGACTCCTGTATCAAATCTTCTTGGTTACAATCAACGCTTGTGACAAAAATCATAATAAAAATATAAAAAGCTTAAATTCTTATGACATGACGCCTGCTTCAGATCAGGTTTTATACCTGCGCAGTGATTTGGTAAGATATTCCATCAGTGAATGGAAGCAACTGAAAGTCTCACATTTGAACACACAGTCAGTCTTTTTTTAACACAAGTGCATGTATTTGGGCTTCAGTAATGTGGCTATCAAGACATTAATACAGTTACAGCTAGCATACACAGTATTGTTCATTTTGTTATAATAGTTGATTTTGTAACTTCAAGCAAACGGTACAGATATAAAGGAAGTTAAAATGATTACACAACCTGTTGTTCATTTAGCAACAGTGAGTCTTCATTTTTTTTTTTTTTTTTTTTTACAAAAAAAAGCACATATTTCTGATAAAACAATGCATTTTCTCCCCCATTAGTTTATAAAAAACACCTGTGGTCATCTTAAAACTCCCACAGTTTTGAGGAATGGGGATCATTTGGATCCCACAAGTTTTTTACTCTCTGCACGGTTACAAGTTTTTTTGAGTGTCTGTGGTTTCAGGAACTGACGGTCTGACGGGACAGCCCCCTCGCTGAGCGTTACGCCAACACCGTGGGAGCGTTAATGGTCTGGCTGTTGACTCTAGAGCTTGTGCAATGCTCTTACTTCATTATATGGCTGTGGTGTTACACAGAAATAGCTGTGAAATGGTCCTGGGGGAAAACAAGAGTTTACAACAGAAAGACTGTTTTTGTGGGTGAGGAGAAATCCACCCACTTCATCTCATTACCTCACATCTATCACCCACGTTTCCCCTGTTTGGGAAAGTATGAGCACTCACTCATTGGTTTTAATTTCATCCTTTCAATATCTTCCACATAACACCTTTTCTATATATGTGGTGCTACGCTTTCTGTTTCATTGTGTCATAAAGCAACATTTGTTGAATTGTCCTCTTTTTCAGAAATGATAATAACGACAATATGTATAAAAGGGAAATTCAAAGTAGAAAGTCCATTCACTGGGCATTTTGGTCCATCCTATTGTTCACCTGGAGGCTGACTGCCAAAGCTACAGGTAATTATAATGAAAAAATAACAACTGGACGACCACAAGTATGTCTGCACAGCAATAAATATTAATTACCAGGTTTAGGTTTATTTATTACGCTGTATAAAGCATTCAAATCATCTTCGTGTTCAGGGTTTTCAGTTCTGAAAAGAAAAAATAAATGAAAATGCAACATGAATTGCTTTGACAGAGTAATCTGTGAATAATTATTTTACTTGGTACAGCAACTCTGTACAACAAATCCTAAAAGAGAAACCCTCCATAATCAGGCTACTCTAACAGGTGAATTTAAAAAACACAGCATTTCACAAATATTTTCTCTTTACTAAAGAACATTTCACCAGCATAAGGAAATATTGTCTTTTCTAATAATTTAAATGTACTGTTTCTTAATGTTTACCGAGCATGATGTTAGCGAGAGCTACGTACCTCTGGGTAAACTTGACAGTAGAGTACTCTACATTCTGCTCTCCCTCTTCCTCCAGATCAGCTGTGCCGGTTTTAGCAGGTGTAAAGTTTTCATACACAGGATCTCTCTGCTTCCTCATGAACTGGATGCTGGCATACTGAAGGTCTTCCTGTGACCTCGACAGGCTGCCTTGGCTCTGCAGGACCAAATGCATTTCATAATCAGTTACATCTATAATGAAGTTATAATCCACACAAGTAAAAACAAAAACAAAAGAACCCAGAAATTATGTGTAGTGAAGCACAATGATGGAACATTCTTACGGAAATTTATTACAGGCCACTAATAAAAACCCAATCAGCTGATATGAATTGATACTAATCAGAACAGCATTACTTTTTAAACGCTGACAGATCTTATGTCATCGTAAAGTTACTTGTGTTCAACACTTATTTCGTAATTCCAGTTTGTCCGCGGTTCGGTGGGATCGCACTGACCCTCTGTGCGCCAGGTTACATTTTTTATTTTTTGTGTAGTTTCAGGAACTGACGGTCTGATGGATCAGCCTTCCCTGCTTTCTGACCGTGACATTTGCTGCTAAGACCGTGAGAAGGTTCACAGACTTGTTTATTTTAATGTCTTCTACATGTTGATTTGTTTTGTTTCCAACATTTTGGGGGATTTTCATTAGAAAAGTACAATTAGAAACATTTACCATATACCATATACTGTATATTTAATGTTGATGGCTCTCTTAAAGAAAACAAAGAGGCACTGACTAAATATCAGTTTTTTTTCATGAAATATTTATTATTATTGACCCACCAGCCCTGATGCTTTGCTCCTAGCTCCACTCAGAACTTGCTAACTTTACGTGTTAACAGAAGTCAGGATTTGTAAAAAAAAAACCAAACAAACAAGAAAATCAGCCTCTTATTTCCCATCTGACCTGCTCAATGTTGTTGGGGTTTCCTCCAGACTTAGGTGGTGGTGTTGATGTTCTCCTCTTTCTACTTATTAGAAAAAATAGTTAGTGGTCATTAATTGTTCCTAAAAATGACTGCATGGCAACAGTGCCTATAAAAAAAATAAGTATTCAGCCCCTTTGATGTTTTACTCTTATTACTTTTACAAATAAATTATGATCAACAAAATTTATTTTTTTGACAATATCAAACACCTTGCATTTTTTTAAAATAATGGATTTAATTAAACTCCAGGGAATGTTCAGTGGCTCAGATATTTTTTTTGTGTGTCCACATGATGTTTATTGGAGTGTTCTTTTGTCTTCATTCGGGACACAGTCACTCATTGTTGATTTGGATTTGTATGTTTGTTTCACTGTGAGGCTGCCAGCCACAATTGGCCGGGCCTCGGCTGAATTGAATCTGCCACTTTAACAGGGTGAATATTTACACAATCACATTTTATGTCTCATGTTTTTAATTTATTGTCATTACTTTCTAGAAATCAGTTTTCACTTTGACAATAGGTTTTTGTTTTATTTTATTTGTGAAAAAGACAAATTTTCTTTATCATGATTGATTTGTGCAAACATTAAAAAGGTTAAATCAACCAGAAAGGTGAATACATTTTATGGACACTTTAGATGCAAGAAATATGAAGTAAAAAAAAAATTAATTTACCTTGATCTTAAGAAGACAAGGAGGAATATCATGATCAGCAAAATAGAAGCAATAGTTCCAATGAGTACATACATTAATGGCACTGAAAAGAAAACACATTTAGTCATACCAAGTCATACCAAACTGAAGTTTTTAGTGATTCAACAAAATAAAATTCTACTCTAGTTTTTATTGGGTATCCTCGGTTTAATCCACAATTTGCACGCTAAATAAACTTAGCATAAAGGTCATTGGATGATTTAAATGAGAAACGTTTACCTGCCACAACAGTCACAGATACAGTGGCATTATGCCGTCCTATCTGGTTCTGGACTTTACAGTAATAGTTCCCACTGTGTTCTTTTTGAATGTTGGTGATGGTGAAGCTTTCTCCTGAAGCTTTTAGTGCCTTTTCTCCCTCCTTGTACCAGCTGTAGTTAGCTGCTGGGTTAGCATCACTGCTACATGTCAGAGTCACTGATCTTCCCACCATGATGTCACCAGACGGACTCTGAGACACTGAAGGAGATCTGGGAGCATCTGCAAGAAAAAGTAGGAGTTGTGTTTGTTTGTTATTTATAATAATGCCAAAATATGAAGTTAATAAGTGAAAGACATTGTTTAATGTGCTTCTGCTTACATGTAACGT
Organism: Poecilia picta; assembly: GCA_033032245.1. NCBI lineage: Eukaryota > Metazoa > Chordata > Actinopteri > Cyprinodontiformes > Poeciliidae > Poecilia > Poecilia picta. The sequence continues at coordinate 27,153,563 of CM065353.1, read as the reverse complement.
TAACACTGACACTTGAGTTCTTTTGTCCCCTGTTGTTTGTGGCTTTACAGTAATATTCCCCAGAATTATTTGAGGTGATGGAGTTGAAGATGAGATTTTTATTTGATTCCATGGGTTTGTTGTCTTTCCCCCTGTACCAGGTGTAACTAGCTGCTGGGTTAGCATCACTGCTGCATGTCAAAGTCACTGAGTTTCCCTCCATGATGTCACCTGAAGGACTTATGGACACAGAGGGAACCTGTGGGGCATCTGACAAAAAGAATAAGTAGACATTTACTAAGCATGAAAGAAATGGAAATACTTCCTGATATGGAAAAATTATAACTTACAGAGAACATCTAGAAACAGGGATGAAGAGTTTTGTTCTCCATGTTGGTTCTGAGCCTTGCAAACGTATCTTCCTCTGTGCTCAGAACCGACAGCGACGACATGATAAACCTTCAATCCGGTATGAATGATTTTATTCTCCTTGTACCAGGTGTAACTAGCTGCTGGGTTAGCATCACTGCTGCAGGTCAGAGTCACTGGGTTACCCTCTGTACTGATCCAGAGGGGTTCACTGACACAGAGCAGCTCTTTGGACCGACTGAGTGAGGAAACAAAATGAAAGTCTGAAGTTGGATTTGTACGTTTCAAAATATATTACAGTTATATTAAAAGTCTTTAGCTGATTTTCTGAACTGGTGACCCAGTAAATGAAACAAAAACCCTGTTTTACTGTCTAATCATCAAACAGACAAACACCCAAGTTTCTGTTTTAAATCTTAAAATTCAAAAATCAGACAGGAAAATCTTGAAACTTCAGTTCTTTAGGAAGTTTCACCTCAAACTGTGACTTTTAAAAACATTTTCAACTTCCTGTCATGTTCAACCTTAGCTTCTACAGAATCAACAGTAACTTTATGTTGTATTTTACTCACATTTCACGTTAATATTGATTCTTGGAGACGTTTGGCTTCCCAGGTCATTTCCACCTATACAGTAATATTTCCCTGTATCAGAGACCTGGATGAAGCTGAAGACTGATTGTGTTTCTGTTCTGTTAAGTTGACCATGTTGACCCTCATTAACCCTGTAAATGTTGTATTTAGCTGCTGGTTTAGCATCACTGCTGCAGGTCAGAGTCACTGAAGAGCCTTCAACTGTTTCTGAGGGCGTCACTGAGAGAACGGTGTTCAGTGGAGCATCTGGAGAAAACATGAGAATAATACATCAGATGAAGCTCATGACTTTTCAACTTGAAACTCAGAATCACAAATATCATTAAATTTACAAAGAATTAGAGATAAATGTACTAAACTTGTGGCTTCACATTCAAAATTTAGCTACAACTGTCAGCATGTGTTCATGTAATTTCTTGGTTTCTTAAATTCAGGATTTTTATTTTTTTCTAAAGTCCCAAAAGCTTTTTTACTCTTTAATGTAATGAGATATTTATGTGCAGCATTTTGAGGAAAGAGATTATTGTAACAATTTGAAATGTGACTGTAACATTGGAAATAATGAAAAAGCAAATCACTGTGATTTCAGGCTGCAGTGGGAATCTGATGGAAAATATGTGGAAAGAGCAACAGATTAGGGTGATGGGAAAGAGGCTCTCCAACCTCAAAGACTTGCAACTTATTACCAGAGATAATAATTAATTAATTAGTGGAGATGTGTGAAAAGTTGGCGCCGAGACAAGTTTTATTGCTGTAACTTCATTGAAGTATAAATTGATTTTGATCTGACATTTATGTAGATAAAAGCAGATGTTTTTATATTTTCCAAACAGAAATCAGCGAAATTTACAATGTTTTGAACTTTTGAGAGATGCCTGTCAAATCAGTAACTATAACACATTTCTTGGTTGAGTTAAAATATTTTTAGATCTAAACCTGCCAGGTGAATTAATATATTTACTTTAAATATTTCCATCAGACAAGTACAGAGATGCAAACTTACACACTGCAGGAGATGGAACATGATCATATCCTTTTATGGCACATTGATATCTGTGGGGGGTATTGAATGAGGACAAGAACAGATTATTATTATTTTCTTCCTGTATTTTCCCATCCTCCAGCCAGACGTAGGAAACTGGATCAGGCAGCTGACATGTTGGTGACATGTGACATGTCAGCTGGATCCTGGTTGGATCGTCTGCTGATCGTTGTATCGTCACCTGCAGCGCTATATGGACTAAAACAAATCACAATTTTAGGCAAATTACACAAATTTATTTTAAGGTTAAACTGTAAAATTTGCAACATCTTAAAACCAACTGACTTAATTGTTACCTGTGACAGATAAAAAGACTCCAGGTGAACCCGTGTATTTCCCATCTGGATGATTTGTTAGGAACCTGAACTTGTACTCTTTTGAGTCAGTTTGTTTGACATTCGAAATTTTCATAGTGCAGGATTTTTCTGTGCATTTATATTCCACACGACCTGAATAATCTGTGTCTTCTTTCAGATCCACATAATTACCATTAACCTCTTTTGTAAACCAAAATGTTTTCTCTATAACAATCTGTACGTTTCTGTATCTGGCTGGGTAAGTATAGTTGCAGCTCATTTCCACTGTTGATCCTTTTAGGGCACAAATGGAAGGACCATAGGTCACACTCCAGCCACCCTGACCACAAACATCTGGAAGAAAAAAGACAGAAAATAAATCTTAAGTCAACTGTTTATGTAAACATATTTTAATGAATCTTAAATACATTTTCAAAGTGATAATAATCTGTCTGCTAAAATCTTTAAACATCTGAAGAATCCGGGGTCTCGTCTACAAAGTGTTCAAACATAAAACATTTATGTGCTCTTCAGTTTCCACACAAAGTTCAAATCAGTAATCAAAGTTTATATCAATAATGAGCTAACAGAGAATGTTATTGAAACCACGACTCTACAGCTTTCAACTTGTTGACGCCTAGAAAGAAAATTGGAAAACTGTTAATATTGTAAGAACAACTGTTCTCTGCATGATGAACAATCTATATATCAATATATTGTAATATCATCAGTGCTTATTAAAACAATCACCAGTTCTAGGTTTTAAGCAGAATTTAACTTGTGGCCCCTCCTCCTCTGAAGAACATCACCATCATTAACAGGATTCAGTTCAGATCTGGTGGAATCTGGGAGAGAGTCGAGTTTAATTAACTGAATATAAAAGCAATAACTGATCATTGATTATTTATTGATGAGATGATTATTGAATTGAACTCAAAGATAAAAAATAATAAAACTTCAAGCCTCAAATTGTAACTCTATAATTCCTTGAAATCCTAAATTAAATGGAACAGCATTTTAAATGGGTTAATCTAGCAATATTGAAAGAATGGAAAACATCTAAACCTCAATAAACCATTTTAGATCCATTGTTTATATTTGGCCTCAGTCTGGCTCTTGTGTCACCCATGTGGTTAGGAATAATAACAGCAGCTTTATCATTATTGTTAGAATGTACATCAATAATAATAGTTATATCAACCATCTCCTGGAGTGTCTAGGTGATATTAAAGCTTAGTTGGCCTTGAACTTTTTAAATTTTAATGAAAACAAAACAGAGGTGATGGTGTTTGGACCCAGTGGCTCCTGTTAGTCCTCCTCTGTTGACTTGGTTTTAAGGTGGACAGTGATTTTAAATAGGACAGCCAAATCAGAGCCGTGGTTAAGTCCAGCTTTTATCATTTAAGGCGATTGGCATCAGTGAAATCTTTTCTTTGCAGGCAGCATTTTGAAACAGTTATCCATGCTTTTATTTGGACTCGATTGGATTATTGTAACTCACTTTATCTGGGAGTCAGTCGCTGCTCTCACGTCTGCAGCTAATACAGAATGCTGCTGCATGACTTTTGACAGGAACTCGAAAGAGGCAACATGTGTCCCCTGTCTTGCCCTCACTTCACTGGCTGCCTGTATATTTTAGGATTCATTTTAAAATTCTTATGTTTGTTTTTCTTGCCCCAGTTTACCTCTCTGAGCTTCTTCATCCCTACATACCCTATCAGTCTCTCAGGTCAGCAGATCAGCTGCTCTTGGAGGTACCAAGATCCAGAAGGAAGCTCAGAGGGGACGGGGCTTCTCTGTCATTGGCCCTAAGTTATGGAATGTCTTGCCTTTGCAGGTCAGAGAGGCCCCTTCACTGTCCACTTTTAAAGTTTGTCTTAAAACCCATTTATTTTACTTGGCTTTTAACACCAGCGGGATCTAGTTTTAAATTGCTTTGTTTTTAAACTGTAAGTTTTTATTTTTTTATGTTGTGTTTTAATGTACAGTACTTTGTATCAACTGTGGTTGTTTTAAAGTGCTTTATAAATAAAGTTGGTTTAGTTTGGTTTATAGATGCATCAATGTAAAGCTGAAGAAAGTCTCCCAGGATGATTTAAAGTCAGTCGTTCTGTGTTTGTAGCTGCAGACGATGTTTCCACATGATGAGTCTCTTGTTGCTGTTTTCTTTCACCATCTGACCACAAAGTGACTGTCAGATTAATCCAGACTCAACTAGTCAGCAGCTTGTTGGCTGTTCAGGATTTAATATTCAATAATATTTTACTGATCCCCCAAAATCTTAATAGCAACCAGATTTATCAGATTACCTTAAAGTTGAGTTGAACTGGTCCAACATTAAAGCCCAGTTTACAGTGAACTATTTCCACTAAGATCCTGACTGAGTTTCAGCTGTGAAGAAACAGGCTGCTGTCATTCTGTCACTGGAGCCTGTTTAGATTTACTTTCTGGCATTTTTTCTTATAAATGTTTTTTTTTGTAAACTGTATTTCATATGCCTCATTTAGACATTTGTTTAAAACTTTAGTGTAAAAAGTTCCTCTTTTACACTGAAGAAAAAAAACACGACTTATTTCTGTCTGTCTGTGTGAACTGAGGAGTTTGTTCTTTCATTTGCTCTGCATGTTGATTAGGATGTTCAGAGTAAATGTGTTCACTACTATGCACATTATTACTGCATAATGCTTTGTGTGCATGTTTTGTTTCCTGGATTTAAACATTCATCATTATTTAGTAGGAAATCCTTACAAGTTTTTGCAAAAGTACAAAAGTGAAGTCATTTCTGTTTCAGGTTCTAAAATGATCTTAGTCTGACCTTTAGGTCACAAAAACACACAACAGATTCTCCCCATTTCTTTTTGTCAAACTAAGATTATTTCTTATTTACACTGAATATACATGTAATACTTATTTATAAATGAAACTTCAAGTGTTAGAAAGGTTTTAAAGATATTTACTTTTCCTAAAAGAATTCAACAAAATTCATCATTTTAGCAGAAAACGTTTTCATCAAGTCGTTTCCTCATTAAGCTTCTTGCAACACAACAAAGATCTGATCTAAAACGTGAAACACTCAGACGAAGCTCATGCAGTGAATTTTAAAAGTATTTGTCTTTAATCATCCATCCAGTCAGAGATTATTAGATATTTGCAACAACGACTGACACACATAAAATCTTTCTTTGGAAAAACTATATAAAAATCTGTCCGGACTTTTTAAGGATTTAAAAAAAGTATACGCAGATTATTCATGACCTTTATTCAGTCTTAACTTTACAAAACAAACATTCATAAATATATTGTAATCAATAATTTTTTTCCCTGAATCATTTTGTCTAGATGCTATAAATTAAGATTTTTTCTTATTTCATAAAATTTGAAATCTAAATGTTTGAAGTGTAAAAAAAAGTTTCCTGCTCTTTACCTGCTGCCATCAGAAGGACAATAACTCCACAGATCACTGCTGAGAAACTCATAGCTGCTGCTTTCATCTCTTTACATGACATAAAACCGGCAGAGACTCAACTTTCGTCTGCAGAACGAAGTTATTTTACCAGAACCTTATGCAAATGAGATGAAGAAGTTAAGAATAAGCTCAGTTTCCTTCCTCTTATCATCTGTGTGGTGAGCGGTTAATGGCGTCACATGATGGTAGTAGATAGGTTGTACAGAAAAACGGAAAGAATTTAAAAAAAATTCTGCTGTGTTATTCAACTCAGATGTAGAGAAAACAAGAAATGTCATAGGTTCTGTTTTTATAGTTAAAGAACAATGTTTTTTTATTGTTTAAATGGATTTCTCAAAAATCATTGTTTATGTGATCAAACACTTGTAGGATTTTAAAAGCAGAAATCTTATCAATGGGAAGCTCAAAAGTAGAAAATAGAAAATGGTTCAACAGAAAAACATTTTGGACAAATTATGATCCAGTTGAAATTGTTCTTGCTTTGATTTGATGTGGATAAAAGTTTGTTTGACTTGAAACACAAAGAAATAAACAGATGTGGATCCAGAAAGTTAGTAAGAATGCAGGGAGAAACGTCAGATGTGACGTTTCTGATCTGATATCAATATTTCTAATAATCAGTGGCGCAAAAAGTGGGTATGCAGCGTATGCAACGCATAGGGGCGCAGCACCAGAGGGGGCGCCAAAACACCGTCTGGAGGGGGCGACGCGCCGATGATGTTCTCCCAAACACCTCCTTCACCTCGCGCACATAACGAGGTAAATGCCCTGACCTGACGTATACCTTCCTTCCGGGGATTTATGTTTTTGCATCCACCTAAATAATGCGTAGTTGCGCCACTGGCAGAGAGTGTAATTAATCCGGAGGGCACTCCCATAAGAGATGGTAAATTACGAAAATACTGTGGGGAGAACAAGTATTTGATTCACTGTTGATTTTTCAGGTTTTCCCACTTGCACAGCTTGTAGATGACTGTAATTTTTATCATAGGTACTCTTCAACTGTGAGTGATGGAATCTAAAAGAAAAATCCAGAAAAATACAATGTGTGATTTTTAAATAATTAATTTCCATTTTATTGTGTGAAATAAGTATTTGATCATCTATCAACCAGTAAGAATTTTGGCTCTCACAGACATGTAAGTTCTTCTTTAAGAAGCCCTCATGTTCTCCACTCATTACCTGTATTAACTGCACCTGTTTGAACTGTTACCTGTATAAAAGACACCTGTCCACACACTCAATCAATCAGACTCCAGCATCTCCACAATGCCCAAGACCAAAGAGCTGTGTAAGGACATCAGGGATAAAATTGTAGACCTGCACAAGTCTGGGATGGGCTACAGGATAATAGGGAAGCAGCTTGGTGAGAAGGCAACAGTGCAATTATTATAAAATGGAAGAAATACAAAATAATGGAAAATCTCCCTCGGTCTGGGGCGCCATGCAAGATCTCACCTCGTGGAGCATCATTGGGGAATTCTTGAGGAAGGTGAGGAATGAGCCCAGAACTACACGGCAAGACCTGGTCAATGACCTGAATAGAGCTGGGACCACAGTCTCAAAGAAAACAATTAACACTCTCCGCCGTCAAGAATTAAAATCCTGCAGTGCACGCAAGGTGCCCTTCCTCCAACGCATGTCAAAGCCCATCTGATGTTTGAAATGACCATCTGAATAATCCAGAGGAGGAATGGGAGAAGGTCATGTGGTCTGTTGAGACAAAAATAGAACTTTCTGGTTTAAACTCCACTCGTCATGTTTGGAGGAAGAAGAATGATGAGTACAACCCCAAAAACACCATCCCAACCGTGAAGCAAGGCGGTGGAAACATCATTCTTTGGGGATGCTTTTCTGCAAAGGGGACAGGACGACTGCACCATATTGTGGGAAGGATGGATGGGGCCATGTATCATGAGATTTTGGCCAACAACCTCCTTCCCTCAGTAAGAGCACTGAAGATGGGTCGTGGCTGGGTCTTCCAGCATGATAATGACCCAAAACACACGGCCAGGGCAACTAAAGAGTGACTCTGTAGGAAGCATCTTAAGGTCCTGGAGTGGCCTAGCCAGTCTCCAGACCTGAATCCAATAGAAAATCTTTGGAGGGAGCTTAAAATCCTTGAAAGAGACAGCGAAAACCTGAATGCTCTGGAGGAGATCTGTAGGGAGGAGTGGGCCAAAATCCCTGCTGCAGTGTGTGTGGAAACCTGGTCAAGAACTACAGGAAACGTCTGATCTCTGTAACTGCAAAAAAAGGTTTTTGTACCAAATATTAAGTTTCTTTTTTCTGGTGTATCAAATACTTATTTCACACAATAAAATGGAAATTAATTATTTAAAAATCATACATTGTATTCTGGATTTTTGTTTTAGATTCCATCACTCACAGTTGAAGAGTACCTATGATAAAAATTACAGTCTTCTACAAGCTTTGCAAGTGGAAAAACCTGAAAATACAACAGTGTATCAAATACTTGTTCTCCCCACTGCAACTTGCTGAAAATTGAAAGTTCCGGTTGTTATGGATACATGGGTAAGTATATCATTTCACAGGACATTTAAAGAACTACTTGCAATTAAAATAAGGAAGATTTATTTAGTCAGATGTTTGAAACTTAGGCGTGAAGAGCTCCGTCTGGGGGTCAGACTTTTAAGCAAAGCAATTATTGGACTAAACGGCCGGTGTTATGCCCAGAAATGCATGCCTGCCCAAAATTGCATCCCCTGTCGCGGGAGCGCGCATCGCTCTAAACTCTCGCATATCGACGAGAAAACGGACAAAAATATGACCGAAGAGGAAATTTTAAAGATATTTGTAGTCCGTGTCTGTTGTAAACGTTCTCCGTAAATGATTTGAAATTCTCTGCTTTGTATTTTGATACCATAATAGCATAAAAGCATTGCAAAACAGAGACCCATTATGTAGAACATTTTATATCATGCTTAACTTTCTAGTCTGTTAAAGTAGAAGGGAATGCATTTTAATTTATGAGCCTGAAAATTTTTGCATCCGTCTTGTTGATATGAAACTTATAGTATTAGCGTTTTCTCATTTGAGAATAATGACTCTCTCTTGCCTACTTGTGCACTTTACTCTGTCAAACAGGTTTTATTAATATGATTCCTATTTTTTTAAGTTAGGCATTAATCAGGCTCAGTTGTGGATAGCTAAACTAAAGCAAAATTCATAAATTATCAATGCGAGTATTTATATATAAGCCATAGTAGCAAGTTGATTTGGATAGATTTATTTTTTAAATTAATAAAATCAACATTCGAAAATCTGTGGTCAAGCAAAGCTCCTGCAGAAAAAGACTGAGATTATTTCCTTTGGGCTAGAAAGGCAATAGATTATGCCATGTGTTACACATTGTTCATATTAAATAGCACAGTTGTCTAAAAACGACATGGACAATATAATAAACTGCTACATGGAGCTCAGGACTTACAGAGCTTCGGCCGGGGGCCGGATTTCCGGCTTTTGACCAAACGGTCCGCCTCAACCAAACTCTCCTGGACCCTTCTAGACCGGAACGTCTAACGGAATTGTGACTGCAACTGTATCGATGGCAGCTCTTCTTCTATTCAGTGTTTGTAGCTTTTGGCGCAGCTCCACTCCTGCTATTAGCACCGCATCAGGTCAGCAATACACCGGCTGATGACCACTTTGCCTGGTGTCTGATTTTCTAATATTTGATCTTTTATTGAGGATTTGTGTACATATGTTTTGGCAGTTCTGTTATCATGTCAAAGCAACAACTTATTTGTCCTTCTGGATGCTGCCTGCTTCCATGGAAGGACAACAGAAAATCACTCTATAAACATGTAATTGCTAAAATTATGATACCCTCACTGTGTATCCCTCTGAAAAATGAACCCATTTAAACAAAGAAATTCCTCCATGGGTGATACCACGATAGAGAGCATTCATTTTGTAGCGTTAACACCGGAGCTGTAAGTGGTCTGGTATGAAACGGGGGTGATAGAACAACGGTACCACAGCGCTTCTAAATTTCAATAATCAGAATACCTAATTGTTTCCGTTATTTAAAAAGGTTTATGTCGGAATTCTAGCTCCCGTGAATTCTGAAGGCAGCTAGAATTCCCCATCGATTAGCCTATTCAACTGTACAACCATATCATTTAGAATATTATTGAAAAGTTAATTTGTGTGGTAACTCGGTTCACTAAGTGAAACACATTATATAGACTGATGTTTAAAAGACTTTATTTTAGTTAACTTTGAACATTTTGTGCTTACGGCTAATTAATGCAACATTTGAGATCAGAATATTACATCAGACACATTTTTGAAAAACATTTGGGATACAGAAATATGGCCTTATTGAATATAACTTTATGAGCTAGATTTTTAAAAAATACATTTTTAGAGGATATAATCAGTCTAGTATATTCTTATCATTAATAACTGATCTCGGCACATCAAGGAGAAGCTGGCTAGTTGACCGGCGTGCTCTTCATAGTGTATTGATATTGAGGAGATTGTGTGGATAGGACAGTACTAGAGCACTTTAAAACTTTAAAAGTAAGCAATAAAAGGTTCAAATCAATGCGATGACAGACAGGAAGCCAATAAAAAGATTTTAAGACTGGTGTTATGTGTTCATGCTTCCTTGTATCAGTTAAAACATGAGCTGGAGGTTCTGTACTATTTATAAATGGTACAGGAATGATTGATCGAACCCGACGCATAAAGAATTACAACTGTCCAGCAGAGAGGCAATAAAGCATGAATAACCTTCTCAAAAGGAAAGATAAAGCTGTGGCTCAGTATTGAGCTTCAAGCTAGATTTACAATTGGTAATTTAAGTTATCTCCTAAAAATAACTTTTTGTCTGCCATCAGGAAACATTGTTCTGTGAGTTCAGTAAGTATTATCTGTCATCAGGACGTGACTCTGTTATTTCGGTTGTGCTCTCTGGCCTGAACTGTCTACCTCTTGTACTTTTTCTCTTGTTTCTGTGTTTTTCTATTTGTTAATGCAGATCTGGTTGCTGATTGGCTCATTCTCTAGACCACACCCATCACCAAAATGAGCCACAGAACAGAGCACTAACACAACATGTCAGAAAAGACATGTCCCGGACAAACCCCCACTTTAGTTTGTTACAAGCTGATCTTTTTGTTTTGGAAATGACGAAACAAAAATTTAAGTTTTGAGAAAAATAAGTTGCAATTTATTTTCAGCGTCGGAGAATAAAATAAACAAAAAAAAACAGCAATACACACTTGTTCTCAAGATGAGACTAAAATATTAAAATGAAAACATCCCTTCTCATCAACAATCCCACACAAAGAAGATTCACCCAAATTATGATCAGGACCATCAATAGCAAAAAGTGTAATGAAATACTAACATTTTATACTATTAAATTAAATAGGACTTTTGAGCAATTTAATGTTTTTTCCTCTCCATAATTTGTTAAAATGCAAAATTAACTAAGGAAACTGATATTGTCTGGTTACTTAAAAGGTTTGTTTATGTCTTTCGGAGCTCATGTTTGCTCATGTTTTGTGCTTATATATTTGTTAACTTACTAGAGAAAAAGCTTTTTAAAAAGGACACATTGTTCTGTCACTATTATGAGAAATTGACCCAGTTTTTGCTACTCTTAAAAGTAACGTGGCCCCGAAATAAAAAATGGAAGAAAAATAAATGCACTCACGTTTTTGCAAATTTTCTTGCACATATCTACAAAGAATATTAGCATCATTCTCACGGTCTACACTTTATAAATGAAATAGCGGAAAAATAAATGATCCAATACTGTGCTCTTGCAAATGTAAAATAATAATTCAAATCCACTGAGAACTGGGTTAGCCACATTTATTTATATGAAAATATCAACACCACATGCAGTTTTGTTTGTGAAATGACATGTTTATTCTTTTTTTCTGTCACAAAAAACAAAATATTTTTGCTTTCTTTGCCTTTGTTCTTTATTCTTAGGTTATTTATTCAATATGCAACAATAAAATTTCAGCTAAGGTGAAGAAGATGGTATTTTAGATTAGATTACATGTAATGCATATTTAACCAGAAGGCAAGGAGACAGGGACCAGGCTCTGGCTGACAAGTTGTCCTGCAGAAGAAAAAGAAGATGAGGCCCCTGTGGGGAGGCAGAGCGGGGAGTTAATGATCTTTCTGCATGCAAGGTTCATGGTTCAGGAGGCAGTGAGACGAAAGGAGGCAAAACCCCATTAACTCCTCGACAGAGTCTGCCACAAGTAGTAAACTTTATTTGCCCTTTTTCTTGTCTCTCTTTCTTTTTGTTCTTTTTCCTGCATTGGTGTTCGTCCCTTAGCTGTCTTCCATCATCCCTCACTCCCACTTTTGCATCCCAGTCTTTCTCTTGGGATCTTTTCATTCGTCCATAGCTGTTTTTCTTCTGAATTAACCATTTTTTTTAGCCTTTATCTCCCCCATTTTTGTTTCTCTTCTTTTTCTCTGGAGTCTACTATACCTCTAAATATATTTTCCATTCTGATTTCTGCTGGAGGTTTTTTTTGTTAACTTATTCTGGCCTGTGTCTGTAACTATAATGAATTTCTTACATTTTTATAGTGCACTTATAATATACAACGAACTAAATCTTAGTTGTTTTCATGAACATTTGAGCAGATAGAAGTATAAATAATGTGAAGTATTATTTAACTGTGTGGAGAATATTAGATCTCAACAAAGACAGAAAAATACTTTTAATTAGATTTTTCACATGGTATCTTTGGCTTCTACACACTGGTTCTCACAAGTATAATTATTTAATATGAACTCTGTAGAAATCAATACTTTGAACTAGGAGTGGGGATTTACCATTTATCATATATTGTGATAAATTTCTTATCATGATGAAGAATAATGACGTTTAAATTCTCCCAAAACTGCCTGTACTGTTGCAATTGTTAATTTGACTATTTTCTCCATTGTTTGTTCAGTAAAAACATTAATACTTAAAAATCATTTTAAAAAAATACAGTTACTATGTACCGTTTACTGATACAAATCACACACTTTATGAGACTGGTGCCCTAAATAAGCATGCTACAAAGGGAACGTTTTCAAGAGCATTAATTGTGTTTGTGGGACTATAATTGCTGTGACACACAGTCACGGTTAGCTACAAAAGACGAGATAAATAGTTCTTATTGCCACTTTTATCATTATCACAGTAATAATGATACATGTTTGAGAAAAGGGTGAGAAAAAAACGATGTTGCATTTATTATTGGCCCTTACTGACGTCATATAAATTTTATTTAGATATAATTTGGTCTGGCTGGGAAACAAATATCACATTGTTCTCCCACTCAGCCATTGTTGCCGTTGCTACAGTTTAACATGCTCTGTTGAGAAATACTCTTCTGTCATTGGTCACGTAGATCCTCATTCTGGTGTGCTGCTGCCCTCTCCCGGTCACCATCTTCTACTGTACCTTGTTATACTGTTAATGACTCAACACAAAGCAGAACATGACTCTGAAGAGGAATGAAAGTGGCATCGTCACACAGGAAACAGGATTCCTCCAGTGCCATAGAGGGCGCTATACAGACAGAGAAGGTAATGCCTCAGACGGTACCGGATGCCACCACCAAGGAGGAGAACACACCACTGGAAAATCCCAGCTGCAGAGAAAATACAGTGAACAAATGTTAGAAATGATGATTCCTATCTCTGTCCCCACAATATGGCAAACTAAACTATAACAAACTTTAACATGTAATCAGTTTCCTGTGACTATCTGATTGCAGATATCTAAGGATGAGTTTTAGACACAACTTCATTTTATACCTGGCATTTTAAGATAAGATCCATATTCTGACTAGTAAGAACAACCAGATATTCTGACAAATCAAAAATGCCTTTCAAAATATCTTCCATGACATCACCAGGTATATTTGAAGGGTCCAACATTTGTCTTCTCTCTATCAGTATAGAGAGAAGACAGAGGCATTCTACTCCACTGCTGACCCCAGGCAAATGTGGCAATGTCTGGACCAAATAACAAACTTCAGGTCCTAGCCCAACACCACCATCAGCTCCTCAGACAGCCTTCCGGATGACCTCAATGCATTCTACGCACGCTTTGAGGATTCTACCCCCATCAGCACCACCACAGAGCACATACACACCTCAACTACTCAACACCCCTCCCCCCCACCAGTCATCTCATCAGCCCAGGTACACAAAGCTCTGAAGAGGATCAACCCCCGCAAAACTGCAGGACCTGACAACATTCCTGGGCGGGCCCTCAGAGCATGTGCTGACGAACTGGCAGAAGTTTTCACCTCCATCTTCAACATTTCTCTAAGACTATGTACCGTTCCCACATGCTACAAGACCACCACCATTGTTCCCCTACCCAAGAAGAATCCCCCATCCAGCCTGAATGACTATAGACAAGTAGCTCTCACTTCAATCATTATGAAGTGCTTTGAGAGAGTGATGCTGTCCCACATTCAGAGCAGTATACCGGACAATACAGACCCCCTGCAATATGCCTATAGGGCCAACAGGTCCACCTCAGACATCATCGCCACTGCCCTTCATGCCTCCCTCTCCCACCTGGAAAATAAAGATTCCTACGTCAGGATACTTTTCATTGACTACAGCTCCGCCTTCAACACGGTCATCCCACACAAACTCACCCACAAACTGTAATTTCTCGGGCTACATCCCTCCATCTGTGACTGGCTCTTGAACTTCCTGACTGGCAGGCCTCAGTCTGTCAGGATTGGAAACAGGACCTCAGCCAGCATCACTACCAGCATTGGTACTCCTCAGGGATGTGTCCTCAGCCCTATCCTCTACACCCTGTTCACATATGACAGTGTCGCCTCCCACCCCAACAACATCATCCTGAAGTTTGCAGATGACACTGCTGTGATAGGTCTAATCACTGGCGGAGATGAGTCAGCCTACAGGATGGAGGTAAACAGTCTGCTGACGTGTTGTGTGGACAACAACCTCACTCTCAACACTGACAAGACCAAGGAGTTGATAGTGGACATGAGGAAAGAGAGGAGACCTCATCAGCCACTGTTTATCCGGGAACTTGAGGTAGAGAGGGTGAGCAGCTTTAAGTACCTGGGGGTCCACATCAGTGATGACCTCACCTGGACACTGAACACCAGACAGGTGCTAAGGAAGGCTTAGCAGCGGCTGTACTTTCTGAGGAGGCTGAGGAAGTTTGGCATGCCACCCAAAATCCTCACCAACTTCTACAGCTGCATCATAGAGTCCATCCTGACCAGCTGCATCACCGTGTGGTATGGCAGTGCCACTGTGAAGGACCGCAAACGCCTGCAGAGAGTGGTTAAAACTGCCTCAAAAATCACCAGGTAGATGGTAGATGGTAGATGCAGTGCCCTCTCTGCACAGCATCTACCATCGCAGAGTCCACAGGAGAGCTGCCTCCATCGCCAGAGACCCCACCCATCCCCAACACGGACTATTCACACTCCTCCCTTCAGGCCGAAGGTACAGAAGTGTGAAATGCAGGACTAACAGATTTAAGAACTCTTTCTTTCCCACGGCCATCAGACTCCTAAACAGCTGAGCTGATGGCTTCCATAATAACTTACAGTAATGGCACATAAATAACTGCACTACACTGCACTTTACCTTTATACTGTTTACCTGTCTGCATACAGCTGCACATGTATGATTAGACAATTTTACTACGGACTGCTGCAATATAATAATGTTGAACACTACCACACTACTGCACTTTGTATATAGATTGTATTGTATTGTATTGTTTTGTGTATTTCTGGAAATGTATATTTACTTATTTATTTTCTATTGCATGCTTGATTTGATTCTACTATTTCATATCTTTACCTTGTGTCTGACATCCAGTGTGGGCAGAAAAGTAGAAATTTCATTGTACAGGGAAACATGTTTCTTACTGTGCATATGACAATAAAACTTTGAATTGAATTGAATTAAGAACTATTCAAAATATACTGAATGTAAATATGACTGTCAAAACTACATTTTTATTGATTTGAATCAAGAAATTCAGTTTAAGCCCCTGTAGTTCTGTCACTGAGCTGTCCAAACAGCTGCCTGAAGAATTGTGGAGGTCCTGTAAAAAAAAATTTCAGAAAGTGCCAAAAACAACAAAAACTGTGAACGTGAACTTCACAAACTTATAAACTGTTTCAGAAATTTGCCAAGACTTTCCAACTTATTCTCTTTCAGCTCACATGCTGCACTTAAAACGGCTTTGAATATAAAAAGTGATACTGCCACACATGCCACAAAACTGGAGCATTTTCAAAAGGTTTTTGCCATTGAGATTTTTAAATTCTAAGTAAACTTGGGATGTTTTGTTTAGACAGTATAATTATTCAAGACATCTGAAAAAGAAAAGCCACCTACATTGAAAAATGTTGAAGAAATCTCCAAATCATTTGGACATTATCTAATTTGCTCTAGTTGAATCTTATATCTCCTATCTACAAATTAATTTAATATATGTTGAATTCTGGTGTCATTTAAGATTGATCAGAATTATGACTCATAACAAAAAAGTGAGATGTCTTGAATTAACTTAATGGTAAATCTGATATCATTTATGCAAGTCAGAATATAATTAGAAATATCTCAATACCTAATTTATCTAGTCAATATAAATATCTTAATTGTTATATCTAGTCATAAACTAATTTCAAATCTCTGGAATGTGAGCGTGATGATGCGTGATGTTAAGACGGCTTGCCGTACAAAGCATGCCTGAACAGATCTTTCCCACCAAGCTGTACAAAGGCAAAAAGGGCAGAGCACAAAGAGTTTGATTAAAAAAAATAAAAATAACAGCAGCTTCCCTGCAACCAGCTGGAGCAACAAACCCATTTCTCCGGTTGCTTAATAAAAACTAACCAAATCCAAACTTCCTGTGAAACATAAAACAAATATTAGCAGAACTAGTTTCTGTAGCTGAGAGGCAAAGAGTTTAGGAGACGCTACATATTGATCAGGCTATAAACACAGAACAGAGACAGACGGTGGCTGATTACCTGCAACACAAAAAAGCAACTTTATGGAAACATGGAAGGAGAAACAAAGCCAAGCAGTTGGGTCACATACCAGCTCTGGTTCAGGTGAAGACACAGGAAGAGAAACAGAACAAGACGACCAATAAAAGTTGATCTATTCCAATCAAATGTTTCAGAGAATCTGTGGGATTGGAGTGGATTGAGTGAGGTGAAAGGGGCGGGAACTCTGCCAGGATGAGCTCAGGTTTCTGCTTCTTGGATGATTTTGGTGGGTGACATTGATCTGCTGTGCAGCTGGACTCTGATCCGGGTCCATTTCATGGATCTGTTATGAAGTGAACGTACATCCGGATCGAATCCGGTCCAGAGTCAGTTTGCTGTCAGCTGACATTCATTCATAGTAGATTTCCTTTTACTTCAACTTTTTGTGTTAAAAACATCACCTGGAGAACGTTGGGAGCTCAGTGGCTCCGCCCTGCTGGTCTACAGACACACTGCCTCATTAGCAAGCATGTGATATAGTGAGTTATATATGCAGGGCTGTTATACTTATTTGTGGTGTTTAATATTGAATTTGAAGGCTATGAGACAAAAAAGTGATTTTCTGCAGTGTGTGCAGAGATTGTAAGTCAGGAATCAGAAACTTTTATTATACATTTAAGGACATTTACCAAACAAAAACTCCCCGATATAAAAGTTTAATTATGAAAAGAAAAATGAAAATTTATTAAAAGCAAAAAGCAGATAAAAAACAGCAACACTTTTAACAAACTTCTATTCCACCAACAAACAAAAATATATTTTTTAATCAATGTTTAAGCTTTTACATTTAGAGATAAACATAATTGATATATAACGAGGGATTACATATGAGTATATTAAAATAACAGTAGAGTACAGGAGGAGGTGTTGATGCTTCCTCTGTTACAGCCTTATATGGGCTTCCTCTCTGCTTATTCTGGTTTCACTTCAACTGTCTCCTTGGTTACGGGTCGTGGTCAACTCGGTTCATGACTCCTCCATGGTTGACCTTGACCTGTGTCAGGTGAATCCTCTCTGTGGTCTCTGCTGGACGTGAACTGAAGCAGCTGCATCCAAGGAGTCTGAAGGACAGAGGGCTGACCTCTGACCTTTCAGCTTCTTTATGCAGCATAAGCTGGTATTGGCTTGATTTTTTTAACATTTAATAACAGCTTACAATTGTTCTCACTATTTGAAGTCTTTATAACTCACAGACTCAATATGTACAAACAGCATTCTCTCTTTTTTGTTGTTATTTTCTCATGGTTATATTTTTACAAATATTTTTCTTTTACCTTAATTTAGGTGAAATCCAGAAGTGGATATTTCTAATTTTTCTGACTGACTTTTTTCTTTATGTACAGTAATTTTAATGACAACAATGCCCCAAAAGCAGATTGGTTAATTACAGATCAATGATTGATCAATGACTGATCAATCCATACTCACTATGTGATCTCAATAACATTTCTCATCTCCATTATTTCTTCAGGATCAGATAGTTTTGTGGGTTTTTTCAGAGCTTTCAGGGTTCTGGATAAAAACAAATACAAACAACAAAAAGTTTCAAAATGCAGAAAATTATGAAGAACATAAACATTGACCCAACTGATGATATTTCTTACAGATTTACCTTATAGAAGTTATCAGGACAAGCATAGAAATCAGGATTAATAGAGCCAACCTACTGGTGATCGATGACATTGATTGGCCTAAAATATTAGAACAAACAAGAATATTAATATAAATCTGATATTGATCCAATATTGAGCCTCATTGGAAGACGAGTCTTCATGATTTCCTTAACAAAGTTTATCGTCAAGACAAGAGAAGAGAAGAGAAGAGAAGACATAGACTATGTAGACTTTAGGCTTAAACAAAGTAAAATCAAAACAGTTAGTTGACTGTTTTATCCTTAAGGTAAAGCCTTACTTAGCCAGGAAAACACTTGTATCTTGTGTCATCAATAACATCTGATAGTTAAATCTATTCAGGTGACTTAAAGAATCATTTAATATAACTAAATTCAAAGATAGAAGGTTCAGCAGCAAAAACACTCTGTAGCATAATAACTGAAATTGCAATCTTGATAAAAGTAATTTGCATTTCATTAAATTAATTCAGCAAATGTAATCCTGAATTCTTCAGCTGTACAGGAAGAAAGTGCTGAAAATATAATGGAAGTTTACAGTTTTTACAATTTCTGAGGGGTCAGTGACCAAAAAAAAAAAAAAAAAATCATTGGTCATCGGGGCCCTCGGGGCAGAAACCCCCAAACTGGAGCAGTGGCTAAAACAGATCCCAGGAACAACATCAGACATCTCAGTCCAGAAATGTGCAGTACTAGGAACAGCCAAGATACTGGAGGAGAACCTCACCCTCCCAGGCCTCTGGTAGAGGACCTGAGCTCAGAGGATGAAAGAGAGAGAGAGAGAGAGAGACCACCCACGGAGGGTGAGAATATGTAATTTTATTTATTTATTTATTATACTAGCTGTTGGGTTAGCATCATTGCTGCTCCTGCAGGTCAGAGTCACTGAGCATGAATGAAATGGAAATACTTCCTAATATAGAAAATGAAAACTTACAGAAAACATCTAGAAACAGAGATGAAGAGTTTCGTTCTCCATGCTGGTTCTGAGCCTTGCAAAAGTAGTTTCCTCTGTGCTCAAAGCCAACAGCAACAAAATGATAAACCTTCGATCCAGTAAGAATGATTTTATTCTCCTTGTACCAGCTGTAGTTAGCTGCTGGGTTAGCATCACTGCTACATGTCAGAGTCACTGAGTTTCCCTCCATGATGTCACCTGAAGGACTTATGGACACAGAGGGAACCTGTGGGGCATCTGACAAAAAGAATAAGTAGACATTTACTAAGCATGAAAGAAATGGAAATACTTCCTGATATGGAAAAATTATAACTTACAGAGAACATCTAGAAACAGGGCTGAAGAGTTTTGTTCTCCATGTTGGTTCTGAGCCTTGCAAATGTATCTTCCTCTGTGCTCAGAACTGACAGCGACGACATGATAAACCTTCAATCCAGTATGAATGATTTTATTCTCCTTGTACCAGGTGTAACTAGCTGCTGGGTTAGCATCACTGCTGCAGGTCAGAGTCACTGGGTTACCCTCCATGATGTCACCTGAAGGACTTATGGACACAGAGGGAACCTGTGGGGCATCTGACAAAAAGAATAAGTAGACATTTACTAAGCATGAAAGAAATGGAAATACTTCCTGATATGGAAAAATTATAACTTACAGAGAACATCTAGAAACAGGGATGAAGAGTTTTGTTCTCCATGTTGGTTCTGAGCCTTGCAAATGTATCTTCCTCTGTGCTCAGAACTGACAGCGACGACATGATAAACCTTCAATCCAGTATGAATGATTTTATTCTCCTTGTACCAGGTGTAACTAGCTGCTGGGTTAGCATCACTGCTGCATGTCAGAGTCACTGAGTTTCCCTCCATGATGTCACCTGAAGGACTTATGGACACAGAGGGAACCTGTGGGGCATCTGACAAAAAGAATAAGTAGACATTTACTAAGCATGAAAGAAATGGAAATACTTCCTGATATGGAAAAATTATAACTGACAGAGAACATCTAGAAACAGGGATGAAGAGTTTTGTTCTCCATGTTGGTTCTGAGCCTTGCAAACGTATCTTCCTCTGTGCTCAGAACCGACAGCGACGACATGATAAACCTTCGATCCAGTAAGAAGGATTTTATTCTCCTTGTACCAGGATTTGTATGTTTCAAATATATTACGGTTGTATTAAAAGTCTATGGCTGATTTTCTGAACTGATGACCCAGTAAATGAAACAAAAACTTGTTTTACTGTCTAACCATCAAACAGACAAACACCCAAGTTTCTGTTTTAAATCTTAAAATTCAAAAATCAGACAGGAAAACCTGAGTGCCACACTTGAAACTTCAGTTCTTTAGGAAGTTTCACCTCAAGCTGTGACTTTTAAAAACATTTTCAACTTCCTGTCATGTTCAACCTTAGTTTCTCCACAATCAACACTAGGTCTATGTTGTATTTTACTCACATTTCACATTAATATTGATACTTGGAGATGTTTGGCTTCCCAGGTCATTTTCAGCTGTACAGTAATATCTCCCTGTATCAGAGACCTGGATGGAGCTGAAGACTGATTGTGTTTCTGTTCTGATAAGTTGACCATGTTGACCCTCATTAACCCTGTAAATGTTGTATTTAGCTGCTGGTTTAGCATCACTGCTGCAGGTCAGAGTCACTGAAGAGCCTTCAACTGTTTCTGAGGGCGTCACTGAGAGAACGGTGTTCAGTGGAGCATCTGAGAGAAAACATGAGAATAATACATCAGATGAAGCTCATGACTCAGAATCATAAATATCAATAAATTTACAAAGAATTAGAGATAAATGTACTAAACTTGTGGCTTCACATTCAAAATTTAGCTACAACTGTCAGCATGTGTTCATGTAATTTCTTGGTTTCTTAAATTCAGGATTTTTATTTTTTCTAAGGTCTCAAAAGCTTTTTTACACATTAGTGTAATGAGATATTTATGTGCAGCATTTTGAGGAAAGAGATTATTGTAACAATTTGAAATGTGACTGTAACATTGGAAATAATGAAAAAGCAAATCACTGTGATTTCAGGCTGCAGTGGGAATCTGATGGAAAATATGTGGAAAGAGCAACAGATTAGGGTGATGGGAAAGAGGCTCTCCAACCTCAAAGACTTGCAACTTATTACCAGAGATAATAATTAATTAATTAGTGGAGATGTGTGAAAGGTTTGCGCCGAGACAAGTTTTATTGCTGTAACTTCACTGAAGTATAAATTGATTTTGATCTGACATTTATGTAGATAAAAGCAGATGTTTATATTTTCCAAACAGAAATCAGCGAAATTTACAATGTTTTGAACTTTTGAGAGATGCCTGTCAAATCAGTAACTATAACACATTTCTTGGTTGAGTTAAATATTTTTAGATCTAAACCTGCCAGGTGAATTAATATATTTACTTTAAATATTTCCATCAGACAAGTACAGAGATACAAACTTACACACTGCAGGAGATGGAACATGATCATATCCTTTTATGGCACATTGATATCTGTGTGAGGTATTGAATGAGGACAGGAACAGATTATTATTCTCTGTTGTGATTGGTGTTTCATCCTCCAGCCAGACGTAGGAAACTGGATCAGGCAGCTGACATGTTGGTGACATGTGACATGTCAGCTGGATCTTGGTTGGATCGTCTGCTGATCGTTGTATCGTCACCTGCAGTGCTATATGGACAAAAACAAATCACAATTTTAGGCAAATTACACAAATTTATTTTAAGGTTAAACTGTAAAATTTGCAACATCTTAAAACCAACTGACTTAATTGTTACCTGTGACAGATAAAAAGACTCCAGGTGAACCCGTGTATTTCCCATCTGGATGATTTGTTAGGAACTTGAACTTGTACTCTTTTGAGTCAGTTTGTTTGACATTCGAGATTTTCATAGTGCAGGATTTTTCTGTGCATTTATATTCCACACGACCTGAATAATCTGTGTCTTCTTTCAGATCCACATAATGACCATTAACCTCTTTTGTAAGCCAAAATGTTTTCTCTATAACAATCTGTACGTTTCTGTATCTGGCTGGGTAAGTATAGTTGCAGCTCATTTCCACTGTTGATCCTTTTAGGGCACAAATGGAAGGACCATAGGTCACACTCCAGCCATCCCTGACCACAAACATCTGGAAGAAAAAAGACAGAAAATAAATCTTAAGTCAACTGTTTATGTAAACATATTTTAATGAATCTTAAATACATTTTCAAAGTGATAATAATCTGTCTGCTAAAATCTTTAAACATCTGAAGAATCCGGGGTCTCGTCTACAAAGTGTTCAAACATAAAACATTTATGTGCTCTTCAGTTTCCACACAAAGTTCAAATCAGAAGTCAAAGTTTATATCAATAATGAGCTAACAGAGAATGTTATTGAAACCACGACTCTACAGCTTTCAACTTGTTGACTCCTAGAAAGAAAATTGGAAAACTGTTAATATTGTAAGAACAACTGTTCTCTGCATGATGAACAATCTATATATCAATATATTGTAATATCATCAGTGCTTATTAAAACAATCACCAGTTCTAGGTTTTAAGCAGAATTTAACTTGTGGCCCCTCCTGTGATGAGCATCACCATCATTAACAGGATTCAGTTCAGATCTGGTGGAATCTGGGAGAGAGTCGAGTTTAATTAACTGAATATAAAAGCAATAACTGATCATTGATTATTTATTGATGAGATGATTATTGAACTGAACTCAAAGATAAAAAAATAATAAAACTTCAAGCCTCAAATTGTAACTCTATAATTCCTTGAAATCCTAAATTAAATGGAACAGCATTTTAAATGGGTTAATCTAGCAATATTGAAAGAATGGAAAACATCTAAACCTCAATAAAAAATTTTAGATCCATTGTTTATATTTGGCCTCAGTCTGGCTCTGGTGTCACCCATGTGGTTAGGAATAATAACAGGAGCTTTATCATTATTGTTAGAATGTACATCAATAATAATAATAGTTATATCAACCATCTCCTGGAGTGTCTAGGTGATATTAAAGCTTAGTTGGCCTTGAACCTTTTAAATTTTAATGAAAACAAAACAGAGGTGATGGTGTTTGGACCCAGTGGCTCCTGTTAGTCCTCCTCTGTTGACTTGGTTTTAAGGTGGACAGTGATTTTAAATAGGACAGCCAAATCAGAGCCGTGGTTAAGTCCAGCTTTTATCATTTAAGGCGATTGGCATCAGTAAAATCTTTTCTTTGCAGGCAGCATTTTGAAACAGTTATCCATGCTTTTATTTGGACTCGATTGGATTATTGTAACTCACTTTATCTGGGAGTCAGTCAGTCGCTGCTCTCACGTCTGCAGCTAATACAGAATGCTGCTGCATGACTTTTGACAGGAACTCGAAAGAGGAAACACGTGACCCCTTTCCTGCCCTCACTTCACTGGCTGCCTGTATGTTTGTTTTTCTTGCCCCAGTTTACCTCTCTGAGCTTCTTCATCCCTACATACCCTATCAGTCTCTCAGGTCAGCAGATCAGCTGCTCTTGGAGGTACCAAGATCCAGAAGGAAGCTCAGAGGGGACGGGGCTTCTCTGTCATTGGCCCTAAGTTATGGAATGTCTTGCCTTTGCAGGTCAGAGAGGCCCCTTCACTGTCCACTTTTAAAGTTTGTCTTAAAACCCATTTATTTTACTTGGCTTTTAACACCAGCGGGATCTAGTTTTAAATTGTTTTTGTTTTTAAACTGTAAGTTTTTATTTTTTATTTTGTGTTTTAATGTACAGCACTTTGTATCAACTGTGGTTGTTTTAAAGTGCTTTATAAATAAAGTTGGTTTAGTTTGGTTTATAGATGCATCAATGTAAAGCTGAAGAAAGTCTCCCAGGATGATTTAAAGTCAGTCGTTCTGTGTTTGTAGCTGCAGAGGATGTTTCCACATGATGAGTCTTTGTTGCTGTTTTCTTTCACCATCTGACCACAAAGTGACTGTCAGATTAATCCAGACTCAACTAGTCAGCAGCTTGTTGGCTGTTCAGGATTTAATATTCAATAATATTTTACTGATCCCCAAAAATCTTAATAGCAGCCAGATTTATCAGATTACCTTAAAGTTGAGTTGAACTGGTCCAACATTAAAGCCCAGTTTACAGTGAACTATTTCCACTAAGATCCTGACTGAGTTTCAGCTGTGAAGAAACAGGCTACTGTCATTCTGTCACTGGAGCCTGTTTAGATTTACTTTCTGGCATTTTTTCTTATAAATGTTTTTTTGTAAACTGTATTTCATATGCCTCATTTAGACATTTGTTTAAAACTTCAGTGTAAAAAGTTCCTCTTTTACACTGAAGAAAAAAAAACATGACTTATTTCTGTCTGTCTGTGTGAACTGAGGAGTTTGTTCTTTCATTTGCTCTGCATGTTGATTAGGATGTTCAGAGTAAATGTGTTCACTACTATGCACATTATTACTGCATAATGCTTTGTGTGCATGTTTTGTTTCCTGGATTTAAACATTCATCATTATTTAGTAGGAAATCCATGCAAGTTTTTGCAAAAGTACAAAAATGAAGTCATTTCTGTTTCAGATTCTAAAATGATCTTAGTCTGACCTTTAGGTCACAAAAACACTCAACAGATTCTCCCCATTTCTTTTTGTCAAACTAAGATTATTTCTTATTTACACTGAATATACATGTAATACTTATTTATAAATGAAACTTCAAGTGTTAGAAAGGTTTTAAAGATATTTACTTTTCCTAAAAGAATTCAACAAAATTCATCATTTTAGCAGAAAACGTTTTCATCAAGTCGTTTCCTCATTAAGCTTCTTGCAACACAACAAAGATCTGATCTAAAACGTGAAACACTCAGACGAAGCTCATGCAGTGAATTTTAAAAGTATTTGTCTTTAATCATCCATCCAGTCAGAGATTATTAGATATTTGCAACGACTGACACACATAAAATCTTTCTTTGGAAAAACTATATAAAAATCTGTCTGGACTTTTAAGGATTTAAAAAAAGTATACGCAGATTATTCATGACCTTTATTCAGTCTTAACTTTACAAAACAAACATTCATAAATATATTGTGATCAATAAATTTTTTTCCTGAATCATTTTGTCTAGATGCTATAAATTAAGATTTTTTCTTATTTCATAAAATCTGAAATCTAAATGTTTGAAGTGTAAAATAAAGTTTCCTGCTCTTTACCTGCTGCCATCAGAAGGACAATAACTCCACAGATCACTGCTGAGAAACTCATAGCTGCTGCTTTCATCTCTTTACATGACATAAAACCGGCAGAGACTCAAGTTTAGTCTGCAGAACAAAGTAACAGGAAGTTATTTTACCAGAACCTTTTGCAAATGAGAGTTAAGAAGAAGCTCAGTTTCCTTCCTCTTTTCATCATATGTACATGTGAGCAGCTAACGACACATGATGGCAGCAGATGGGTTGTAGAAAATCGGGAACACTAAAAATATCCTGCTGTGTAATTCAATGCTGATCTATAGAAAACAAGAAATGTCTTATATAGTTAAAGAATAATTCTTGTATATTTTCAATTGTTTAACAGATTTCCCAAATTACACAAACTAATAAAGAAACATGGGCAAGTAAATATTGTTTTAACATCTTTATATATGACACACAATCAAAATCAGGCAGCCCCGACTGTAGTTGCAATACAAAATAAATGGCCAAATATGGTAAATATAGTTTGTCAGTGAACACACCCATCAACATTCACACATAAAATCCTGATTGTTCACAAATGCTGCAACATAATTGGACAAAATATCATGATGTTTTGTCCATCATGATGGACAGCTGTGAATGGACACTAACCATTCTCAATATTCCACTTATGTCGAAAAAACATTACTTTGTAATTGCAATGTTTCCATCTAATAAGAAACAAAATTAACATCATGTCTGAGTAAGTTTGGTCACGAGAAAAATTGTTAAAAACCATCATCCTCCTACCACTTCCTGTTTTCTTCTTCATGGTTTGGGCCAGTGGTTGTTAATCAGGAGACTTTCTTGTTGCAAAAAAGTGCTTCCATTACATTTTTTGTGAAATAAACCAATTTTGAAAAAAAAAACAACAACAAAACATATCATCCGAGGTGCCAAAACCTTTTCTTTTTTGAAAACTGGCATGTTTCCTTTAAGCAAAAGTATTTTCAAAATGTCAAATCACAATTATTCTGTCAGTGAAAATGCGGCTACTGAGCAACAACATTTCTCTCTTGTTCACAGTAGAACAACGTAGCTGACGCTAACAGTCGTTAAGTTACAGCTACAGATCCAACTCAGGCAATATTTACTTTAAACACAGAAACCGAAAACTCATACAGGAAGGACAACTGGACAAGCTGATTCTCAAAGTGATGTAACTCTGGTCAGCATGTTTCAGGTTGGACACATCGACAGGTTGGACATTGTTGTTAGAACACCTGCTATAAACATCTGAACATTTCTACATGTGGTCATATGACAGTGTCACAATGTGTGTTTATTTACAGATTTTATTTTATTATTCTTATGCAGCACTCGCATTGGGTGGCCGTGTTCTACATGAGATGCATTTAGGAGAAACAACATTTCATGTAGAGGATGAAACATCACAACAACACTCTCTGAAATGACCACAGACTAAAGGACTTATGTTGTCTCTTTGCTGAAGCTAGTTGGAGTCAGGTAAAACTGAGACAGTAGCAAACAATACAGCAGTTAAAACTACAAAACATTTGCTCCAGAGAAAATATTTAGTTCAATGTTGTAAAAGTTCTTATAAAAGAATTACTGGCTACATTATTCTTAATCAACAGGCTATCCATTGCAAAATTCAATACATAAGAGTGCTTTCAAAGACCAACTGAATCGCAGTTGCTGAGAAAAGCATCATGCTTTGTTTTCTCCTGCCTTGTCTGCTTTTTTATGACATCAGAATGTAGTAACTAAATTCGGCCACTAGATGGCAACAACTCAACACGTCCATAGTATAAACTTGTGAAATGTCAAACTGACATACAACAGCCGCTGTCTGAAAATGTTCATTTCTGCCATCAGACTTCATCGTTTGGTTCAGATCTCATTTTATGTCATGATTTTGAATCCTGCTGAATCCTAAGCATTAAGTTTTGACTTGTTTTCACGTCGGGTTGGTTTGCTTCTCTCTCTCCTCCTGCGATGCAATAAAGGCTCTCAAGGTTGAGATGTTCTCATATTCAGGACACAAGTCCAGCTAGAAATGGGAATCAAATGGTGAAATGAAAAAGGTTGTTCATTAAAATACATGTAGATGTTTAAGCTGCCTTCAAAGACAATACATTAGCTCCTATGATGCTATTTTAAGTTTTAATCTCGCATGGCATTTGGACTTCTTCTCTCTTTCCTTAAATATATTTCATCTCTCGTGAAAAAGGCGTCTTCATTTCTAAGCGTGGTTTGAAGAAACAGGCTTATAAGCAGTAGGTCAGAAGTAGGTTAGCTAACGATCCAGGGAGGACAGAATGGCAGTTTTTTCCTTTATTGCTCTGAATATTTATGAGCCTGTTGCTTCCAACCATATTCAGGACTGAAGAAACAGAAGAAAAGTCCAGTTGCCTTGACCTGAGCATTTATGATGATCATTGCTCAGTGACCGAGAGTCTCTAACAGCAAGTTTAACCTATTAATAATAGATATAAATTGTTTTTTTATTTAATAGGATCTTACCTCCATGCTCTCCATGTGTTCCTTCGATTCAGTTTTTACATCACTTGGTTTCTTCTTCCTGAGTCAAGCAAATCCAGTATTTCAACAACAAATGGACAAAAGTTTATACTTGGAGGTCAGAACATACAAGTTTTCGCTGATATTACCTCGTCCAAAGAGAAACAACAAACAGAAGAATCATCATCAGCAGTGCGGCTGCAGCCAACTTTGTGATGTTCATTATCTTGAATGTCATGTGTCTGTTTCCTAAAAAATTAGACAAAGCAATATTTTAATGGAAAATAGGAATATAAACTAAATGTAAACAGAAATGGACATGTCATCACGATAGATAGATTGATAACAGAAACGGATGCCTTTGCTGACTCACTTGCAGCAACAGTAAGATGTATGGCAGATTTGTGACTTCCTCTGCTGTTGTGAGCTTCGCAATAGTAAAGTCCACTGTGCTGTCGGCCAATATTTGTGATGGTGAGATTTTGTCCTGAACTTTGAGGCGTTTTCTCATTTTCTTTGAACCAGGTGTAATTAGCTGCTGGGTTTGAATCACTGCTGCAGCTCAGTGTCAGTGAAATGTCCTCCATGATCTCAGACGGGCTCAACGAGATCAGGGGAAGTTTTGGAGCATCTGGATAAAAGGAGAATACATGCAGTCATAAGGATGATCTTAGAAACTACAGACATACTTTGTTGCACATAAACATGGTGCTTGGAGGAATGGAAGTCAAATAATGTCGTTGGTGTTACTCAGGTGAAACTTTGGCGTCAACTAATTGCCAGCAAATGTAAAAAATAACAGAGAAATTTAACCATACAGATTAGTTCAATCTTCTTGAGGTAGAATTTTTTCTTTTACTTTTGAAACTCAGAAATTGCCAGAAATGTTTTTTAAAGATTAGTCTAAACTTTTCTGAGCTTTTTTTTTCTAGCAACTATTCCACTTTCGAAACTCAGAAATGTCAGTATTCTTTTCTAGAAATTTCTGAGATTAACCTAAAAAATGTTTTTTTCTTGTAAATATTTGACTTTTGAAAAATAATTTTCTTCTGGAAAACTTCTCACGTTAATCTCAACATTTCTACATTTTTTGTTTGTTTTTTTCGAGCAACTTTTTGACTCTTCCATCTCTGAAATATTCTTATTTTTTTCTAGAATTTTTCTGAGATTAACCTCAAAATAAATTTCTCAGTTTTTTGATGGAAATGTACTCCTCCTTTTTTTTCTACCTCCAATGGGCCTAGTATGCTATTGTGCAGTCTTGGTCTCAATGCTTTGGCAAGAACGTTTTTCTGATTGTTTAATTAAGACATTTTAAAATACTTAGACATTTTAGTAACAGTGTGCATGAGAATGTTTTGCCATCTTTTTGAGATAGCAAGAAGCTTCATGCATAAAACAATATATCTTATTTAAAGGAAAACTATTTCTTACATTCTACGTCGATTAAGATGCTGCCCGATGTCATCCTTTTGAGAACGTTTTCAGCTGCGCAGAAATATTTCCCAGAATCAGACAACTGAACAGACCTGAAAACTAGTTTTGGGCCTCTGCTGAGAGGACTGGCTTCATACTCCTTGTACCAAGTGTAAGTAGCTGCTGGATTAGCATCAGCGCTACAAGCCAAAGTCACTGAGTCTCCCTCCATTACTTCATCTGAAAAACTGCGTGAAACAACAGGGAAGCTTGGTGGATCTGAAAGAGAGCGAGAAAAAAATCTCATTTTAGCATTTGGATAACCTCTGTGTCAATCTTTTTTTTTCTAGCTTAAACTAGAGTATGGGTATTTGGCAAAACTGGTAATAGTGTCCAATTGTGAAAACAACCTAACTGCTCCTGAAAACATGCTTATTTCTTGCTTATGTTCCACAACTTTATACTTTTAGCACGACTGCCGTTTATAAATGTTTGTAAAATATGGTCTCAGGAGAGGCGAGATCGTAAAGTTTTACTTGTAAGCTGTGAGAGCTAATTTTCCAGAGTTTAAGTTGATCACTTTTATTTTTCAGTCACTTACATTTCACATCAATAAACACGCCTTCAGATGTCACTTGGCTCAGCATATTCTCTGATGTGCAGTAGTACTCTCCTGAGTCAGATGGCTGGATAGACTCAAAGACGAGTTGTGAGTCGTTGCTTAGAGGCTCAGGATTGTTCTTCTTGAACCAGATGTACTGAGCTGTTGGATTAGCATCACTGGAACAAATCAGCTCCACTGAGGTTCCCGTCACTACTTCACCAGAGGGTCTTATAGCCACAGAAGGAAGCCTTGGTGCGTCTGGAAGGAAAAACATGAAGATGAAGACTTTCAAAACTTAAGGAGATTTCTGATAATGGTTTTTGAGCAAAACTAAACAATCATTTGCTCATAATTGACTATGGGAGCAATTGTACAGAAGGGCTGTACCCTCGTCACAAAACCGATGTGTTGCTAACTTGGAGCATTTTGGGGGCCAAATTGTAATTGTTTTTTGTCTTGTTAACAATCCTTTCTAAGCTTGCTATAACTCTCTCCAGGATGACAAACTTGATGACATTTAATAATTAGACACCTGTGTCTAACGACGCCGTCCCAAAAAAAAGCATAAAAAATAAATTTTTATTCAGAAAGACATTCTCATAGAAAACAGATGAATAATATTGAATAGCAAAACGTTCACAATACGCTGACTTACAAAATAAAAAATAGACGCACTCTGTCACCTTTAAACTCACGTGGCTAACAGAAACTTGTCAAATTCTTCACAAATTCATTCTACTTCCACATAAACACGTAAAATACAAATTATTTACCTCACTGGCTGCTTTATCCTGGAGGGGTTAAGAAAAGAACCTCTCAGCGTACATCTTCTTTCAACTTTGCTGTTAGAAACGCTTCTAGAAACATCTCTAGCGACCACTAAAGGAAAGCGCACTGCCCTGTACTGAGCGCGGCGTGCAACTGAAAACATAGATCTAAACCAAACTCTGGTTCCAATCTGGAAACACCCTACATTACTTCAACGTATTTACTCTAATTCAAAACCACCAAATCATCTCAAACTGCACAACTGCCACCGATGGCAGCCAAACTTACATTTTTTGACAATCTTTGGAGATTTTTCTACAAAATCCTCCTTGATACTACTTGCTTTCACAATTTGTTGGTGAACTGAAGCTCTGCTTTACAGCTTTTTCCACTGCTGCCTCCGGAAACTACAAAAACGTTTGCAAGTGTCAGCTGAATCGCTCTAGGTGACATGTATGTAGTTACTTTAGCATAGTCGCTCAAATATATCTTTACTGTCACAATGTTTTCACACTTGACAAAAAGTGTGAAAACATTGGTCCCCAGTCAACTTGGTTCGATTGGGGACTAAAATTGCAAGGTTTGTTATATTTTCAGCTGCTGTGGCTCATTTTCATGCTGCTCTACGTCCATTTTCTTTACACCCTTGACCCTTAATGGGGTCGGGAGGGTTGCTGGTGCCTATGTCCAGCTAACATTTTGGGCGAGAGGTGGGGTCACCAGGTTGCCAGTCTGTTGCAGGGCAACACAGAAAGAGACAGAACACACAACCATCCACACACACACTCACACCTAGGGACAATTTAGAGAAACCAATTAACCTGACAGTC